>CM037851.1:180270704-181470704 GCA_021234595.1 Delia radicum | reverse complement strand
TACATAAAAAAATAGGAAGCGAAATTTAGTAGACCGATCAACGATTTTTTTTTTTAACTTACTAAAATGACTGCGATTCATAATTCTTTAAAATGAATCGCAGTCATTTTTTTGTAAAACAAAATTAAAAAAATATAAAATAATTTTGTGTAATTTATTCAAAAAAAAAGTTAGATTAGAGTTTTCAGCAAATTCTTTACTTTAAATTCTAAAAAAAATTGATTGTTTTAGTATGTGTTTTAAATTTTTTTGTTAATATCAAATCGATTTTTATATTTGTGAAATTTACGACCAGTTTATATTTATACTTGAACATTCATACGTACGTATGTATGTATGCAAGCCAAACAATTGTTATATATGTTTATATACCAATATGCGTATATTATATATTTTATAGTATATACTCATGCATACATATGCTATATTATTATGTACATACATATAGAAATATTATATGAATGTGTTGATATATATATAAAACGAAGTGGAAACAAAGTCATTAAACGTTTAAAGCAGCATGGGAGTTGCAATATAATTTTGTTCTTTGTTCTTACTTTTAATATTTTTTCTTTTCGGTTTTGTTATATACTTAAATATCCATATGTGTCTCCTTATATACATACATATATATATATATCGTAATGTGGATAAGATTGTTGTTTTTTAGTATATTTCTCATACTATCAAACTCCGGAAGCTTACACATCAATGATTTCCGTTAAAAAAAAATACAGCAGAAAAATCATAAAAAATTATTTTATGATCAGAAAATAAATAAATAAAAATTTCTGTATTTCCTTTAAACACTTCAAGAATTTTATTTAAACAAAATTTTTAAGCACGCCAATAGATTTCTACATCATACATAATTCGTTTGGCTTACTTACACTAACGGAAACAATCTGGAAAATCTGCTCAAATTAGCAGATGTTTTTTTTTTTTTTGCTTAATATTAGTAAGATAGGAACAGAAAACTAGACTTGCTAAATATAAATAAATATATTTTAGCAAAATTAGAGATAAGCTCAGCAAAAATATTGCAATATATTAATAGCAGGTTTTCTATGAGTTTATATTAAATAGAATTTTTAGTTGAGAGTCATCAAAATAGCAACACTTAAAAGAAACATAAGTTTGAATTTGACCCATTTAATCAAATAAAGATAAAATTTAAATTTTTCGGGTGAACAGACTTTTAGGTAAACTAAGTACTAACTCTTAGTTGACCTAGCTTCATTTTCAAAATGTCCTGTTAGCTCATAACCGTAAATTTAACTAGCAAATTAGCTTTTCTCTCCGCATATACATTTTCAATTTAACTGTTTGTTAAATTTTAACAGACCATTCAGTAATCGGACCTTAAAGAATTTGTGCAAACTAAAAAGAAATTTAAAATTAATTGAATTTGAGTTAACTTTTTAACAAAATTAACAGAAATTTTAAATTTACTCGAAGTTACAGAAAATTATCATTGAAATCAACTATAATACAGTGAAGACTAAACCAACCCGGTTTATTTTTCGGTTAAACAAATATTAAAGTTAAGGTTAGTCAGCCAATTGAAAAGTTATTCTCACCATACAAAATTTTATTTTAGTTATATCATAACTAGGGCAAGTTTTTTATTTGGCATTTTCCATTTAATAGCATTTTTCCAATTAGTCATTTTGGCAAGGTTTTTTTAAATAATCGATAAAAAAATAAATGCAAACATTTGTACATACTTTTTACACTTACTAAAAGAAGTATGCAAAAAAAGCGGAAAAATACATTAAAATCCATTGTAGAAAATCAAGAACATGTTAAATTTAAAATAAAAATTTATATTTTCAAGTAGAATTTTAGTTAAAATAACAGTTTTTTCTGCTAAAATCAACAGAAGATTTTGGTAAATATTTTTGACAAAAAAAAAAAACAATAATATCAACAACATTTTTTCTATATTTACCTTAATTATAGTTCAAATAACATCATATTTTTTCTAAAATCAACTGAAATATTTTATAAATTACTTTAGGCAGCTGGTTTCAGGTGTACAGATTTTTGTTCGCATTATAAAAAGAAATATCTAAAAAAACTTTTAAAATGTTACATTTTTGTGATTTTTTTTGTTGCTAATGTTTAGGAATTTCTTTCTGGTTTTAGAAGATAAATTTGTAACTTTCAAAAAAACAAAACCTATCTCATACTTATGTAAATAAAATTTTGTAGACAGATTTATTTTATCTATTCTTATCTTGCTAATACTTACACGTAGAGAAAACTTTAGCTAGTTGCCAACTGAAATTTGGTTACTAAGACTCAAATTAGGTTATTACAAACTTCTGTCAGTTGGTATAACAGAACATAAGTTTTCACAACAAAGTTCTGTTAATTTAACTAAATTTTAGTTGCTACATCCAAAATATTTAGAAATATAATGTAAATATCGTTGTATTAACAGAATTTATAAGTTGTTACCATTAAAATATACTTTTCAATTTGGTGCCACTTGATTTCTATGTGTGTAGCAAAACAAATTTTGTAATTTTGCCAATTTTCCTGCAACGCCAATTTGAAAAAATATACTACTGTTATTTTGTAATGTTTACAGAAATTAAATTTTGATACATTTCCTCTTACATTAACGCAGTTTTTAAACTTTCGGAATTATATTAGTTTATTAAAATAACGTTGTAAATTTTTCCTTTATGGTTCCTCCCTCAAAATTTTTTAAAACCCCTTAAATCAACAGGTATACATTTTTTAATATTTTTTTTGAACTTGCCATTTTGCCATTATTTGTTCTATTTTCAAGCCAAGTTGTGCCATGTAAAACTTGCTTAGTCATAAATAGGGTTTGGCCAAAACAACATTTTTTGTTATGGAAAATATGTTTTCTATACTCCAGAAAAAAATTTGTGATTTCTTTGCACTAAATAAGCTTAATAAAAGAAAGTATTTTTGGACCGACTCGGAAACATAAGTGAAAAGTTTATTTTAAAGACTTTTTCTTTTTTTTCGCTAAACTGAACTATGGCTAGAGCAAAATTTATTTTGAAAAGCGAAATCTTTTTTATATACAATAGTACGTTAATATTCAACCGATTTGAAAAATTTCTTTTGCTGAGAATTGTTTTAAAAATTAACATACCTCATTACTGCATCTGAGAACTTTATACTTGCAAAATAGATATTCTATAGCCCATTTTTCATCCTATTTCGTGCATTTCTTTAACCCAATCAAATAGGTAACCCCAATGCTAGTTGCCCATATAATTTGTTTACAAGATTTCTCTTTTAAACGATTTTTTTTCATATCTCGTGTTCATTGAGGAATGTGGAAATATTTTCCATTGACTCTAAAAGCGAAATAGTTAATTGTGTTTGTAGAGATTACGCTGAGAGAATTCTCTGCATGATATTACAAAGTTTTGCATTAGATATATTAAATGTCACTGAAACTCGTCCATTGAAATGTTTCATTAAATTAATGCAGTTTTTCATAAAATTTAATAAAAAATTTCAAAAGTATTAAAGGATTTTATTGAAACTATGAAGCTTTTTCAAAAAGTTTAAGATATTAAACAACAAAAAATTATATGAAAACGATGTATCAAATTGTTTTAAAAATTTTAAGATCTGTGAAATAATAAAATTTTAAAAATAAAAATTTAATTTTCATAATTTTTGTATTAAATATATTTTCAAAAATAAAATTTGTTTCTAATACGTTTCTACGTTCAGGAAAACTTTGCCAGTCAAACCAAGGGACAAAAGAAAAAGTGTTTTTCTTAAGCTCCAATTATTTTCTATTTTTTTTTTTTTTGCAAAATATTTTTTTTTTATTTTTAATCAATTATTAGAAAAAAGGTTGCAAATACTACATTCAAAAGAAGAACGAGAAAATAAGTCGAATTATAAAGAACAAATCTATAATAAGCTCAATTTTTAAAGAAAGAAAAGCTTGTAGGTATTAACAAAATACATGCAAAAAACCTGTAAAATGATCATATTTTCACGATCAGAACTTGTATTCAACCCAAAAAGTTATCTCGCTGTCTAAGTTTTCACATTTTTTATTGCTATACTGCTACAATTTTCCTATATAAATATATATTTTGGTTATATATATTTGCTCCGTGTTAATTATTTTTTGATAGACAAATTTCAGATCTGGATTTTTTTTTTTGTTGTCCAACACTTTTCGATATAACTTTTTTTCCACATTTTTTCATGAAGTCGTATTTGCGGATGCAGCAACTAGTTTTTATTTCGAAAATTTTTATTGGTACACTCATAGAAATAAATCTGTAAAAATAGCAAAAAATGCTAGATAAAAATGAGCTTGCAGAAAAAACTGCTAAAATTAGCAGTTTTTTGTTTTTCGAAATATTAGTAATATAAGAATACCAAAATTAAATCTGCTGACTTTACCAATATGGTATTTTATTTTAGCTAAATTTTAGTTAATTTAAAGTAACAAAATAACATGCTAAAATCATTAAAAATATTAACTTAATATTAGTAGACAAATAAATAGGGTCCGACCGAACAGTTCGGCCAGAAAATGCATTTGGTCTGTATTCGGTATTTTAAAGCATTATGGACAAATTTGGCGGATGGAAAAATGTTTATTGGGCTGATTAGATGCTATTTTGATTGTCAAATTTGAAATAAAGTCTGAAGTTAAGCAATGAATTCACTGTTCGGCCTCAGAAAATTCGGCCAAATTGAAAATAGTTCGGCGAACTTTTAACTTTATAGCTAAACTTTGGCTTTTCTCTTAAATTTTATACACAAAATCGAATTAAATCAGCTCAACAAACATGTTTCCAATACCAAAATTTGTCATCATTGCTTCTAGACATCAAAAAACCGACAAAATATAGTTTTTTGGCCGAACTGTTCGGTCGGATACTACAAATAAATCATTAAAAAATGTGAAATGTTTTAAGTTTTTTTTTTTAGTTTTTTTTTTAATGCAAATAAAAATATGCCCTTGTGAAATCGGCAATCTACAATTTAAAAAAAAAAAAAAATCTGTTGATATGAGCAAAATAAACTGTTACTTGCATTCTACTAAATTTGAGGTAAATATATAAAATTTTTTGTTATTATTAGAGTTTTTGTTTGCTATTTTGAGTCTACAAATATTTAGTAAACGTTTTGTCTAATTTTACATAGTAAAATGATATATTCATATAAATAAAACTTACCTCGAATATAACTAAAATGTTGTAAATTTAACAGATTTGTTTTTGCTGTTCTTATTTTATTAAATAATTTTTAGTTAATCATTTTTAATTAATTTTTAGTTAATTTTCTGTTATTTTTAATTGGTTTTTTCTATGAGTGTAGAGTTTAAATAAAGTACTTCAAAAAACTAATAAAAATATTGTTTGAGACAATATTTTTATTAGTTTTTTGAAGTCTACCTTTTTGCATATAATTTATGGTTTGATTTAAATGGGTTATTGGTCCAAAACATCAACCAGCAATACACAATTATTTTTAAACTGGAATTTTTATATCACGTTTTATTATTTTATTTTTTGATATTTTTAGATATTCCTTCATTTTTGGAAATAACTTTTTTGACACATTTTTTTCATGTCATATTTTCATTGTCAGCAAATGATTTTTATTCCGAAAATGTTTATTAGTACAGTTTAATTAAAGAATTTCAAAAAAATAATAAAATTTTTTTCGTAAAATTTTTAAATTTTCACACATAATTTCTGATTTGATTTGAATGATTTTTGATCCCAATCATCAACTAGTAATTAAAAATGAGTTATTGCAAAACTGCAATTCTTATATCACATTTTCCTATTTTGCTATTATGCTTTTTATTCCGAAAATTTTTATTAATAGAGCTTAATTAAAGAATTTTAAAAAATTAATAAAAATATTTTCGCAAAATTTGTACATTTTAACAAACAATTTATGATTCGATTTGAACGATTTTTGGTCCCAAACGTCAACCAGTAATAAAAAAATTATTTATTGAAAAACCTAAATTTTTCACATTTTTTTCGATTTTAATGTATTTGTAAATTCTATACTAAAAAATATTTAAGTCACTGAAAATTGCTACAGCTGAGTCAGTTCAAGTAGATGCGGCTGTTATTATAAATATTATAAAGAACGTACGAACGACAATTAGCATTATTAACTGGTTTATAGAACTATGACCTAAAATCTTTAAATTACACCTTTTTACCTTTCATTCAATATTAGTGTTATTTAAAACAAATTTGTAAATACATAATGAATATATAATGGGACCTTTACAAATATTCCTTAATTAAATACATTTTGGTTATGATAAATAGAATAAAGTATGCGAATATGTCAAAAAGCCCATATAAAACAAAATTTCAATGTTAAAAGTAGAATCAGTGTAATTGAAAGCTTTTTGAAAACTTAAAGCTTTCATTTAATTAATAGATTTTTTCTAATTTAATGTCTTGATTCGGGTTGCGGAACAAATATTCGTGAATAGAAAATAGTGCATAAAAATTTAGTACAAATACGTTTTTTTTTTTCAAAATAACAAGAACGTGAAGAAAAAACTATCGATTTGTTTTTAACATGTAAGTCATACCTGGGACTAGTTCATTGAATATTAATTACATTTTAGTTCAATGGTAATTTCATTTAATGTCGCTGTAATTGCTTATATACAATTCCAATGAATTGTTGTAATTGTTTTTACAATTGTTTTTTGCAATTGTTTTTTCAATTGTTGACAAGAAAATGTATTTGGAAATTTAGACACAAAATGTGCATACTTATTTTATAAATATTCTGTATTTTATCAAGTATATATTATAAAAAGTTATCCATCTTGACGAAGCAAGACAAACAAGAGACGTCAAACAAGACTAAATAGTGTATACGTGATAAAACTTGCAAAAATGGCGAATACATTTAAAGTTAGGACATAAATTTAAAATTTTTATATGTTTTCCCAAAACAAAAACTTTTTATAAACAATTATTTTTTCGTAAATTACAATTGTGTTTTTAGGCATTAGTGCGATTTAATTACCATTGGCATAATCCATTTTCAACTAATTTTTTTTTATGGGAATGGTAATGAAATGTTTTGGCATTGGCATTGACAGCAAGTAATGACAATCAAATTTTAATGCCAAAGAAAAATTCCCAAGTATGTTATAAGTATATTCATCAAGTTTTAATTTTCATTTAATATTCTTTGCCCATTTCTATATTTGTATTTCGAAAATTAAAAACAATGGTTCGAGTTTTAAATGAATTAAAAGTTACAAAATTAAAAAAAATATATATTTTGTATGTTTCTTTAACACTTTGTTTCGAAAATAATTTTAAAATATAAATAGGACCCAGGACTAGAGTTAATGAGTAACGATTGTTAAGTATTTGCCTTTATTTTTGGCATTCGAAACTTAGAAAATCTACTCGCTATTTAGACAAGTAAATTTAAGATGAAACAAATCAAAAGAGAATAAGTTTAAAAAATAAATCTAACAAATTAAATAAAGGAAAAATAAAAAAGAAATCCCAAGTATGCTACATTTTTATAAAAATTATAAAATTTCTTCTTTAGTTGTCACAACCCTAATTCGGTTACAGCAACCAAATTCAGTTGTGGCAAGCGAATTTGCGAGGTTGCAGCATCCGAATCAATTCGGTTGTATGAATTTCTTTTGAGGCAACCGAATTTTTTATGTGAGTTTAAAAGTAAATTCACCAAGTTTTAATTTGCATTCAACATTCTTTGATCAATTCTCTATTTGTCTTTCGAAAATTAAAAACAACGGTTTGAGATTAAATGAATTAAAAGCTAGAAAATTTAAAAAACATATTGTTCCAGTGTAGCAAGATTTAGAAAATATATATTTTGTGTGTTTATTTAATACTTTGTTTTAAATATATGAATAGGGCCCAGAATTACAGTTAATGGGTAGTGATTATTAAGTATTTGCAAATACTACTCGATATTGTGACAAGTGAATTTAAGATAAAAAAAAATCAGAAGTGAAAAAGTTTAAAAAAATTTATCTAACAAATTAAATAGTGAAAAAATAAAAAAAAAACTGTTTTTAATAAAAAATTTAAAACTCAACAATCGTGAACACTTTTATTGAACTTAAGCAATATATTTTAAATCTTTAAACATCGAAGATCTAAACAAAAATATCGAGTTTTAAAAAGCAACCCGATATATAATCACTACTCATGACATACAATTCAATTGACATTTAGATGAACAAATATTTGGAATTTGATTTATAAAACTTACCGATCGGATCATGAATTCGTGAACCTAAAAATTGAAAAAAAGTTAAAACTCATGAGCTGTTCTCTTTCCTTGTGATATTTAGTTATTATTCTCTAAAACAGCTTGGTTTAGAGTTTTTCAGTTAGATTTTTATCTTATGCGCTCCGAAGTAGAAAAACTTGGCCTGTTTAAGAAAAACATAGGAAATTTTTTTTTGTTTTTGATTTTATTAAAGTCTTGTATTATTGTTGAAAAGTTTATTTTTGTTGACCTGTGTTGTAACTTGTGATTAAGATTTTTTTCCGGCTTAAGGTCATTAATCAATATTAAAATTATTAAATAAAAACACAAGTGTTTAAATTTTTAATTTTTAGATGTTTATTTCCGATATTTCGGTTAACGTCGTTAACCATAATCATGGAACTGGTTAAAAAATATAAAACAAATAAAACAATGTTATTAAACAAAACACAATTTTATAACAAAATTAATAATTACTTTAAAAATTAAAAAAATTAAAAAATCGCTATTTGCGCTGAGTTGTTGTAACCACTTCTTGTCTGCTTTGCAAGTTTATGTCAACTGATTATTATTATTTAAATTATACCACAATTGACAAAACATAATGGCATCTTTAGAGGTAGAAATAAAAGCACATCAAATTTGAACATTGAAACACATTGCTTTTCTAAAAGTTTGATAGTTCAACTGAAATTAAAAATATGTATATGTTAAGAACATATATCTATATATGTTACTGTAACGGTCACTTGAAGCTTTAGAAACAAAACAAATTCAATTTTAAGGAGAGCCATAGATAAATTCGTAAGATATAAAAAGTTACCAATACGTATGCGTAGCAAAATATAACTTATACGTACAGAGTGAATCAAATTTAGAATTACTTTATACATTCTGTAGTAAAAAGTTTATATATAGTTTATATATAGCTTGACATGATTAGTCATATGTATATAGCTTGACATATTTATTTTTACAAAAATTTCTAATATAGAGCTATATATCATAAGATATTATGGTAAATGATCCATTATATCTTATGTTTTGTTGCAGTTTATATTTGTTATAAATTAACAGTTTGCAAATAAACCTAAAAACCTCTTGATAAATCCAATAAGTAAAAAAATTTTTTTTTTTTTGAACATTTAAGTAAATTATATTTTAATTAGTAGCATTTTGAAATGCATATAACTTTGTTTTTACTGTCATGTTCAGTATATACAATGTTTTTTAAGATGGCAAAAACATTTGCATTTTTTAATTTACACAAATGGCACATCTAAAGCACAAAAATTAAATAAAAAGAAACTTTTAATGCCTTCAGTAGTGATTCTAGAACTACCTACTTTCTACTTTGGAGCAACTGAATCGATTGCTTTTGGCCCAAATTAAAAAAAAAAAAAAAATCATGGTCGTTAAACCGACACTATAATTTCGGTTGTTCTACAAGTAGTTCTCTTAAATATTCATATTTTGAAAATGTTAACAAAAATATATTCTAAGAGCATATTAATAGAATACATTTGTAACTCTAAGGATTTACTTCACACAGAGAAAAATTTAGCTATTTGCGAACTGAAACTCGGTTACTAAAACTAAAATTCGGTTATTATGAATTTCAGTTGGTTTGTATGACTGAACATTAGTTTTTACGACATAGTTTGGTTAAATCAACTGAATTTTAGTTGCTACACCCAAAATTTTTAGAAATCTAATGTTAATATTGTTGTACTAACTGAATCTATAAGTTGTTACCAGTTTTAATTTGGTTGGCACTTTATTTCTCTGTGTGTTCCACTAAAAATATTTGAGAACATTTTCTTTTCGAAGAGTCAATAAATTCCTCAAAAAAAAAAACCCAACGCATATCATTTTAATTGAAAAACTGTGTAACTCTTTGAATTTGTATTGTTAAAAAATCCAAACAAATAAATAAGGATTAATCGTAAATTTTGTCGATTAACCGACCCGATTAACCAGTTAATTTAAGCGATGTTTCGAATAATGCCTTAACCGGTTAACCGCCTAAGTCAAATAATTCAAAACACTAGCTGTAGTAAATAAATTCGATTTTTAATTTCGATGGCAATTTTTTGTTCTGAAAAACTTACTTTCACCATTTTTTTGTTCATGTGTTGAACTTAAATTTGATTAGTTTTTGGAAATATTTTTACTATGTACGAATAAAGCAAGTTAAGATTATTGTAATTAAGTTATTTCTTTTAAAACATTTTATAGTTAAAAAAAAAATTAATAACAAAATTATTGATCACTTAGAATTGATCTGTAAAAATTTGTTAGCAATATCCTTTAAGAAAAAAGTTTTGTTTATTAAAACCTCAAAAACGTGTTAATAAAAACAATTTTTTAAGCATACAGGTTTGTTTATTTTAGGTATGCAAACCCTACAAACTTGTTTATTTTTTTTAACATTTTCATTGGCTGGAAATCTAACCTAAAAAAACTGAAAAAATAAACCAAATCAACGCATACTACAACCCAATATTTTATAAATAAATGTTTATATATATTATATAACTAAACATCACATCTCATCTGATCCAAACTAAACATCACATCTCATCTGATCCAAAAAAGGAATATCTAAACTGATCGCATGGGTCTATCAATATGATGAAATTATATATAATTTGATAAAAAAATTTATTTTAATCTTATTAAATACTACTTGTTATTCATTTATAAAACATTTAAATATTAATTTAAAAAAAATGTTAAACCTAAAAATGTATGCTTTTATGAACCTACACTTGGAACTTATAATAAATGTAAGACGCTAGGTAAAAAAAAAAAAACAAATGTAAATATTTACCGAGGAAGAAAATCAAATTTTTTTTTCGCAAAAATTTCAAGTTAAACTCTTACAGGTTTTTTCCCTGTTGTACAAAATATTCAAAAATAATAATTATACGGTCGGTATTATGGATCAATACGATATTTTTTATTAAGCACAAATTTCCCTATTTCGTAATTTAGCAATTTCAGATTGTTCAAAATAACTATTTTGTTATCCACAAAACGGGGTCTGTGGTAGAATGTATATTGCATATAGTGAAACTAAGCAACTATTTAATTATTAATATTAAAAATGTAATTAATATTAAATATGATCATATATAGTAGAATATATGGTCATATTTCATGTGATAATATATAACTTACGATATTGCGAAATATTCAAAAATGTTCACAAACTAAGAATAAGATATAAACATACATCGGGGTTCTAAGAACGTATTACTTTTTTTCTGTGCACGATCCCAAGCTAATCATAATATAAAATACCAAATACCGAAAGGCATTACCATATAAGTGGTTATATAAGTACATATTTGGTAATGGCTAGCACTTTCGATTGTAATTACAAATCTCATTACTTTTATTACGGGCTGTCGCTCAACATATCATTACTAAACACCTTACAAAAAATAGAAATATATGTGGTCACCTATATGCTTACTACACTGCGTTGCAAAACAATAATTACACAAAAATTTTACTAAATTTCTTAAGTTAAGATAAAAATTGAATTGTTTAACCGGCCTATATTTAAAACCAATGTAAAATTACTCGTTATAATATTTAACAAAATAAATTTATTTATTTTTAATTTTACTATTTAACAAGAAATAACAAAATCAATTAGTGTTTCATGATTTACACTTAACTTAATGTATCAAAATTTACAATAATTTAAAAAAAAATATTTTAAATATTTAAGTAGAAGTTTTAATAATGCGTGAGACAATAACTGCTGGGGCATTGTTTTTTTTGGTATTTTTAATAAATGGCACCAATTTATATTCTAGTTAATAGTGTAATGTACGCAGAAGAGTTAATTCTGGTACTTGGAAATGCCAAATCACCCATTCCGTTGGAACAGCTCCCCAAATCAAATTTATTTTGAGAAATATCGTTGTTCCTCCATTAGCTTAAATGGTTTTATCAATATTGAGCTTTTTCTCGTCAGATAAAATCACCTTTAAATGAAATTTATGTTTAAACAGACTACCTGATTGACTTACCTTTCTTCAGTTGGTTTTTTTTTTTTTTTTTTTTTTTTATAATTTAACCAATACTCAGGGGATGCCCCCTACTCATGCAGTGCATTGTATTGATCAGGAAAATAAGGTATGGGAAGGAGGAAAGAGGGAGTAGTGTTTGTGGATATTTGATTTAAATTTTTCTAAATTGTAAGTAACAGGGAAGACTTCTGCGGGAAGTTTGTTCCACATACGAATCGTTCGACTAAAAAACGAATTTTCTCTGTAATGCGTTGTGCGAAACACAGGACAATCAACTACAAACGGATGTGCTCTACTAGATAAGCGAGTATTACGAATAAAAACTCGGGCTCGTGGAATAAGTTCACTTATCTCAGATGAGCATCTCCCATGGTAATATCGATAGAAAAGTGTCACACAACCCACATTCCGACGATGCTCCAATGAATCAATAGAGTTGGATACACTACTGTCATTGATAAGCTTCACCACCCTCCCCTGAACACGGTCCAGAAGCTTCAGAATAGACAATGGAGCCCCTGCCCATATATGAGAGTTGTATTCCATTTTTGGCCGGATATAGCTGGTATAAATAGTAAGGAGATCGGATGGAGTGAAGTAAGTCTTGCACCGTTTTAGAAAACCGAGACACTTGAATGCCTCTTTCGACACTTGAAATACGTGCTTATTCCAACGGACATCACACTGTATTCTCATGCCCAGAACATCAAGAGTATCCGATTCCTCAATACCTATACCATCCAAAGTTACAGATGACAATGTCAATTCCACAGCCCGTCTGTGGGTTAACATACAACATTGGGTCTTGCGTGCATTAAAATCGACCTTATTCGCGCGACCCCACTCGGAGATTGTAGAAAGGTCTTGATTGAGTGTGTCATTCATGTTCTGCCGCATGCCCTCTATCTCCAAAGAGCTTGGCCTGTGATCGAATGAAAATGAATGACAAATGTTGCTGTCATCTGCAAAAGAGTAGATAGGGTTGATGGTCTGACCAAGAAGGTCATTAATAAAAATAAGAAAAAGGGTAGGAGAAAGAACAGAACCTTGCGGTACCCCTGAATTTAGCTGAAACTCGTTTGATGAGACCCCATCTAAAACAACACGTATAGTGCGGTCTCTGAGAAAACTCGTTATAAATCGAGAGAAGACATTACCGACACCAAAAGCAACTAGCTTAGTCACGAGTGCTCCGTGCCACACACGATCGAACGCCTTAGAAATATCTAGAGCAACCACTTTACTCTCACCAAAGCGGTGGATTGACCGGCTCCAACGTTCCGATAGAAACGCCAACAGGTCTCCCGTAGATCGACCACTACGGAAGCCATACTGTCGATCATTTAAAAGTGAATTGGTCTCTAAATATTTCACAAGATGGTGGTTAACCATGGTCTCCATCACTTTGGAGAGCGCAGAGCAAATTGCGATTGGGCGGTAATTTTCAGGGTTGTTAGCCGCACCCTTTTTAGGGATAGGCTGGACATTGGCCACCTTCCAGCATGAGGGGAAAATTCCCGCACGGTACGAAGAGCTGAAAAGTTTTGCCAATGGACGTGCCAACGTTAAAGAGCACTGTTTCAGCACCAGTGCTGATATGCCATCCGGCCCCGGTGACTTGTTTACGTTGAGATCCTCAAGTACCCTTTTGACTGCCCGGGCCCGAAAGAAAATCAAAGGCATAGTATAGGATACCCTTTCGAGAACGGGCAGTGGTTGATCGCTTTCCGGCAAGAAAGAATTTCTTGCAAAAAGTTCAGCGAAGAGGTTGGCCTTATCAACCGGGTCGGTGAATGATTGATCGTCCTTTATAAGAGTTGGAATAGAAGAACTAGCATTATCCTTTACTCTTTTAACGAACGACCAAAAGGTCTTACTGCCCCGAGGAGCAGAAAGAACTTTCGCACGTAGACGCCGTTCGTATAAAACTTTTTCGCGTCTAAGTACTTTGGCACACTCGGTTCTCGCGTTTTTGCGATGCAGATCAGTAACGACGTTCTTATTCGAACGCCAATTACTGAACGCTGCCTCTCTGGATCTGACTGCATTTTTGCACGTCTGGTTAAACCAACACTTATGTTTTGATTTTCCCGAAATATGCTTCGTTGGAATAAAAAGTTTCATTCCTAGCATAATAATATTGACTACCATTTCTGCAGCGGCATCGACGTTGTCGTCGAGAAAACAAATTTTCCAGTTAAAATGCCGAAAGAAATCGTTGAGCTCGGCCCAACGAGCTTTTTCATAGAGGAAAATAGAACGTTTCTGCGCTAAGTTAGAAACACTACGAAGAGTAGAATATGAAAAAGATGCAGAAATAGTACTGTGATCCGAATTTCCGAGAGGTGCAAGTATTATCACTTCGTACTTTTCAGGGTGAGAAGTGAGGAAGAGGTCAAGAGTGTTCCGCAACTGCCCTTCAACACACGCATTGTGTGTTGGCTCATTCACAAGTTGTGCAAGATCATTATGCGCGGCGAAGAGCTCAGCGTATTGGCCCTCGGGAGTTGTATGTTTTCAGAAATCTAATGTTAATATTGTTGTACTAACTGAATCTATAAGTTGTTACCAGTTTTAATTTGGTTGGCACTTTATTTCTCTGTGTGTTCCACTAAAAATATTTGAGAACATTTTCTTTTCGAAGAGTCAATAAATTCCTCAAAAAAAAAAACCCAACGCATATCATTTTAATTGAAAAACTGTGTAACTCTTTGAATTTGTATTGTTAAAAAATCCAAACAAATAAATAAGGATTAATCGTAAATTTTGTCGATTAACCGACCCGATTAACCAGTTAATTTAAGCGATGTTTCGAATAATGCCTTAACCGGTTAACCGCCTAAGTCAAATAATTCAAAACACTAGCTGTAGTAAATAAATTCGATTTTTAATTTCGATGGCAATTTTTTGTTCTGAAAAACTTACTTTCACCATTTTTTTGTTCATGTGTTGAACTTAAATTTGATTAGTTTTTGGAAATATTTTTACTATGTACGAATAAAGCAAGTTAAGATTATTGTAATTAAGTTATTTCTTTTAAAACATTTTATAGTTAAAAAAAAAATTAATAACAAAATTATTGATCACTTAGAATTGATCTGTAAAAATTTGTTAGCAATATCCTTTAAGAAAAAAGTTTTGTTTATTAAAACCTCAAAAACGTGTTAATAAAAACAATTTTTTAAGCATACAGGTTTGTTTATTTTAGGTATGCAAACCCTACAAACTTGTTTATTTTTTTTAACATTTTCATTGGCTGGAAATCTAACCTAAAAAAACTGAAAAAATAAACCAAATCAACGCATACTACAACCCAATATTTTATAAATAAATGTTTATATATATTATATAACTAAACATCACATCTCATCTGATCCAAACTAAACATCACATCTCATCTGATCCAAAAAAGGAATATCTAAACTGATCGCATGGGTCTATCAATATGATGAAATTATATATAATTTGATAAAAAAATTTATTTTAATCTTATTAAATACTACTTGTTATTCATTTATAAAACATTTAAATATTAATTTAAAAAAAATGTTAAACCTAAAAATGTATGCTTTTATGAACCTACACTTGGAACTTATAATAAATGTAAGACGCTAGGTAAAAAAAAAAACAAATGTAAATATTTACCGAGGAAGAAAATCAAATTTTTTTTTCGCAAAAATTTCAAGTTAAACTCTTACAGGTTTTTTCCCTGTTGTACAAAATATTCAAAAATAATAATTATACGGTCGGTATTATGGATCAATACGATATTTTTTATTAAGCACAAATTTCCCTATTTCGTAATTTAGCAATTTCAGATTGTTCAAAATAACTATTTTGTTATCCACAAAACGGGGTCTGTGGTAGAATGTATATTGCATATAGTGAAACTAAGCAACTATTTAATTATTAATATTAAAAATGTAATTAATATTAAATATGATCATATATAGTAGAATATATGGTCATATTTCATGTGATAATATATAACTTACGATATTGCGAAATATTCAAAAATGTTCACAAACTAAGAATAAGATATAAACATACATCGGGGTTCTAAGAACGTATTACTTTTTTTTCTGTGCACGATCCCAAGCTAATCATAATATAAAATACCAAATACCGAAAGGCATTACCATATAAGTGGTTATATAAGTACATATTTGGTAATGGCTAGCACTTTCGATTGTAATTACAAATCTCATTACTTTTATTACGGGCTGTCGCTCAACATATCATTACTAAACACCTTACAAAAAATAGAAATATATGTGGTCACCTATATGCTTACTACACTGCGTTGCAAAACAATAATTACACAAAAATTTTACTAAATTTCTTAAGTTAAGATAAAAATTGAATTGTTTAACCGGCCTATATTTAAAACCAATGTAAAATTACTCGTTATAATATTTAACAAAATAAATTTATTTATTTTTAATTTTACTATTTAACAAGAAATAACAAAATCAATTAGTGTTTCATGATTTACACTTAACTTAATGTATCAAAATTTACAATAATTTAAAAAAAAATATTTTAAATATTTAAGTAGAAGTTTTAATAATGCGTGAGACAATAACTGCTGGGGCATTGTTTTTTTTGGTATTTTTAATAAATGGCACCAATTTATATTCTAGTTAATAGTGTAATGTACGCAGAAGAGTTAATTCTGGTACTTGGAAATGCCAAATCACCCATTCCGTTGGAACAGCTCCCCAAATCAAATTTATTTTGAGAAATATCGTTGTTCCTCCATTAGCTTAAATGGTTTTTATCAATATTGAGCTTTTTCTCGTCAGATAAAATCACCTTTAAATGAAATTTATGTTTAAACAGACTACCTGATTGACTTACCTTTCTTCAGTTGGTTTTTTTTTTTTTTTTTTTTTTTTATAATTTAACCAATACTCAGGGGATGCCCCCTACTCATGCAGTGCATTGTATTGATCAGGAAAATAAGGTATGGGAAGGAGGAAAGAGGGAGTAGTGTTTGTGGATATTTGATTTAAATTTTTCTAAATTGTAAGTAACAGGGAAGACTTCTGCGGGAAGTTTGTTCCACATACGAATCGTTCGACTAAAAAACGAATTTTCTCTGTAATGCGTTGTGCGAAACACAGGACAATCAACTACAAACGGATGTGCTCTACTAGATAAGCGAGTATTACGAATAAAAACTCGGGCTCGTGGAATAAGTTCACTTATCTCAGATGAGCATCTCCCATGGTAATATCGATAGAAAAGTGTCACACAACCCACATTCCGACGATGCTCCAATGAATCAATAGAGTTGGATACACTACTGTCATTGATAAGCTTCACCACCCTCCCCTGAACACGGTCCAGAAGCTTCAGAATAGACAATGGAGCCCCTGCCCATATATGAGAGTTGTATTCCATTTTTGGCCGGATATAGCTGGTATAAATAGTAAGGAGATCGGATGGAGTGAAGTAAGTCTTGCACCGTTTTAGAAAACCGAGACACTTGAATGCCTCTTTCGACACTTGAAATACGTGCTTATTCCAACGGACATCACACTGTATTCTCATGCCCAGAACATCAAGAGTATCCGATTCCTCAATACCTATACCATCCAAAGTTACAGATGACAATGTCAATTCCACAGCCCGTCTGTGGGTTAACATACAACATTGGGTCTTGCGTGCATTAAAATCGACCTTATTCGCGCGACCCCACTCGGAGATTGTAGAAAGGTCTTGATTGAGTGTGTCATTCATGTTCTGCCGCATGCCCTCTATCTCCAAAGAGCTTGGCCTGTGATCGAATGAAAATGAATGACAAATGTTGCTGTCATCTGCAAAAGAGTAGATAGGGTTGATGGTCTGACCAAGAAGGTCATTAATAAAAATAAGAAAAAGGGTAGGAGAAAGAACAGAACCTTGCGGTACCCCTGAATTTAGCTGAAACTCGTTTGATGAGACCCCATCTAAAACAACACGTATAGTGCGGTCTCTGAGAAAACTCGTTATAAATCGAGAGAAGACATTACCGACACCAAAAGCAACTAGCTTAGTCACGAGTGCTCCGTGCCACACACGATCGAACGCCTTAGAAATATCTAGAGCAACCACTTTACTCTCACCAAAGCGGTGGATTGACCGGCTCCAACGTTCCGATAGAAACGCCAACAGGTCTCCCGTAGATCGACCACTACGGAAGCCATACTGTCGATCATTTAAAAGTGAATTGGTCTCTAAATATTTCACAAGATGGTGGTTAACCATGGTCTCCATCACTTTGGAGAGCGCAGAGCAAATTGCGATTGGGCGGTAATTTTCAGGGTTGTTAGCCGCACCCTTTTTAGGGATAGGCTGGACATTGGCCACCTTCCAGCATGAGGGGAAAATTCCCGCACGGTACGAAGAGCTGAAAAGTTTTGCCAATGGACGTGCCAACGTTAAAGAGCACTGTTTCAGCACCAGTGCTGATATGCCATCCGGCCCCGGTGACTTGTTTACGTTGAGATCCTCAAGTACCCTTTTGACTGCCCGGGCCCGAAAGAAAATCAAAGGCATAGTATAGGATACCCTTTCGAGAACGGGCAGTGGTTGATCGCTTTCCGGCAAGAAAGAATTTCTTGCAAAAAGTTCAGCGAAGAGGTTGGCCTTATCAACCGGGTCGGTGAATGATTGATCGTCCTTTATAAGAGTTGGAATAGAAGAACTAGCATTATCCTTTACTCTTTTAACGAACGACCAAAAGGTCTTACTGCCCCGAGGAGCAGAAAGAACTTTCGCACGTAGACGCCGTTCGTATAAAACTTTTTCGCGTCTAAGTACTTTGGCACACTCGGTTCTCGCGTTTTTGCGAAGCAGATCAGTAACGACGTTCTTATTCGAACGCCAATTACTGAACGCTGCCTCTCTGGATCTGACTGCATTTTTGCACGTCTGGTTAAACCAACACTTATGTTTTGATTTTCCCGAAATATGCTTCGTTGGAATAAAAAGTTTCATTCCTAGCATAATAATATTGACTACCATTTCTGCAGCGGCATCGACGTTGTCGTCGAGAAAACAAATTTTCCAGTTAAAATGCCGAAAGAAATCGTTGAGCTCGGCCCAACGAGCTTTTTCATAGAGGAAAATAGAACGTTTCTGCGCTAAGTTAGAAACACTACGAAGAGTAGAATATGAAAAAGATGCAGAAATAGTACTGTGATCCGAATTTCCGAGAGGTGCAAGTATTTTCACTTCGTACTTTTCAGGGTGAGAAGTGAGGAAGAGGTCAAGAGTGTTCCGCAACTGCCCTTCAACACACGCATTGTGTGTTGGCTCATTCACAAGTTGTGCAAGATCATTATGCGCGGCGAAGAGCTCAGCGTATTGGCCCTCGGGAGTTGTATGTTTTCAGAAATCTAATGTTAATATTGTTGTACTAACTGAATCTATAAGTTGTTACCAGTTTTAATTTGGTTGGCACTTTATTTCTCTGTGTGTTCCACTAAAAATATTTGAGAACATTTTCTTTTCGAAGAGTCAATAAATTCCTCAAAAAAAAAAACCCAACGCATATCATTTTAATTGAAAAACTGTGTAACTCTTTGAATTTGTATTGTTAAAAAATCCAAACAAATAAATAAGGATTAATCGTAAATTTTGTCGATTAACCGACCCGATTAACCAGTTAATTTAAGCGATGTTTCGAATAATGCCTTAACCGGTTAACCGCCTAAGTCAAATAATTCAAAACACTAGCTGTAGTAAATAAATTCGATTTTTAATTTCGATGGCAATTTTTTGTTCTGAAAAACTTACTTTCACCATTTTTTTGTTCATGTGTTGAACTTAAATTTGATTAGTTTTTGGAAATATTTTTACTATGTACGAATAAAGCAAGTTAAGATTATTGTAATTAAGTTATTTCTTTTAAAACATTTTATAGTTAAAAAAAAAAATAATAACAAAATTATTGATCACTTAGAATTGATCTGTAAAAATTTGTTAGCAATATCCTTTAAGAAAAAAGTTTTGTTTATTAAAACCTCAAAAACGTGTTAATAAAAACAATTTTTTAAGCATACAGGTTTGTTTATTTTAGGTATGCAAACCCTACAAACTTGTTTATTTTTTTTAACATTTTCATTGGCTGGAAATCTAACCTAAAAAAACTGAAAAAATAAACCAAATCAACGCATACTACAACCCAATATTTTATAAATAAATGTTTATATATATTATATAACTAAACATCACATCTCATCTGATCCAAACTAAACATCACATCTCATCTGATCCAAAAAAGGAATATCTAAACTGATCGCATGGGTCTATCAATATGATGAAATTATATATAATTTGATAAAAAAATTTATTTTAATCTTATTAAATACTACTTGTTATTCATTTATAAAACATTTAAATATTAATTTAAAAAAAATGTTAAACCTAAAAATGTATGCTTTTATGAACCTACACTTGGAACTTATAATAAATGTAAGACGCTAGGTAAAAAAAAAAAACAAATGTAAATATTTACCGAGGAAGAAAATCAAATTTTTTTTTCGCAAAAATTTCAAGTTAAACTCTTACAGGTTTTTTCCCTGTTGTACAAAATATTCAAAAATAATAATTATACGGTCGGTATTATGGATCAATACGATATTTTTTATTAAGCACAAATTTCCCTATTTCGTAATTTAGCAATTTCAGATTGTTCAAAATAACTATTTTGTTATCCACAAAACGGGGTCTGTGGTAGAATGTATATTGCATATAGTGAAACTAAGCAACTATTTAATTATTAATATTAAAAATGTAATTAATATTAAATATGATCATATATAGTAGAATATATGGTCATATTTCATGTGATAATATATAACTTACGATATTGCGAAATATTCAAAAATGTTCACAAACTAAGAATAAGATATAAACATACATCGGGGTTCTAAGAACGTATTACTTTTTTTTCTGTGCACGATCCCAAGCTAATCATAATATAAAATACCAAATACCGAAAGGCATTACCATATAAGTGGTTATATAAGTACATATTTGGTAATGGCTAGCACTTTCGATTGTAATTACAAATCTCATTACTTTTATTACGGGCTGTCGCTCAACATATCATTACTAAACACCTTACAAAAAATAGAAATATATGTGGTCACCTATATGCTTACTACACTGCGTTGCAAAACAATAATTACACAAAAATTTTACTAAATTTCTTAAGTTAAGATAAAAATTGAATTGTTTAACCGGCCTATATTTAAAACCAATGTAAAATTACTCGTTATAATATTTAACAAAATAAATTTATTTATTTTTAATTTTACTATTTAACAAGAAATAACAAAATCAATTAGTGTTTCATGATTTACACTTAACTTAATGTATCAAAATTTACAATAATTTAAAAAAAAATATTTTAAATATTTAAGTAGAAGTTTTAATAATGCGTGAGACAATAACTGCTGGGGCATTGTTTTTTTTTGGTATTTTTAATAAATGGCACCAATTTATATTCTAGTTAATAGTGTAATGTACGCAGAAGAGTTAATTCTGGTACTTGGAAATGCCAAATCACCCATTCCGTTGGAACAGCTCCCCAAATCAAATTTATTTTGAGAAATATCGTTGTTCCTCCATTAGCTTAAATGGTTTTATCAATATTGAGCTTTTTCTCGTCAGATAAAATCACCTTTAAATGAAATTTATGTTTAAACAGACTACCTGATTGACTTACCTTTCTTCAGTTGGTTTGTTGGAGCAGTTTTGTGACGGGGACATCAGCTTTTGACGAGTAATTCTCTGATATCCTTTAAGATCCTACTTATGGTTGATTTGTACACATTTTCCTAACATTCATCGATTATCTGATTGAGATTCGTCATTGTGATGCTGGCATAGTTGATTATTTCACGCCGGTCCCAATCAGAAAGATTTTGTTGTGCAGCCTGTTTTATGTTTTCCATAAGATTATTTGCAAAATGTGTGACAACGACATGTGAACGGTTTATTTTTCTAGGAATTTACCGAATAGGTTCATTTCCAAAATCACTTGGAAATGAACCATGCTGCATTTTATTGCAAATTGATTAAAATTGCATAAAAAACAAAAATAATTCTTTAGTTTTTCTTTATTTAATATTCTTCTTTGTTTACCGTTATAATTAATTTTAGTTATGAAACAAGGTCCTTACGTATATCTCCCTATTAGCTGTTAAAATCATCTGGACCATCAAGATTAAACTTTTTCTCATCAGAAAAAATTACCTTTAAAAGGAATTTATGTTTAAACAGTCCTACTAAAAACAGCGATAACTGACTTACTTTTCGCCAGTTTGTTTGTAAATTCCTTTTAAAGAATAAAAGTCGAGCAATTTTGTAGCGGGGTAATAACCGTGGAACACATATCAGCATTTGCCGAATAATTCTCTGGGAATCCTTTAAGAACCTACTTATGGATGATTATTTAATTGAGACTCTTCATCAAGTTGCTGGCACAGTTGACTATTTTTCCACGGTCCTGATCAGAAAGTTTTTTTCGGGCCGCCTGTTGTATTTTTACTACAAGCACACAGATTATTTGAAAAATTTGTTATAACCACATGAGACCAGTTTATTTTTCTAGCAAGTTCCCCAAAACTTTAGCCACTTTTTAAATAAGCTGAAATTTTTCCTTTTCTAAAATCACCTAGATATGAACCACTCGGCATTTTATTTCAAATTGATAAAAAACAAAATTAACTCTTTAATTTTTCTTTTCTTCTTTATTTACCATATGATGTGATTATTGTTATGAAACACTAACAAAATATTACACAATTGTTCTGTTAAATCCATTAAGTAATCTCTTAAACTTTACACAATAAGAGATCAGCTATCACACTCTTAAAAGCAGTTATAAGATTTAAAAAATTAAATAAGTACTTATTGGCAACGCAATTAAAATAATTGAAAAATTAACTAGTTACTAGAAAGTCCTTATTATTTGTGTTAAATTATTATCGAGAGTAAGCTGGTGTCATTACTGGTAGTGTGAAAAGTATTAACATGCCATTACCGTTTCTACACTGGATATTATGCTGATATTAAGCACCGTTTTCAAATCAATTTAATGAAAAAAATTCACGTTCCAAAATCGATTTATAAAATGCTTTTAATTTTTTATTCTTGAATATTATTTTTGTTCTAATAATGTACCATTGCGGAGGCATTTCAAGAAGATTTTTTGATTGAAGAGCAAATAAAACTGCAAAAAAAGTCATCGAAAAGGTTTCCAAGAAAACGCAAAATAATATTGCCGTTTCATAAAAAATTTCAGAAAGAAACATTTTTTAATAATAAAATTTCGATATGAAACTGACAAAAAACTACAACATTTTTATTTTTTTTTTTGTATGTTGTGCATATATGTTTATTGCGATATTCCCAAAATTGTTATCATAATAGTGAACAACAAGTTTTTATTTAACATAACTTAAAGAAAAGCAGAAAACTAATTAATTTTGAGCTAAACTGTCCACAAACATGAAAACGTTCAATACAATATTTTAACTAAATAAAGCAATAATATGGAAATGTTATTAAAGTTTTGCATCAAAATCGTGGAAAACAGTTGTTATTGAAGAAAATACAATAAGAGTACAAAATCTAAGTCTTGAAGCAAATTATTCTGATATTAATTTAATGGCTCTTCTGCTAAATAATGCAATAATATCGAGTGGCAAACGATTTTGTATTTAAGATTATAAAGGACTACTGCAAAAAACTTAGTAATTTGCATTAAATTGTTACTTCTTTATTTAAAAAATAATTGTTTTATCTATAAACTTCAACTCGTTTGGTGCGTGAATAAAATTCAGTTGAACTGACCGAACTTTGTTGTGAAAACTAATGTTGAGTTGTACCAACGGACTGAATTTCGTAACAACCAAAATTTGAGTAAACTCAAAAAAAAGTTTGTAAAGTCAGCAAAAAATTTTGCTGAGTCAGCAAAATTTTAGACAGGAGGGTGCTAGCAAAAAAATTGCTAATGTCAGCAAAATCTTTTGCTGAAAATCGGCGAGCTGACACTTAGTGGATTAAAAATAAAAAAGCCTTGCTAAAAATTAATAAATTTTTTGCTGAGTTTTAGTAGACTGAAAAAATTGCAAAAAATTTGTAGAACAATTGTAATTTAGTTAATTTATTTGCTGAAAATCATAAAACATATTTTTGTGATTCTTTTAAAAATAATTTACAATAATTACGAAATATAAAAATTTTCATTTTTCCACATTGACGACATGAATTAATTTAATATCTGAAAATATAGATTAGATTATATGGCACTATGCACCGCGACCAACTTAGGTCTTTTTTGCTGCCTAAAGTTACCCTAAAGATTCAAGCTACCTATAAAGCCAATAATCCTATTAGGCAAAATCTTCATAATGTCCGAAGGGGAGACAAAGCGATTGCCAAGAAACTTGGCACGCCTTTCACATAGCCTCGGACATTCGCAAAGAACATGCTCTGATGTCTCAGCTACCAGTTCGCAAAACCTACACTCATCCGTGTCCGAAAGACCCCTTTTGCGCAGGTGGTATCTGAGATTGCAGTGTCCAGTCAGGTAAGACACCAGGGTTCTCAAGTCAATATATAGAAATAAATATATATAACACAATAAAAATTTTCTATCAACTACTTACATCAATGGTTGTCTAAATGATGCTATATTTTAAAGGACGCAACTGCCGAAGATAATTATAGCAACGAAACGAAAAAATAAACAAAAACAAACTAAACAAAAAAGCAACCCTCTTTTGCAATAAGAAAAAGGAACCATAAAAATCTACCTAAGATGTGTGTCTTTGTCTTTCACTTTACTCTGTCTACATGTCTGTATATGTTTGTTTGCAACTTGACCACACTAGATTATTAATCTATAAACATTTAGCTTAGAAATACATATTAAATTTAAATATTTCTTTTATTTGATTAATAGACAATTATTTTCACAAGCAGGTGACAACGCAAAATTTAAGTTGTTTTAATCCTCAATTATGTTTTATGTATTGAAAACTGATACAAAACTATTCCATGGTTGATTTTTTTTATATGTCTTATTAGACTTGTACTTTTTAGTATCATTTTCTACTTCATTCTGCATATATCTTTCAATCTGGTTGTCGTCCACAGTATTAATGTGCTTATCAGCACAATTTTTTTTAGCAAAATTAATTGTAAAACATTAGTATAATATTAGTAAAGCATTAGTATAAAACAGTTAAGTGCTGAATAAGTATAACAAAAATTTTAGCTGAAAACACGATTTTAACAAAAAAATTTGCTAAAAAATCGTATACCTGATTTACAAGACGTTTTACTAACTTTTCTACTAACTTATTTTTTTGAGTGTAGTAGTAACCGAATTTCAGTTGGCAAATTACAAAAGTTTTCTCTGTGTGTATATTTATTCATTAATGGCGAGTAACTTTTCTAAAAATAGCCAGAGTTTAACTTCAACCACAGATTTTTTAATAAAAATTTAACATTCATAACTATGGTTAAGCCTTAAACTTTGGTTATGTTGAGATGTGTTAGCAGGTCTTAATGTTTCTATGTGTATTTTTTTCTGTTTAAATTTTCAAATAATGTGTAAAATGGATATAAGATTTCATAAATTTCATATCATACCATATTATGTTTTCTTGTTTTATAAAGTGCAAAGAGCAATAAAAGTTTTTTTTTTTTTGCTATGATATAATTATATCTCATAAATGCTTTTTGTTATTAAGAATGTTCTTAGAACCATCTTGTAGATTCCTTGGTAAGAAATAAAATAGGTGTTGTTAAGAGTATTAAAAAGATATAATGTTTTAAATATAATTAAGATTTTTTTTAATAACCAACACTTATGAAAGGATATCAGTTTCTGTGTTTTGCTTCTTTTGAAATTAAAATGAAATAATAATTATGGTAGAGACCGTATTATATATTTAAAATAAAAAATATATGTAGAAGAAAACGAACTAGTTTTTTCAGTTAGTCGCATATCTTTAAAAACGTCTGTACTTTTGAAATTTTCCTAAATTTTAGGCTATTATCTTGTTTAAATTTAGACAAAAAAAAACTTTTTTTTTTAATCTTTTCTTAGCAATTTTGAGATTTTTTTACCTTTGCTATATAATTAAGTGCTATAAAAAATGGAGGAAGTTCTTTTCTATCCGTCAAGTTTTGCTTCATTTATAGCTCAAAAAATATACTAGAAAAAGTTTTACCGCTATGCTTTATCGTCATACAAATAATTTTATTATATTATACTATACTATTCCCAATAGATATATGGGCTATTGTCAAAAAACTTTAAATCCTATGAAACTAATATTATAATAAAATCCGCAATTTTTTTAGTTTATAAAAGCGGGGTAAATGTTTGGATTAACAACACTTTACCTCGTTGGAGTGCTACATTTTAGAATATAGATCTACAGACAGAGTATAAATTGGTTGGAATTCTATTGCCACCAACAAAATGTAATCATTATTCAATAATTTTAATTGTAAGTACTAACAATTAATCATAATAATATTTTTAATATATAACGAGCTTCCAGATTATTTTTATGTTATTTTCAATTTATAACGAGCTTTCAACCTCCGTATAGTTACAAAAAATAAAGCAAATCAAACATATTAGCTAGGTTGATACTAGTATTTCGATCTGGCTAAAGATCTCATCAGAACCCGAAGTTTTAGAAAAGTTAGAGCTCCCATAATAGGCAGAACTTTAACAAAAAACCTATTAATCGTTAATTTTGCTCCATTCTTGACTTCTTAGTAATTAAGCACGTGTTTAGGGTCTGTTCCTAACAAGCATAATGATGTTACTAAACTTTCAATACCAAAAATGTTCTATTTATATAAAAAAAATTTAGTTTTTACTCTGGCTGAAGTAATATTTTTTACAGTTTTGTTAGTTTATTGTGCACAGAAAATATTAAAAATTAAATAAAACACACTCAATTCAAAACAATGGTTTTTCTAATCAATATTGAAAATATATTATCTTCTACCATCAAATTATCGTAGATTTTGTCGATTGAATAAAATATTTGCAGTTCAGTTAACATCGAATATTTGTTTTGCATGCAAAAAGCAATCAATCTATCTAAAATATTAGTTTTCCTTATCAATTTTTAAATAATGTAACATTATTCTATAGTTTTGGTACTTCTAATAAAATGTTGAAAAAGCAACCGAATTTGAAACTTATGTTATAATTCTGATAACACAAGGGAACAATGGTTCTGTTGATTAAGAACTGAATATTGTTTTTAAGGTTATTTGGGACGCTGAATCCAAATCTGCACTTGGTTTTTTTCTATCAGCTCGACTTTTCGAGATATACCGTTATATTCAAAATTAAGGCACTTCCGCTACATATATTGGAATAACTTGAAAACGGTTCACCATATTAAATTAAAAAAAAAAACCGAAACTCGCAAACAATATTCTCTTTAAGCCGTGCTTACATTGTTTTTAAATTTTCCAAGTAGTTTTAGAGATATCGTTCAAGTTTTGAAAAAAAAATTAAAATTTTTTAAAAAAAAAAAAATTTTTTGTTCTTTAAAAATTCCTAAAAAATAAAAATGGGACAAAAATCACAGTTTTGGTCTAGAAACAGTTAGTTAAATATATTTCGAATGAAATGAGCTTTATTTCATTGCAATCGGTGCACAACTTTTGATTTTGTTCACCATTTACTGAATTGATATAAATCGCGATTTCCATACAAAAATAACAACTTTTGATTTTGTTTATTTCTATCAGCTATACTTTTTAATTTAACACAATAAGAGAATTTTAAAGAAAAATAAAAAATTTTAATACACAAATATTACAATGTAATTACAACTCATCGAAAAATTTTCTTTTATAAGATTTTCTTAAATAATCTTGTTTAGAGGGATTATTTTTAATGCTCCAGCAATAGTCCGCCATCATATGCTCTGCTACGGTAGTATGAAACTGTTGTTCCTTGGGTTAACAGATTTTTTTGCTTTAATCGAGAACCAAGAATTTCAGATGCTTTTTTAGAGAGTCCAAGGTCTCTCACTAAATCACTAAGCTCCTCCTGATTAAATTGCTCGCGTTCAGAAGAAATATCTAAATGGAAGTCATCTGATCCACATTCAGAAATTGGTGAAGGAACATTTTGTCGTAAGTCGTGAAAATTGTGTGTAGATGTAGATGGTTGTGATTCTGAATCCTCACTAGAGTACAGGACTGGTTGGGTAATAGACAACACGTTAGGATAAATCCATTTAGACCGGTTTGTTTTATTAATGCCTGTTATGTTGACAGCGCAAAAATAACAATCATCATAATGATTCGAAGGTTCCCGCCAGATCATTGGTGTTTTATACTTGAACTGGGTCCGTTGCTTGTTTGCCCATAACCTTAAATACTCTACACAGTTTTTACATACAGTATTAGGAATCCAGTAGTTGTCACGGGTTTCCATGGTAAATCCGAAGTAGTCAAAATAAATTTTTTTAATAAAATCTGACACACTTTTCTACCACATATGTTACAAAAATATGTTACAAAAATATGTTACAAAAATAGTTGGGATTGATTTTACAGGTGTTTCTTGACGTAGTCATAGCCCAATTTTGACATATATTTCAAAGTAACACAGTTTTCAATAAATAAAACAAGGGATAAATATCAAAAGTTTTTTGTGTTCACTGATTAAATGTTCTAGGTTAAAATTTTTTAATATTTTTGTCGTTATACTTTTCGCTTTCGTAAACACTTGTTGAATGAGAAAAATTGGTTGAATGAACCCATATAAATACTTCGTAGTTTTTTACTGAAGTACCTAGAAAAAATTATATCCACAATTTTATTGACAGTCACTTATGAATGAACACATGTGTTAAGGGGAATTTCTTTAAAAAAATCATCCGTTACCAACGGTAAACCACACATCAATAAAAACAAGTGCACTTTTCTTTTTTCTCTTTAATTGACTGTGAACTGACTAGGTGTCATAAAGGAACAATACAATTTATAGGCGTTATGAGTTTGCTACCGCAACCATAAAAATGAAATAATCTTTTTTTATTACTTAATTTTTTTAATTCTTAGAATCATAAAAAACTAACTTATTACATACAAACACTTACACATTAGAAAATGTTATTTTTGTATGGAAATCGCGATTTATATCAATTCAGAAAATCGTGAACAAAATCAAAAGTTGTCCACCGATTGCAATGAAATAAAGCTCATTTCATTCGAAATATATTTAACTAACTGTTTCTAGACCAAAACTGTGATG
Organism: Delia radicum; assembly: GCA_021234595.1. Lineage (NCBI taxonomy): Eukaryota > Metazoa > Arthropoda > Insecta > Diptera > Anthomyiidae > Delia > Delia radicum. The sequence goes on along the minus strand of CM037851.1, from coordinate 181,441,073 downwards.
TTTGTCCCAATTTTATTTTTTCGGAATTTTTAAAGAACAAAAAATTTTTTTTTTTAAAAAAAATTTTAATTTTTTTTCAAAACTTGAACGATATCTCTAAAACTACTTGGAAAATTTAAAAACAATGTAAGCACGGCTTAAAGAGAATATTGTTTGCGAGTTTCGGTTTTTTTTTTTTAATTTAATATGGTGAACCGTTTTCAAGTTATTCCAATATATGTAGCGGAAGTGCCTTAATTTTGAACATAACGGTATATCTCGAAAAGTCGAGCTGATAGAGAAAAACCAAGTGCAGATTTGAAATCAGCGACCTCAAATTAGTAAAAATTTGCTACAAATTTCAAATCAACACAAAAAAAGTTCAATTTTGTTCCCTTGTGTAATCACCTGCGTTCATCACAACATATTATATTTTAAAAATACTTACGTTTTCGTGATTTGAATTTACGATATCACTTGAATTGTCAATTATTTACATTTTAAAGCTGTCATTTTAATGAAAAAATACAAAAACTTTACCCTAGTTTTGCAGGGATTCATATAATTTAGTAAACTGGAATCCCTTGAAAATGTAAACAAAGAACTAAAAAAAGGAAAATAAAATAAATTTATTCGAAATGAAAATTATATAAATCTTAAATATCTAATTTTATTGAAAATGTGTGAAATTGTGTATTTATGATATTTTTAACAAAAAAAAAAAAAAAATATATATAAAATTGTGTGAAATAAAGTGGTGTCATTAGTGTTTTTTATTCTGCCGGAGATAATACTCTTGCTTAATTAGTTATGATTATTAATTTTTTGTGTTTTTATTAAAGGTTTTTGTGTTTAAATGCATTTTTATTAATTTAACATCTAAAATATGCAAGTAATAGATTTGACAGTTCAAGTGATTGAAGTTATCCTCAGCTGATTTAGAAAATTCCGTTATTCATAGAATTTTGTTTGAAAACTCTGTAAGCCAACGTGCACAATCACCGCGTTTATCATCGTGTTTCATCACCGTGTTTACAAAAAATTTGTTGAAGTGATTCAAAAAACTTCTGTATTAATTAGTTTTAAAAAACATCTTAAAAACTGCACTTATGTGGAATTAATTTGTATAAAAAATATTTTCTCTTCAACAGATTACGTTAAAATCAAATATAATCTCCAAAATAAATATTTTTTTTTAATATCGCGTGAAACGCTACTTTAATTAATAGAAAATAATAGCCCATATTTCGAATTAATATAATATTTATAATTTTAAGTCGAAAAAAAACCAGTAAAAGATTAAAGCTATACTTTACAACCTGTTTTTTATTATAATCTTAACCATTTTGTGGGGTAAGGTGTTTGTAATAGTCATATAATGACAATAGTAAATTATTTTAATATAATTAATTACTGAAGAATTTTTTAGTTAGGTTTTTGCAGAAAGAAGAAAACATTTTACTGAAAAATTTAACATTCCCAGACTGCCACGAAATTGACAGACTGACACAGTTTCGTTGACTCCAAGGACTCGTCAGTGGTTAATTTATTTGTCAATTTAACAATTTTATATTGTTAAATTGCTCTATAAGAAAAACTTTTTACTTTGCGTAGTAGTGAGTTTCAAACCCACATCCATACATCATGTCATGACTCGTAGCACTACCTCTTAGCGAGTTGAGGCACGATCAACACACCAGTGAGATCCGCTAATTAGAGTTCTGTCAATCACTGCCTACATAATGTACTGTTTTAATCAGAAGAGACAGAGTTAACTTACACCTATGAACAATTTATTTTTCAACTAGAATTCTTCCTCTTATTAACCCTATTGTAATCCTATTGTATTCACAAGTAATTATTACATTATTATGCGCTTTATTCACATCCTATAGTTGGATAGCAAGTGTAAGTTAAGATGTAGAGTTGTCGTTGGGCAAATTTTTCAATTTTCATCGGTGTTTCAAATTTATTTTTCTACAAATTTACTAAAAAATATATCAACAACCTTTTCGACATCTTCTTACATTTTTATTGTCATAGAAGAAAATTAATAAATATTTTTGTTAACACTACAAGAAAATAGTTAAAAATAAACAGCTAAAATTAGCATATTTTTTTTGTAAATAGTAACACAGGAAAGCAAAAATAAATCAGCTGAATTTCCAAAAACCAAGATTTATTGAAGCTAAGTTGTATTTAATTCAAAATAAAGTAACACATTAATGTGCTAAAATCAGCTAAAAATTTTGCCAAATATTAGTAAACAGAAACAAAAAAAAAAGTAAAAATGTGACATTTTCAAAAATTTTATTTCTAGATTTTTTTATGGGAATTAAAATCCATCCGCACTTTTGAAATCAGCAGTAAACAATTTTTTTTGCAAATTTTTCTGCTGATTTTAGCAAATTATGCTGTTATTTATATTTTCTTTATAAACTCTCATTAAAATTCTGTTCCTATGACAGAATTTATTTTCCAACCGAATAGAATAGGTTGCCTCAACCTCATTTATGAGGAACGGGTTCCGTTTCCATACTATCAAAAATTCGGTTTTGCAACAGATTTTTTTGGAAATTCGGCTTCCAAAACCAAATTTTCTATATTAATTTTGTTGACACAGCTGAAAATATAAATTATTTTAGCTGTATTTCTGACTACTTTTTTTACAATAAAAAATGCAAGTTTTAATAATTACTAAAATAATAAAAATAAATTATAATTTATTTTTATTAATAGGAAAATACGAACTTTTAAAGAACCAAATTTAATATACTAGCGAAATAGCTTAATCTTTCATATATTTGATTTTAGTGTTGATGAGAAAATATGAAAATGTAAATTTTTACTAAAAATCAGTTCATTGATTGCATGTAATTTTTGAAAATCTGACCGATCGTACCATAAAATTTTCAAATACGGCTTAATATGTTGTGAATAAAATAAGTTAAGCGATTTGTGTTTTTTTTTTTTTAATAACTTTGTTTTTTTAAATCAAAATATAAAAGATCATGCTTTTTACATTTTTAAACAAATTTTGAAAAAAGTTCTATCAAAAAAAGAACAAAAGTTGATTTTTTCAAATAAATATTTGGTCACTCTGGATAACAATATTCCACATTTTTTTTATTCAAGATTGAAGTCAAGATGTTGAGTTATTTTAAGATTTTTAAACCACTTAATTCTCTTTATGCAGTCGAAAAAACAACACAGTGTCAATAATGAGTTAATGTTAACCTAAAATCAAAGAAACAAAAAAATAAATTGGCGACACAATAAGATGTGTATATCTTCTGGTATAAACGGCTTAATATTTCCATTTTATTCATTTAATATGGTATCGTCTGCAAAATACCGTTATAAATCAAAATTTCAGTATATGTTGCGCATTTTTTAAATTCGTTTGTAGAAATCAATGTCAGCGGGGTAAGCTGTTGTTAGGTACAACCAGGCATGATTAAAATATACATTAAAAATAGCACACAAATAATTTGCTTGCGTATATTGAACTTAACTTAGATGCTTTAAATCATCAATGAAATAAATTTGAAGAATATTTTGGCACATCAACAATCAACTTCTTAATGTAACTGTGAAAACATAAAAGAAAAGATAATTAGAGATTGGTTCTTTCACAGATGTTAAAACTATTGCCAACACAAAACCTAATAATTTATGAAATCCATCTTACCAAAAATACATCGAATATAATTTGTTAACATGTTTCTGCTCTACCCCTTGAATAAAAAAAAGGAAACCTACTGCAGGGATTCCTTTTTTTTATTCAAGGGGTATCTTCCTAATTGTTGAAACTCAACCTTCTCTGCACAATTGATAGTTTTTTACACGAGATTTTTTAAGAATTGTTTCTGTAAGAATTGTTTCTTAATTGTATGTGTTATACATTGTGTTGTATTTTTGCTATTTTGTAACATTTTATTACCACATAAAAACACAAAATAAATCACTTCCAATACCACAACTGAATTTAAATATAATCCGTCTGCTCCAACCGAATTCATTTACAGTTCGGTTGCAGCAGTCGCATTTATAGACAGTTCGGTTTGTGCAACCGAATTGATAAGAAATTCGGTTGAACACAAAACTCAATTAATTTAACCCTATTGTGTTGCCACAACCGAATTGTGTTTTGTACGGATGCTGCACGAATTGCACGGTTGCAGAAACAGTATAATTCGGTTGAGATGACAAAAATCGGTTGGGACAAGCAAATTCGAATATTCGGTTAAGACAACCTCGTTCCAACCGAATCGTTCTGTGAGTGTATTATTGTTTTTGTTTCCTGTTTCTTATCAAGAAATATTTCGGAAATTTGTTTTGCTCATTTTAGCAGAGTAAATTGTTATTTTCAATTAACTAAAACTCAACTTATAAGTAAAAATTAGTAAATTAAGCAAAAGTTTTGTTTACATTAAGTTGATTAAAAATTCAAAAATAATATTTAACAAATTTTGTGGTGTATAATAAGCTATAAGCTGAATAAACCTTAAAAAAAAATTTGTTGAAAAATTATCCTTTAGTTAATTTTTTTGCTGAAAATCTTAAAAAAAAAAATTGTGATTCTTTCAAAACAAATTGACAACACATTATAAAATACAAAAATTGCATTGACGACATGAATTAATTTAATATCTGAAAATATATAGAATTAATTATAGATAGAAAACGAAAATAAAAATATATTTCAACTGCTTACATCCATGGTTGTCTAAATGAAGACAATTTGGACTGAAGCTGAATGCCGTAGATAATCTAAAAACAAAACAAAGAAGTAACAAAATATGACATGCACATAAACAACCTTTTTTTTGCAAATACAGAAAGAACACATAAAAAGATGTTTGTTCTTCTCTTTCGCTTTAGGAATCTACCTAAAGGTATATTTCCCACATTCACCACTATACAAATTTAGTTACAAATACACATTTTATTTCTATTAAATTTAAATATTTTATTTTGTCTTTAATTTAAATAATAATCAATTTCTTTGACAATCCGCAATCAACACAATATTTAAGTTTATTAGATCAATAATTTATAAACATATAAAATATATGCCGTGGTTGAGTTTTTTATATGTGTTACAAGAGTTATACTTTTAGTATAATTTTTCTCGTCTCTACTAAATCTTGACATGCCGCGACATCTACTTCATTCTGCTTATATGTTTCAATCTGGTTTTCGTCCATACTATTAATGTGCTTATATCACAATTTTTTTTAGCAAACTAAATTAGTATAACATTATTCAAATATTAGTAAATCTTTAGTTGAAAACTGTTAAGTGCTGAATAAGTATAACTCAAAATTTAGTTAAAAACACAATTTCAGCAAACAATTTTCTGAGAAATAGTTTATTTAATTTACAAGACGTTTTACTAATTTATACACCAACTTATTTTTTTGAGTTTATTATTCTAGGCTCCGGCAACGGGATTCGGGAATTATTTTCAATGAGCGTATACACTTTTTTAAAATTAAAACAAAACAATAATTATTTTTGTGCATCGGTCAAATCACGACCTAAGTGGCCTTAAAATGAGGTTGTTATTACCGATGCAGGTTAAACCGCTTAAAAAGTATGGGCTTTATATAACCACTTTTGGAAAATTTGTTAGATTTTTTTACATATTTTAAAACGCGATATTGCCAGAATCGCAAGAGCCGGCAATTCAAAAATTGTGCGATGTCATAGTTATTTGAAATTTAAATTCAGTCCATTTAATGCACCAAAAAAGTACAAGAGTACATAAAAAAACACAAATGCCTGCAAAACAGTTGGTCAAATTATAAATTCTTTTTCGTGCCTCGATATTCAAAAATTTTAATTGTTCTGCTTTCAATAAGAAGATTTAGCAATTTTGTATGTTAAACCAAGCAAAATGTCATCTTTCCAACTTGAGGGTTAAAGCCTAGAATTATTTTTATTATTCAAATAGTTTTTACATGAAAATTTTAATTTTGTTTTCGTTAAACCTAGATAAAGAGTTCGGTTGCTGAGTTTGCTAGTAAAAGTATCAAAAGAAGCAAAATAAGAAAATTTCACTTTTTTGAAAATAAAATAATTAAATAACTTATTCCCGACGAAAAAAGTTCCTATATAATAATTATATATAATATCACATAAAACTTAACATCACATCTGATATCTGATCCGAATTATGTTTCTTCTCATCTATCAAATATGATAAAATTATATATAATTTGATACAATTTTATCCAATAAGTTTTTTAATTAAAAACTTTGAATGTTTTAGAGATACAGCACCTTTTGCTTTGATCGTTTTAACATATAATAAATACAGTACCTTTTGTACTTAAGTACTACTTGTAATTCCTTTATAAACGAATGTTGTATCTAATAATGTATGCTTTTTATTAACCTAAGATTGGAACATATAATAAATCTAAAACGCCAAGCAAAAAAACATTTTTGGAGGAAGAAAATCGAATTTTCCGAATTGTTCAGAACAACTAAACAGCTTAACAACCAAACAGGATTAGTGGTAGAAAGTTTATTACCTAAAGTGGAACTAAGCTACTATTTAATTTTAAAAATTTAGAATCCATTAAGCATGTTATAGCGTTCGGTATTTATTTTTTTTAAAACAAGCCGTTTCCAACGCTCTCTTCTAAAAACCTGAACTGGTTTAAGAAAATTTAAAAAAAAAATGTGTTAACAGTGGTACTTTTAATTAAATAATTGTCAGGCTTTTAAGAATGCTTTGAATTAAAATTGCAATTTTAATTCCATTTTAATGATAATTTGTGTTGTTTAACGCATTCTCGTACATAATGCAGTTTTGTATAATTAACACAAATATTGAAACTCATTTATATTCTAATATAAAACAGTGCTAAAAAATATAAATGTGATAATAATTTTTTCATTAAATTTTACTATATATATTTATATATAATAATATGTTTTGATAGATATAACAAAGTGATAGAATTATTTTTGATTAATTGTACCATATACACTTACATATAATCATATATGGTGGAATATATGGTCATATATAAATCTATATCTATTTCATATGATCAGATATACAAGATAATATATACAATACGATACAATGATATATGATGATATATTACGCAATATAAAAAAATTTCATTAACTAAATTTTAGATATGAACACATATCGTAATATATTGCATCACAAAATAAGCATATATAATGATATCAAGTTGTATATGAGTAATTAGAAACTTTTTTCATCGGGTTTTTAGAGTATTTTGAATCCCTTTTTTATAAAAACCGATTTTAAATTCTTATTTTCTATATTATTATTTTCCAATTTAACAGTTAAAAAAATCAATAATCAAAAATCTTTTAATGTAGCATAAACTACGGCCCTGGTTTAAATATTTTTTTGATTTTATTTTAAATATATGATCAAATTTTAAACTGTCTACTATTACATTGGTCTGTGATAAGTGAAGGTCAAGCTAAATAAAAATTTTTAACAAAAACTTAATCAATCAAAACAAAATCCCCTCCTTCTAGAAAAATTACTCATAAACATAACGGCTAATGAAACTTTAAACCATTAAACAATATCAAAAATTAAACAGATAATAGTGAAAACATTTTTGGTAGTTATTAAAATTAAACAATAAATTGCTTTAAATATTTCCAACAATAAATAATTTAAATAATTATAAAACCCCAAAAACCACATACCGAAAAAAAGTTTATACAACATAACCAAAATAATTCAAAAAAAGCATCGTTTAATTAACTGCCTAAGTAAAAGTGCAAATTATTCAAACAAACAAAATACAAATAATACAAAACCGAAATAAAAACTTTTTTAAACTTTATAAACAATTTAAATTTTCCCAAAACAAAAACGAGTAATTTTACAACAACAGGAATTAACTGCGTTACATTAAAACATTCTTTGTTTTTGTAAAAACTGCATAAATAATTTTATTGCCATCAACGCGAACATTTTACCACTTTTCATAAACCACAACATCCACAACAACATTCATACTTTTCAGTATCCAACTGTATACATATACTTTGATGAAACCATCATACTACAGCTTCTGTTGTGTGTTTTTGTTTAAATAAACAGGATACGGAAAGTACTCGTTTAATCTCGTATATAGAAATTATAATAAAAAAAATTTGCATACATTTTGTCTACATTAACATACGTGAACATTAAGGTATTAACATTGTATATAACTTGAAATAATTGTGAGTCTGTGAATGTATATGTAACTAACTGTTACTTGACCGCAAAACATCAAAAGCATTATAAACTAAAACAGCAAAAAAAAAAAAAAAAATCCCTCAATTCCAGAGTAAAAACAAAGTTAAAACGAAAACGAATATTCTCCTACACTCGTTTTTTTGTTGTTGATAAAAACCAGTAAAGGAGTTGTACCGAACCAAAACGAACCGTACCAAACAATCAAAGATAACAAACACGCACATATATACACATCCATACACATACACACAAGTGTTAGTAATAGCATAAAAGCAAAAATGTTGGCAATGCCCACACTCATGATGCCAGCCACAGCACAAATGACGCTTAGCAGTCAACCACTATCAGTTGGTGCTCCACATGCTAAACCATACGAAACTAAATTATTGGCTATACATCAGACTCATATAACGCAACAGCAGCAGCAATCGCATCAACAAAATAATAATACTAAGCAGCAGCAACAACAACAGCAGCAGCAACAGCAACAAATGTCTGCCAATAATCAACAACAGCAGCAACAACAACAAGTCGCTGTGGCTCAACAACAAGCGGCTGTTCAACAACAACAGCAACAACAAGCTCAACAACAGCATCAACAACAACAAGCTGCTGCCGCCGCTGCCGCTGCAGCTTGTATTGCTCAACAGCAAGCTGTAGCTGTTGCTGCTGCTGCAGCCCAACAACAGCAGCAATATCAAATACATTCTCAACAACAATCACCACAACAAGCATTGAGTGCTTCACCTAAGCAAGGTAAGTTGTTTTGTTGTAGTTGTTTATTTTTCACCGACTGCTTTTATGGCAACAACTACACAAGTTAGTGCTGCATATAATGATGATAATAATACTTGTATATCTATCCTTCACCGCAACTTGTTTCTAAATGTATATGTACAAATGTGCAAAAAGGAAAATATAATCTAACATCCCGAGTAAAAACGAGGATATATAATCATATCCTATTTTATATAATATTATATAAAACCATATGACTTTATATAACTTAATCTGGATATATGTGGTGGCGCCTAATTTTATATTGGATTTTGTTTTTCAAAAAATTTTAATATGGTCATGTATAGTATAATATTTAAATATATATATATCAATTGATATTACCGTAGATGTTGCATATATTAAATACTACATATGGCATATAATACTACATATGGTAATTAGCACGATTTAATATATCATTCTATGTCGCTTAATACAATGTTACGTTTGTAATATATGGTATCATATTAAAATTTTGTTTCACATCGAATCTGAAGTGTTTCAGTTAGTAAAAATTTAAAGTGCGGTAATCTTTTGATTGTTTTTTTCTTTGAAATTACAAATTTTAAATTACGTTCTGGTATGTGATGAATTTCACTTTCGATCGAACTCAAACATTTTAATGTCATTATTTCGCAGCATTTTAATTTTAAACAGCACTAAATGTTATAAATTGAAATATTTGATTTAACTTAATCGAGTCATAGAGGTTTTATTCGATTACGGGTTTCTTTAAGCAAATTATAATTTATTGAGTTTTGAATTTCGATCGAAAATTAAATTCATCATATACCAGATTGTGTTTGTGATTTAACATTACAAATATCTCTATAAATTCTACAGAAAATTAATTAGTTAGAAATCCACCATAATTTCACTTAATTTATTATTGCAATATATTTTAAATTTTAGTAATATAAAATCAATTGTATTAGTAAAACATATCAGTTTATGGTTAATAATTTGTTATCATAACTAATTGAAAGTTATTTATGTTATTAAAATCAGATTTTTCAACCAATTTGTAACCAAAATTATATTTATAATCTAATTCGATATTCACAACTTTTTTAAAATTCTTATATAGTGGACCTTTGCTCCATTAATTCACAATGACAACTACAATGTAGTTGTAGCAACCAATATTTAAAAAATAATAGCTTACAAATGCCGTACTAACTATTTTCCATCCATGTTAGTTATATACCGAATCAAAAATAAGGCTTATAAGGCTTTTCAGTTGGTTAAATGTCAATAATTAAAAATGTATAAAAGAAAATACATATTTACAAATTCTTTTAAATACATACTTATTTTAGCGCTTAAAATATAATATATGAATTTATAATTTAATAGCGATGTAAAACTGGCAAAAAAGAAAGGTAAGTTTAGTGAATGGATGATCATTTTCATTCATAAATAATTTTTTTTATCAGTTGCTATTTTACGATGTAAGATTAATTTGGCGAGCGTAATATGAAATTATTAGGGAATCTAAAAACCACCAAGCAAGTACCTACAATGATGCTGTGCATGCAGAAAGTGGAAATTATTGGGAATATTCAGAAGATAAAGTAGAATATGAGCCCCTTTTAAAGAAATTATTCTTTGAACCAGTGACATTTTAGAGAAATATTTAGCTTAATCCACCGTAGGAAAAAGCATTAAAAGATAAAAATTTTTTCGTATTAAAGTTAAACTTTTCGAGATATTTTTCTTAAAATGCAGAAGTTTTCTTTTTAAAAATTCTTTTAGTTCTGAACTTACTTCGCATGTAAAGAAAATGGAAACAGTGTGAAAATTTAAAAAAGAAATTCAGTTGGGTTTACCAAATCATTTCGGTTGGAGCAGCTTTCATATGTTTATGTACATTAAAATTATTCTTTATCTGCAACCGAATAAGGTGATAGTTCATGCAACTACCAAAATTTGGTTGGCGACAAATTCGGTTGACACAATGAATCCTTTCTCAGTGTGCTGGCAAGTGTAAAATCCAGATAGGGGCCAGCATACAACAAATTATTTTTCACAATTACAACAAATACAATGTATGTTTGTATGTATGTATGTGGGCGTTGTGGTGTAATGGTTAGCGCGTTGGACTTTTACACAGAAGGTGCCGGGTTCGATCCCCGGTGCCGGCAACATCAAATTAATATGTATGAGTTTTTTCTATCCCTCATACGTATCGCAATGTTCACCTTCGGTGCTCCCATAGCAATTAACCCCACCGAAGTAAAATAATGAATCAAGGCTATGAACCAAAAAGCTTCAATAAGTTCGCCAACTCTCCATCAGGTGGCGAGCAACAACTGTTCTAAGACTTATCATCTCGCGCAATTACAGTGTTGCCACGTCTGAAGCCCTTCATCTTTCCCCACCTTTCATCTCTATACTATCCCTTTCCAAAGAAAGCAACACACTAAATATAGGAAGTATTTCCTGAGTGTTGCCTATCTTTTTTAAAAAAAAAAAAAAAAAATGTTTATTATCAACAAAAGAAATTTAAAAGTGCGGTTTAGTTATTATAAAGCTATGTATCGAACTTCATTTTAAAACTGCTTCATTCTTTTATTAAAACTATGAGTTTATTTACGAATTTGTAAAAAGGTCTAACAATGTTTTTGATTCTCCATTAAAAAAATATAAATTTTAATTGCACCCTTTTGCTGACGACAACAAGTTAATTTAATAAACCTCTATTTTCAGTTACAATCCTAAGTTGAATCTTAAATTTCGCTTTTGACATGTGAAGTATTACCCCTATGGGGAATGGGACCGGTCCTGCGTGTGCCACAGTATCGGTCCCTTCGTGCCAGAGACCGGTAATCTGTCCCTTCGTGTGCCACAGGATCGGTCCCTTCGTGCCAGAGACCGGTAATCTGCTAAACCCCCTACCCTATGTAAACAACTGGCAACTTTAAACTGGGCTTGTCATAGGAGGGGGTCATTTGTCCTGCTTTAAAACCACATAGTGACATGCCACAGGACTAACCAAAGATGGGCATGATCCACAAGACTGTCGCAAAAGGGACATGTCGGAGGACTAACCACATGACTATCCTGAAAGGGACATGTCGTACAATTTAATAATTTTTAATGTAAAATATTGTAGAAAATGAAACAATAAATTTCTAATTCATTGGCTTTTTCTAGGCAATATGTATACCAGTTAGGTGATATGTGCTAATTCTACCAGTCACAAAACTAGTCTTTTTAGATCAATTTACACTACATAACTCACATCAATTGTAAATAATACTAGTCCTGTGATAAGTCCTTTTCCAGCAGTCCAGGTTCTTTTAGGTCAATTTTCGCATGCCGATAATTTTGTAAAAACCCAAAAAAAACTTAAATATCGACAAAAAAAAACAAAATTAATAATTTTTAGTTAAAAAATAAACGAAAACTAAACTGCTTCCAATGGGTAAAATTCTGGCCAACTGGTTTTTCTTGTTAATAAGCATTCTGGTTGAGTGGAAATTTGACACTGCTTAACCCATTTCAGTATTAAAGTATACCAATCCTGTGATAAGTACATATTTAACCAGTCACTTTTAGGTCAGTTGACTCCTCATTCCCCATAGGGACAATTGTGGTTTGACATTTAAATGTTAGACAATGTCAAACATAATTCAGTGAAACATAATTTTAAAAATATATTTTCATTTATAATTGTTGTCTTAAATCTCAGCAGAAAGTTTTATATATCGTTCTGAAATTTATAAAGTTGCAAACACAATTGGAATAACCCGAAAATCTTAATTTCAATATGAATATTCGCAAAGTCATTTAAAAATGTATGAGGCTACCCGAGTAAAAACATTCATATTCAATCATATATTTTTAAACGTAATATATAAAAACATAGTGCTTTATATAGCTCAATATAGATAATTGTTATGGTGCATATTTAGGTATGTTCTTATACATATTAATATCTGAATATATTTCGATTAATATTACCGTATATGTGTCATATAATACTACATATAGCATATATTAATTAGCATTATTATATATATCATTTTGTATAGTATCATATTAAGTGTTTTTAAACATTTAAAATGCTGTAATTTGTTGTTGTTTTTTTTCTCTTTGATATTTAGAATGGTAATTCATGCTTCAAGACGGGAACAAGAAATTCTCATTGAGTTTGTAATTTAAACTAATAAATATATTTAGAAGTTCTAAGAACATTATCCCTAGTTAATTTACTTAGATAAGAATGAAATATGAATAGGGCCCAGCCTACAACAAATTATTTCCCACAATTTATTAAATAAGTTTTCAGAATAAGTTTAGAATTTTGCATTAGAACTTGCAAAAATTATAAATTACATTGTGATTAGCTAAGTTTAATTGATAGAGTTTTAAGTAAAATGGTAGACAACGTGAAAATCTTTATTTTAATTTAAATACTCGAACTATCATTTAAAAATTTAAAAGAAATGTTTAACTAATTTATAACTTCTTTGAATGCAAATGAAAATTTTCAATATCATTTGGAAATATGCAGCATTTCAAATATAAAACTTTCTTGATTTCAACTGATGTGGTCAATATGTATAACAACCTCGTTTGTATCATAGTTTTACCATTTTTACAAGTAATACACGAGTTTTTATGAGAAGACCTAATATTACTGCTTTTCAAATTTAAAGAAACCAAGCGATATTTAAAATAATATATAGACCATCCTATTATACATATTAAATTAGATAAAGTAAAGTAGAGTTTTATAAAATTAGAAGAGGACAAAATTCGGACGAAACTGTATCAAATCACTTATAATTATATCTTAATTAATTAATTCGATGTGATTTGATACAATTTAACCGGACCATTTTTCTAATGCAATTTTATAAATTTAATTACCGGGTTTTTCTATCAGTTTTTTTTAATCGGGATTAATGAATATGAACAGAGTAGAAATTTTCATGATTTTTTCTATAAAACTTAATGCCCAATGTTGTTGTACTCGTAATTATTTCATATATGAATTTAATATGAGTTTAAATAAATATTTACATATTAAAGTACACCTATCCCTCGTTTTAAACGATACTATTTTTAATGATTTTACTTTTACACGATTTTTTTATTTTTCGAGTAAACCGAGGGATGTGGTAATTACCTCGATTTACACGTTTTTTTTATTTATTTTTTGTAAATGTATAAAAAGCGAAAATTTGTAACAATAATAAAAAAAGAACGCCAGATATTGTAGTTTCTAGTCAGAAGTAAATATTCAGTTTCCTCTCAACTTTTGGAGCAGAAAAATGATCAGGGAAATTTTTCGACGCTTTTTATAAATAATTTGTTTTAATGGGAAGAAAAAAAGGTACAGTTTCTTGTTACCTATATGAGCCATTATTTGCTTCAATACCCAGCAAAATTTTGTAGAACTGGTTGCCTCTGAATCTATTCTTGAACAGCTTCTTTTACCTCCGGTTGCATTAAACCCGTTCTAGAACAGGTTCCTGGTAGTCAGAATGAAAGGTAACACTATCCCAGAACCAGTTATATAACTGGTTCTAGAACCGGTGCTACAACAACCTGTTCTTGTTTCGAAGTACAGAACCTATTGCAAATAAACTCACAATTCAAGATTATATTACCGAATCAAGATTATTTGTAAAGTTGGTTTTCAAATAAAGAATCAATTGAAATACATATAAATGTATTTTCCAACTTTGTCTATCGGTAGTTTAAAAAACAAACTATATAATATACGTTCTTTCTATAGTAGTTAAATATTAGCAGTTAAATTTTTTATTTGTTTTTGTCTTTCCTTTCAAAAACAGTCTAATAATCCAAATAGTATTTTGTTTATAAAAATAGTTTGTTTAAATACAAAATTATATCAACTGAATTCACTAGAAACTCAAACACACTAACATACATACAAACAAATACAAATATTTCACTATGCGGAATTTTTAATGAATTTCTGGCCAAAATTATGAGATATCGGCCCGAAATTTGTCAATGGTATTTGGCGGGATTTTTTTAGGCTTTGTGTAAAAAATTGGCATGATCGAACATGATTGTGGTTTATTTTAATGAATTTAGAAATAAATGTATTAATTCCAGAAATGCATGTGAATAAAACAATCCTTAAAAATTTAGTCAATCTTCATCTTTCCCCTAATTTTATCTCTCCACTACTCCCTTTCCAAAGAAAGCAACATATTAATAAATATGAAGAATTTCCAGAGTGTTGCTTCTCCTTAAAGAAAAAATCACGCGTGGTTCTCTATGACACTATATTTTATCACTTAATTTTACACAGCATTCAGAATTTTACATTGAGCTAAAAAAGAAAAAAATCAATTCAATATTTTCACCATTTACCATCCCTGAATTAATTTTTTGTCTTAAGTAACCCCTAGTAAAATTTGCAGCCGAACATATTTTCGGAACATTTTAACCCTTAAAGCGTCTGTTTTAGGAACCTTTTTTGGTATATTTTGTACGAGAACTTAAAAGAGCTAAAAAGGTAAACGAGGTATATAGGGTTAAAAAGTTCCACAAAAAAAGGAATATCCTCATAAACTTATATTGTGGACATATGATTACAGAATTAAGCAAAGAAGAACAGTTATACTCTTTTCGGCGTTTTTAAAATGCAGTGTTGGCCAAAAAAAAAAAAAAATAAAACTTTAAAAGTTGACTGCACTCGCACAGTCCTACATCTTTTGGGGGTTTTACTACACTAACCTAATGGATTTATATGATATAGGAATCAGAGCTCATTTCCCGCATGTTGTTGCATAGTGTTATAAATAAATAACCTAAAAAAATATATTTAGTCAAATTACACTTTTTTAAAATTCAAATGTCATTTCCCTGTGGAGCCGCTTAATTTACTTACACAGAAAGGGTTCCTTTATACTGTGAAAAGTATGGAAGTATGGAAATATATGCAAAAATGTAAATAATTAACAAATATGCAAATCCGCATTTTAAATTTTTAATTCGTACATTGCGCAATTATGTGCTCTATTGATAATTGAAATAAATTTTACAACATTTTACAATAGTATTTCTAAGTAAAGTAATATTGTAATAACTTTTGTCCCAAAAAATTATAAAAAAGAAAAAATGTGTTTTTGACTCTTACGTACCAGAGGTAAAATGGGTTGGTGGAAAAAAAAAATATAATACTTTTTAATGTCATCAAAAAAAGATTTTGAAACACATACAAAGTTGACTTTTGGCCAACCAGTCCTATAAAATCCCCTTGTCACAAATAAAAACAACTATTAAATATAAAAATCAAAATAAAAATAAAAAAATAGTTGTTTTACATTTTGTCCGTTAAGTATTGAATAAAATACATTCTGTTCTTTTTACTACTTTTATCGATTATTTAAACAATGTTTAGAAACAAATATCAAAATGGTTTGAAAATCAGTTGTCCTTTGTTTAATTGTGTTTTCAATTAAATTATAGGTATTTTATATAGTTTTTATGGAAATAATATTGTGGGTGTATAATAAACTCCATGAAAAAAACCGGTTGTAGTACATCAATTGTAACCTATGATAATACACATGAAGTTGTTCTGCAACCTGTTATTTGGATTTTACTGGGTACTTAGGACAAAAATAAACATGAAGAAAATTAATTTAATTAAAAGGCCTTCCATTTATTGTTTTCAATTTGAAATCAGTATAAAAATCGTTTAAACAATTAGGAAAAGAATGTGGGTTCAAAATTGATTACTTAATACTGTAAGTTCTTAGTTAGGGAAATAACGTGGGCTCAAAATTATAGTAATGAAAATAAAAGTTAGCCATAAGGTTGTAGTGGCAAATTATTTATATTATTTTGTAACGCTATGAATTGAAGTTAATTAACTAGTTTAGCTACGAATCGGTTTGTTTTTCCCAAAGAAAAACTTTAGGGTTAAAAAACAAAAACCTGCAAAACTCTATTTATTGATGAGTTGATGAGATTCTCACTTTCAAAATATTTTCAGATTATATTCATATATATAAAAAATGGAAAGTACTAATAAATTATTCGAAAGTTTGTACCAGAGAATGAGATTATTAGTCTTAAACATATATTAAAGCATTAAAAGACTGGTATACAAAATAATACTTGCTCGCTCTCCGAAAGTTTTTGTACCTCAATATTGGCTCTTCAAGCAATTTATTTTAAAATTTTTCTAAAGTTAATTCTTTCCTCTGTAACAATTTTTTGTGAACTAGGACTCGCAAATCCCTTATGACTTAAGCAGGCCACTCTGCTGCCGCGATTTTTTATCTTCTTCGCACACGATACGGAAAGGAGAAGCAAACAATTATTGTATCGCCAATGGAACTTATTTAATTTTTGCATCACAGGAAACAACTTATATTTTATTATTGACGCTGTTGAAATGCTTAGGGGATATTTTATTGTCGTGCAAATCCACTTTATTGAATTTTTTAAGTTGTTATAAGTGCATATTTGGTAATGGCAACAAAATAATGACATGTCATTACTAAACACTTTACAAATATTCTAAAAATATTTGAATACCTAGTACTGAGTATAAAAAAAAAAAATAAAATAAAAAACTAAATTTAATAAACACAATATTTGTTTTATTGAAAATTTTTTTTTGAATAAATTGTGCCCACACGGGATTCAAACCTGGGTTGTAATTCAACCATGCTACCATCTGAACTATTTCGACATTTAATACTTGATAGATAAAATTATAAATTAGTTGCATGCTCAAAATGTGTTACAAAAAATTAAAAAAGAAGTAGTTATAATGTACTTACTATAATTGAAAAAATAATGAGTTTAATAAATAGATTTTCAACAAATTTTGAGATCATTACTTTATATTTAAAATAATGATAAAAATAAGTACTTATGGGTACTGCATTATTATTTGTATTAAAATAATGGGAATATAACTAGATTTTAGTAAGTCCTTATTATTTGTGTATAAGTAATGCCTAGAGTAAGCTTATATCATTACTGGTAGTGAGATAAGTAATTATATGAAATTACAGCTTCCACACTGGGGCCATCCTAAGTATGGATGACCACAAGGTATAGTTAATATATATATATATACGCCATGAATTAATTACGGCCTAAATAGATTTCTAAAACAAATAGAAATTAATAAGTATTTCCTAGTTACGTAGGTATTAAACATTAAAGTAATTTATTTTTTTTTTTAAATCTACTTATAATATACTTATTCTTTATATTATCCATTCAGTAATATATACATATGTACATTATATCAATATTATGTAAATAAGAATACCAATTTCCTACCCAACAGTGAACTTTTACTTAAAAAATAAGCACGTATAAAAAAAATCTCTCATACGTTTATTTCTATATATTTAAGCTGGCTGATAACAAATGCCAAAAGCAGAAATATTTCGTTTAAATTTTTTATACAAATATATATTAAACACTATGTTCAAAAGGTATTCAATGTGTAAAAACAAATATAATTTAATGTTAAATTTTGATTTTAAAACTATAATACGATCGAGTTTTATATCTGATTAAGGTTGTTTTACTTGAACGGTGTACCTTTTTTCCAATGCAATATTATTAATATTAATACAATTTAAATTAGTTTTAATATTTTTATTCAATGATGATCGTCCTATTTCTATACCATTAGTATTTTAATTTTTTGGTTAAAATTGATTAATTTTAGAAACACTATTGCATAATTTAATTTAAGTCTCGAAATCATTTACATAAATTCATCATTACTTTAGCAGCATTGTGTTCGTTTATATAGTACTCCCTTAGACGAAAATAATAAAAAATAAATATAAAATATTTCGTAACAACATCAGTCAATGTCCTCAAGGTTTAAGTTTTTTTTAAGGATTTATTTTTTCGTACATTATTATAGCTTTATTTTTTCAAACTAAACCTTATGTTCCATTTTTCATAAAACAAATTCTTTGTTTGCTTTGTTAAAGAAAATAATAATAGAGAAATCATGAAAATAAAATCACAAGAAAAGATTGTAAAATATTAAAAGGAAAATTTATATTTGCTTGATTTGTTACACATTTATTTTATTTATATTTTTGTTTGTGAAAAAAAAGGAAAAAAATGAAAAAATTGAATTTTCTTAATTTTTTCTAAATATGACTAGACGAGCATTAATAAATTGCTTAAAAAGAAAAGGAAACTATACTGAAGTATTTGAAAATAAGATTAAAATTAAGACTCTTCGTTGGCGTATCAATTTAACTGAGTGAATAATAATTTGAAAAAAAAATTTAACACTTCAAAAGAACAAATACAAGGGTGGGCCTAAAATTAGCCGACTTGACAAAGAAAACACAACAAATTTGGGAACAATTTCTTTATTTCTCAACAATAAATAATTCTAGTTCGATACACTTTTCTCAGCGATTTTCAATAGCTTCGATACACTGTTTATATTAAGAACTGTCTAGCTCCTTAAAATATGCAACAACTGCAGACTCCATCTATTCATTGTTGGCAAATCTTTTACCACCGAAGCATTTTTCAAGTTTGGAAATAGAAAATTATCCGATGGAGCCAAATCTGGCGAATATGGTGCGTGTTGAAGCATTTGGAAATTTAATTAATTGATTTTGGCCATCGAATGCATAAAACTACACTTTCTTAAACTTAAAATTTGTTTGCTAATACTTAATGCAGTGGCATTGCAATTTTACTGCTACAAAACTTTGGAGCAATCTGTTACCCACCGTTAAAAAAAATGAAAGTAAAATAGGGAAGGCCACTAATTACGCACATAATGATTATAAGTCTCCTGTAGACAATTTTTTTCAAATTTTTTTAGAGTTTTGTAGTTTGTTGTAATGCTAGTAATTTTGTTCATTGCTTTTGGTGCATTTTTAGATCAAAACTTTATTGAAAACAGCGAAATATTGATTTACTAATTTTTTCTTCTTTTTTACTACTGTTCTTTTAAAAAATTAAAAAACTGAAGAATTTTCTTCTTAAACAACCATTTACTGCCGCATTTACAATTTAGATATAAGATACAATACAAGTTTTTTAACTTTGATAAACTCAATAAATAAAATGAATTCAAATATTAAAAACATGCTGGTAAGGGACAAATGAACATTTTTTAGACCAAAATTTAACTGTTAATCTTTATCAGTTCCAGAGATAGACATCAAAAGTAAGAATCAGTAAACTATTCTTTTGATCAAGTTTCTCTGCATTCATTCAAGTAAGAAAAATTATTCCAGAATATTTGACATTATTTAAAAAAAAAAAAAATTCCACTCACAATATTTTGTAGTTAAAATCCAAGGACTTTTAAACTACTAAACATATACACTCAAATAAAAAAGTTAGTAAAGCAAGTGAGTTAGCAAAATTTTAGTCAGAAGGGTGCTTGCAAAAAAATTGCTAATGTCAGCAAAATCTTTTGCTAATAATCAGCGAGCTGATTTTTAGCAACAAAATTAGTACATTCAGCAAAAGTTTTGCTAAAATTTAGTGGATTAGAATTTAAAAAACCTTTGCTAAACACTAATAAAACTTTTGCTGAATATCAGCAGACGGAAAAAAACTTGTAGAAAATTTTTACTTTAGTTAATTTATTTTGCTGAAAATCATAGAACATCTTTTTGTGATTCTTTTTAAAATAATTTACAACAAAATAAAATAAAAAAATTTTCAAACTCCCACATTGGCGACATGAATTAATGTAATATCTAAATAAAAATAAATAATTATATATGTATAACATAAACAAAATTATATTTCAGCTACTTACATCAATGGTTGTCTCAAAGATGCTATCTTTTAAAGGAACGCTAATGCCGCAGAGAATTATAGAAACGAAACGAAAATATAACAAAATGTAACATATACAACAATTTTTTGCAATAAGAAAAAGAAAACATAAAAATTTACCTAAGATGTATGTCTTTGTCTTTCGGTTTTTTCTGTCTACCTGCTGTATATTTGTTATCAACTTGACCACTCAATTTGACTACAAATACACATCTTTTTTAAATTTAAATATTTTATTTTGTCTTTTATTTAATTAATAGACAATTACTTTCACAAGCCGGTGAAACGCAAAATTTATGTTGTTTTAATCCACAATTTTGTTTTATGTATGAAAAATAGATACAAAATCTTTCATGGTTATTTTTTTTATGTGTACTACATCTTGACATCTAATTTATTCTGAGTACAACTTTTAATCTGGTTGTCGTTAGCACATTGATGTGCTAATCACCACAATTTTTTTTAGCAAAATAAATTAGTAAAACATTAGTAAAATATTAGTAAAACATTAGTTCAAAACAGTTAGGTGCTGACTAAGTATAACTAAAATTTTAGTTTAAAACATAATTTTAGCAAAAAGTTTGCTGAAAAATAGAATACCTGATTTACAAGATGTTTTACTTACATTTCAACTACCTTTTTTTTGAGTTTTGTTAATAACCGGTCTACTCACTTGACTTTTAAATTAATTATTTTCTTCATTTATTTTTGACTATTAAAAATTTATCTCAAAATCCGTAAAAATATTTTTTTTTTTATTTTTACTATCAAAAATAAAAAATTTAAAAAAACTCCCAGATCCCTTAAAGTAAACGATTTTGTTTACAAACTTAACAAAACATAAAAAGGAGGAAAAAAACAAAAACGTGTATTGAATATTTACCAAAGGTAGACATACACACAAACAAGTTTTCAATTTATTTTTTGATCAATGGTTATAATCTTTAACTTCAAAATCATATGTATATTAGTTCTCATGTAGTGAGTAAACTAGTTCATATGAATGCTTGATGTTTGACATGGGATTGTTACCGCTTTCAAAACGTGTTCTGATGATGGGAACCTAGAAAATTCCCGAAATAGATCTATCAACACATTCCTGAAAGGGTCAAATAATAAATTTGAAAACAAAAACTCTATAGATTATTTGTTAGGACAATATCCTAATGAAGAAATATAGAGTATATGGCCTCGAACTTGAATAATTTTCATTTTCATTGCACAATTAAAGGTCGAAAAAACATAATTTTTATTTTTAATAAAAATTATAACAAACTTGTGAAAAAAGGCAAAGTACCGCCTAGTTTACTTCCCCTGTTTTGTTTACAAACTTAACAAAACATAAAAAGGAGGAAAAAAACAAAAACGTGTATTGAATATTTACCAAAGGTAGACATACACACAAACAAGTTTTCAATTTATTTTTTGATCAATGGTTATAATCTTTAACTTCAAAATCATATGTATATTAGTTCTCATGTAGTGAGTAAACTAGTTCATATGAATGCTTGATGTTTGACATGGGATTGTTACCGCTTTCAAAACGTGTTCTGATGATGGGAACCTAGAAAATTCCCGAAATAGATCTATCAACACATTCCTGAAAGGGTCAAATAATAAATTTGAAAACAAAAACTCTATAGATTATTTGTTAGGACAATATCCTAATGAAGAAATATAGAGTATATGGCCTCGAACTTGAATAATTTTCATTTTCATTGCACAATTAAAGGTCGAAAAAACATAATTTTTATTTTTAATAAAAATTATAACAAACTTGTGAAAAAAGGCAAAGTACCGCCTAGTTTACTTCCCCTGTTTTGTTTACAAACTTAACAAAACATAAAAAGGAGGAAAAAAACAAAAACGTGTATTGAATATTTACCAAAGGTAGACATACACACAAACAAGTTTTCAATTTATTTTTTGATCAATGGTTATAATCTTTAACTTCAAAATCATATGTATATTAGTTCTCATGTAGTGAGTAAACTAGTTCATATGAATGCTTGATGTTTGACATGGGATTGTTACCGCTTTCAAAACGTGTTCTGATGATGGGAACCTAGAAAATTCCCGAAATAGATCTATCAACACATTCCTGAAAGGGTCAAATAATAAATTTGAAAACAAAAACTCTATAGATTATTTGTTAGGACAATATCCTAATGAAGAAATATAGAGTATATGGCCTCGAACTTGAATAATTTTCATTTTCATTGCACAATTAAAGGTCGAAAAAACATAATTTTTATTTTTAATAAAAATTATAACAAACTTGTGAAAAAAGGCAAAGTACCGCCTAGTTTACTTCCCCTGTTTTGTTTACAAACTTAACAAAACATAAAAAGGAGGAAAAAAACAAAAACGTGTATTGAATATTTACCAAAGGTAGACATACACACAAACAAGTTTTCAATTTATTTTTTGATCAATGGTTATAATCTTTAACTTCAAAATCATATGTATATTAGTTCTCATGTAGTGAGTAAACTAGTTCATATGAATGCTTGATGTTTGACATGGGATTGTTACCGCTTTCAAAACGTGTTCTGATGATGGGAACCTAGAAAATTCCCGAAATAGATCTATCAACACATTCCTGAAAGGGTCAAATAATAAATTTGAAAACAAAAACTCTATAGATTATTTGTTAGGACAATATCCTAATGAAGAAATATAGAGTATATGGCCTCGAACTTGAATAATTTTCATTTTCATTGCACAATTAAAGGTCGAAAAAACATAATTTTTATTTTTAATAAAAATTATAACAAACTTGTGAAAAAAGGCAAAGTACCGCCTAGTTTACTTCCCCTGTTTTGTTTACAAACTTAACAAAACATAAAAAGGAGGAAAAAAACAAAAACGTGTATTGAATATTTACCAAAGGTAGACATACACACAAACAAGTTTTCAATTTATTTTTTGATCAATGGTTATAATCTTTAACTTCAAAATCATATGTATATTAGTTCTCATGTAGTGAGTAAACTAGTTCATATGAATGCTTGATGTTTGACATGGGATTGTTACCGCTTTCAAAACGTGTTCTGATGATGGGAACCTAGAAAATTCCCGAAATAGATCTATCAACACATTCCTGAAAGGGTCAAATAATAAATTTGAAAACAAAAACTCTATAGATTATTTGTTAGGACAATATCCTAATGAAGAAATATAGAGTATATGGCCTCGAACTTGAATAATTTTCATTTTCATTGCACAATTAAAGGTCGAAAAAACATAATTTTTATTTTTAATAAAAATTATAACAAACTTGTGAAAAAAGGCAAAGTACCGCCTAGTTTACTTCCCCTGTTTTGTTTACAAACTTAACAAAACATAAAAAGGAGGAAAAAAAAACAAAAACGTGTATTGAATATTTACCAAAGGTAGACATACACACAAACAAGTTTTCAATTTATTTTTTGATCAATGGTTATAATCTTTAACTTCAAAATCATATGTATATTAGTTCTCATGTAGTGAGTAAACTAGTTCATATGAATGCTTGATGTTTGACATGGGATTGTTACCGCTTTCAAAACGTGTTCTGATGATGGGAACCTAGAAAATTCCCGAAATAGATCTATCAACACATTCCTGAAAGGGTCAAATAATAAATTTGAAAACAAAAACTCTATAGATTATTTGTTAGGACAATATCCTAATGAAGAAATATAGAGTATATGGCCTCGAACTTGAATAATTTTCATTTTCATTGCACAATTAAAGGTCGAAAAAACATAATTTTTATTTTTAATAAAAATTATAACAAACTTGTGTAAACGATTTTATTTGAACTATCAACAATCAACCTCTCAAGTAATTTAAACAACAAGTTTTCTTTAATTTTACTATCATTAACTTTTTGGTTCAAATACAAATTTAAGTTAAATGAAAATTTTAAATCAAAATAATAACTGGTACAGAAAAACAGTATTTATGGTACACTCACAATATTTTAACAGTAACTGACTCACAATATTATAACATTACCATTTATTACCAAAGCAAAATACACGTAAATACACTCACAATATTTTAACAGCAACTGATTGTAGTTTATTTAAAAAGTAATCAGTAAACTTTGTTTTTTAAGGAATATTCATTTAAACTACAAAGAAAAATGTTTTTTTTTTTTTTAACATATTTTACCTTTTATTAAAAAGAAAAACTACACATAAATACTGTTTTTCTGTAACAGTTATTATTTTCAGTAAAAATGTTCTTTTTGAAAAAAAATTTTTATTTCAACCAAAAAGTTAATGATAGTAAAAATAAAAGAAAACCCTGTCGTTTTTAATAATTTGGCAGTTAGTTTTTGATAGTTAAAATAAAATAGTTAGTTTGGGAGTTTTTAGCAATTTTTTATTTTATTTTTGATAGTAAAAATTAAAAAAAAACTTTTTTTTTTACGGGTTTTGAGTTAGTTTTTAGTAGTTAAGAATTAATGAAAACTGCATGTGATTTCAAAGAAAAGTAAGTAGACCGGTTTTTAGCTATATTTTTCGAATGTTGTAAGCAATAAAATTAGGTGGAAGCAGTATACTGCTTAAAAATTCGATTCCAATAATGCAATAGAGTAAGGCTGGGTTTTTGCAGTTGTTTAACATAAGAGTTTATATATGATTACTGAAAAGCAATAAAGGAATATGCAAAATTAGTTTTATGTATCGTTACTGCTTGCAAGAAAGCACTAAAATAAGGTGAACTTAATAAAATGCATTCATTAGTTGCAGTGAATTCATAGCATCAAAAACATCTTAAATAAGCGCTTTTTCGAGACAGAAACAATAGTTTCCACGTAGCTCATCTCAAACAAAAATCATGGCCTATATATGTGCATATGCAAGCACTTACGACAAATCTCTCCCTTTGTCGTAAGTGCAAAAGGGAGTATTTTCTGCTGGGAAAGTACATTTTCCTTTGATTTTAACAACAAAATATTGTGAGTTTATAAGTATTATAAAATAATTTGTTAAAACTAGATAGAAATCTTTATTCATTAAAAACCGTTCAGAAAATGGGGCTGACAACGGCTGAAAAAAGTCACGTACACTCAAAAAAAAAAGTTTGTAAAGTCAGCAAAAAATTTTGCTGAGTTAGCAACATTTTAGTCAGGAGGGTGCTAGCAAAAAAATTGCTAATGTCAGCAAAATCTTTTGCTGAAAATCTGCGAGCTGATTTTTAGCAACAAAATTAGTAGATTCAGCAAAAGTTTTGCTAACACTTAGTAGATTAGAAATAAAAAAGCCTTGCTAAAAATTAATAAATTTTTTGCTGAATTTTAGTAGACTGAAAAAAACGCAAAAAATTGTAAAAATTGTAATTTAGTTAATATATTTGCTGAAAATCATAAAACATATTTTTGTGATTCTTTTAAAAATAATTTACAATAATTACGAAATATAAAAATTTTCATTTTCCCACATTGATGTCATGAATTAATTTAATATCTGAAAATATATAGAAATAAATATATATAACATAACAAAAATTTTCTTTCAACTACTTACATCAATGGTAGTCCAAATGATGATTTCTTTTAAAGAACGCAACTGCCGAAGATAATTATAGAAACGAAACGAAAAAATAAACAAAAGCAAACGCAACGAAAAAAACAACCCTTTTTTTTGCAATAAGAAAAAGGAACCATACAAATCTACCTAAGATGTGTGTCTTTGTCTTTCGCTTTACTCTGTCTTCATGTCTGAATATGTTTGTTTGCAATTTGACCACACTAGATTATTAAACTATTAACATTTATTATAGAAATACATATTAAATTTAAATATTTTCGTTTGTCTTTTATTTTATTAATAGACAATTATTTTCACAAGCCGTTGACAACGCAAAATTTAAGTTGCTTTAATCCTCAATTTTGTTTTATGTATGAAAAAAAGATACAAAAGTCTTCCATGGTTGATTTTTTTATATGTCTTATTAGAGTTCTAATTTTTAGTATCATTGTCTCTACTACATCTTGACATGCCGCGACATCCGCTTCATTCTGCGTATATCTTCCAATCTGGTTGTCGTCCACACTATTAATGTGCTTATCAGCACAATTTTTTTTAGCAAAATTAATTAGTAAAACATTAGTATATTAGTAAAGCATTAGTATAAAACAGTTAAGTGCTGAATAAGTATAACAAAAATTTTAGCTGAAAACACGATTTTAGCAAAATAAATTTGCTAAAAAATAGTATACCTGATTTACAAGACGTTTTACTAACTTTTGTACTAACTTATTGTTTTGAGTGTACGATAGTGATCTTGGAAAGGTTGTCTAAAACGTGGTTATGACACTGTAATCAATGACGACCAATGATGTTTTTGCCAAGCCTTGAAAAGTTGGAAAAGTTTAAAAAACTTTTAGATTCAAATTGAATACCTGTGTCACAAACTCAGGGTCAAATTTTAATTTTGACGATAAACCTACAATATATACTTTTCCGATTCCATTAGCATCTTCCCTACTTTTGTTCAGCAAAAATTTTGATTTAGAACCACTGTGCACGGCTTTAAAGATTATGAAGAAATTAAGCTTCATTCAATAACAAATGAATTAAATAATTATGTTCCTTAGTAAAATGAATGTCTTAAATTGGTGCCACCACAGATATTTTCTATGTTGTGGACCCAATGTTGCCACTTATTTTAAATATTAAAACTGAGGGTTAAAAGGTTTTATTGAATTAAAAAAGAATGTTTTAAAAAATGTAAGGATTGGCATATAATCCGTCATAAATACCCTTGAACTACATATTGTGTACGTTATCGACAATTTCACATTAATTAAACGTATTGAGAACACAATATTTCCAATAAATATATGGGCTATTGTCAAAAAAATTTTAAATCTTTTGAAACTGCTATTAGTATTTTAGTACTAGTGCAATTTTTTTATTTTAGAAACGCGGGTTATATATTTGGATTAACAACACTTCAACTCGTAGGAGCCCAAAATTTTAGGACATAGGTCTGTTTTTTTAAATTCTATACTTAAGAAGATCTGAAAAACTGAAAAAAATAGTTTCAAACAAGCTCGATATTGTTTGTTTTTTTATTATTTTGTTTGCGGCTTTCAACTTTTGGATTTCATTTGGTATTACACAATCTCCAAACACTTGAGATATTAATTCAACATTTACTTAATTAGAAAGAAATCACCTAATAAATATATGGTAGTCGAAAATTAAAACCAAATTTGGTTTTAGTTTTTAAATTTTTGGTGCTTTTTAAACCGTGCACTAAGCGCGTTTCCAGGGGGAGGGAAAATGGGACATTTCCTCCCCCAAAATTAAATTTTTCAGTACAAAAATGTGAAAAATATTAAAAAAGTTAATCAAAAATTCTCTTACTTCCCTCCCCAAAACATTTTCCTGGATCCACGCCAACCAGTGATTCGTATATGTTGTAATTATGCACATTTGAAAGTATGATTCGTTGATGTGCCCTTAACAAAAAAGAGTACGACCCTCTCGGAAGTTGAAAACCATGAGCGTTTAGATTTAAATAGGCTAGATTGCTGTTTAGATTTAAATAGGCTAGATTGCTGCGTAAACAGATTTTAAAATATAAAATCAGAGAAGCATAACAAACATTTAAATGCTAAAATTATAGGGACTTTTTGAAAATTGCTCAAAGATTATAGAATTCGTTTTTTATTTTGTAAACAAGAATATTGACAGATTAGAAATAATAGTGACAATGTATATAATTGATGGATATAAAAAATTCTTTTCAAAAGCAATTGCGTGCTAAAATATTTTCTCTTTTATCCAAACACGTTTTGGTACTGCACATCAACACTGTTGCACGAAATTGTGTCAAAATTAACACTTTTGTACCTTTCGTTAATGCTTTAACAAAAAACCTGGCCAATGCTTCAGCACAAAAACAAAAATTTGATACATAATCTTAAAAAACTGCCCATAACAAACTATTCAACCAAAAATGTAATTTTAAGAATTTTTTCAAATTTAAACCGCCATAACTTTTGCACCCCTTTCCGAAGTAATTTACGCAAACGGATTTGAAGTTCCTAAATAGGTGTTTATTGAAGTGTAAAATCCATTTAATTTTCCATAATATCTAAAAAATATGTTAACCCTAATTCAAAATATGTTTGAGAATAGTCCATATATCGTTCTTTAGTATTAGTAGTAAAATTTTTTCGTAGGAATTGAAAATATCATTCTATTTATCTGGTAACAACAAACATACCTCATTTTAATTTTATTTATTTTGCAGCCAACATTAGATAAATCGCAAATAATCAGATTATATACAAATACAAAAAAAAAAAGAAAAAATCAAGATAGTCGCCAAATTGTCAGTCAAAACATACCAACATACGGTTTTTATTTGAATGTCATATAAAAAAAAAAAAAAAAATTTAAAAAGAAAACAAAATTACTCATTGTGTGGAAAAATCAAAACGAAATCAAATTGAAATTATTGACAATTTCCACATGTGCATTGATTTTATTTGTTTTGGCATTACAAAACTAAAACAAAACTTAAGAAGACTATACATTAGGGTGGCCCATTTTGGCCACATGGTGGAATATGCTGGGTGCTCTCAAAAATTGTAAAAAAGGACCTCATTTTACATACATTCAACACAGTTCCACGCCCTACTACGACTCGATGAAATATATTGACGAAATGGGTCAAAATTAAATATATTCAAAATTTTTAGATTTTGAAAAAACTAATGCTTACTAACTAATTTTGAAAAAACTAATGCCAATAACGAGCCTCATAAGGTCAAAATGTCATAAGTTAGCATTAAAGGACCTCTCAAATGCAAAAAACAAGAAACAATAAGATTAATAAATGTTGATAGATTCAATGTTATAGGGTTATGCATCAAATAAATGTATTTTAAGCATCTTTTAAATGACATAAATCTAAAGTTTATTAACTTACTTTTTCTTTGGTATTCAACACTCATGTACGTTTTCATCTCATCTATTACAAAATTTTTTCATCTATTACAAAAATATATAAGAAGAATAAAATTTGTTTTCTTTTGCAATACAATATAAACAATATAAAGATAACACCAAAGGTATAAATAACAAACCTTATGATATTAACGCCTTCCTAGAAATGTGAGAGTCCAAATGACCGATCCTGGTACCAGTTCGAACAGCTTTTCTCATAGGATATTATAAAACTGTCCAAGTACATGAAAACGCTGATTTTGCATCACAGCGGTATTAACTCCAAAGATAGACTTTCTAAAGTACTAGTTCAATTTTAGAATACCCTATTAAAAACCATTTTGGAACTGATATCAGACACAGTCATGTCACACACCAATTTTATATGCTGTGGTTGTAGAAAGGTGTCAATTAATCAAAAGGGTTGTTATGTACACTTTTAGTGTTAATAAACTTTTTTTTATTGAATTGCAAAAGCAAAAAAAAAAATATTTTTTATTCTTATAGATTTTTGCAATAGATCAGTATGAAATAAAATAACTGCAGGAGTCTTGGATACCAAATTAAAAGTAAGTTAATATACTCTTGATTTATACTATAAAAATTCTGCATTATGAATACAATTAAAAAAGAAAGAGTTAAAAATTAAAAACTAGATTTACATAAATTTATTAAAAACGCTGGAACTTCATGAATTTAAAAAAAAAACAACTAGATCATATTGTATATCATTTGAAAGATATTTGAGGAACATTTCATTTGATGTATAAATCATTATTAATGATTAAATCTAGCTTTTTTGAATTTTGAAGGTCCTTGTAGTCCTTTTGATGCAAACATAGGAAATTTTGACCTTATGAGGATTATTATCTTAAGCTACTTTTGCATTATAAAGGGTCCGCCAAATAACTTTTTTTTTTTTTTTAAAATGCTGTAAAAAAAAACTACTGAATATTTTCTCAAATTTCTTTTTTATTCGAAAGTACATTCCTTCCGGTTAATAATGAGTTTGTGATTTAACATAACAAATATCTCTAGAAAAACTAATAACGAAGTCCCCTGAAGATTTCCTTGGGCAGGAATGAAATCCGGATAGGGACACGCCTACATCAGATTGCTTTTCACAATTTGTTAAATAAGTTTTGGGACTTTAGCACATTTAATTACTATAAATGCAATTAATGTTTATTCCGATGAAAATAAATTTAAATAGAAAATAATTTCATTTAAATGGCTGCCTCGGCTGGCCATGCAGTAGCCTACACGATCGGTCCAATTTGTAAGCACATTATCGATTGTGTGCAGCTGTATTTCACCAATGGCTTCACGAATATTGTCCTTTAAAGCGTCAATTGTCTCTGGCTTGTTGGCGTAACACGTATCTTTGACGGCACCCCACAAATAATAGTCCAACGGTGTCAAATCGCAGCTCCGAGGTGGCCAAACGACATCAGCTCTGCGGCTGATAATGCGATCTTCAATTTTTGCACACATTCTGCAACATTACCATGATTTTTAAAGTAATGTCGCAATATTTCCCAGCGTTGTTCAAGCGTATACACAACCATATTCGTTCAGCGGAAGGATAAAATTAATTATCTGTCAAATCAGACATGAGCTAAGTGTTACCATTCACGAAATAAGCACTAGTTGAAAAAAAACGTTAGATGGCGGACCCTTTATATAGTTTTTTTAAAACTAAAAATTAAGAATATATATAATTTTGTCCCACTTCGCCAAATTATTTGATGGCGTCGCAAGTTCTTTCCATCGTCGTAGATGTTGAAATTTGGCCAATGAATGTAAAATGATCATGGATGGTAACCGATTCGATGCGGGTATCGGTAAGGGTAACGCTAGTTTCGTTTATTTCGGTAAATCTATTTTAGATATAAAGATAGTTCAGTTATTTCGGCAACGGTTTTCTTAGCGTTAATGGTATTTTACTTATTTCGGCATAGGTATTTTAGCGGTAACGCTATTTTCATTTTTTTCGGTAACGTTATAACGTTTTTTTTTTTGTTATTATCAAGCTTTGGGAAAATATATATCTACACTTAGAATACTATGTAGGTAAAGACCACTGCAATTGTAGTTGTAAACAAATGAAATTTCACTTAAAGAAAGGGCGACTTACATTTCATTAAAATCAACTAACATTGTCATTTGTTTTTTAATGTTCAAAATATTACTAACAATTGTAGTAAAAATAAACCACATGGTAGTAAAAAATAAACAAACATTTTATTTTAAATTTATTTTTTTTTTAAGTTTTTTGAATAACAAAAAACAACGGTAAAAAATGAATGCAAAATCATAAAACAGTCATTTGACGTGGGTTGTTTTTTTAAATGAACTACAAAGTTAGTAAATATTGTAATTTGTTCTACAAATGACTGACATTTACATTAAAAATAAAGAAACTGTATTACAACCCAAACAACTACATATTTTTAAAGCAGAAGTTCCCTGAGTGTATTTACAGCGATTTTTTTTTCTGATTTTGTCGAATTTTTTCGTTAATCATTAGGCTATTTCAATTATTTCGGTAACGGTATTTTAGCGATAACGGTATTTCAGTTATTTTGGCAAACGGTATTTTAAGAGTATTGATATTTTAGTTTTATCATTAACGGTATTGTACGGTTAACGGTATTTAAATTATTTAGGGTAACGGTATTTTAGAGATAACGAAGTCAGTTGAAAGGGGTTTGCATCGATAACGGTATTTTAGCGGTATTGCCTGACATCACTGATAATGATGCCCATTTGCAAAATTTTTGAGAAAAATTGGCCACCCTAATATACATACTTCTATAAAACAATCAATAGAACTTAGAATTCGAGTAAAACATGCAATACTCGTACAGCAGGAAGTTGAAGATTATATATGATTTTAAATGGAATTTAAAATGAGAAAAATAAAGTAAACATTTACAATATATTTAAAAAAAATTAAAATGTAGAAAACGAAAGGTTTATGTGACCTATTTTCTTCTGGCACAACAGCGCTTTATATTAAGCACTTTTTTAATTTTAGAATTGAAAAATAAAAAAAAAATATATATCGATCATTGAAAATAAATCGAATAAATCATTGAAAATATTCTGATACTTGAAAAATATAGATTTTTATAACTCTTTACTTTAGGTTTTGAAACTATCAGCGCTAACTTATTCGTTGTTGTGCATTTTTAGATTTAATTAGCCATTATTTTCAAGCTATTTTAAATATAAAATACGCCCATCCCCCTTCTAACACGGGTTATAGAACCCAGTTTACAAAAATATGACTATCAAATTTAACGCGATTTTCTGTCAAAAGAAATATTTTTTTTTTGTATTTGGAGCTTACAAATCCACAACTTTCAAGGAACTACAACAACAATAAATGACGAGGTTTTCCTAGAACGCGTTTTTTTTTTGGTAAAACGAATTAACGTCGTTACACGAGGGAAGAGTGAATTAATAAAAATATATTTTTAAAAATTACACTTAATTGCTTTTTATATAAAAAAAAATGCATTGAAATTGTGTACAATAATATTTATTTTTGTGTATAAGCATTGAACAAGAATTAGCACAACAATAAATTATAGTTTTTTATACCTTTAGTTTGATATTAATTCTAAATTATGATAATTAGTTTTTTTTTTAATTATTTTTTCCTATAAAATAATATTTTTTTAATCTATACATTTACAGCAAAATATATATATTTTTTTTTGTTTTGTAAAAAAAAAAAACTAAAAAAAATATGCATTTTTAAATAAATTTATGCATGCATAATTTATAGGCATTAAAGTTTTTTTTTTACTTATGTAACTTTAACAAAAAAAAAACATACTAAATTTTGTTTAAAAATTGTTAAATAACACTATTCAACAAATTAAAACTGCATATTTAGAGATGACTCAAATCTGGAATAATTATTCAGAAATAAAAGTTTCAGCTAAGAACACCGAATTTGTTGCCAATCGAATTCTGGCAGTTACGACAACTATTGTTTTATTACATTTGCAGTCGTGATAGCTAATATTCAGTTGCCTAACCCACTTCAAATCCCAACAGTCCACATAATTCATTCCAAAATTTTTTATAGAAATGACATTTTTCATATATTGAACCGTGTCCTTCAGATTAAAGGTCTTATGTCGTTCACATAGCACCATAATTACTTTTAATGTTCTTTCAATTATTTAATGTTTAAACATTTTATTATTTTATTTTAGTTAAAAAAATATTTTGTGTTTGTCTTTCCGGGACTATAGCTAGGGAATTCGTGATAATTGGATGCCACTTTGCACACTACACTTACACATGTTGAAAGCTCAAATCAAATTTAAATATTTAGTTAGAAAAACAAAAAATAGTGCAAAATTTGTTTACCAACACCAATAATCATTGGTTGCTAATATAAATATAACAAGTCCACAATTTGGTTGATTCTACGAAACCCCAATTTAATGACATGTTTGATTGGAAAAACCATCTTTGTAGTTACCACTTCTGATTATCGAATATTATTTTATAAATTTTATAGATTGTACCGATCGATATTCTGGCATTTTCACTAATTAACGTTTACTTCTATCGCACACAATATTTCAGCATGATTAAAAAATTTATTTTAATTCAAAAATTCGAAGATATAAATGCAATGTTTTACAAAGTTTTGTCTAATTAAATACCAAAACAGCAAATTTCTTATAATTATTTAAAATAATAAAAAAAAAATCTTTAAAAAAATGTCATATATATATTACGCGGATGCTAAAGTGTAACATTTATGCTTTAACAATTTAAAGTAGATAGTTAAAATTCTTTATTTTTTATTTTGAATAAGAACAGATAAATAAACAAAACTAATTGCACACAGTCACAAAATGAAAAAAAGTTGATTTGAACCGCGATACATATTTTCAACTGATTTTGTCTCGCTGATTCCAAATCTGTTTTTTTCCATCACCCTCGCAATTATGAGAAAACCACTATTGAAAACGAGAAAAAATACGACAGCTTGAGGATTCTCATTACTATGGTAAATATATTGAACTTTATTCTATATAATCAGTTAACATACGTTTAACATCTGTTTAGGTTAAAATTTCATTGGAAAAATACTTCATAAAAAAAAAATAATCATAAAATATTACATTTTTAAAAGCACACTATAATGTAGGTAAAGACGACAGCAAATGTAGTGAAAAACAAATAAAATTTCACTTGAAGAAGGGACGATTAACATTTTATTAAATTCAACTAACATTTGTCATTTGTTTTTACTGTTCAAAAAATTAATAACAATTGTGGTATTTAGTTTTTTAAATAACAAAAAACGACGTTAAAAAATTAATGTAAAATCATAAAACAGTCAGTTGATGTGGTTTGTTTTTTAGGTTAGTAAAAAATTAAATTTGTTATACAAATGACTGACATTTACATTAAAAAAAAAAAGAAACTGTATTACAACCCAAATAACTACACATTTTTAAAGCAGAAGTTCCCTGAGGCCATGCTTCCGACCAGTTTTAATTTTAAAAATGGTAAAATTATTACACCAACTTGTTTAAATAGCATATATAATATAAGCTATTTTTGAAGTTGTACGAAATTATATATTTTTTTCTCAAATATCATACATATCATACAAATATCATATTAGCTTAAAAAGAAGCGCTTCCGGAAGGCATTATTTAATAACGAAGCGCTTCCAAAGCATATCTAGATGGCATGATTTTTGGTCGCGATGTCCCGCTTGGTATGTCTCTTTTAAGAAGGTGAAAATCGCTTCTTTCATGCCTTCTTAGACAAAAAGAAGCGCTTTTTTGTATGCTGACAACATTAATGCTTCATGGTATGCATTCTTTATTGCTTCATTGTAAGCATTACTCACTGCTTCAAAGAAGGCATTTTGGGATGCACTACATATTACCTTCCGTAATTACTTTATAATATGCAAGGCGGTGCAGCGCTATTTTGGAAGCATAAAATGTAGTTACTGCTTACCAAATCCAGGTTATTTTTTGCTGGGATGTATTTAAATTTTTTTTGTAGAAGTCATTTAATAAATGTATCTTTACGCTATTTTAACATTTTTTTTAGAAAATTTCATCGTGGTATTTTCAAGAGTAATGTGTCTTCCAAATACTTATTTTTATTTTGAATCATTGACAAGCGTCAATCGTGTAATAAAAGTCTTCATTAAGCTCTAAAATATCCATTTTTGTCAATTTAAAACAAAAATGTTTTGCAGAAATTACTTCTTGTAAACTAGTGTTTTAGTGAGTGCATCATGCGAAAAATTACATCAATAAACATCATATTTTAAATTGGAGGAAATATTAAACAAATTACAACGATTATAGAGAATTTATTTAAAATTAAATCATTTCAATTTTGTGAAAATGTATCCAAAATTAAAATTTTTTTTTTAAATTTAAATACAAGAATGTGGTATGTAGGCTAGTCCAAAAAATTGCGACACCTGTTGAGACCTGGCTCTTATTTCTGAAGGACTTGAGAGGAATTATAGGATGAATGTTATGACATGCAAAGTTTCACGTTGAAACGTCTACACCAAAAGAATTGGTGAACAATTAAAAGTTATTAAAAATTATATAAAATCAGTTTTATTTATATCCAATTAGATATAATTTAATGTCCCGGATATGGACAAATCTCGGATAAGATTGTAATTTCATTTATTCCGATATGATTTATATGACAATTGTAATTTTGTCCTTCATTTCATGTAAATTCAATTGTAATTGTAACTATTGAGTAATAAAAACATATTTTTGGTTGAAATTAAAAGAAAAATTTAAGGAATTGGAAAGTAATAATATATTTTCTTCATGACAGCACACTAGGTTGGCCACGCTTGTATGGAAAAGTGAAAGTATATTACAATACTTTCTCGCCTGATTAAAAAGGGGCATCCCCTGATTGTTGTTTCAAAAAAAAAAAAAAAAAGAGCGAAGTTCATTGATAATAATTACATTAAACAAGAATTAAACGAGGACTATGCTTTGACATTACCGCCTCCAATACTGGTTTAAGGCTAGGTGCATGTACTTTAATTGAAAAAGGATTAAATAAAGACCTAATATGGATTGCTTGTCGCCATCATATGTTTTGAGGTCATGCTTTTTTTTAAAGAGTATTTTGGATCAAGCGGAGGACCCGAAGTGCAACTATTTAAAAGATTTAAAATCAATAGCCAAATATTGATAAAGAAAACTTCAAAGTCGGAGATGATACTCTATTCCATACAAGTGACTTGCTTCAAATCTAACAATGTATAAATATTATACCGATGCCATCAAAAGCCAACAGCCAAGGGACGATTACCGGAACACCTTACGCTTTGTCTAAATTTTCTTGCTGGTGCAAATAAAGCAGGAACAATGAAAGTCAAATTTTATGCACCAGGCGCGTGTCATATTGCTCGTTGGATGGCGAAGGCGATCTATTGCATAAAAATATGTATGTTTCAAAATCAATATGATCTCACAGACGAGGAAAAGAAAGCAGTTACCGAAATAGGTTTGCTTGTAAGTCTTATATATGGCCGATATTGGAATGAAAAACCAAAAAAATGTATGCTACTTTTTTGAATATTTAATCGGGCTTGCCTTTTTCGATTCCAGAGTTACATATGAAACTAAGAAACAATGGTGAAACATCTCCAGCTACCACCAAAAACTAAAGCCTTAAAGAAACTGGACGGAAAAGTATTTAACCATAGAAATCCACTTGAGTCCTATGTTTTTTTTTTTTAAAGAGAAGCAACACTCAGGAAATTCTTCCTATTAATTAATGTGTTGCTTTCTTTGGAAAGGGGATAGTGGAGAGATGAAAGGTGGTGAAAGATGAAGGGCTTCAAACATGGCAACACTGTAATTGCGCGAGTAGATAAGTCTTAGAACAGTTGTTGCTCGCCACCTGATGTAGAGTTGGCGAATTTATTGAAGCTTTTTGTTTCATAGCCCTGATTCATTATTTTACTTCCGGGGGGTTAAGTGCTATGGGAACACCGAAGGTGGGCGCAGCGATATAAGTGATAGAAAACTTATACATATTATTTTTCTAAATTGATGTTGTCGTCACCGGGAATCGAACCCGGGACCATCTGTGTAAAAGGCCAACGCGATAACCATTACACCACAGCGCCCACACAGTCATTTCTTTCAAAGCATCCTACAGAGTGGAAAGACAACGCCATTTTTATTTCGATGAAATAAAATGCTAGACTTTTAAAAGTTGTAAATGACTGTGCAGAACGAGGTGTTACTTTGGTGACCCGATTTAACAGCTCAATTACGAAAAATGAGGAGCAAAAGCAATATTTGCTTAGAATAGTTGATCACCATAGAAAAAAAAATGTCCCGGGGTTTCTAAAGCTAATACTGCAAAAATGGCTGTCGATAACTTAAAAAAATAATAAAATATATGATAATTTGTACTTAATATACAGTTTTATTAATTCTTTATTTATTTGTTTTATTAATTAATTATTAATTAATTAATTATTTTTATTTTTAAATAAACAATGAATATCACCATAAAAAATCATTGTATGTTATAAAGTGTCCTCCAAGTAACTTCTTTTTTTTTTTGAACTCCGAAACCAGTTGGACTTTGTATGGCGTCATACCAAGGTCTTTATGCAAAATTCGTCTCAATCATGTCTCCGAAATGTTCAATTGTTGAGAACGACGGTGAATTGATGTTGATGGCGCTTCACGCACACTTTCTGCCACAGCAGCAATATTCTTGGGTGTACGCACTGTTTTTGGCTTTTCACGCTTTGGTTTATCGATGAGGATGCCAGTTTCTTTCACTTTTTTCACAAGATAACGAACATACGGACCATATTCGTTCAGCGGAAGAATAAAACTAATTATCTGTCAAATCAGACATGAGCTAAGTGTTACCATTCACGAAATAAGCACTAGTTGAAAAAAACACGTTAAATGGCGGACCCTTTATTTCTATCTAACCCCGAAAAATCATCAAACTATCGCAACCTCTAAATATTGACCGATTGTGCTCAAATTTGGACTGAAATTTTTAAGCACTATTCGAACAGGTTCAGCGTTGTGGAGCACGAATATTCGATGCTTTTGAATTTTGGGCCACAGCACACCAAACCACCCAGAAAATATAATGAAAAAGATTATGTGGCAACACTGGCAGTGTGCCATGCTTTCAAAGTTTAAATATGTGTAAGTTAGTCAGGATTAAAACAGTTTTACAATTATATCGTAAGAAAATATTAATAAGGAAATTATAAATATAATATATAATGGAATTTGATTCGCAATGTATGTAGTTTAAAATCAGTATTTCCAATTTAATTTTTATTGTGTCCTTGTCGTTACTCTTAGAAGTCGGGGTAATGCGATTTTTAGGTAACATAACCTTAATGCTTAATATACAAAAAGTTATGTATTGGCATTAAAGGCCTTGAAGTTTCAAATGTGTAAGTATTTGTCAAAGTGTATATAATAAGGGGAACTTTGATTTCGGCTACAGTATTTGGCAAACTCCCACAATTGTAATTTTAGTTTAGCACCATTTTCAAATATATTTGACGAAAGTTTTTAGTTGCAAATATGATGAAATAATAGACTGTGTACTTTGGAGAAACCATACAAATCTGAAAATAAACAAAATAAACCTAATAAAATAAAAAAAATATATGTATATTAGGTTGTCCCAAAGAAAATAAAAATTTGGGTTTTCTCGGAAGATCTTCCCTAATTTGGATACTCATAAGGTAAAGTATTTTTGAGAATTTTATCAGATTTTTCGGAAGTGGTTTAGAGGTCGCGCAAACCAATTTTGTACCAAAAATCGAGCTTTTTGGGCTTTTATTGAATTATTCTTGAAAATTGCTAAAAAAATCGGTAATTTTTCGGCTTCTGAGTAAATATTCTTAAAGAAAATTTTCCGATCTTTAATTTTATGTGCATAAGTAATAAGTTTCGTCAGGGATTTTGCACATTTTGATACATCATATAACAGTTTTTGTAAATTTTCAACAAATATGAAAAATAATGCTTTATAACTTTTAAAATTTGAATAAAGACTAAAAAAACTAATGATGCAGGTTAAAAGATTATGAAGTTTTAAATAAACTAGCAGAAAAAACAATATAATTTTCTCTTACCGTTCTCGAGTTATACCCTTCTAAAGCTTTGCACCCATTGTATGAAATTTTTAGTACTATAAGATTTGGGCATCCGATTTGTTGTAAACTTTAGATTATGAGATTTGAAAATTTATTTATTGTATGTCAAAGCTTAGTTTTAACTGTTGTCAAGTTGTGGACAGCAAAAAAAGTAGCCAAAAAGCCGTTATCACTAGGTGGCACTGATATGGCTCGAACTAAAATTCATGATTTATTGGATTTGGGGGAACTACAACCCTATTTTTAGCAGATAGTCTATAGGTTTAGAGATAACAAGTCACAATACAATTAAAATTTTTGTAAACTGATAAGTGGAAGACGCTTGCTTGAGATTGAGATAAATTTTATGGCTTGAGATAAAAGCTTTTATGCTAGAGCCCTCTTCCGGTAATAAGCAATCTCTATATATATAAAATCTCTGGAAAAGCTTAAGCTACTTCGCAAGAACTCTAATAAATGATTTATAACAAATCTATTTTTCTTTGTTTTTAATATAATTATTATGTATGAGTGGTAAGTAACTTGTAAAAACATTTTCTAAATCCAACTATTTAAAGTTTAAACCAATGCAGACCTAGTTCACACCTTATAGTATTATACATTTCATACAATGTGTACAAAGCTTTAAAAGGGTATAACTCGGGAACGGTGAGAGAAAATTCATTTTTTTTTCTGCTAATTAATTTAAAACTTAATAATCTATTAAACTGCATCATTAGTTTTTTTAGTCGTTATACAAATTTTAAAAGTTATAAAGCATTCTTTTACATATTTGTTGAAAAAACCGTTATTAAATTGTCAAAATGTGCAAAATCATTGCCGAAACTTATTTTTTATGCACATAAAATTAAAGATCGGAAAATTTTCTTTAAGAATATTGACTCAGAAGCTGAAGAAATATCGATTTTTTTACCAATTTTCAAGCAAAATTCAAAAAAAGCCCAATAAGCTCGATTTTTGGTAAAAAATCGGTTTGCGCGACCTTTAAACCACCTCCGAAAAATCTGAAAAAATTCTCAAAAATTCTAAGCCTTATGGGTATTCAAATTGAGAATGATCCCCAACATTTTTTTTTGAATGGGACACCCTAAAGTATATGTATGTTTTTTCAATAATGGGACGATGAGGGTTAATGGATAATATTTTGTGCGAGTATGGGCGTGGTTCGACTGTGTTTTGGCTTAATATTGAAAAACAAAACTCTACCAATACTTTTCGAATTTATTCCAACAAATTTTGATTTGGGACAACAGTGCAGTAGTGCTATTCCGTAACAAATTAACGACAAAATTCGGTCGTTACATTGTGGAAATTAGATACGTACACACAAAAAAATAAAAGCCTATTTCAATCACAAAATCCACAGATTTTAATAGCCCTTTAATTGAATTATTGTTCAATTAAATAACAACTCATTTGATTAAAAAGTTATCAATATTGTATACCTTTACAAAAAGCAAACAAGTAATTGGATAAAG
The DNA here is from genome assembly GCA_021234595.1 of Delia radicum. NCBI lineage: Eukaryota > Metazoa > Arthropoda > Insecta > Diptera > Anthomyiidae > Delia > Delia radicum. The sequence continues at coordinate 181,399,628 of CM037851.1, read as the reverse complement.
TGTTGTTGCCATACCAAACTCTTGAATTTTATAACATTGAATATAAACTTGCATGTAATTTTAAACTTGCATTTAGTTAGCAGATTTGTTTTTACTTATGTGAACAAATTCCCACAGAAACTAGATTTTTTTCTTTCTATTGATTTGGATTTTTTGTTTGTTGCAAACATTAGCTCTTTTGTTAAAACCAGAGTATTTTTTTCAAATTTTTAATTTATTTTTATAATTTTTTTGTTTAAAAAAAATATTACATTTTTATTAAACAAAATTTTACTTCAAAAATTGGATTATCAATTTTATGATATGTTTTAAAATAAATTATTATTCAGATTCAAACAACTGAAATTAAATTATTTAACATAATAAACTGAGAATTATTAAAATCTAAATGAAATGAATTTGAAATATTTATAACTAATACATAAACGTTTATAAAACAAAACATATATTACAAAAATCCACACCAATATGTTTTGAGCGATAGTATAAAAAAATATCAAGCAAGTTCCAAACTTGAGCAAATATTTAATTAATTCAATTAATTTATAATTGACAGCTTTTAATTGAAAAAATGAGAGAATATTTTCTGCTGTGTAACAACAAAATTTGTTGAGAGTTTTTCATTAATTTATTCTAACTACTCGTTAATTTATAAACAAACCGTTTTGAAGTTGAAGTTACTATTTTTGGTGTTATTATTGTAAAAACTTGACAAGTCACATTTTAATTTCAGTTTGTTTTCGCCGTTTAAAGGTTGAAAAATGCAAAAAATATGGTTTTTGCAGGACGTTCATGGTCTAAGTACTTGTGATAAAAGTATAAGCAAGACTCCTAAAAAAAATTAATCAATGATGGTCTAGAAAACAGCAAAAGTCTATAAAACCATATATGAGGCATATAAAGTTTTTACAATAAGCCCTTCATTTCATAAAATCTTTAAACAAGTAAAATTCAAACTAACAGCTTTTGTCGGTATCTCTTGTCATATGTTAAAGACATGCAGAATATGATTGTCGGTAATTCAACCGACATTTATCCTTAGTTAATGTACTACAGTATTTTCTAAATGCTTTAATAAATTTGAAACGAACTTTATAAGAAAAATGTGAGATTTAAACTCTCTTTAAATTTACAAAGTGTTTAAAACGAAACTTTGTCATCATTGTTGATTAGAAAGAATTGCATTCAAATTACTTTCACCTAGTTTTTGTTTGCGTCATACATACATAAAAAGAAATTGTTTTGTTACTCTTGGAACAGAAAAAAATCTTAAATTGCCACCACATTTTTTTTTTACTAAAAATTAATTATGTGGCATGTGAAAACGTTAAATTCATAATATTAAGAAACTGCTTTTATTTTCTAAAATCTGTATTAGTCTTTAAAGTATCACGTTATACATTTCCATTAAAAAATAAATCGCCATTTCCAAATACCAATTTTTCAAGTTTCCTTTACATGACAGCTCAGAAGTTAGAGATGACCGAAAAAAATTGCATTTTCAAATTCACCATACCAGAATTCGATATCAAATCCGTGGCACTGTAATCACAGTTATGTAGTGTAATCAATTGAGTCAACTGATTTATTTGCAAAAAATATATAGCTAGCTTCATTATTATTTTAGGTTTTTTTTTCTTACTTTTCCATTCATTCATTATTCTTTGCTGTTTAAAAAAATAATCTTCTTAATTATTTCCACATCCTACTAACTAAATGTCTTTTAATGCTTTCCTCTTATTTTGTTATAGATTATATACAGTATTTATCTTGCTGGTCTAATACGTTTTGATAAAACTCAAGATAAATGCACACTATGTTCAAGTAATATTATGTGATTACAGCTATTTAATGGCAATAGAATAGTCATAAAGTTTTTCTATCGCAACAATTTACTTAGAACAAAAAAAAATTTTAAAAGATTTTTAATATTTTGTACAACTTTCTTTTAATATTTTTTGATTTTCTTATTTTACATAAATTAATTTTTATAAATTTATTGGGCGATAGCCTGTTCTTGATCATATTTATGAAGTTTTTACATTGAATGTACTAATATATTTGAATTTTTCTTTTTGCTGATTTTGGCAAATTAATTTTAAACTACAAATTTGTTCGCTAAATTTGATTTAAGTATATGTTAAAATTTTATTTTTAATTTAAAGAAGATTTTCTGTTGGGTCTTCTCTCTGTTAGCATAATTGAACATAGTTCACTAAACACACACTGATAGAATTATCTTCACTTCAGTAATGTATTTCTTCATAGATTTAATGAAAATTGTCTCTGCAACACGTCCATTGAAATTTTTTTTAGAATCTATGAAACAGGTTTCATTCAAGTCAATGTTTATGAAATGCTTTGTATAATTAATGAACTTTTTCATAAAACTACAGAATCATTACGACAGTGAAGCGTTTAGAAAACTTTTGAAACAGTTTCATAAAATTGTATAAAATTAAGAAATTGAATTAATAAAACTCTTCATGAATGTCTTCATGAATGTCATTGAAATAATAAAGCACTTTATAACATACGCCGAACACTTGAGAATTAAATTTTAAAACTAAAGTTTGAAATGTATGAAAATTAATAAAGTCAAGAAATGTTATGAAAAAATATAAAAATTAAGTCCCTTAAATAATTTTGTAGCTCTAAAGAAAATTTTCGTTAAACTTATGAAGAGATATTTTGTGAAATCAAATGATTTTTTTTTATGAAACTATGAAATTTTCTGAAAAAAATTTAAGGAAAAATTTCTTAATATTATTAAAATTTCTGGTATATAATGAAATTCTTCATTGAATCCAAGAGTTTAGAAAATAAAGAGATTGCAATACTCTCAGTTAGAGAAAAAAATATATAACATGTGGCTGAAATAGGAAATTGAATATATTTTTTCGACTTTAAGTTGATAAATTGATATTTTTTAATGTTGCTGCTGTTACATTTTTGCATATTTGTTATGTTTTGAGCAAAATTTTTACAACTTAGCTTTAGTTTTCCTTAACAATGGATCGTTTCCTGTTCGCAGGCACAAGGTGTTAACAGAATGTGAGAGCATTGCAAAACCATTGCTTGCATCTACGAAAAACATTCTATGAAATTGTATCATTAATATCATGAAGGCTAATTCAGTCAATGTAGGTATACCACGGAGAATAATTTAGTTTAGTTATTCATGTCCTCCAAGATTTTTCTCATTCAACTAAATTTTATTATATTATTATTAAATTTTTGATTTTTTTTTTCTAGAAAATACTAGGATTTTAGTGTATTTTCCTTATAAATATTCCTCAAAATCTAAGCCAGGTTAAAAAACCTGAAACATAAACTTTGGTCACGTTTTAAAGGAAAACGCATAATAATATGATATAGCAAAATGCTATTTATTAACCCATTTTATACCACTAATCGAGTCTGTGGGAATTCGTTGACGAAATTTGGTAGAAAGATATAATTGTGTTTCAATAAGCTCTTTCTGATGTTTTTGTACACTTATTGGATCCTCTGACATTATCTTTTTATAAATATTAAAAAAAATTTATGTGTTATTTTTAATACTTAAAAAGTAAAAATATTTTCAAAACTTCCTTGGAATTGTTGTAAACGGTCCGCCAAATAACTTTATTTTTTTGAAAATGCTATAAAAAAAAACTACTGAATATTTTCTCAAATTTCATTTTTATTTGAAAGTACAATCCTTCCGGTTAATAATGGAAAATTTCATTTAAATGGCTGCCTCGGCTGGCCATGCAGTATGAGCTTCATCTGAAAAGATGATTTTTTTTTGGCAAAATCGGCATCGAAAAAAAAGTTAGATGGCGGACCCTATATTATTTAACACTGTTCGAAATAAATTTAAGTGAATTCAAAATGAAAGTTGGGTACAGCAATCGAATAGCAAATCAAACTTGGAGATAGTTCATACAACTACAAAAATTCGGTTTGCAAAAAATTTCGTAGAAACAACGAAACTGTTTTATGTGTGTACTAATGTGGTATCGTAAAATTATCTACTGTTACTCGTATATATTTTAAAATAAAATTTTACCTTCTGTATTTTTGATACAACTATACAACACATACAATATTTAGTTCACCATTTTCTAATAGAATTCTTGTACTACAACTCTGCAGGCATAGTGTATTTATTAACTTATGTTCCAAATGCAACAATAAATAGTACTAACACCCAAAAAACAGTAAAATCCACGCGGAAATATCAAGTTTTTACTTTTGTAGTTTGCAAATAAAAAATTGAACAAATTTTAACTAAAAACACAATTTTAGACATTTTTACAAAAACTATAAATTGGGATATAAATCATTTTACGATTATTTTTACTAACTTTTTTATTCGAGTGCATTGCCAAATATCTATTAAAAAGCTAACGCACTACGTGTGGAGACAATTTCTATATTTTTTTTGTAATTTTGTAAATTATTATATTCTTAGTGTTTTAATTAAAATTGGCCAACTTAATTTTATATATAAAAAAATGCACATGCTTAACTAGATGGTACAAATTCTTGAAATTTATTTCGCATGCTACAGATTCCTCTACTTTAGAAATATCTTTCATTTTCTGTATACTTTTCTTTTGATAAAGTCCAATGTATAAATGTGCATGCTTTTAGTTTATATTGTCATGGTATGTACGGTTTTTGTCCTTAATATTGTTCATGATTGCAGCAGTAGTAGTTGTAGTTGCTGTCATAGTATGTAGTTTTACTACTACCATAGACATAGTGCTTTTTGGTACTCCATTGCAAAGTTGGCATTATAACACAATTGCGTTGGTGGGCCCAGTGCATTTAATCACACTAGCTTTTGTTCATTTTCCGTTTACTGAACATTTTTATAAGTTGTGTTGGTATTGTCATTTTTATTTTTGTTGTTGCTGTTTTTACTCTTATACACAGCCTTTAGCCAAAAGACCATCATCATATGTATGCATTTAATACATGCGTTTTGTTTATTTGTGCCGTTGTGTCATTATCATTATTGTCGCCATTAAGTCCTGTTTTTTTGCAGTTTTTTCTGCTGCCTCCAATTTATTACATCCTCATTTTTCTATGATGGTAGTAGTCGTTCATGGTTGTCGTTTTGTTAATTATACGGAGTGAACAAAATATTTTTTTTGAGGGGCCATAAAAATATATTAGAGACTATTTGACTCTTTGACGAGCGAACTTAAACCGCTGAGTCTTTTTTGACGAAACTTCGTGGGCACTTAGGCCTATGACTAAAAATAAATGTTGTGCCAATTTTGGCGCTGTACAGCTCCCGCTATCCTAGAAATATAGTACTAAAGATAAAATATTAATGGGCTAATGGTCAAGATTTTGTCTGCATTTAACTTTTGTATTTTGTGTTAGACTATACCTAATATAAAAACATTAACTATTTTATTATAAACTTAATTCTGAATTTTAAACATTAGATAAACCATAACAAAAACGTAAAAAAATTCCAAAAGTAGATCACAACAAAATTTGTTAAAACCGTACTGCAGGTTTTTCTAAAATAATAAAAAGTAAAAACGGGATATATATCAAAAAATTCGTCGTCAAAGGGTTAAGGTTGTATTGGGAACCATTTAAATTTTCAATGTGACTTATTCTAGTTGAATTGTTTCTGTACAAGATTAACTAATTATCGAAGGAAAAAAATTGGATGACATTTTAAACGAAAGTTAAATTTATTTTTATCAGGATATACATTAACTGCATTTCATAGTAATAAAATGTAATAAATTCCCAAAACTTATTTAAGAAATCGTGAAAAATATTTTTTTGTAGGCCGGTCCCTATACTGATTATAATCTATGAGTATAATTATGAAAAAATGGAAAAATAACCAAATTTTCGTAAAATAAACGAAAATTTAGTCATTTTACAAAAGTTTCTGTAGTTTTGACAATAATTTCGTATTTGTAAAATTACGAAAAAATGTTAATATATCCAACATTTTCGTAAAAAAAACGAAATTTGATCATTTTACGAAAGTTTCTGTAGTTTTGACATTAATTTCGTATTTGTATGCATGGCTTATTATTAGTGTACACTCATAATAATCCATAATAATTGTACATCCATGTTGTTAATTTTACGAAAGTTATGGTTGTTTTACCATTAAGAAATCTTTTTATAATATAAAATAATTTGTACATTTTCTAATATTTTACATTTTTTTTGGATTATTTACCAACATTTTGTAATGTGACAACTTTTTTGTACTTTGTGTTAAAAATAATTCACGAAACCTTGTTTGTACTATTTACAAATTTTCTGAATTTATAAAATTTGTTACGAATGTTTTGTAATATTTACAAAATTTTTCCACATTATACGTAAAAAATATTACGAAAAATAATTTTGTTTTTTAAGCATGTATTAGTACGGGAACACTGAGAAGGATTTTATCCAAAAGGTAAAGTTATGAACAATAATTTTTTCTTGAGTTATGTTTTCACATAACCAGTAAAATCGATACTCAAGCGTTGAAGGCTACTCAACAAAATTATTCGGGGCTTAAACTATTAGTTTAAGTGACATTTTGATGGACTTAAATGTAAAAATTCAGAATTTTCCAAACTCAAACCTTTCAAAACCTGCAGGGAATGTATGGGCGTGAAATAAAATTTATTAGATAGGTCTTTAAATATCTTCATTTGATATCCACTTTCATTAACATGAAATTTACAAAATTATTGTTCAAATTTTCATATAAAATTGGAAAACAAAACTGAATTTGATTTAGATTATTTTACTCACTTTGATTGCCTATTTGTGATGATATAATTTAGATAATTCTGAATTTTGAATTTTAAGGTTATAAAATTGACACAAAAGTTTAATATAATTTTTATTAAAAATAAAAATTATGTTTTTTTCGACCTTTAATTGTGCAATGAAAATTAAAATTATTCAAGTTCGATGCCATACTCTATATTTCTTTATTAGGATATTGTTCTAACAAATAATCTATAGAGTTTTTGTTTTCAAATTTATTAATTGACCACTTTTAGAAATATGTGGATAGATCTATTTCAGGAATTTTCTAGGTTCCTATCATCAGAACACATTTTGTTCACATCACATGCAAAACATCAAACATTCATATAATCTAGTTTTCCCACTAAATGGGATCGAATATATGAGCTCGAAGTTAAAAATTATCACCATTGATCAAAAATAAATTTGAAAACTTGTCCGTTATGTGCAAGCTATACCTTTGTTTTGTTAAAAACATGATGTAAAGGGATAGTAAACAATACCGTGCTTTGTCACTTTTACAAGTTTGATATAATTAATATTAAAAATTATAATTATTAAAAAACACAACTAAAGGTCTAAAAAACATAATATTTATTTTTAATAAAATTATATCAAACTTGTAAAAAAGACAAAGTACCGCCTTGTTTACTCCCCCATCTCTGGTGGTTAGCATCTCTGATGACTTTGTTTGTTACATTTCTAGCCATACGATATTCATTGTGCAATGGTGTTGTTTTGAAACGTTTCCAGCGAGAATAAGCGATGTCTCTCAAATTCTTATGCCCAGTTTTTAACTTCATATTTAAATATGCAATTTATTAATTGCCATTAAAATTTAAGTTGTATTTAAATGCAGTTTCAGTTTTTCAGTCTTAATTCATAATTGTTATTTATTTGCGACAAAAGTATGGTAGCATCATGAAATGTCAAAAAATTAATGATCATTATTCATAAAACAGCTGTTTACAGAATAGAAAAAAAAAAACAGAAAATATAGAAATATAGAAATAAAAAAAAAAATAAAATGTATACATATATATATATATAAATATATATATAAATATAAATAAAATATAAATTATAAGTAAATTAATAAAATAAAAATGAAGAGAAGTGAAAATTTCATCCGAAGTTGAATTTTTATTGGCTGCTGTAATTTAATTTATTTTTATTGTTTGTTTTACCACGCGGAGAAAAACAAACTGTCAAAATCATATGTTATATTTGTACAATTTAAATAGACTTTAAATGCCCAAGATTGGTCACTTAAATGTGATTTAAATTTTAAGTTAAAAACTGACATTTGTATTTAAATAGAACTTAAAGGCCAAATGGCATTTAAATACGAAGTGAAAAACTGGGCATTAGAGTACTTAATGCTACTTGAAAACCAACGTTTATTCTTCCGATTTATCATTTTTGTTTTTAGAGGCACAGTTTAGTTGAATAAATTGTGTAAATTTTGTTCCAGTAAAAACCTTGGTAAGCAGCAACTACATTTGTATGCTTCCCAGAAAGCGCTTAACCATCTTACATTTAATAAAGCAATTGGGAAATCATTTTGATGTGCTTCCCTGAATGCATTCTTTTAAAGCAGTAAATAATGCATACAATGAAGCAGCAATAAAGCATTAATATTCTCAATACACAAAAAAAAAGCGCTTGTCATTTCGTACGAAGGCATGAATTTATTGCTTCTTAGAGCACAAGAAGGCAACGCTTTTCACCAGCTAACAAGAGACATACCAAGTGGGACATCGCCAACAAAAATTATGCCTTCTGGATTTATTTCCGAAGCGCTCGGTAATAAAATAATGCCTTCCACAATTGCTTCTGGTGAGCCCTATTTTTTGCTGGGCACAGTTGCTCATCTACACACACCATATAATAAATGTGTTCCCAATTTATCGTAATAAATTCTTGGACATTTCAAAAATCCAACTACATCATTATTAAAAAAAATAAAACAAATAGACGTTTATCAATGTTTTACTTTATTTGTGCTTTATTTTTAATACATTTGAGGTTCATTTTACGGTCAAACGGTCTAGCACAAATGGCAATGTTAGCTGAATTTAATGAAATGTTAGTGGTCTGTTTTGAAGTAAAATTTAATTTATTTTAAACTACATGGTCTTTACCTACGTGGTCTTTACCTACATAATATTCAAAGTGAAGTAATTTTTTGGAAATTTTTTAGACTTTTAGTTAAAAATTATTATAAAATATATTTTTGGTAGAAAATTGGAAATATTTAATCATTTTAAATACAAACTCGGAAGGAATATTGTGTACATGTGTGTGATTTTGGTGGTAATTGTACAATACAGTGTCTTTTCGTTTTATAAACGAAGCAGAAGAATTCGTAAATTATTTGTCTTTTATTTGAAATGAGAAGACACTCATATAAATAAACATCTAAAAATAGCAGAAAATCAGTAGGTTTCAGAAAAAACTGCTAAAATTAGCACAACAGAAAAAATAAAACCGTTATTCTAACAAAATTTTGATGTTAAATTTTTAAATTTTAGTTTATTGAAAATATCAATTTACTCTGCTAAAATAAGCAATAACTTTTGCTAAATATTTGTAGCCAGCAAAAAAAAAAACAAACCTTATGCAGAATAATTTGTTACTTTGCTGGGCCTTGGCTTGCATCGACATGTCTTATTATAAAGAATTTTATAAAGTTGCTCTTGTTTTTATTGCTGTTGCTTGCAAACAATTTCCAATGTTTGTTTTTACAGATGATTGCAGCGTACACTATAATTTTTGCTATTGTCCTTTTTAGTGTTCCATTTTCCATTTCCTTTTTTGTTCATTGATATTTTGAATGTATGTTTATACCCAGTTGGCAAACTAGTCTAAGATGACATTTTCATCATTTATTTTAATATCGAGGACAGTTTTAGCGACAAGATCATGCACTTATTTGGTCGAGTTTTAAACCTTATTGACGACTTGATAAGGGACAAATTTCTAAATAAGGACAACCTAAGCGGTAATTCCATCTATTATGTCATGTTTCAAACCTCATTGACGACTTTATGAGCGACAATGCCATTACCTTGCCTACACTGAGGAAAAATTTACGTACATTTGCATTAATTTTGTAGTCGATAAGCAACAGCTTCAAGGAAAAAATGCAAAATAATGCAAAAAAAAAAAAAAAAAACAAACTTAAAAATGTAGCACTATTCAGTTGAATTCTAAAAGTGAGAGTGCCGTTTTTATGATCAATTGCTTACATTATATTTTTTTAAATTTTTGGATATTTCGATTTTTAATTTTAAGATTTAAATTTGTAACTGAAAATTACTAAGGTGAAGAAAAAACCAGTATTTACATGCATTAAAATTCGTTTTACCAATTTTTGTATACCCTCCTACTTGTATATGTTACAAATGAAACAAATAATGAAAAAAAAACATTACAGAGGTGAAAAAAATTTTTGTGAGGTGAAAAACTTTTCTGTAAGTAAAAAAATATTTTTATGGTGAAATAACATTTTCGAGGTAAAATAACTATTTTTGTGGTGAAAAAACAAATTTGTGATGAAAATAATATTTGAGGTGAACTTTAAATATTATTTATCCTTAGAGTCTGGTTTAAAAATATGAGGCTATAATTTATATTCCAGACTCTACTATGAAAATATACTAATATACAGTGTATTATAAATCAATTTGTAAGGAACATTTAGAGCTACCTTCAAAGTTTTCATTCAAAACTATTGAACCGTTACACCGATTTTGCTCATTTTCAATACCAAACTTTAGGAAAAATGTACATCAATCGTAACCGCCATTTCAACAGATAGACGGACATCGCTAAATCGGCTTACAATTCAATATGGATCAAGAATATATACTTGTTGGGGTATTAGAAACATATTTCGATGAGTTATAACTAGAACGATATACTTATATAACCCTTATCATATATGGTGGAGGGTATAATAAAGTGCAAGTAATATATACAATAAAATCCGGTTAAGATGAAACCGACGGACCATGAGAATTAGTCGTTCTACCGTTTTAAAATTTACCCAACATTTTTAAATTATCCGCAAAATATTACAAATTTTTGAAAACAAAAAAATTGTGCAATCCCTTTATTGGACTGTTGTTAGGTATCAGAATTTACAATTTTTTCTGGAATTGATAAATAAAATTTTGTTATTTAAATAAGCGGTAATTGCTTTGTAAAGCGATAAAATTTGTTCGTTTTAAAAAAATTCACATCAATTTTGTCAATATTTAAAGTTATGTTGATTTCATTTACGACTTTTTTTTAAGTGAAGTTCGTTTCAAACGAGCGTTCATCTAAATCGAGTTTTAATTCACAGAAAATTAATATACGTATTAAAACGTTTTCCCAAATGTCGGGAAAACATTTTAATATTGTGATATTGTCTTAAACTAGTTTTATTGTAAAAAATACAGAAAAATTATATTTTATATTAATAGATTTGGCATCACTTACAACATATGGGAAAACAGTGGACATTAGAGTGAGGTAAGTTTCTAAAAATAGAACTGTTGTGTTGCTGGAGTTGTACTTCTGAGATTATGTATGCAAGAACAAAAAACACCGTGTATTGAATCACAACAAAACTCGACCTGACGATAGATCAGAGGGCTAAAGCTCTCTGTCTAACGTGTAGTGCGAGTGCATGTAGCATTAGAAATCAGTTTATCTATACCACGGTCAGTGATTGCACAGAAAATTTCATATAGACGCAATCGAACAAATAAAAACATAACAAAAATTACATTATTCAAAAAAAAAACTGGGTCACTGACGAAGGTTCAATACCAGAAACTGCGCAGTCTGATTCAGAAAAATTGAAAATTTACAATGTAGTTATGATTTTTAGAAAATACACTCATTCTTCTCTACCACGCCTTTCACAATTATATTTGCTTTTTTTGTCGTTCATATGGTCGTCGTCGATATAATTTAGAACATTTTAGCTCGCACTGTTAACGATAATATAGCAATTAACACACTTAGATATTCATCGACGACAAAGCGAAATATATTGTTGCCCATGTGATGGTCAACGACAATGTGAGCGACAATGTCGATCAGATCGTTGTATACGATTTTCGGAACATTTGTTTGAAAAAGTCGTCAACGATTTGCTTGGACTGTGGCCAAAGTTTCTTAAACGATTTACTATGAGTCATGTGCCCGTCGTCAAGGATGTCTTTAAGACTCTGCCAACGGGGTAGTTGAGACTAGAGGTTTTAAGCTGTTTTTTTTTTTTTATTATTATTTTTATTGTTTGAGTATGTGTTTTGTGATTCAGTCTTGTGTTTTACTTTGAGCTTTAAGTGAAACCATATATCAATTGTTAGGCCATAAGGATATTTTTTTCAGTCATGTGTTGTCTGTATGTGCAGTATATTTATGAATTTGTCTCCATTTATTTGTTGTTCTTTTACTTGCACTATTGCTAGCTTGGTATCCTTCTTGTCGCTTGTTAGTCGTTCCACTCTCTTTGCATCTGTCTATATATATTCTTTCATTTATTTGCTATTAACCTGTCATTGTTCATTTTTATTATGGGCAGTGTTTTTTCTTTGGTTGCCTTTAGTTTTTTTTTTTTTATCTTGTTTGCATTTTTTTCACTGATTTTTCCATTTTTTTTTCATTGTTCCTTTACCAATATAATAAGGTCGTTCATGTCAGAATTTTTGGTCGAGGAAAATGTAAAAGTGTAAAATTTTTCAAAAACAAAACAACAAATACAAAGAAAAAAATTTCTCACTAAAAATAATAAAAAAGAATCAAAAAAATGTAAATTAAAGAAAAGCTCATTTTAAAAATGTAAATTAAAGAAAAGCTTTATTTTATTTTAAGAAAGCGCAATTAAAGTGTTTTTAAATGGCAAAATCGTAAGTATATTTTGTTTCTGAGGTGTTAAAAAATGATTAATGTACAATTTTAGGTATGTTTGTATATTTGTTGGTAACCTTTATGAACAATAACCCATCGTTGGCTAAAAATTACTCACCTAAATCGACCTAAGTTAAGTAAGTAAAAAAGTATGAACAAAGCAACTGATATCCACCAGTAGCTAGAGTTTCCAAAGTGGCTGCTGGGCGCAATATTGGTGGAATATATGTTGAACGTTTTGCATTTTCTAAACACACAGTGTCTAAAACATATTTGAAAGCATCTTTTTTTATTTTAAATCGTTGAATAAAGCTATATATATAAAAATATATATTAAAATAAATAAAAATCATAAAATGTTGATACCACTTGGATGAAAGTGAAAATGGGTCGGATTTATCCCTTAAAAATATTCTTTGTATACGCAAATGTTTTTCTTTCCTCCTCTTCGCTATTTTTTGTTGCAAGAATTAAAATACTGCGACTAAATATATTTATGTGAAAATGAATGGATGAAAGTGAAAATGGGTCGGATTCATCCCTTAAATATCTCCTTTGTATACGCAAATATTTTTATTTATTGTTGAAAGAATTAAAATACTGCGACGAAACATATTTTTTTTTTTTTTTTTATATAATAATTTTAATACCAAAACTACAATGAATTCATTGTCGTCTCCATTTGCTTAATAAACCCGTGACTATCAATCTTTTTCGACATGTTTAAATTTTATATAAAGCTTAATACATATCGCCAAAATGATAATCGTTTTATTGACATTCTTACATAAAGCAATGGTATCGTTAAAACGATGTCACTGAGTGACAGTGGTCTTACATAATTCAGACCCAGAAAAATGGATATCTAACACAGCTGCTTCTATTCTCGCAATCATAATTGATAAAAATAGGCTCTAATGTCAGCAATAGTGTCGTTTCACAATTTTACATTTTTGCAAGAGCAAAATTTCTGACATGAATACCTTAATATGCTGTTGCTGCCATTTCATTGAAGTTTAAATTGAAGTTTTTGTTGTTGTTATAAATAGTCTATGTACACAGAGATAGTCTTCTGTAAAAGTACGTGTAGCGGTTTTTTACGGATTTATATTTTTTGTTTCATCTTCTCAACAGCCAAAGAACAGCAACAACAATGACACTTACATACATATTTGTAATAAATTGTTATTATCACTTTTCTGCAGTATATCGATATATCGTCTCTATACATATATAAAGATTTATTATAGTTATTATTATAACGGGTTACAGTTCAATAATTTTTTTTGTTACAATTTTCTTGTATATAAATGGTCAGAAATGATAAAAGGTTTTGAATTATATGTGCTGTTGTATGATTAAATTATAATAGAATTTAACTGTAACGTTCATTCTTTAAAAGCATAAATACAAAAATTAAATAAAGCATTAATATTTAATTGAGTCTAAAAAAATTACACTGATATTTTTTTTCTTAAATTTTTGGTTTTTCAATTTAAATCATAAAATATATATAATAAACATTGGCAAATTCATAATACGAGGGTGGATCAATTAGTCCGTGACTTTCCGAACTTCCCTCGTAGTTATATGAAATGCAACATTGATAGCATCAAGTACCACCTGTTAATAGACTACTGTCAAATTTTCAGCAAATTCCTTCATTTACTTTGCGTTTAACAGCTGTTCAAAACATACAACCTCGTGGATTTTTTTAAAAATGGACAAAAACAAAATTTCGTGTGCTCATTAAACATTATTTTTTGCGAAAAAAAGCCGTCAATCAAACCAAGGAAAAGCTTGATAAATACTATGGGCACTCTGCACCATCGATTTCAATAGTAAAAAAATGGTTTACTGACTTCAGTTGTGGTCGCACATGTACAAATAACGCTGAAGGTTCTGGGTGGCCAATTGAGGTCAATACACCAGAAAATGTCGAAAACATCTACGATATGGTGTTAGCCCCCAGTGACTATTTCCTATTTCCAAACATAAAGAAATGGCTCGGTGGAAAGAGATTTAGCTCCAACGATGAAATTATTGATTAAACAAATGCCTGTTTTTTGGATCTCGAAAAATCCTATTTTTTGGAAGGGATACAAAAATTGAAGAAACGTTGGACTAAGTGTATTGAGTTAAAAGGAGATTAAGTTGAAAAATATTTTTTTTTTTTGCAAAAAAAACTGTTTCATTTAAAAAGTCACGGACTTATTGATCCGTGGTTATTAGCAGGTACACACAAAAAAATAAAAACCCATTTCAATCACGAAAATCACCTATTCAATAACTTTAATTGCTGAAATTCCGTTAACAACGAAAATTGCAAATTCAATTAAAAATGTATAGCTATTTATTTGAATTATATTTCAATTAAATATTAGTGCATTTGATTAGAAAGTGATCAGTAATGTATACCTTCTCAAAAAGCAAAAACAATTGTTGTTATCATAATATTGAATTTAAAACTGCATGTAATTCTCGTTTACACGCAAAAAATAAAAACTAGTTTCAACCACGAAAACAGCCATTCAATTATTTTTTATTGCTGAAATTCCGCCAACAACGAAAATGTCCTCATTCAATTAAAAATTGATTGCTCATTTTTTGAATTATTTTCAATTAAATTTAAATACACACTTGATTATGATTATGATTTTTATTATATTTTATATTATTATATTTTATTTATATATATTTTGCTATTTTTTTTTTCCCATAAATTACCTCTTTTATTAAAATCAGAGTTTTTTCAAACAATTTTTAATTTATTTTCAGCATTTTTCTGTTTAAAGAAATGTCTACACTTTATTGAACAAAATTCAACTTAAAAATAACATTCTCAATTTAATGACAATTTTCTAGAAAAAATAAATATTCAGATTTAAACTACTGAACTTAAATTATTTAACTTAATAAACTACTAAAGCAATTGAGAATTTCTAAAAATATTTTTAAAACGGATTTAATTTATGTATTTTTTTCTAATACATAAACATTATTAAAAAAAAACATCTACATACTTAAATATTGCAAAAAACAACAACAATATGTTGGTGTTATCTTGGTTTCTAGCAAATAGTTTTTCACGATACAATAAAAAATGTCAAGCAAGTTGCGAGTTTGAGCAATTATTTAATTGATTCAATTAATTTTTTATTGACAGCTTTTAAAATTCTCAACAAATCAATTTAATTGAAAAAAATTGGGAAATATTATATTGTGTGTATGTAAATAATTGTTGCAGCATTTTGAATATAATTCGTTCGTATTTTCTTAAATACAACGATTATTTCTTAAAAAAAAAAATATTGGTTTATACACCTTGTTTTTGGGCTATAAAAACACTAACAAGATAGTTATCGAGGCATAAATTAATAAGATGCAGATATGTTGTAGATAAAAAAAATTTAGGGACCTGTGTTTTTATTTAGCTGCATAGCTTAATGTTTAGGCGTTACAAAGTGGTGTCTAAAGTTACCCCATTTAAAGTTTTTTCAGCTTATTTCGTTCTATTTAAAGTAGGTATAAACAAATTTGGTATCAAATGAAAGGGAGTTTGAGGACACATTCACTTTAGCAAAAATTATGACTAAAGACTTTAAAGTATTTTTTTTTATTCAAGAAAATGTGTTTTGAGTAACATTAAATCTGTCGTTTTATTAAGAAATTATAATTGTATTAAGCTTAAAATAATGCATATTTAATTTAATCGAGGGCGGTGTCGGAGCTTTTCCCGATATTTGAAATCGATTGGTTTTTATGCGACTTTTCCCGAAGAGCCTTTTTCCCCAACATTTCAAATAATTCAAAAATGAGACAACTCTGGGTCCACCACATAGGCAATATGGTTATCAACATTTTTGTGTTCCTAAGTACTTTAACCATGTGTAAAAATAAATCTAAATTTCATAAACTAAAGACAAGTTTTCATACAAAAATTATTGAATTCTCAACGCCACTTTTTAACCCTTAAACGTGAGATTGGGCAGCCAAGAAAACTTTGGTTTTTGGTCCTTTACAACATATCCAAAGTTCGTTACAATCGACTAGTTTGCGTCGTTGTACCTCCCTTGTAAGTGGAATGCTCCAAATCCAAATATATCAGGTTATGGGCCAAATCCATTGGCACTTTGCGGCTATAGATAATTTTATAAAACAGTTTTTGGGGTCAGTTATAAAAACTGTTCCGGCACAGAAAAACCTCACATTTGGACTCCTGGAAATCAGTTCTAAAACCTGTTTCATGGAATCAGTGGTAAAAATAAACTGTTCTGGAATAGTTTCTATAGAAACCGCTTCTTAAAAATTTTCAGTGCAAGTAGTACTTTTGTTATTAGTGCCATATACATTATTCGACACTACTAACTTTAGCTTCATAATTTAAATAAATTTAAATTTTTATTTCTTTAAAACTGTGACTTTTATAATAAAAAAATATCCAATAAATTTTCTTTCTATAGTCATTATTGAAAAGACTTACTGAAGTCGTGCAAGTGTTAATATAAGGATCCAATTTAATTTTTATGTATATATTTTTTAATGCTAATACTTAATATCGAATTAGCAGTTTGTCCTGTCCATCATTATAAGCGTCTGTATGTGTTAATGTTTAATGTCATTTTACCAGTCGCTTGTCATTTTCCTGTCATATAAAATCACAGACATTATTTTTTTGAATTTACAAATTTTTTTCCTAACTTATAAGATAGTCCAACCAGACGCCTTGTCTCTTCAATGAAAAAAAAAAAAATTAAATAGTTATATGAGTATGTATATAAAGTTGTATAGCCAAGTACCTAAAGGTTTTGTTTAACACTAGTCTGTAATAATAAAAAAAAAAATTGAAAAAAAAAATCGTTGAAAAAAGGAAACCGTAAAAAGGGACAATATATAAAGTTAAAAAGTTTTGTAGCATTAGTCTTTGAAACTTTGTGAAATACTTAATCGTCATACAGGATGTAAACATGTTAATACAAAGAGGACAAAAAAAAAACTTAAAATAAAAGGAGACAAAAAATAGAGCATATCCTAATAATATCCAGCCATTGGCACTTGACAA
Organism: Delia radicum; assembly: GCA_021234595.1. Classification (NCBI taxonomy): domain Eukaryota; kingdom Metazoa; phylum Arthropoda; class Insecta; order Diptera; family Anthomyiidae; genus Delia; species Delia radicum. The sequence continues at coordinate 181,381,879 of CM037851.1, read as the reverse complement.
CATTAGATGTTTTTTTTAGTTTGTTTCATGTTTTTTTTTTTTTTTTGTTTTCTAGAAGATAAGTCGATTTTAAGCTTGAAGACCATTAGTGTAGCGTGCTGTTATTAAGTAGACCTCCCACAAGGATAAACACCAACAGACTCAAAAACATTCAAACATACTAGTGTCGCAACATACAATAATGAAACAAAGAAACGGTTGGTAACAATTTAAAACTTGAAATAGATTAGATTGCAAAAAATTAAGTGAGAAAAGTAGTAAAAACAGAAACGAAGGACAAAATCAAGAATGTTTTTTTTTACCTTTTTGGAAATATATATAAAAATTTCAAACAATTTAAAATAGTATTTTTAGAATTGAGTTGACCTAAAAAAATAATTGAACTAAATTAATGTTAATTAAAATTATTGAGAAAAACAACAAAGTATACATACATATTAATAGTAATTTAACACATTGGTTTCATATCATGATTTCCATGATACATCACACATGGAATAGACCGAGGGTATTCAAGTTTGTTTAAATTTTTGTACACACATACTCCATTTAGCCCATAACATAAATTCAAAAAATCGCAAATGTATTTAATATTATAGTTATATTAGTTTTTTGTTTTTATATACATCGAGATTATTTTTATGTTATTTTAAATTTATAACGAACTTTCAACCTCCGTATATTTACAAAAATAAAGCAAATCAAACATATTAGCTAGGTTGATACTAGTATTTCGATCTGGCTAAAGATCTCATCAGAACCCGAAGTTTTAGAAAAGCTAGAGCCTCCATAATAGGCAGAACTTTAACAAAAACCTATTAATATTCAATATAAAAATCATTTGATTAATATGGTTATATTTTTCGCACTTATGCAATTAAAAATATATATATTAAAAAAATGCATTTTTTATGCAGGTGCAAAATTTTAGATACCTTTTCGAAATTGTACTTCCTCTTTAAAATTCCCGGGAAAAAATTACACATTCCAAAAAGAAGGATATGACCACACTTGCTTACATATTTCATTGTAACTGCAATACCAAACACATTCCAACGATAGAGTCAAAAAAGCAAGTAGTATTGTAATCAATTATTTATATTTAAACCAGAAAGCACGAACTTAATAACAAAGTAATTATTTTCTTAAAAGAATGTGTTATACAAAAATATTAAAATTTTAGTAAATTGAAAAAATTTCACATGTATTTACTCAACAGTTTACGAAAAACAATTGCAAAGTGACAAATTGTAGTTTTGGACCATTTTCACATTTTTAATTGCAATTTTTTTTTTTTAAATTTCCTTCGTAAAGAGAGGCTTATGAAAAAAGAGGCATATTATAAATAATCTTTCTAAGAGCGTAAGTAATCTTAAATAGAAGAGACGAATCAAAAGGAATGAAGAATAACGGTACTTTTTGGCTTATCTCTCCTACAAATTCTATTGTCATGTTCGATACCGTAAAGAAGCATTAGTTATCAGTAGACCAGAAATATTCAAACAAAGTGCATCAATGTAGTGGTACAAATAGCATTTTAAGTTAATAACAATATAAGAGAAACATCGGGTTGAAAAATTATATACACAGTTTTCGGTACCGATTTGAAGTTTGTCACGTTCGACAACCGTAAGTGTCAATTTGGTTTTGGTATGTACGCATAAATAGAGCGATTTCGGGGTTTTACGAATTTCATCATCGGAGATTGCGTACGGTAAACAGCCCATTGAATTCGCAAAAAAAAAATAAAAAAAAATTATGTAGAGCATTGTACGCTGTAAAAAAACAATTGTAAAAAAACAATTTAATGTAATACATTTTTTATTTTTTCATAGATTTAACACTTTTCTTTAAATATATAATTAAAAATCAAACACACAAATACACATACAGTTCTTGCGTGATGGCGTTACAAAGAATTTGTCTAATTTCTCTCCCTATATATATATATATATATATATATATATATAGACAGTCATAGAAAATATGTCACGTTCGACATGTCACGTTCGAACCAACCTAAAAATTAAATGTAAAAAAACTACCCATGATATTTCTATGAAATAAAGAGGATTCGAAAACTTTGTTATGTTTTAAACATTTTTAAAATTTTTATCTATAACATATTATGTTTGATTTCGCTGATTCTCATGTTTTTAAAGATGTTCACGGAATCTACTTCTGTTTTTGTCGCGTTCGAACCGCTCCCTTTTTTGTCCTTATTTTGTTATCAATATTTTGCTGAAAAAAAGACTAAACTACCAGTGATAGTAATATTAAGGATCTATACGATTATGTAAAAGATGAATATAAAATATGGTTTATTCTGACCTTTTTTTCGCTTTGAATGTGTACAACGTTCACGTTCGGACGTTTTAGAATTTAAAAATTAGTAGATTTTTAATGTTTTGGTTGAATCGTTTATTTTTGTAGAATTGTTCTAGAAAAGTTATCATGTTGATTTCTGTGATATTTAGATAATACAATTTTTGTAGTAAAAATAATTACAAAAAATAAATAAAAATAGGTGTAGGTACTTTTTAAATCACGTGAGTTAATAATTAAAAAAAGAACTATTTCTCAAATACATAAGGTAATTAATTCCAAAAACACTATTCGAAGTACTTCTTTTTTAAATGTTAGTACTTCTTATTTTTTTTAAGGTAACTATTTATTTATTTTTGTTGTGTAAGTACTTCGTAGTTTTAACATGGAATATTTCTTTATTAAAAAATGTGTGTAGTTCTTAAAACTATAAAGTAAAAATAATCAATTCTAAAGAATCAATTATTTTAGTCTCTCACCCTGTTAAAAGAATCGAGTAAGTAATCTAGTAAGGAATGCGTTCTGCCCAAAATTCTTGATTACAAACCCTCTTACATTTTTAGAAATTTTTTGCTGGGTTGTACTTCCCCTTGTAAACATGGATAATCGAAAATTTAAAATTTTTATATGAAACTAAATTTTGCTTTTTCAGTAACGCGAATATTTTCAAATTTTTGAAAAAAATCTTATCCATTGTTATTCTTATATTTTAGAAAAAACTTAATAAAAATTGAATTAGCAGTAAAAATAATTTTTTTAAATGCATATTTTTAATTCATTACTGGAAAGAGGACTCTTCGAACTCTTTTCTTACCAGCCAAATCCGATAACAAAGTAACATACTTTTGAGATATTTTAATTTTTTTATGAGATCAAAAACTGATTTTTTTTTATTATATATCAAAGAACGAATGATACTTCTATACTGTAATTAACTGTTTTATATATAATTTAAATATTTGAATGATATCTTTTAAGAAGACTTTAAGCCGATATATTAGGACTGCTTACTTGAACAATGTCAATAAGAATTTACACACAATTTTAACAATAAAATGCTTTATTGTAAAGATACGTTAATTCTAAAAATTATAATTTAAAATTTTTATGAAAAGCCAAACGAACAAAATATATAATATAATGTAATACATTTCTTCTGAAAAACGTATTGCAATAAAAATTTGATTTAAAATTTATTTATAAAGCATTGTTCCCTATTGTGGCCTATTTCCAAAAGAGGAAATTTCCTTTTTTTCGCGTTTTTTCATGAGTATATCAAAACTATCAACTGTCGAGTTAAATTTCGGCTATCAGCATTTTAAATAGTTTCAACTTGAATGCACACGTTTGTCTTGGATTAATTGTGTCGTTGCAAAAAATGCAATATTGGTGTAAGTTTTCATAAACATAAAATGTAAATAACAGACAAGTTTTAAAGCATTTTGCTAGACGGATTTTTGTAAAAACAAAAATGTGCAAAATTCAAATTTCATAGTCTTCCCTAGAGTACCCCTTTGATATATTTTATTAATTTTTTTTCGGGTTGTATTCTTTTTTTAAATGGTTTACGCATTACTTTAGCTGTTCTTGTATTTTTTGGACAATTTTACAAAAAAAAAAATATCGTTTGTTATTTAGTCTCAATTAAAGAAATCATTATCAATTAATAAAATTAACATATGGTAACCCCTTAAACTGCTTTAAACGATATATAAATAGTTTTAATGAACAAAACTAAAATAAATATTAATTTAAATACAAATTTCTTAATTTTCTAACAATTTGATATCAGAGTTTTTGATTTAGGAGTTGTCTTATAAGCTGAAGTATTTGCATTTGGAACATTTTAATTTTTTTCCCCCAAATACCAGTTGTAAGGCCACATTAGGGAATATTCCCTTACTTTATACACAATACTACGAAAATATAATAGTTTTTGAAAGCATGTGATTTTTTAATTTAAAATTTGTATGGAATTTTAAAAATAAAAGCAAACAATTTTTAAAAACTAATAGTTTTTGGTTGTACAATAAATGTAATATTAAGTATAAATATGTATTACGAGCTAAAAAGCCCCATAATTCGTTACCGGTAGTTTTATATAACGGACTACATTCGGATGGAAAATGAATTAATTCTTAAGAAATTTCTTATTTTAATAAATTTGTTTATCCTTTTTAAGTTTATGTTTTTGTGATTTCATGTTTTAGTGATTTCTTTAAAGAAATTGTATATGTAATTTAAGGTGGAACTTCTTAACTTAAACCCCATTTTTACCAAGATTTTATTAAAACCGTGAACTTATATTCTCTGAATTAACATATTCCTCAAAAGAGCATATTTTAAATTTTAGACTTTTAGCCAAAATCGTTTACGCTTTACGTTAAAGGAAATCTTTATCTATTTGTCCCTCTACGTAAGGGGGAGACTTACTTTAACACATATTTTTACCATCTTCCTGATCAAAATTGCAAAAAGTAATATATCAATAAGTTAGGTCATATTCTAATATTTCAATGAGTTGGGTCATATTCAGGTTTCTAGGCAAAGAAGTTTGGCAGGCCGTTAAGGAGGAGATTTCTAACAATTTTACCTGTAAGAATTTCCAAAAACCCCCACACACCGAGTTCTTCGCTTTAGAGGTTTGGCCTGGATGTCAATGGGCAGACTATATAACTTTTTGGCCCTCCTCGTGGAAATTTCCAAACATCCGAATTTGTACGAGGTATCAGGAACCCACATAAAGAAGGAATAGTTTTTACATAATTTAAATTCATAATTTCTGGCCAAAGGCCCCTAAGTGGGAGACTTTTCCCCCCTTTAAACCTACAACTCATGACAAGCAATACCCACACCAAATTTTGAGTTCCTCGCTTTAGTGGTTTGACCAGGCCGGCAAGGGGGAAGGCCATGGCCAGCAATTCAAAAAATATCAAGTATTTGCCCTCCGCGTGAATATTTCCGATCTTTACATTTTTCTACTTATGATTAGGCAAACTGGCAATACTTTTCCTCTTTTTTCCCCTGCCTGTTGGAATATCAAAAATCTCGTCAATACAGATGCCTAGTCGTGATAATGTACCCTCTTTCCAAATTCCAAGTTCCTCGCTGTAGTAGTTTGACCAGGCCGCCAAGAGAAATGCTCATTATCGTAGAAATTTTCAAAATACCCCCAGATGTTTTCTCCAGATAAGGAACCCCCATACAAAATTTCAAGTTTCTAGCTTCAGCGGTTTGTCCAGGCCGTCAAGGGAGGATTTTGCCTTTTGTAACAACATCTTTAGAATTTATAAAAATCGCGGCAATCCAGATGTTTTCTCCTAATTACGAACGCATATACTAAATGTCAAGTTCCAAGTTTCAGCGGTTTGGCTAGGCCGCCAAGGGGAATACGTTTTAGAAATTGAGACGTTATTTTACCACGTTTTTTGGGCTAAATTCCAAATTAACACATTTGTTATGAAACTGGGCTTGTAATTACATGTGGGTGATAAAGTGGTTTATTTTGGCCTACCTGCAGGTATGTGGACATGGTTTCCGGCCGCTTCAGTCATGTAGGTTTGATTTTGCTTACAGAATTGGTCTATCTATTCACCCAGCCAAACAAAAATATAAGCGCATACATAAATTGAGATTAAAACTTATAAGACAACCTATATACTAACGAAAGGACTTATGAAACTATATGTGGGAAATGTTAGACAGCAGCGCGTTAGTATTGTCTGTTCTGAACTCGGCCCATTCCATGGCTTCTACAGATATAATGCGAAGACCCAAATAAATATTAGAACCACTTTATTTCAAATGATTGCGGACCTAAGGTTGTTAGTTTAACAACTCATATTAATGTTTATTAATAAAAATGGTTCTTATACTTAAACAAATTCATAATCCTTACGACAATTTTGTAATTCTAACTTACGCTGAATACCACAATTAACACTACAGTTAAAGCCGATTATTAAATTTACAGTTGAAACTTCAAGTTTTAGAAAACAACGTTCAAATTTGTACTAAACTATTCATGAATTAACATCAAAGTTTAATTATGTTTAATTTGAGCATTTAAATTCATTTATATGGAAACATTTCAAAATATTATAAAAATAATTTATTTTATATTACGAAAGCCTATAATTGGTATCTTGTTGGATGCTAATGCAAGTCCAAAAACAAATGATGTTTATAACAAAAAAATTACAATTTTGGAATGCAATTTTCTAAACACGACAAAAATCCTAATATGAAAAATAAATAAGTAATATATAATAATTATAAACTTACATACTTTTTGCTGTTTGGGAGGCCTTCTCCACCAACTCTTTTTTAGTTCCGATTTTTGTTTAAGGAATGCATTAGTTACAATAACAACTAGTTTTCTATATATCTGTATAATTATTTTTTGTTATTATTTATTATTATTTCAACTACCTAAAGTAGTTAGAATTATAAATTTTATATTATCTTTAATTAGAAAAATTAATTTTTTTTATAATTACCTAGAATTTTTGTTTCTTTTTTAATTTGGCATTTTCATCGATGAATTTAACAGAGGCTTGTCATAGGACGGAATCATTCCTTTGGAAGTATTTCTATATAAGCAGCTTCTTGGAAGTTATTTAGGCATAAAATACTCCTGGGGCGTTGTTTTGCAGCATTAACAAAATGCTTCTTTCCTATGACAAGCCAATGTTAAATTAATCAATGAAAATACTCGAATCCTTGGCAGAACAGTTTTAGCTGGGTAGTTACATTTAATTTTCAAAACATCACTAAACTTTTTCGTTTTCCTTTTGCGATTATGCAAATAATTAAAATAACTTTCTCATTCTTTCCCTGTTCACTTTATATTAACAACTAACGAGATCAATGTGATCAAAAAAAAAAAATAAAAAATAAGCAAAACAAAAACGACAATGGAAAGAATGGAATGTAACTATAAGAGATATTTGGATTAACTGACAAAGACAAAAAAAAAAATATAAAATTCACATACTCAACAAAATATTTATAGTAAACAAATAAAATAAAATTATAGTAAACAAATAGTGGGGATACGGAAATGTTAACTTATAATTGATTTAATACAACTTACGTGTTATATAAGTATAAATAAAGTTAATAAGTATTATTATTAAAAAAAAGTGATAATTAATGAATTATTAATTATGATTAGTTGGTTTATCAATAAATTTTCAATTAATGTCCCACAGAAATAATGTTTGTGGAGAGATCTGGTTAATGTTACCCGGTACTGTCCTCAGTAAAAATTTGGCCACGAGAATCAAAAAGTGCTTTGACCGTATGTCAACCTCGACACGTGTTTTAACTTGATTTCGATATAAAGACTAGTTTTATTATGCAATCTACAAAAAATATTATCTGATTATAATTGGAATTGTATCACATAAAACGTGTGGCTGCAGGGAGATACAATTGATGTGCATCCAAATTATAAGCCACAAAACGTTAAATTTATTTTAATATATAATTATTCTATGCTTCTCTGGCTTTATTCGTAGTAGGGGAAAAACAATACTCAACTACTTTCATAATATCAGAGCATCTATGACATTGAAATTACATTGAATTCTTACACCAATTGCCCACCGAATCGGACTTACAAGGGGAACGCTTAAATCAGGTTACCATACCAATAAAAACACGATACAAATGAAAATAGAGGGATGCATTGCTTGCAGAAGTTTCTTGGTTGAGTCATATGGTATCCCAATATGAAGATGCAGGCACCGAAGTCGCGGAGGACGATATATTTGAAGGGCACGTCGAAAGAGATATGCCATTGAATGTGCTATCAAGTTCAGATGATGATGATGATTCAGATCATGAACCTGAACCACCGCGAGCATAAACTCAAGGGTTATTGCTTAATTCATCTTTATTTTGTCTGTTGCTATATTTATCATACATTTCTGGAATTTTCGATGTTAAATACAGCTGAAAAATATGAGAAAAGCATTTTTTAGTATTATAATGTTCTGAATAAGTTTTAATTATATTATTAGCAATATTTTTTCTGCAGATTACTTTACATAATTTAAAACAGTTTAGCATCTATAGGCAAAAATGGTGAAAAAATAAATAAAATTTTAGCAATTCTGAGGCACAAGATGCAGTTTCTTCGCGTTTGTTTGAAGTCAGGAAAACAAAATTAAAATTGGTTTCCGAGATATAGCAGTAAGAAAAACAGCATGTTCTTCAGAAAAACCAAGTTTTAACCAAAATATACATGAGGCCATAAAATCATAAAAGCAGCTACACTAGCAAAACTCAAATGGGGTTTTATTTTTACTCTGGTTTAAGTAATATTTTTTAAAATTTTATTATTTTTTCATTTTTATATACATCGAGATTATATTAATGTTATTTTTAATTTACAACGAGCTTTCAACAAAAAATATTTCCAAAAATAAAGCAAATCAAACATGTTATCTAGGTTGATTCTAATATTTCTATCTGGCTAAAGAGCTCATTATAACCCGAAGTTTTAGAAAAGCTAGAGCCTCCAGAACAGACAGAGCTTTAACAATAATTATATTAATCAAAAACCTTTTAATCATCAATATTGCCTCATTCTTATCTTCTTAGTAATCATACGCGTAGGTAGGATCTTTTCCTAACAACCATCATGACGTTACTTTAATTTGAAGACCAAAAATATTCTATTTATATAAAAAAGTTTTAGAATTTACTCCGGCTCAATTTATATTTAGTTTTATTAGTTTTTTGTTTTCATATAATTTTTGATTTGCAAAAGTTATCGTTATGATTTTTTCAGTTACATTTCATAAAAAAATTAATATAATAAAAAGTGAAACTATAAAAAATGTATGGAATATTTTAGGAATTTAATTGTTTAATCAATTTCAAAATCATACTAATATTAATAATACAGGCAAACAAAACTATGACTTTTAACGAGTAAAAGTAAGTAAAGTAATCTGCAGAACGAAAGTGAGGGATGTGAACCAATTCTATATATTTCGCTGGCCCGCTGATTTCAACGGCATTTCTTATTTTTCGATGTATGGTACAATTTTCTTATAATATAATTAAAAAATTTTATGCATTTTTTAATTTATTATATATAACATTTTAAAAATCTACTTCTTTCTGTTTGATTGTAAGGACAACGGCTATAGTCGTACTTACGGCTCATACCGGATCCCAAAAATATTTTAAATTAAGTCCGCTGTATAGCGGTTCCTCTGATTTTTCAAAATTGTTATGGTTCTAGCGTATTTAATGTTACCGCAATGGTGCCTCAGTAAGAAAAATAGTGTTTTTGTATTCAAAATACGCAATTTGCCAAACTTTTTACATGGCAGGGAAATATGAACCCAGAGTTTAACTTTAAGTGTATTATGTGAATATTATACTAAATTTTTTACATTTGATTTTTGTTTTTACAGCGCGCTAATTCAAATGCTAGATGGCTAAAATTTGAGTAGGTATTACAGAATAGTCAAAACGTTAACATGATGCTTCTCTTTTGGCGAATTTATTTACAACGGTCAATGTAATTGAAGGATCAAGTTTTTAAAAGCACATTTTTAATATTGTTGATCCAAAAATGTTTCGACAAGTAATTACTATTGTAATTTTTGATTTTATGAAAAATGGTTTGTTAATTAACGTTAATTAAAAATAAACAAACTCTTGAGATATAATCTAGTTGTTATTTGTTAGACACTTATAATTGATTAAAAATGCACAAATTTTATGTTCATATTTTTTTTATGGCATATTTTTGAATTTTTATTGCATATTTCGATTTTAATGCATATTGAAAGATCATATTGTTTATTTTTCACTATATTTTTAATGTTCATCACATTTAGTTATAAATAATACTGTAGGTTTAAATGGTTTTCTGAAATCAATGAAAAAATTACATATTAAATAACAGACTTCATAAGAAATCATAACTTTCATACTTAAATTAAATTTCATACTTAATGACACAAAAACATAATAAAATATTGTTTTATTCAATTTAGAAATATAACAGTTTAATGTTTAAACAGTTTAAACAATTGTTAAAGCAATAACATTGGTATGACTAATGAACTAATGATTTCTTTTAATAAATATATGTTCATTAATGTGTCCCGAATTCTAAAGTACACACTTTGCCAAGACACCCTAATGCCCATTCCAATAAAATAGAGTTGTTTTTTAGAATATAGTATCATATTTCTATGGCCTTCGGCTTCGACAAAATTCCATTTAAATAATACCTCGTACCAACAAATGCCATACATCACTTTTATAAACAGTTTCAATTTAAACTTTTTATATTACATTGTCATTTATAAAACAGTATTTGATATTGGCTTAAAAAAATATTACTAACCAACAAAAAGAGACAAAAAAAAAAGTCCGAAAATTCATTAAAAATGTTATAAAAAAATAAATAATTCTCTTACCAAATATTTACATAAGTATTTGCCAAATTGGCCTCGTCTTACTAGAGATAATATTTATTGAAAAAAAATTACAATTATTTATAATGCAAAAAAAAAAAAAACAATTTTATACAATACAATAACGAAGAAATAATAAACAATAATAAAAGAATTTTATAATGTCAAAGAAGACGAAAAAAAAACAAGGATCAAAATAAATCAAAAATGAGCCAAAATGAACAAACAAAAAATTATATATAAAAAATTTACATTTTCTACTGAAATACAACTGACTAAATAGGAAGGTATTTTTGCGAGGACCCTAAGATCTTACTGAATGTGCGATGGAGGACAAAATAACTGAGATGTAAAAGTTTTTTTTTTTAGGTGGATAATCAAAGGTTAAGTATTAAAAATTCGGGTCTTCCAATTTTAATTTTTTCATGTTTTCATACTGTCTGTTCACCGCAAGAAATCCATGCGACTTTTTAAGAAAAAAAACTGTCGTAGCTATTTTTTTGTAAAATACAAGAAATTTTCTTTAATTTTACGAAAATAAATTTATAGCAGCCTTTTCAAATTTTACGAAATTAACGAAATCTTTCGTATCCATTTTTTTCGTATTACACATGCAAGTTTCTTTATTCCACGAAACGCAAAATGTAAAGACTTTTGTTTTTTACGCAACTAACGAAACAAATTCGTAAAATATACAAATTTTGATTTCACTTTGCGAAATAAATTATTTAAAATAAATAACTATGAGCAAGATTTTTAGATTTGGCCAAACATATTATTTTAATTTTTCATACATTTTGTTTTGATATCCATATCCTTATTTAATGGAGTTTTATGACTGTTTGATTTAGAAGATCGGGTAAAAAAATTCTTTCGTAATTTTATATAAAAAATATTTCTTAAAGGTGAAAATTAATTTCGTACATTGTACAAAATACTTTCGTACGTACTCGCATATTTTACACAAATCTTTCGTGGCGCGAAACAATGAAATATTTCGTAAAATAAACATTGATTTTCGTATATATAACTCATAGATTTTTTTCGGTGTACCAAATGCAGTCTTTTTTCGAAAAAATAGGCTTCTGTCAAAAATTAAAAAATATATTTTGAAACTAATACTATTTTGCAATAACTCAATATTATTTAATAAAGTCATTTTGCAATAACTTTCGCAATTTTTATATTTTAGAACAGCGGGTTGTCTTTGGATTAACAACGCTTTACCTCCTACGAGTGCGAAATTTTAATGCCATAGGTCTATATTTTTAATTGTTCTACGAGTTGTTACACACTAAATCACCTTACAAATAAATACATGGTAGTCAAAAATTTTAACCATTTTTTTTTTGTTTTAAATTTTTTTGTGATTTTTGTAACGGGCAATGACGCTCCTTAATGTAATTTTGCAAACTTGGAGGCCTCGTTGATGTGGCCTTATCAGATAAAGAGTAAGACCGTTGAAAAAGTTTGTAGTTCATTTAAGAAACAAACCACTCCAAATTACTGTATTATGATTTTTCATTAGTTTTATACAGACGCTTTTTATTTAAAAAAATAAAACACATAAATGTTTGCTAATTTTTTACTACATAAAGGGTCCGCCAAATAACTTTTTTTTTTTGAACTCCTGAACCAATTGGACTTTGTATGGCGTCATAGCAAGGTCTTTATGCAAAATTCGTCTCAATGATGTCTCCGAAATGTTCAATTGTTGAGAACGACGGTGAATTGATGTTGATGGCGCTTCACGCACACTATCTGCCACAGCAGCAATATTCTCGGGTGTACCTACTGTTTTTGGCTTTTCACGCTTTGGTTTATCGATGAGGATGCCAGTTTCTTTCACTTTTTTCACAATATAACGAACATACGGACCATATTCGTTGAGCGGAAGGATTAAACTTATTATCTGTCAAATCAGACATGAGCTAAGTGTTACCATTCACGAAATAAGCACTAGTTGAAAAAAAAACGTTAGATGGCGGACGCTTTATTTGGTTAATTTTTACTATATTTATGGTTCAGTTTTTAAACAGTAAAAAACAAATGACAATGTTAGTTTAATTTATAGTTAGTTTAATTTAATTTTTTCAAGTGAAATTTCATTCGTTTTTTTCTGCGTTTGCAGTGGTTTTTACGAACATAGTGTTATAAGTGTAGCAGTGGCAACGCATACATTTGATCTCCATAAAAAATTGTTTCAAAAGCCACTGGTTGCTAAAAATTTACTCTTTATTCTAAACAAGATCAATATTGCTGCGTGACCTAACCCTCCTGATTATCTTTCCCTAAAACTGGACACGGATGTTATACACCTGTATTGGATATTATCCAATTGCCTGTTCTCATAGGCTTCTGGTTTAAAACCAGAATATTTACTCAAGCCCTGCATCAGTGCTCTTTCCGAATGGGATTTAATCGTATCGGCACTCACGGATGTAATCCGGATTCTTCCTGGTTGTTAACGCGTACCCTATGCTTATCTGGTTGCAAAACCAGTACTTTTCCCTGCTGACTTGGTGTTACCAAATAACGTTATAATACCATGACGCCTTCCTGCAATGAAATGGAGAAACCCTGTTACAGGCGGATGCAATGCTACTTTACCCTCTATGGGTGTTTCCCATTATATTTATTTTTATATATATTTATTTATGTCGCCAAAATTTGACCCACGATTTTGTATCTCACATTTTCCCTTTGCCGCCTAGTATTTTTAATTTTTTTTATTTTTCTAAATATTTCTAAACTTTAATATTAAGTTTTAGGTTTTGATATTTCACGATTTTTCCTTTATATATTTTTATAATTTAACTTTTTTTTTTGTTTGTTGTATATATTCAATGTTTTCTTTGTCGCTAGATTCTTAGCGAAGTTGTCGGCTGCGTTGGACAGATGATGTTCTTTGACCGGGACCAATAACCCTACCTCTGGTTTCCATCGCATTTGTCTTAGGTTGAAACACCTTGCCTGATCTTTCGGCCCTCTTTAAAGATGATTTTGAACTATCTCAATAATCTGTCTCATCATCCTGAAACTTTCTTAAGGGCTTCGTGATGCGGTTCCTGATCCAGTAGTGATTTTGTCGTATATTGCGGCAGGGAGGTCTCTTCCATGTAAGTGAAAGGCATGTTCATCGCTAACTGAATTTGCGACAACGCTTCATCCCACTTCTGTTGGGAAGATCATCGTCTTCGCAGTACAGGGCATCCTTCGGTAGTATTTTATTGGGGGTATAGGGAACAGTGAGCTAGTGTTTTACACCCAATTGTTGTAGAAAATCTCGGTACTCCTTGCAGGTAAATTGTGACCCGTTCCCAGTTATAATCAGCCTGGAAACACCAAAATTCGTCACAATTTTCTAATGAAAGTTGTTGCTCGTCTCAAAGGTACTGATTCGGAAAACTTGTCCATGATCACCAGTAGCATTTAATTGTCGTGTTTTGATCTTGGAGGCGGCCCCACAAAATCCGAGCATACAACGACCCATGGTTCTTCGGCGATATTGGTCAGCATTTGACCAGCCAGTAGCTGCTGATTAGGCTTATGTTTCTGGCAAACTTAACAACTACGTATATTCTCTTTTATCCAATGGTAACGTTTGGTGATTTCTGGCTAGAAATGTGAGTTTCCTCTAACACTCGTCTTCTCTGAAACACTGAGACGCATAGTTTCCACGGGTCACATTCTTCGTCTCGAGTTGGGATGTGGCGATACAGTTGTACATTTGCTATCATGTAATCCGGGAATTTAGGTACTTAATCTCCTTCTGGAATAACTTACATTTCTCCCGGCGCATTTTTAGTTTCGCCTTTCTCAGTCTTTTAAAAATATTCTTAATAATCGGCATATGTTACTCTAGCGATCATCCACGCACTACAATATCATACAGGTGTGCGAACGAGTGTGGTTCCATTTCGGATCCAATCACCCTGTCCATAGTCCTTTGGAAGGTGCCAGGGCTTGAGGTAAGACCAAATAGCATCACTTTCCATTGGAACAACACTCCATCAGCTATTGTGAATGCAGTTTGCTTTTTAATGTCCTCGGTGATCGGTATCTGGCTGTACCCATTCTTAAGATCGACGCTGCTAATCACTTTGAAGTTACGCAGACGATCCAAGATGAGGTTGATCTTTCGCAACGGGTTGGCGTAGGTGTTCGGGCGTTTAGCTTCCGGTAATCCACGCACAGTCTGTAGGTGCCATTTTTATTCGGAGCCATTACGATTGGAGCACTGTAGGGACTATTGGAGGTTTCGATGCATCAATTCTTCAATAGTTCGTCCACCTCTTCGTTGATTCTTCATTGCGTCCCTGGGTAACGTTGAATTTCGAGAATTTCTGTAATTTCGACAAATCTTCGCTAAGGAACTCTTCTTTTTTCGACTCCTCCATATTAGTCGTTGATGTACTGGCTTTGGGATAGTCTGACATTAAAATTGAACATCGTCTTTTCTGCTCTAGCGGTTTAAACTGCACCACTTGTTCACCGATTCATATTTCGGCCGGGACTGCTAGAAAAAGGTCAAGGCCGAGTAGAGCATTGTCCAATATGTTTGGCGACACTCCCATTTCAAGATTACTACTTTTTGCACGTAGACTTACGTCAAGTCTTATTTCCTCTTTTGGCTGCACGGGAGCGCCATCGCCAAAACTTATTGTATTATCGGTTTACATCACTTCGCTCTCACCTCTGAGGTCATCGGATAAGTTCTGGCTCTCGTAACTTCTTGACGAGCCCCTATCTATCGTGGCCTCTTTCAGATGGTTACCAAGGTCCACAGTGGATATCAACCGGTGTTCAGTTTGGCGTAATGTGCTTATTGAGGGAAAGGGTGTTGGTTGTGGGCCGCTGCCTCCCCTTGCTGTTGGCGTGGACCTGGGTAGTTTAACTAACCTCTTCTACAACAATATCTGGTTCGTATTCCTCTGCGATCACACTCCCAGCAAAACAGGATACTTGGTCTTTGTCAGACTCCACAGCTGCTGCCTTCCGTTCTGTGGTTAATGGCTGGCAGTTCCTCTTCTTGGATTACATTACTGGTACGATCATCTCACCGTGTAGTGTGTTGGCGGCTATATCGGTGATCTCGACCAATCTCTGGGTGTTCGCCCTAATACATTCATCATAGTAATTTAAACTTTCGCGACTTCTCTGTTACATCTTCCGGATATCATCATCTAAGCCTTCAATGTAACGTAGAGGTAAGAAATATGCTAGGAAATATGTCCGGAAGTCTACCCACGTCTGCCAAATCTGGTTGTTGTTGCGGAACCACATGAGTGCCCCCTACGCGCTATAAAAAGCCCATGAGATCCTTACCTCCGTCATATTTAAACGACCATCGGCATACCGAGTTGATCACGGTGGTGTACGGCATCCCGGGGAATCCTGGTGGATCTGTCATCCCACTACCAGGAGATTACACTCTCGACGGTGGTGGAACTCTCAAGGTATTGCTGCCGCCGGGCGAAATATCAGCAGGAAGCGCCGCTGGTGGAACAGGCGAGTGGGCTCTACCGTACTGCGAATCTAGCTGCTCCTTTAAATCCTCCCATTAAATATCGACGCATCAAGTCTGTGTATTGTTCATTAAAATATTGTTACTCATTTTTTTTTCATGGAGATACCACCTGAATGGTGAAGAAATATTGATGACAAATTAAAATATGTTTAAAGAAAAAGATTGACAGCTAGTTTAAATATTTATTCACTAATATTGCAACAAAAAGTCGAAAATTTTATATTTAAATTAATCCATTTATATACAATTCGATTCAGCGTTTTTCGGATCTAATTGAATTTCAATTAGGTTTAAGGCTATGTCAAATTTGATACATTTCTTTGTTACATCATAATAATATTTTTTTTTATTGGGAATGCTTTAACACAAAACCTAAGAGGCATTAAAAATTTTTAAGAAATAAAGATTTTATAGACCAACTAATATTTCTTTACCGAGTAGACAAGATTATATATGGTCCTATGTTTATTTATCTTGAAACATATCACAATTTGTGATTATATATGGTGTCATATATTGTCATATATAATTATATGTTTCTTATATGGTAATAAATACAACGATTTATTATTATATACTGATCTTTATAAATTTATACGTTTAAAATATATGCCATACATAATAAGATAAGGTATATTTTCTTTCATATATAATAACACATTCTCATATACAACATAATATTTAATCATATATGGTGAAATATGATAGTGATAGTGGTTTGTTATCATGTAAGATCCAGTTAATGTGTCCTAAAATTAAAAAAGAAAATGTTAACCACAATTTTAAATATTTTTCAAAAAAGCCCATATATTTCAGAAAAAAATTAATAAAAATTAAAGTACTCAAACAAAAAAAGTTTTGAACAAATTTAGAAACTAAATATTTTTACCCCTTCAAACAAACTTAATACAACTATATTTCTAAGTAAGTGTATTCTTTTTATCTACTCGTACATTAAACAAGTCAAAGTTTCATTAATATCAGAGAGTCCGCCTCGGTAAACATTCTTTGTAATAAAAACATATAAATCAAATGATGTTTAAAGAAAGGGTGTAACAGAGATGCCAAATTGTTTATAGAAAAAACCGCTGAATTTAGTTTATCAAGTCTAGAAATGTTAAAAATGTATGGTTCAAAGCCATTTAAATATGAGATTTCCTGTATTTCAAATTCTTTATATAAAATAATTATTTAAGATATTTAGTAACAAATAATTAATCAATAAATCAACAAGTATAAGGTGATATTATAAAATATATTGGTTGTAGAGTTAGCAACACTGCAAGGGGGGAACAAATTAAAAAAAAAAAAACGAATATGTATAATAATACTTGTACACGTATACAAATGCCCAAAAGGCAAATGCGGCAAACGACCCATAAACGAAAAAAATGTATATAGTATATATGCAAACAACCCAGAGTAGAAAATGATGACTTTAGTTGTGTCACAGAGGGAACAAACAATGCATAGACAAAAATAAAAAAAGAAATGTTGAGACGCCAACATACAGCATCCAGCATCACTAGAATTGTATTGTTGAATAAACCAACAATAACTAACATACACCGCACAGTATACGAGAACATGTACACAAAGACAGAAAGAAAAGAAAGACGACTGGCCAACCTACGGAAATGTCAGTCAGTGACTGACCCCGCAAAATATAATACCGCTGCCAGGGCCTTTTGTTATATAGATAACGATACATACAAATGCACATTATATACATACAATGACATAAAAACAGAGAGTGACGGCATTCAGAGAGTGAAGGCAGACTAGAAATAATAAAAAAAATATGAGACTGTGAAAAATGGTAAATTTACATAAAAATGCAAAATAAGAACTTAAACATAAATGCATTTGTATGGAAAATACTAAGACTCATATATCGTACACCAAATTTTATTACAAAACCAAGCGAGCAGGCAGTTAGCCAGCCAGCTACCAACACTATGTGTAACAACCACATACAAACAATAATACAAGAGGAAGGGAGCAACCAGCATGATATACTATGAATAAAATATTGAGGATGAAGAAGAAGAAGTATCAGGCAAAAATTTCCAACCGTCTAAAAAATAATACTGGCACAAAACTGTTTTTTTTTTTTTTCAAAACGCAATAGCTAGAAATTTAAAAAGGCACAACTAATATTCTACTAAGAAAGCATTGTTTTTTGTAACGCAAATCTTTTGACAGCACCATCCGAGAAATTCGTATCCAGTATTGTTTTTACCAATATTACCAAAATTCAGCAGTACTATCTTTTTTTAATAATTCTTAAAATTCTTTCACATATTCAAACTTAGTTATATGTGTAGAAGTGCACTGTCGAACTGGACTGCAGATTTTTCAATACAAATTTAACAAAGTTGACTGAATTTAAAATATAAGGAATTCACCAAAAATTGTTGAATTCCCGAACAGTATCAACAGACGATCTTATCAATCGATTAACAGGGCAACACTGTCAATGTTGCTAATACCACGTTTTGTCAACGTATAACTCCATTGTCGACTCTTTTACAACACTGTACCGATTGCATTTTTGTGCCTGGGGTATTTCTATGTGTTTAGACATAACAGGAATTAGCCTGGTTCGTGGCCTTCCAGCATCTACACGTGCCCAAAAAGCTACACTAATAAAAAAAAAATTTGTAAAATTTTTTGCTAATCAAAATTTGTTAAAAATTACGTAGCAGAAAAAATTACTAAAATTTGCAGATGTTAGTAAGGCAAAATATCAAAAATATATCCGTTAAATCTACAAAAATTTGGTAATATTTGAATTAAATTTTAGTTAATTGAAAATCTGCTAAAATCAGCAAAAATAAATTAATTAATATTAGTAGACAAACAAAATCATAAAAAAATCTGAAATTCTTAAAGTTTTTTTAATGCATATACAAATTTGTCGTTCTGAGAACTGCAATGTACAATTTTTTATTAAAAATTTCTCTTGATTTTAGCAAAGTATACTGTTAAATACAGTCTACCAAAGTTTGTGTTGATATTACAGTTTGTGGTCTTCAAATATTTAGTAAAAGTTTTTGCTAATTTCAGCAGAGTAAATTGCTATTTTCAATTACCAAAAATTTAACTTGAATATAACTAATATTTGTAAAGTTAACCGATTTGTTATTGGCATTTTTATTTTATTACATTCTGCTAATTTTATCACTTTTTTTGTGTTAAATTATAGTAGCTTTTTTCACAGGTTTATTTCTAGGATTGTTGAAGATTTAGTAAACAAAAATAGTTTTAAACACATTTTTTTCAAAACATAAATTGACCAATCCATAAAAGATGGTAAAATCCACGTCATGTTGAGTGGATGAAAAGGGAGGGGAAATATGGTGGTTAGGATTTTTTTTTTTATAGATTTTAGGTTTATTTCAAAGCAACATCTACAAAGGAGGTATCTAGTGAATCGTATGTTGAAGTGTTAACTCAAGGTATCCAAGACATTCAAATTAATACTTAAACGTTTTTGTTGTTTTGGCGTTGCTGTGTTTAGGTTCAGATAGAAATTACGCGAATATAAGCTATTTCAAAAAGGTTCGGCACCTGTTGAAACTGACTTTAGATGTCTCTTATTGCTCAGAGATTTTTTAATGTAGCGAAACTATGGACATGTTGAGGCAGACTATACTTAAAAACTATGACATGCTAAGTTTCATGTTGAAAAGTCTTCACGAAAAGAATTGATCTCCATTCAAAAGTCGAAAATGCAAAAAAGTACATGAAAATTACAATAGTTTTATCATTAATTTTAATTTTTTAATCATACTTTTGGAAACCAGTACAAACCCAGTAAACATTTTTCGTGTTTTTAGAAGCCGGATATAACAAATGCGCTGATGTAAGTGCTTTCTATTACATAATACTGATAAGCAGTAAAAGAAACGAATAGTTTTCGTATAAAAATAAACAAACAAACATTTTGAGCTTACTGTTTTCCCTAACAAGAATGCAGGTTTTAAGCAGCTTATCCTAATCACTTATAAGGATGTTGGTTGTAATGCAGAAAGTTTCATATCGTAGATTATAAACGATATGTAAAAATTTTCCCGAGTGATTTCCGATTCTGTTTAATGTAATAAAAAATAATTAGTCATTTAACTGTTTCTGAAGAGCTAGCATGTGGAGCGGTAAAAAAAATAAAATGATTGATATGTGTCAAAAATGATGATATATGTCAAAAATTTTAAAAAGAAAAAATTAATATCTGTAGAATTTTATGTAAAATAAATTATGTATGTTCATATTATTACTTTTAATCGTAATAATGTGGACATGAAAAACGATTTTACTGAAAGCCATAAAATCACAGCTTGTTGTAAGCGCTAAAGTTCGCGCTTATTTTGCCCAAAAGTAATGCTTCCAAGTGGGAATTCGCCATATAAAAATCATAGCATATGTAAGCAGGTTTGTACGGGTATTTTTGGGCTTACTCCCTTACAAACCTGCTTGCATGTAAGCAGCGTTTTTTACTGGGAAATGGAGTTGGAGGAAATGAGACTTGGGAAATACATTTACTAAAATAATTAATTTCCATATCGCTGATTGGTGAATAGTTTGGTTGTTGTGTAGAAGTGAAACCAAAAATGTTTAATGGAATTGAGTATTGTGAACAGTATTTCTGAAAGGTGTCATTTTATGTGGTTTGAGGTACACCAAGTTGATGTTTAAGCCCACATATAAAGGTATACGAATATCACAAACTTATAAGGAAATCAATATAAGTTTTTTGAAAAAGTAGGGTTCTCGATTTTAACATTTACAATTATATTTAAAATTGCTTAAGAGTATTGCGTAAACTGAGATTCTTAGTAAACTTGACATCCGAGTCAAAAAGGCATTTTAAAATTTTGAAACTCAAAAATTTTATGAATGGTTGAAAGTTTTGCGAAATTTAATTCTTGTTTCGCATTCTTTATATGAACATCATGACCTGATAACATCACATAAAACAATCACACAAAACAAATTTTAAAATATTTTGTCGCAAAGTGTCAGAACAATATTGAAACTCCTCCTAAATATTTCATTCGTAGCACGATTTAAATTAAATAGTGTTTTGAGTTTATATATTAAAAAATTTTTAGAATGTTTCCATACAATCAATACGGCGTCTTTACCCAATTTTTTACCTCTTAGACATTATTGGACAGAAAAGATTGAGTTCATGTGTATCCTTTATCACGTATTCACAATTTCACCGAAATTGGAATTCTCTATTGAGATTGTATTCTTGTAACAGCCATGTCTATACCAAGTTTAAGCTGTATGTTTAATTATTCTAAATTAATCCCTACGTTCGTGAACAGCTCTATTATTCACCGTTGTATAAATCTACTAATGTTAAAAAATTTAAAAATGGAATATATTAATAATATTAAAATTTTTTTTTCTCTTTTTAGGTAAGTAAAATCGAAGCATTTTCCACACAATAAAGTTTCAGATGATTGTAAGTAAAAAATAAAATAGACTTGATTATAAATATATATTTGTTTGTTCAATTGGATTATTAATTTAATAGAAAAATATATATATCGAATTTTCACAAAATAGTTGCACATTCCCTTTTGTGGAGCCGGAGCTTAACTAATTTTAAATGATTTGAAAAAAAGCTTATAGCACTTTTACATAGAAAAAACAGACATTTGTTATTTTTTTTATTATTTTTCAGATTTATTAAGATTAAATTTAAAAATGTAATCTTCAGTAGCCCTTTAAACGTCTCTGTTTAAAAAACTATACACTTAATTTTGTGCATTTTTCTGTAAGTAAAGTATAAAAAAATCTACTGAAATATTCTATTTTAAAAATATTAATTTGTAACCCTTTCTAGCTCACGTTTGCCTTGGAATAGCAGATTTTTATAGAAAGAAACATGATGTTGAAAGGGCAAAAATAAAATTTTAAAAACCTAATATCTAAGTAGATTCGTTTTTCTTTCATGTGGAGAAAAAATTTTTAAAATTCAATTTATAGTTTTTAAAAGAGTGACATTTAAATGTCGCCTTAGCTCAATTTTACTTAGCTCAATTTTACTTGAGCCAGAGTACAAACTAAAAATTTTTTATATAAATAGAACATTTTTGGTCTTCAAAGTTTAGTAACATCATGATGCTTGTTAGGAAAAGACCTAACCATGTGCTTGATTACTAATCAGACACGAATGGAGCAAAATTGCTTATTAATAGGTTTTTTGTTAAAGTTCTGCCTATTATGGAGGCTCTAACTTTTCTAAAACTTCGGGTTCTGATGAGATCTTTAGCCAGATCGAAATACTAGTATCAACCTAGCTAATATGTTTGATTTGCTTTATTTTTGTAAATATACGGAGGTTGAAAGCCCGTTATAAATTGAAAATAACATAAAAATAATCTCGATGTATATAAAAACAAAAAACTAATGTAACTGTAAAAAATATTGCTTGAGCCAGAGTACAAACTAAAATTTTTTTATATAAATAGAACATTTTTGGTCTTCAAAGTTTAGTAACGTCATGATGCTTGTTAGGAAAAGACCTAACCACGTGCTTGATTACTAAGAAGACAAGAATGGAGCAAAATTGATTATTAATAGGTTTTTTGTTAAAGTTCTGCCTATTATGGAGGCTCTAGCTTTTCAAAAACTTAGGGTTGTGATGAGATCCTTAGCCAGATCGAAATACTAGTATCAACCTAGCGAATATGTTTGATTTGCTTTATTTTGGTAAATATAGGGAGGTTGAAAGCTCGTTATAAATTGAAAGTAACATAAAAATAATCTCGATGTATATAAAACAAAAAACTAATTTAACTGTATAATGCAAGTTTTTTTTTTGCAATGAATCATTAATAATATATAAACTACGAAACCCAACGATGCACCTTAAAACGATTGGAAAAAAGGTACTAAAACTACTTCACAGAATTAGGCAAAACATGAAAAGTGTTGATGCTTCGTGAATCATAAATTATAGTTGGCAAAATTGCTTTTAAAAAAATATATGTCACATGATTAATTTTTCAAAAGTCGAAAGGTCAACTTTTTGTGACATAAAGTTCGCGGGCGAATATTCAAAAAAATTGTATTTTCAAAAACTTCAAAAAAATGTATGTAATTGTTGAATTCTTGCATACTTTCAGTTATACAAGGAGTCCCAGAATTCATCAAACAAGACATCCTTCAGCACTAGGGTGTCCCATTCAAAAAAAAATTTTGGGGATCATTCTTAATTTGAATACTCATAAGGCTAAGAATTTTTGAGATTTTTTTCAGATTTTTCGGAGGTGGTTTAGAGGTCGCGCAAATCGATTATTTACCAAAAATCGAGCTTTTTGGGCTTTTTTTGAATTTTGCTTGAAAATTGGTAAAAAATCGATATTTCTTCAGCTTCTGAGTCAATATTCTTAAAGAAAATTTTCCGATCTTTAATTTTATGTGCATAAATAATAAGTTTCGGCAATGATTTTGAACATTTTGACAATTTAATAACGGTTTTTCGTAAATTTTCAACAAATATGGAAAATAATGCTTTATAACTTTTAAAATTTGTATAAAGACTAAAAAAACTAATGATGCAGTTTAATAGATTATTAAGTTTTAAATTAATTAGCAGAAAAAAAAATGAATTTTCTCTCACCGTTCTCGAGTTATACCCTTTTAAAACTTTGTACACATTGTATGAAATGTATAATACTATAAGGTGTGAACTAGGTTTGCATTGGTTTAAACTTTAAATAATTGGATTTAGAAAATGTTTTTACAAATAAAATAATAGTTACTTACCACTCATACATAACAATTATATTAAAAACAAAGAAAAATAGATTTGTTATAAATCATTTATTAGAGTTCTTGAGATGCTGCTCTACCCCCCGCAGTAAACTCTGAAAGTCTGTTTCAGAAGTTGTGATATTGATATAACTATTAGCCAAGGCCACCACACCACGTTCTGCGACATCTTTTACAACTTGCAATTGTTGAACTTTGTGTTTTGCTTCCTGAACTGATTTGTTGTTTTCCCATTTTTCTGGCAGGCTTTTGTAAAAAAACACTGAAATTGTTTATTTTCAATCATGTCTTCTGTTAAATTTCCTTTCACTAATTCGTTGTTATTACTTGGTTCATGTAGGTTTCTAAGCATTAAACGCAAAGTTTTGGTATCTATATGTTCATCAAAAAACGATAAGGCAGCCAACTTCTCGGAAAGGTACCACTGATGACCCAGAAAGGTTTAAAGAGTCTCGCGTGCAACTTTTTCATTAAAGCGTTTGTAATCATACAATTGTTTCAAAAGTCTAAGGTCATTGAGAGGAGCGTATCGGGGACACTGCCATAAAATTTATCTCAATCTCAAGCAAGCGTCTTCCACTTATCAGTTTACAAAAATTTTAATTGTATTTTGACTTGTTATCTCTAAACCTATAGACTATCTGCCAAAAATAGGGTTGTAGTTGCCTCAAATCCAATAAATCATGAATTTTAGTTCGAGCCATATCAGTGCCACCTAGTGATAACGGCTTTTTGGCTACTTTTTTTGCTGTCCACAACTTGACAACACTTAAAACTAAGCTTTGACATACAATAAATAAATTTTCAAATCTCATAATCTGAAGTTTACAACAAATCGGATGCCCAAATCTTATAGTACTAAAAATTTCATACAATGGGTGCAAAGCTTTGAAAGGGTATAACTCGAGAACGGTAAGAGAAAATTATAATGTTTTTTCTGCTAATTTATTTAAAACTTCATAATCTTTTAAACTGCATCATTAGTTTTTTAGTCTTCATACAAATTTTAGAAGTTATAAAGCATTCTTTTTCATATTTGTTGAAAATTTACAAAAACTGTTATATAATGTATCAAAATGTGCAAAATCCCTGACGAAACTTATTACTTATGCACATAAAATTAAAGATCGGAAAATTTTCTTTAAAAATATTTACTCAGAAGCCGAAAAATTACCGATTTTTTAGCAATTTTCAACAATAATTCAATAAAAGCCCAAAAAGCTCGATTTTTGGTACAAAATCGGTTTGCGCGACCTCTAAACCACTTCCGAAAAATCTGATAAAATTCTCAAAAATACTTTACATTATGAGTATGCAAATTAGGAAAGATCTTCCGAGAAAATCCAAATTTTTATTTTTTTTGGGACAACCTATTCAGCACATCAAACAAAACATACCTCAACGCGTCGAGATATCACAACTCATAACCAGGTTTTTACAGTGTAATGAAAACAAATAAAATTTTCAGAAACTGCAACTATGTGAACTATATAAATTATGTAGAGAATGAAATGTAAATAATGTAAAAGTGTGTAATGTAAATAGTATGTTCGGTAAATAATGTGAACAATGTAATGTAAGTAGTATAAACAATGTAAACAATGAAAATTATGTAAATATTTCATTTCCCTTTATGTGCTCTTCGTTCCACTGTTTTCACCGAGGACAAAATGTTGTGTTTGATGTCCTGTACGATATTTTGTTTCATGAATTCTGTTACTTTTTATATATATAAACTTCTGGGTATTGGTTTCAGATTTATTGAGAAAAATGTCACACCAAGTATAAAAAAAATTTAAGTTTCACTGTGTGACTTTAGAAATAAAAAAGGGTAGGTATTACTGATGATATATAATGGCGTACTTCGTTTCTTCACAAATGAGTCAGATTTTGCGAAAAATTAGATTAAAATTTCGCCAGATTTAACGAAGTTTTTTATACATAAAATTTTAAAATAAATTATTTATCTTAGTTTTATATGGTAAATACAAATTTGGTTAATTTTATTTTGTTTTTTTTTTTAAGTAAATTTTAATTTTGCGATTTCTTAAATTTTTGTGTAATATGCTTCTACTTAAATTATTATTATTTTATTTAATTCTTTATATTTGGTTTTTGTTTTACTTAAGTTTAATTATGAATGATTTCTAAATGGTTTATTCCTTATGTAATTCATGTAACTATCGTATTTACCAAATTTTGTACTAATTTTAGCGATATAAATTCCTGTACTTAACTATAAGATTAATTATTGTTATACATATTGGAATGTAAATAAATAAACTACAGTCTAAACAATGCTTGTAAAATTACTGCTATACTGGTAGTAAATTTGTATATAAAATCAAGCACAATACGTAATTTTAAGCACACACTGCTTAAAAAACTAATTTTCTGAATTTTGTAAGCAGTCAGTAGATTAAGCGCTGCAGACAAAAGTTTATCGAAAATTAATTGTTTAATTTCTTATTTTCAGTATTAGCATAAAAAAAACAAGATATATATAAAAAAAATTCGTGAAATATTCCATTCTTGTATGTAATATGTATGTATCCCTAGGGTTGTCTTTCGTTGTATGTGCGAAAAATAAAAATGAGATTTCGACTGTACCCCCCCCCCCCCCCTCTTAAAATATTTGTTATGGTGTCAAAATACGCCACTCAAAAAATTTGAGTTCTAGCATAACGGGAAGATGTCCCGCATCGACCTTGAAAATCGGGCCCCTTGGAAAAATGGTCATAATTTAAAAAAAAATTCAAATTTTTTTCTTCAAGATTAAAAAAATATAAAATAATTTTTGCGTTGGGTTTAATCATAACTACTCAGATAAAAAATATTACTTTCCCAGAAAATCGCTAACTTACCCTAACTTTGTGTCAAAAAAATTAATAAATATTTTGGGGGTACCTCAAAGGGACTCTTTTGCATTTTTGAAAATTTTATTCAACAAAAATCTAAAATCTAGTGTTTGCTGTCAAGTATTTTATTAAACACATCTCAAGTATTAAATAAGCCATGTACTGTGGATATCCGTTTGCAAATTTTTTTTAGAGCATTTTGATTCTCGGGGATTTCAAGGTTGATTTTTTATTTTTATACATTTTTACTTTAAAACAAGGTTTTAATAATATTTCATCAATATTATTGTATATGCTCTTTTATATGATTGTAATAGCTTTATTATAAAATACTATTTTTTCTGTTGATAGTTAACCCACGTTAACCTGGGGTCAAATATGACCCACGTAAGAAAAATGCAGCTTTATGGCAAAATTTATAAATAAAATAAAAAAAGGAATAATTCAATTTATATTTATTCTAAAAAATTTTCGTTAACCGTTTTTAGTCTTCGAGTAGGTCAATCTAGTGAAAATTAGAACTTAAAACTTTTCGATAATAAAAATTTTGAGGGAAAAAAATTTACACTATTAAATTAAAAATACGTTTTTCGAAAATACTCCTGAATATGTACAAAAAAATCAATTTTAATATGAATACAATTGTCTGAATTTATACTAAATAATTAATTTTAATTAATTTTAAAATGTAAATAAATTACAATTACAATTAGAAACATAAACAAAAATTAATTTTATGTCATCTTTGTGATTTGACTCTTTAAAATACGAGGGTCAATTGTGACCCCATGAAAACACAGGTTAACTATGAACACGAAAAATTATACTTTATAGTAAAGTTAATACAATTATATAAAATAGCATACACAATAACATTAATGAAATATTACAAAAATCTTTTTAAAAAAAAAAGTCTATACAAATTTAAAAAAACGTTGAAATCCGCTAGAATCAAAATGCTCTAACAAAAATTTTTGCCAACGGATATCCGTAATACTTATGTTATTTAATAATTGGGGTGTGTTTAATAAAACATTTGACAGCAAGAACTAGTTTTTTGGTTTTTGTTGAATAAAATTTTCAAAAATGTAAAAAAGTAATTTTTAGGTACACCCCAAATACATGTGCATTTTGTTGACTCCAAGTTAGAATAAGTTAGCGATTTTCTGGGAAGGTAATATTTTTTATCTGAGTAGTTGTTATTGAACCCAACACAAAAATTATATTACATTTTTAAATTTAGACAAAAAAAAAATTTTTTGTTTTTTTTATATTTGGTAAATTTTTCCAAGGAGGCCTGATATTCAAGGGCGATGCGGGACACATTCCCGTTATACTAGCACTCTAATTTTTTGCATGGTGATTTTTTGTATCCAAACAAATATTTTAAGAGGGGGGCAGCCCCAAAAATCGCAAGTTGAAAAATAAGGACACCCTAATGTATCCCATAAGATTTTGCACTACATTTCGTATGAGTTTTGCGTTTTAGTAAGTATAATTAATATCACTCATACGATATGTAGTACACAAAATTGCATTGTTACTTGTATTCTTGATATGTGTCCCTACAAAGCATTTATTTTCAAAAATTCTATTTTCAAAGATTCCCTGCAGGAAATGTAGGGTCTATTGATATAAAGTGACAGTTATGTGATATATGATTGGTGGGCACGTTACGAAACTGGTGAAACCGAAATTGTGGTGTACCAAAAAGTGTTAGTTTGGGTGAAATGACATATCACGTTACTATAGTAATGGTGACAAAATATTGACTGGTTGGTACCATATAAGTATATGTAACTGGAGAAATAGTAACATAACAAATGCTGAGCATATTTAGCTTGGGTAAAAACCTTTATAAAAATTCACTACATTATTTTGGTTCATCACAGCATCACTTTGTTTAAAACAAAATTTGTGTAAAACAATTTTTTTATAAATATCTAAAAAAAATACAACTAGCGAACTTTAAGTATTCTCGATTTTTTTTATTTGCTCAATCACCTGGATAATACTCATCGTTTAAGCATTATTAGGTCAAAGTGTACACTTTCGGGACACCCAAATGTGCATTCAAACTTAGAAATAATTTATACCATACCTTGTTTCAAAACAGAAACAAGTAATATGTTTCTTAATATTTTTTTATGAACTTAACGGCTATGGTAGGATGATCATATATTTGTTTGAAATTTTGTATAATTTCATAAAATCATATACAAAAATGTAAAATGCTATTTTACCATACTAAAATGCAATTTTACCGGACTAAAACTCGGATTTAATTATATTTAGATGTATAAGTTTACATAAAATCATATACAATTATATCATTTGCAAAATTTACATTTTTGGCGCTAGCAGAGATTTTCACAACATAACGTTATCGATTCGAACACGTTCATTGAAAATTTAACACCGGGCGTTGTCAAATAAATTGAAAACGTTGTAGTGTAATATTGAAAACAACCGTTGTCGAGTTTGCAACGCCATTTTTCACTGAGATTATAGAAGCGAGTATGTAATACTCTGGGGACATCGCGAACAAATGCAATGTTGCGAGAAAATAGTCTGCACTGAAAGAATTATCTGCATGATATCTATGAAATCGCATTTTATTGATTAAAAATAAATGACATGAGACGCCTTTCTAGGAGTCAATGTAATGAGAACCGAACTAATATTCTACAAGCACTTAGAGTGAAATATTATGTTCAATTATTGATAAGGAAAATGCAAACAAACAGAATTTATAAAAGGTTGGACCCAATAGTTGGTCAATATTACATAAAAGAAGAAAATAATCAAGAAGATATAATGTGGGTTTTCAAGATGAGGTGTGGTTTTGTTCAACTTATTACCAACATATTTCAGAGGAATGTGTGAAATTTGTGCTTTATTTGCAACATGGGTGAAAATGAAAACATAGAACAGTTTTTAGGCCGTTGTCCAGCATTTAGATAATTTAGAATATTTTATTTCGGAAAAAGTTTACTTGAAGAAGAAGAGATTTTAAATATACTTAATAGTGAAACAATAGCATGGAAACCGTTAGTAAATTTTGTAAAATATTGTATAAATTACAGAAATATGCTTGTAAATAAATTTAATTTTTAAAATGCAATATGTTTGTACAATATAATATATAATATTATGGCGACTAACGACAATATGTCATGGTCAAATATCTTTATTTAACAATTTCTTATTTTTTGTAATTATGTATATTTCTGAATTATGAAAATAAAGAAAATACTACTACTAGTATTAAAAACTTCATACGACTAATAAAAAAGTTTAATTAAAAGTAGATTCGATTAAATGCAAAAGTTAATAAAATTTTTCATTCACATTGTGGAAAACTTCATTAGTTTAGTGCAAAAAAATTTATTATAAAAAATCTCCAAAATTAAAAAGTCGATTGAAGTAAAAAGTTCGCGTTTTTTTAATTTTGGCTATTTTTTTCAATTCAAGCCATTTTGTTTTAATTTTAGAAATTTTTTCGCATTGGCGGTTTTTAATTTTTTTTTAATTTCTACAATTTTGAGGATTGATTTTTTTTTTAAATTTTAATTATTGTTTTACCAGTATCTATTTAAAAATGACTTGAACAATATTGAACTAAATTTTTTATATATATTGTATGTATAAAACAGGGGGGTGCTTTCGCCCCATTGCCCAGCGCGCCATAGCTACGTGCCTGACATATACGATATCTTAACCTATACATAGTTATATGTATATCGTTTCATAGCAGAAAAATGTAAATATTCTTTTGGATAAAACTATTTATTGCAGCAGGCTATGTATTAGCCTGTCCCAAATTTTAAAAATTTCCACATTTCGTCATGTTCTCAAACGATAGGTATTACTGAGCTGTTTATTTATAAAAACCTAAAACCTACTTATAGTTACTTCGCTAATAGTCCTCGTAGTGTAACATTAACATTTTTGGACAAAGAACATTTTAAAATTTGGCAATGCTGAGCATATTATGGGAAAAGCATTCATCAAATTTCTATATATTAATTTTGTTCCACCACAGCATTATTTTGTTTCAAACAAGTAATTTTATTTATTACTTGTTTTAAATTGGTAGATGTAGTGGGAATTATTTTTTGGAAATTTTATAAATATAAATATAAATTTTATAATATGCTCTGCAATACTTAACTTGAGCCCGATTTCCCACAAAAATCTAAAAAATACGAGTAGCGAACTAGAAGTATTCTGAATTTGTTTTATCTTTACAATAATCAATTGGATAATACTCATCGTTTGAGCACTATCACGTAAAACTGTACACTTTCGGGACATCTCAATGTGTAATTAATTATAGTCATATCAAATTGTATGTGCCGCTGTAGTCTTATTGAATTTCATCCGAAATATGGGTCCACATATTTGTATCTGTTTGTATGGGCTTATATCTAATCTGATGTAATTAAATAAATGTTATAAATGATATAATTATATATGATTTTATGTAAACTTATAAATTTTAATATAATTAAATCCGAATTTTAGTCCTGTAAAATTGCATTTTAGTATGGTAAAATAGCATTTTACATTTTTGTATATAATTGAAATTATACAAAATTTCAAATAAATATATGATCATCCTATCATAGCCGTTAAGTTCATAAAAAAATATTAAGAAACATATTACTTGTTTGCTCTTTTGAAACAAGGTACGGTATAAATCCTTTCTAAGTTTTAATGCACATTTGGGTATCCCGAAAGTGTACACTTTGACCTAGTAGTGCTTAGACGATGAGTATTATCCAGTTGATTGAGCAAATAAAAAGAAAATCGAGAATACTTAAAGTTCGCTAGTCGTATTTTTTTTAGATATTTATACAAAATTGGGTTCAAGTTTGGTAATACTGAGCACATTTTTAGAAATTTAAATTTTTATATAGTAATTTTGGCCCACTACATCTTTCAATTTAAAACAAGTAATAAACAAAATAAGTTGTTTCAAACTAAATGATGCTGCGATGAAAAAAAAATAATCTAGTGAATTTTTATAAAGGTTTTTATCCAAACTAAATATGCTCAGCATTTGTTATGTTACTTTTTCTCCAGTGAGATATACTTATATGGTACCAACCAGTCAATATTTTGTCACCATTACTATAGTAACGTGATATGTCATTTCACCCAAACTAACACTTTTTGGAACACCACAATTACGGTTTCACCAGTTTCGTGACGTCCCCCCAATCATACAAGGTGGCGCAAAAATAACCTTCCGATGTTTTTTTGGCTGTAATTTAGAAAAAAAAAATGAAAAACTTTGATTCTTCTTGTGGATTATTTCTATTTGGTATTTTAATTTTTTTTACATCAAGTCGAGAATATGATGTCATGTAAATGGCCGCCGCCACAGTTGATTGTCATTTGAGCACTTTTTATGGCATTTTCCATCACTTTGGCCAAAACTTCCGGCGATAGGTCCTCACATTCTTGACGGATATTGTCTTTAAGAGCTGCAAAAGTCTGAGGCTTGTTGACATAAACCCGCGACTTCAAAAAGCCCCACAAAAAGAAGTCTGGAGCGGTCAAATCAGGCGATCTTGCTGGCCAGTGCAAATCGCCAAACGGGAGATTAGGCGCCCGGGAAATGCATCCTTCAGCATATCGGTTGTGGCACGTGCAGTGCCCCAGAAGCGTAAATTTTGCTTATTTACGTACCCGCTAAGATGGAAATGGGCCTCATCACTCATGATTATTTTTGATGAAAAATCATCTTCCTCTTGGTGGTGATTAAGGATGGCTTGAGCGTATGTTACACGCGATTGGCGGTCAGAAGCTAACAGCTGATGCACCGTCTGGACTTTGTACTTAAACATCTTCAAATCTTGTACCAAAATTCGCTGTAAAGACCGTCGACTGATACCCATTTGCGTGGCACGTCGTCTGGTCGATGTCGACGGCGCTTCCATGACATCCTCGGCTACAGCAGCAATATTCTCTGCAAAACGGCTACTCCGGGGTCTGCCACGTCTGGCAGCATCTCATGTTGTGCCATTCTCTTCGAGGCGAGCGGCTAAACGTCGCAGTGTTTCACCAGTAGGCGTTGGACGGCCAGGAAATCTGCGACGAAATTCACGTTGTGCCAAAGTCACCGACCGATTATTGGTCAAATAAATAGTCACCAATATTCCGCGTTCTGGAGCAGTGTAGCGTAACATTGTTTATTTACGTGTATTTCGCATGTGTTTACTACACAAATGTCAAAACAGAACTGACATTAGGGGCAGGGAATCTTTGAAAATAGAATTTTTGAAAATAAATGCTTTGTAGAGACACATATCAAGAATACAAGTAACAATGCAATTTTATGTATCGTATGAGTGATATTAATTCAATACTTACTAAAACGCAACACTCATAGACATGTAGTGCAAAATCTTATGGGATACATACATATTACATACAGGAATGTTTCACGGATTGTCTTTATTTATATCTTGTTTTTTCATGCTAATACTGAAAATAAGAAATTAAACAATTAATTTTCGATAATAAACCATTAAACCATTTAGAAATAATTCATAATTAAACATAAGTAAAACAAAAAACAAATATAAATAATTAAATAAAATAATAATAATTTAAGTAGAAGCATATTACACAAAAACTTAAAAAATCGAAAAATTAAAATTTACTTAAAACAACAACAAAATAAAATTAATTAAATCAAAACTAACAAAATTTGATACATGAATATCGCTGAAGGTATTGTTTGTATTTACCATATAAAACTAAGATAAATATTTTATTTTTATTTTATGTATAAAAAACTTCGTTAAATCTGGCGAAATTTTAATCTAATTTTTCGCAAAATCTGACTCATTAGTGAAGAAACGAAGTACGCCATTATATATGATCAGTGATACCTACCCTTTTTTATTTCTAAAGTCACACAGTGAAACTTAAATTTTTTTTATACTTGGTGTGACATTTTTCTCAATAAATCTGAAACCAATACCCAGAAGTTTATATATATAAAAAATAACAGAATTCATGAAACAAAATATCGTACAGGACATCAAACACAACATTTTGTCCTCGATGAAAACAGTGGAACGAAGAGCACATAAAGGGAAATGAAATATTTACATAATTTTCATTGTTTACATTGTTTATACTACTTACATTACATTGTTTACATTATTTACCGAACATACTATTTACATTACACACTTTTACATTATTTACATTTCATTCTCTACATAATTTATATAGTTCACATAGTTGCAGTTTCTGAAAATTTTATTTGTTTTCATTACACTGTAAAAACCTGGTTATGAGTTGTGATATCTCGACGCGTTGAGGTATGTTTTGTTTGATGTGCTGTAGGATGTCTTGTTTGATAAATTCTGGGACTCCTTGTATAACTGAAAGTATGCAAGAATTCAACAATTACATACATTTTTTTGAAATTTTTGAAAATATAATTTTTTTGAATATTCGCCCGCGAACATTATGTCACGAAAAGTTGACCTTTCGACTTTTGAAAAATTAATCATGTGACATATTATTTTAAAAGCAATTTTGCCATCTATAATTTATGATTCACGAAGCATTTTAATTTTATGCCTAATTCTGTAAAGTAGTTTTAGTACCTTTTTTACGATAATTTTAAGACGCTATATTTTGCGGTCCAAGTGGTCTAATGAACCAAAATTAGTGTCGATCTTAGTTGCATAAAAAACAATATTTGTGGAAAATTTGAACAAATCAATTGGTTGCTGGTTTTTTTTATTTTAACTCATTGATGTCAGATTTCAACGATTTGCCAATTTCGGTTAAAAAATAATATTAAATAAGTCTTTATTTAACAGCGTTACCAAAAATCGTTTTGCCAGTATTTTTTGTTTACAATAGTTTCATTGGTTTACAGAAAAATCATTGGCAAGGAATTGGCTAAGAAAACGTTGCTAAAAAGTGTTTTCCCAGTGCTATCCAGTCAGAAATTAACACCGGCTCGAAAGTCTAACCACTGGTAAATCATATTTATTTCATAAAAACGATGATGCTTTGTTTAGCAAAGTTTGTTATCAAGAATTATGTGTATCAGTGGCAAGAGCTAGCGCACAGGTTGATGTATCACAAACTTTTTGGAAATAATTTGGCCATTTCTTACTTAGAAACAGGCATTAGTGACGTAATATCGAGTTTAAGTTTTGAGTTTAAGTTTCCCCGGGGGCGGCAATATGGCTTCATAAATTAAGGTACTTTTTGCATAAACAATTTTAAGTGCTTCCCAGTTTTGTTTCTCATCAGAGAAATCAAAATTTTAGTTTTTGTTAAAATGTAATTTTTCACTATTTAATAAAGTATTTGTTAATAGACATAATGCAATTATTTTTTGGATTTAAATAGACTTTAAAGTCAACAATGCGAATGTATGATTTTCTGAAAGCAATCCCAC
The DNA here is from genome assembly GCA_021234595.1 of Delia radicum. Classification (NCBI taxonomy): domain Eukaryota; kingdom Metazoa; phylum Arthropoda; class Insecta; order Diptera; family Anthomyiidae; genus Delia; species Delia radicum. The sequence goes on along the minus strand of CM037851.1, from coordinate 181,346,482 downwards.
AATTCCCAAAAATAAAAAAAGTCCAAAAATGCGATTTTTCACATTTTTTGTGGCTATCTCCTCATTTAAAACAGAGATTTGAAGAGACTTTCCCAATAAAGTAGGTATATGTTGAAGTATCGACAACCATTTCCTCTTTCTTATTGAAGGCGTGCACAATTTTTAACAGTGGGTTAAAATTTATATTTGCCTTAAAAATGTGGAAAGTTTAGGAGGAACTGGGGGAAAGTACATACAAACCAAAATTTTTTTTAACCCAACTCGCTTTTACATAAAAATACCTTTCAGAAAAGAATACACTTTAAACGTTCAGAAAGAAAATATTTATCTGGAGGTAAAATGCTCTTGGTGCTTTTTGGGGAAAATATAAAATTTTGATTTATTTGTTAATTTCTAATTAAAAGAATGTAGTTTAAGAGTAGAACAAGATATTGCATTAATTTTTATTTAATAAAGAATTTATTTAGTTAAATAACCAATATTTTAAGAAATAAATTGGTCCCGATTTCGGTCCGCTATTCGCAAAACACTGGACTGGAATCGTACAAAATTTGGAATTTCACATTTGCAAATTTGAATACCTCTTTTGAAAATCGGATAAGAAACAAAAAAATGGCGAGCACTCAAAATAATTTATGAAAAAAGCCCTATGAGTTTGGTAGGTTCAACATCAAAACTTAAACTCGATATTACTAAGATTTCACAGAAAAATTAAAAATATGTGGTTAGCGAAACATTTAGTTATTCGTATCATAAGTAACAAAAAAATATATAGTAGCGGGTAAGCTTGACTGCTTTTAAAAACGACTTCGTCAAACAAAATTACAATGTGTTAAGATATTTATTTTCATTATATAACCACACATAGGGAAATAAAGTGCAAACCGAATTGAAAAGTGTATTTTAATGGTAACAACTTATAAATTCAGTTAGTATAACGATATTTACATTAGATCTCTGAGTATTTTGGGTGTTGTAACTTAAATTCTGTTGAATTAGCCGAACTAATATTTAGTTGTACCAAAAGACAGACATTTTTAATAACCGAATTTTAGTCGTAGTAACCGAATTTCAGTTAGCGAATAGCTAAATTTTTCTCTGTGTACAATTATGTGCTAATGAAATATTTTAGTGCGATGCAACATAAATGTCTTAGTGATAGTTTGTTGTTAGTTATAAATTGTTTATTTTGTTTATTTTTAATTACATCTTAATTTTAGTTTTAATAAAACATGCAGCTTAATTGAAAATATGCTAAATATAAAAAAATTTCCGTAATATTCATTAAAATATGCATGTTTTACAATATATGCAAAAATATGCAACAACAAATCGATACCATTTTTGCAAATTCGTTGATTCGGAAAAGTATTTGCTAAAAATCTATTTTGACCAAATATTTTCGTTTCCCTGGTTATTAGTAACTAATTAGTAAGTTTTTAAGTAAGTAAGCTAGAGTCAAATAGTCCAAAAAATAATAATTATTAATCATTACGGTTTCCACACTCTATGGTTAATGTTAATTATTTAGATTTTATAAGTGATTATATTTTTGATGTGGTTATCATTGGAATTCGTTAATAAGTTTTCTCATAAGTTGACCTAAAATGTAACGGTCATACGTATATCTTTCAAAACTAAATATTTTTAAAATATTAAATGAAAATGGTGTTTTTTTTATGTATACATCATCACACTACTAGAGCATCCTATATAAGTCATAAAGTTCAATTTGTTGTCTTGGTTACGGACACATCTATTTGTTTAGTATGAGGGTTGTCAAGATATTTTGTTGTTTCGTGGATACCTAATTTTATAGTCGCTTTTTTTTTTTTTGTTGAATGTCATAGTTGCATGACTGATTGTCACAGAGCTGAATACTTTTAATATAATATTTTGTTGTTTTTTGTTTGCATATTTTTATTCCTAGCTTAACTATACACCTTAGGGAAATGAATAAATACCATCCATATATCTGTCTATTTAACCATGGTGTTCGTAAAATAGATAATATCATTTCTTTTTATGTTTATTTTTAACTAGTTATACAGTAGCGAGCAAAAAAATGCAACTCTGGGTCCTGCTATCCCTAAGTACGTGTGTGCTCGGAACAGCATCTGTTACTTTGAGTTTTATTTTGTACACTTATAGTCAACTAAATAAAGTCACAATATCCAAACTAGCCAATAAATAGTTTCTCATTTTTGTTATTTAATAAAAAAAAATCCTTATTCTGTGCGAGCAAAAAAAAAAAATGCAACTGCTTGTAATTCAAATTTTATATTTATTTGTTTTTTAAATATACTAAAAATAATAACAATAATAATAAATAAATCTTTTAAATTTTATTGGATTTCTTTTTTAATTCCCGATTTACGAGCTCCCATAGATTTTTTATGTGGTTGAGATCTGGGGATTGAGGCCGCATCTCCAAAACGTGTTCATCATTGATACTTAAAAAGTTTCGAGTATGGAGACTTGTGGGCTTAAGATAGTTATCGTGGTGGAATATAATACCAGGGGCTATTTTTTCACGAATGGAGATTAGCACGCTTTGTTTCAGTATTACACAGTATTTACTGACATTCATATTTCCTTAAATTTTAGTTATGGAAAAACCTGTTTTGAAAAACCTAAAAATACACAATTTTCTGTAACTTTAAAACTAGTTACAGCACTTTTTGTCAAAAATTTGGTCAAATATGAAAAACATTAAAAAATTCTATAATACTGCCTTTAGAAATCATAACATTCAGCCTCTTGGCTTGAGATAATAAGATGTTTATGCAATTTTTTTTATATTTTTCAATGTGATTTTTGTAAAAAATTTATCAACTCTTCCATTTTTGATTCCATTTTTCATTTTTAATACATCGTAGAAATGTTTCCGAAATCCTCTAAAAGCACTGTATGCTAAATTTCAACTTTTCAAAAGACTCATCGAAATCCCGGTACACGTAAACTAAATTTTGTGTCGCAGAATCCAAAGGTATACTCGATTTTAATAGGCTCGGGCATAATAAAAGGATATTTCATTTCATTGCATTAACTCAAGCGATTTGTTGAGAGTATTTTAAGTAAATACTTCGAAATCTCTTTTGAAATAAATTTATTTATTCTTTATATGACGAAGCTCAAAGTTTACAAATATAGCAAATTGAAACTCATCGAAATCCCGGTGTACGTAAACTAAATTTTGTGTCGTAGAATTCAAAGGTATACTAGATTTTAATAGGCTGGGGCAAAATAAAAAGATATTTCAATTTTAAATTTGTATTAGCTCAAGCGATTTGTTGAGAGTATTTTAAGTAAAGATTTCGAAATCTCTTTTGGAATTTATTTATTTATTCTTTATATGTCGAAGCTCAAAGCTTACAAATATGACCGTCCATTTTGAGACGATGTTTTTTAATGACATTTGAACATTCGAACCATATGACCCTGAACTAACAGATGTCAGTATAAGTCAAAGGTTATTACCCTGACATATCGGATTGTATATAAATGAATTGTATCGTCCTTAAAATATCTTCATCATTGTTAGACTTAAGTTTAGACAAATAAATAATAAATAAAGTCATTTAAAAAAACATTTCGATGTAAAATATTCCAAATGCACTCAAAAAAATCGTTGAATCAGAGAAAACCTAAAATTTATATATCTATTTATTTTGACCTAACCTATTAAAACTGATTATGCCACTTTATTCTATGCCCAAAAATTAAGTGTACGTGTGCCGGGATTGGTGTGTCATTTTCACATACTTACTGTGTAACTTTGATAATACATTGGCCCTAAATTGCACTGTGGTAGTTATTTTTAATATCCCCTTTGTATGCTTAAATTCAGTATTTAATATCAGCATTTTTATTTTTTGTTTAATAAAACCTAATGTTTCATATTTAAACAAAATTTAATATATATTTTTTTTTTTAAATATATCAGGAAATTTTCAACGGTTTAGATACAAGATATTATTCGTCGGCGTATTTTGTTTACGCATTATGTAGAAAACATCAAATCTATTGGCTGCTGTTAAAACTTGGGGCATTAATTTTAAAAATTTGAATTTTCTGGTTCCTTTAATCCACAAAACATCCTTGAAAATTAGGAAACATTATTATATTGAAATTGAATTTCCAAATATGTAATATTTAAAATGAAAAAAGATAGGTTTTTTGGAAAAAAAGAAAGATCCAAAAAATTGTATGCAAATTTTATTATCTCGAGTAGATAAGCTGTTTTTAATAAGTTTTTATGCAGAATCGTAGAATTTCTAAATATTTTTTATATATGACAAAAGGAGATGTAATTAATTTTTAATTCGCAAAAAATAGCTTTTTGGTGGCTTTTTTAAAAACGGTTTAGCGCACGCCTGTTACCTAGTTCATTATCATAATTAAGTTCCCCTTGATTTTTTTTATTGATTGTCTTTAAAAAAATAAAGGGTTTTTTTTTATAGAGGTATATAACTTTTAAATGGAATAAAACACAGATGATTTTTTAAATTGATATGAAATTTTCTTTATTCGAAAGATAATCTTCTGGCATTATAATTTAAATATGACTTCTGGAATATGACGTAGTCTAATCTGTAGGTCCAATTTTCGATGACTTTTTCCAACATTTGTGACCGTACATTGGCAATAACGCGTCGAATGTTGTCCTCCAACTGGTCCATCGTTTCAGGCCTATCGGCGTAGACGAGCGAAAACACAGAAAATAGTTCAGCGGCGTTAAATCGCACGATCTTGAAGGCCAATTCACGTGTACGAAACGTGAAACCAGCGGTTACCAAACGTTTCCTTCAATAAATCAATTGTGGATGTGTGACATGTTGCGCGGTCTCGTTGAAACCACAGCTCCTCATGGTTGCTCAATTGATGAACGAAAACAGTCAGTTTTTCTGGATGTAACGGTGCCTCAACATACACTTGAGGATTATCATGACTCCAAATACGGCAGTTTTGTTATTGACGTATCCATTTAACCAAGAGTGAGATTCATCGCTAAACAAAATTCGCTTATGAAAATCGGGATCAACGGCAAACTTGTTTTGGAAACATTCACAGAATCTACGACTTGCTAGGTGATCGTGTGGCTTCAATTGTTGCACGAGTTGGATTTTGTAAGCACGCAAACCAAGATCTTTCCGCAAAATCTTCCATAAGGTAGATGGACACATATCCTATTCCTGTGCACGATGTCGGATAGATTGATTGGGGTCTTCCTCTACGATCGCTGTACAGCAGCAATGACTTCTTATGCAAACACTGTACGACATCTCTGTTTATGCATATTATCATTTAGAGTAAACGTTGTGCGAAAATGTTCCATAGTTAATCGCATTAATTGCGCTGATGGACGATTATGTTGAAAGTAAAATGGACATAGTGCGCGATACGTATTTCGAACCATGATTTTCAAAATAAATTTTCATTTGAATGCGTTGTTCTGGCGTAAGTCCATTCATGTTGAAATGCTAAACCAAGCTAAACATAAATCACTGGACAGCTGACAAAATGGCCGACAGTTAAAAAAGTGTTGCCAACTTAAAGTTATATACCTGTATAAAAAACACCATTTATTTCATTCGATACTAGACTTTAATTGAACTGCTTATTGTTTATTATTTTATTGTTTTATGGTTTTTCGGTGTTTTCTAGACTTCCATTGATTAATATTTGATAGAAGTCTTGCTAAAACACTTACTACAAGTACTTTGAGAATAAACATCCTGCTTAATTTATAAATTTTAATAAATAATTTTATATTACCCAACCATTACAAATTCGAGATCATGCCAGGAGACTAAGTATAGGTACAAAAGTGTTACTTTACGATTATCGTTTTCACAAGTTAGACCCTCTCAATAATGAAAAATTAAAAATTGCATGGATTTAAGCAATTGTCAAAAAATTTTATTCGTAATTTTTAAAACAATATATTGAGAATCAAGAAGAACTACACATGGTATTAAATAAATATTCAAGTGCAATTACCAGTAACAAGATTCAAACAAATGTGAATATAATAGATTTTCACTAATGATCATCGGAATTTAAGAACATAACAATAATTTTATGTGCATAAGCATCAAATTTGAATGTCAAATACGAAGAATGGTCCTATTATGTAATAAAATATCATCATTGGTATACGTACATACATATTTGCAATTTTGTTATATTGTTTTTGTTTTGTTTGTGTGTTCAATAAATTATTTTATAGTGTTGTCATTGAGAAAAGTATTTTGAAGTTATCAAGCTTTCATCAACATATTTTCAGGGGTTGGAAAACAAATTGAAATATTTTCAGTTGCTTACAAACTTTATAATATTTAATATAATATTTTCCGAAATTTATATATTGTTATCGTTTTGTTTATCACATTCAACTTATTTCTTCTTTGCATTCGCCTTATTTGTAAATTTCCTCTTCTAGAATGTCATTATTTCACTCACCTATCTGTAATACTTTTCAGCCTCCAACCCGTAATACTTCTCAGCCACAACTTTGATTACATTTCACATTGTCTATACAAATTATACGATACCACTAGATGCTGAATAGCTTCTTCAGTTTTGGACAAAGATAGAATATGGGAAGTTATGTTTAACAACGAAGTTGCTGGTATTCAGGATAGTCGAACTTCTAATATTGACAAAGTAGTAGAAATATTGAAAAAATCTTTATGTGGAAGTATAAGTAAGTTATCTAAAGAGGTTAGTTCTCCTAAAAGTGAAGTAAGAGATTGTCAACCACATCAATCATTCAGGAGAATAATATAAGCAGTTCTCGATTGCGATTTCGTTCGCCCATTCTTATCCACAGTCTCAGAACTCGAAAAATTAAATTCGTACATTGTTGTGGCGCCAAACGATTGCAATAAAGGTTTTACATCGCGTCGCCTTTATATTTCCGATAAATGTAATAACGTAAACATCCTAATTGATAGAGGAGCAGAAGTTTCAGTTCTGCCATCTTCAAAATTTAAGGGTAATAACAAGATTTGCATAGGGAATTTCCTTTTATATTTCTTGTTGCTAATATTTCTAAACTAATAATTGGTGCCGATTTTTTTGAAAAATATGGCCTTTTAATATATACTAAACGTAAACGCTTACTTGATCTTCTGAATATATATTATCTGAATATATCTTTACCTAAATTATTTTATGTTGACAATAAGTAAACAAAGTTATTTTAAGAATTCCCGTCGGAACCCGATTACTGTAGACCCGTAAAATATTAGACAGTTCATAGACTTGTTACTGAGCTTACTCTCCCCTTATTAAAATTAAGGAGATTGGATCGAATCAAGTACATGGTAGCGAAGTCTGAGTTTGATTTCTTAGTTAAATTCGTACATTGCTTCGGCTTTGCATATTGTTCCTCAAAAGGATCCAAACGATAGGCGTTTTTGGGAAGACTTTAGACGACTTAATGGACTGAATGTACCCGATCGGTTCATGATTTAAATATGCACATACGTAATAAGAAGATGTTATCGAAATTATATTTAATAAGAGCGTATCACCAAATTCCCATGGCCAGCGAAGATTTCTGTAAGACCGTCATTACTACAACATTTTGAATGTTTGAATTCGAACGAATACGATTTAGTTTGAAGAAAGCTGCACAGACATTCCAACGTTTAATAAACGAAGTGTTTAACGGATTAGACAGATTATATGGACGACGTTTTAGTAGCTAGTGAGACTAAAGATCAACATTCGGATCATTTAAACAACGTTATCAAAAGTTTAGAAGAGAATGGATTGAATGTTAAACGTGATAAATGTATTATTGGTGTAGATAATATAGTTTTACTTGGTCACAATATTTTATAAAATGGTATTCAACATTTTGAAGAAAATGTTTTAGCAATTAAAAATATTGAATGCCCTTCCACTGTTAAACAGTTACACAAATTTGTTGGTATGGTTACTACCATTACTGCCATCATATATGCCAAAATTAGCTTATAAAACTTCGGTATTAATATTTCATTCGATATTAGACTTTAACTAATAAAATACAAATAAAATTTTATTTGTGCAAAATTTAAATAAATTATTTTATTTTATCCAACCATTGCACTCATCATAAGACAAGTTAATATTAAATTTCAAGAGTGTGCATTAGGGTGGGGCGATTTAAACATCTTAATGGGATTGTACTGAGAAAAAAGTCCACTAGACCATACGTCTACGGTGAAAATCGAGCTTCCAGATTTTGACTTTTTAGCCGTATTTTGTGAAAGTAACAATGTGTGTTATGGACATATCTCAGGAAGTAGGAGGAGCTTATCCAAGATTATGGTATCAATCTCTTCTTTGGAAGATTCTCTCTCAAAATGAGGCACTCTATTGCATATGTGTTTTATTTTATAATTACAAAAATTTTTTGGTATTTTCAGTAATTAAATTTCTAGTCACTGTTGTTCAGTTTGTTAAAACACTAAAAAAAAAAATATAAAATATTTACTATATTCTACGAAATTAAGTTTAGGCAAGAATTGACTAAATTTACGAAAATAATAAAAATCTTTCGTATTTTTTTTTTTTTGGTACATTTGATACGATAATGAATTAGTTTCTGCATTGAACAATTTTTTTTTTTATTTTTTAGATCCAATACATACTATTTTAAGAGCACAATTTGCACTACAACCAAAGACTTTTTTGTTCAAAATTTCTATAGAATTTGATAAGTAACTACAACAAGTTTTCAGAAACTACTACTAGTTAGTGTAGATGAATTATTAAATTTAATATTTTCAGAAGTCTTAGAAGCACTTTATAAAAATCAAGTTTTCTAAAGCTCTTATTTTTCTAAAAACATTTTGTTTTTAAATTTGAATTTAAGCAGATCTTTACAATACTTTAGTAACTCAATTGGTAGAGCTGTTGTGTGACAATCTTTTTTTATTATTTTTCTGTAAAAATAATTTTCCTTTGCAAAAAAAAATTAAATTTGCAATTATTAAATTCAATATTTGCAATCAAAATTAAGCAGATTAATTTAAAAAATAATATGCAAAATGTTTTATTACCAAAATATGCATTATCAGAACCCGAAGTTTTAGAAAAGCTAGAGGCTGCATAATGCAGATATAAATCATCAATTTTCCTCCATTCTTGCCTTCTTAGTTATCAAACACGTATGACAAGTATTATGACATTAATAAACTTTGAAGATTATTTTTATGTTAATTTTAATTTCTCTTAAAAAAAGTATACATTTTGGAAAAGAAACTTTTTCATAAAATACACTTTCGTTTAAAACGATTTTTTTGACAAGTCGTTTTAATTTATTATATTTTCCTTTTTGTTAGAGATAGCAAAAAAAAAAAAAATCGAAGTACTTTTTAATGAGGGCACATTTTGAATGCCATTTTTTATAATATGTAGTTAGTTTGTATTAAGAGATTTTGTTTATTAAAAATTCTTTATAAGAGTACTTTATAAAGCCATCTATTAATTAAAGCTAGTACTTTTTAAAAATAAAATTCTTTGAAAGTAATATCGTTGTCTTATATTCAAACGGAGCTATCTGCAATGAAAGTACACCGTAGATAGCTCCGTTTGAATCAAAGAAAACGATATACAATTTGAGGGATTTAAGATGAAAATGAGGTTTAAGATTTAAGAGATTAAGTGGTATTATAACATTTACACTAACCAGTAGTAGTTTCTGAAAAATTGTTGTATTTGCATATCAAATTCTATAGAAATTTTGAAGTTTTTATAAACTAAAAGTTTTTGGTTGTAGTGCAAATTTGCTTTAGCTTAAAAAAAAAGCTTAATCCATGTTTATTCGGCATTGAATATGAAAAGTAAAAAATAAATTAAAATATTGTTTTATGCAGAAAATAATAAATTATAGTACATAATGTACCACAAAAAAGTACAAACTATTTTCCCTAAATTGAATTTCAAAGAATATACGAAATATTCGTATATATTACGAATAAAATAAACAGAAAAGTTTTTTTTTTCGTAAAATGGTGCATGGATTTTTTCAGTGTAGGAATGTATATTAAGAGTACATTAACAATAAAATTAGCCTTTCTATCAATATAACATTTTTGTGATTCACGTTTCTCCAATAAATGGAAAAATTTTTTTTTTTTATTTTAAGAAACATTTATTTTGTGTTTTTTTTATAGATTTAATAATAATGATATTGAAGAAAATAAAACACAATAAAACAGCAAACAAAAGGCACATTAATACTACATTTTTAACAATTTCAATACCATTTTGCAGAAAAAATAGCTGGAATTTTTTATAAAAAATCGCTTTTTCAAAAATTGTAAGAAAAAATGTTTAGTCAAAATATCGGAGAAACTTAAATATTTCTACACACAGAAAACATATTCATTGTTGCAACCGAATTTTTTGCCAACCGAATTTTGGCAGTCACACGTACTATCATACAATTCAAATGTCGATTCGATTGTTGTAACCAATATTTTATTAGAACGATTAAATTTGTAGCAATAACTACCGAATTGAATATACATGACTGTTTACCCAAAAGTTTTTTTTACTTAATCCTACCGAATTAACTATAGTATTAAAAACACCGTTTCCAATTAATTTCCAAAATTATTTATTTTTTATTTTTATTAATTTAAAAAATACTTTAAAATTTAAATTTAATAGAAATGCAAAAACGAATACTTTGATTTTAACTGATTGTGTAAAAAAAATCGTATTTTTCTGCAATATAACAAAAATCTCTTTATCCTATGCCAGAAGTATGGCATTAAACCTGATAAATTTTGTTTAAAATTATATATAATCTAAAATTCTACTTAAAAAACTACTCGTACGTACATTAACCACTTCGACCCGGAAAAAGTAATGTTTATACAAGAGGATGTCGCTTAAAATAACGATTTGTCGGGTTTTTTCCATTACACCCCTCAGTTTAATACAAATGATTCCAAAAGGAAAAAAATCGATTTTTTTAAAAACGTTAACCAGCGCCGCAAGTCTGCCGAAAATGGCCCATTTTGGAAAAACAGTATTATTAAAAATTCACAAAATTCGAAGTTTCGGAAAAATTTATTTTATATTTCAGTTATTCATTTAATATACTCAATATTATTTCTTCACAATGTGAAGTGGGTTAAAGATAGCCAATTAAGTGAGAATTGCATATCAGAATAATTTTGAGCATATTAAATAAATAAATGACATATAAAATAAATTTTGGAAATTTTTAATAATAATAATATTTTTTTTCTAAAATAGGCAATTTTTAGCCGACTTGCGTAACGTTTTCCAAAAAAAAAGAATCGATTTCTTCCATTTGGGACCATTTGTAACAACACTGGTGGGTGTAATGACATATATATTTTTAGGGACACCATAATATAAAATAAAGGCATTAAGTGTGATATGTTGACCCAGCCTGGTCGAAGGGGTTAAATCATTGAAATATTTAAAGGAAATCTGGGGGTTTTCCATTATAAAAACACTCTAAAACGATAGTGATTTTGTTACCGGCAAGCGCATTAAAATTCAAAACCACGAATATGCGGTGGATGGTAAATAATCGTATAATTTTCTAAAGAATACAATTTGATTTATGTTCTCCATTTCTTTTTAAATTCAATGAAATGTTTTTTTTTTATATGAAGGCTTAAAAATTTTAAAGTCTATCTAGAGGAAAGACTCTCCAGAATCTGAGTGGTTTTTCTGCAAACATCTCCCTCAAAATCTGGCTTTGTTTATAAAAAAAAAAAAATATTGATTCTAAGCTGTTATCGAAAGGAAGATATATCAGAACCTGATGAATTTGCTGTACATAGACTCCAATAATTTTATACAGATTACAACTTTTTATAGGATTCCGTCAAATATTTACCATTTAAAACAATGAAAAACGATACACAAATGTTGATGTAGTTGTTCTAAGGAATATGTCATAGGAGAACACAAACCAGAAGACGTTTTTCTGCTTGAAAAAAAATTTGTAGCATACGTATTAATCGGAATATGAAGTCATCATCAATGCATTAAATTTCTGCAAAGAATATTATATTATTATTATTATATTTAGATATTTGAAACAAAAATTTTAATACCGTTTTGATGAATGTTGATATGCCCATAAAGTGATAGCCATTTCCATCAGGTTTTGTTTTAATAATTGATTTTTTTTTTTCATTTTTAAATATTTTGCAAAGATGTTTTTTTTTTCAAAATATTAATTTGTATTTAAAATTTTTTGTTGTGTTTTTATTTTTGTGATTTTTTTTTTTTTTTTTGTTGACATTTTAAAAATAACCGATTCCTTATGCTATAAACACATAGACCACAGCAGACTGCAGAGCTACACGACTGCAAATGCCGTTGACTGCAATCGTCGCCGTGTGGTCAGCTACTTATTATTTTGGAAACGACAGCAGCATAGTAAACAGCTGATCATGATTCAATTTAAAAATATCAACAGCTGTTTTTTATACAAATCAGGGATGTTAAAGTTGGTACAATTGTACTTTTTTTGGTACATTTTGACCTTCCCCTTTTTGAATTTTTAGTATAGCAAACAAATTGTTATTGTGTCCTTTTTCATTGCATTTATTCGTTTTATGTAATGAGCTCTTAAAATATATGCGACTATATCCGCCAGATTTTACGATTTATCATCATTTTAAGGATTTTGAAGAATAAAGTTGGCAATTTTTTTTTTTTAATGTCGATTAAAAATTTACGATTTTTTACAAAATTTATCTGGCAGCTCTTACATATATTGACACTTGTTGCAGCCAACTTCACTTTTATTTTGAATTTATTAAAATTCTGAAGAAGTGAAAATTGATATATAGATATGGCATCACTTATAACATATGGGAAAACAGTGGACATTAGAGTGAGGTGAGTTTCTACAAATAGAACTGTTGTGTTGTTGGAGTTGTACTTCTGAGGTTATGTATGCAAGAACAAAAACACCGTGTATTGAATAAAACTAGTTTTAATCACAATAAAACTCGACCTAACTATAGCTCAGAGGGCTAAAGCGCTCTGTCTAACGTGTAGTGCGAGTGCATGTGGCATTAGAAATCAGTTTATCTATACCACGGTCAGTGATTGCACAGAAAAATTTCATATAGACGCAATCGAACAAATAAAAACATAACAAATATTACATTATTCAAAAATTCAAAAAAACAGGGTCACTGACGAACGTTCAATACCAGAAACTGCGCAGTCTGATTCAGAAAAAATTGAATATTTGCAATGTAGTTATGATTTTTAGAAAATACACTCATTCTTCTCTACCACGCCTTTCACAATTAAATTAAATAAAATTGCATATTAATTATAGTATTAACTGCAATTGTCTGAAAAAGACGTTAAAATTCAAACTCAAACGAAAATTAAATTATTGTTAAAGAAATGAAAGAAAATTCCAAACAATCTTATATATGTTTAATTTAGAACGAGCTCTCAACCTCCGTATATTTACAAAAATAAAGCAAATCAAACATATTAGCTAGGTTAATACTAGTATTTCGATCTGGTTAAAGATCTCATCAGAACCCAATGTTTTAGAAAAGTTATAGCCTCCATAATAGGCAGAACTTTAACAAAAAACCGATTAATCATTAATTTTGCTCCATTCTTGTCTTCTTAGTAAAAATATTACTTGAGCCAGAGTAAAAACTAAAATTTTTTTAACTGAAGTCGTTAAAAAATTAAAACGTTTGTAGTTTTTGGTCGGTAGTAGCTAATTTTCAAAATGAACTGAATGTCAATATGTTTCCAGACATTTCTAGTCGTTGCTGGAATTTTATCCATTCCACACTGGTCTGCAAATGTGGAAAGAGTTTTTTTCTTTTCAAAATATAATAAAAACTAAGGAAAGAAACAGACTACATTAGCCAACATTATCAAGTCTCCTACAGACTAAGGATTGGTTAAGAGCGACAAATTTATGCTGCTATGATGTAGAAATTCCAAATAGTTTATTAACTAAACAAATAATTCCATGATTTGGTCTCATATATTCATAAGACTTTTTTATGCCTTATTTTATTCATACATATAATGTATGTTATTGGAAGGTTTTGTTTTTTTTTTTCTGTACAAGAGAATTTTTATGTATTTTTTTTTGTTGTTATAATAAATTTAAAAAAAATGGTACCGTCAACGTCCAAAAAGTACAATTTTTTTTGGATGTTGGTACAAAATTGAAAACTCCATTTAACATCCCTGATACAAATGCATTTTTGTTTCAGTAGTGCCAATTACATCTTTTTTTTCTTTATTAAAATAGAACAACATGCTTGGTTGTAGACACGTATATAAAGTTCACTTAAAAATACAATTACTTATTTATAATACATTATTATAACGTGAAAATAAATTTATATCACCCCTCTTGAATATTAATGCAATTATACCATTTGATGTTGCGACGTTTTTTGTGTTTAACAAAATAAAATATTTTTAAGCACTAATTTGTTACATATTTTGTTTTATTGTCAACACTATTTTTGTTTTGCAGCCAACAAAAATAGAAATTAACCTAAGTTGACTACAGCGGCAAAAGTAGTCGGGTAGCCGTGTAGTTGTGTTGCTGCCAAAATAATCGTTTTCATATAAACGTGTGTATTTTATTTTTGACAGGCTGTAGTCGTGTAGCTGCAGTCGTCTATGTGTTTATAGCATTAGTTGCAAAGATAATTTTTGTTAATTATCCCAATCAAATCTACTTTTGTGTATGTAACCGAATTTTTATTAAATGACATTAGTACACACAGCTATATGGTGATGAAAGTTCCTGAATAATTGGTAATATTTAATTTTTACATTAAGATTATTTCTAAGCCCAATATTATTATATTTGCAAACAAAAAATAGATTCAAATGAATGAAAATGAATGAAAATATAATTTTAAAATGGTTGCAACCATCATAAATTACAAAACATTTATTTAATTTTTAAATTTGGTTTGGGTAACAATTGATTTAGGTAAATGAACTATTAATTTGTTGAAGACGTTGTCGTTTGATAATAAAGATGGTTAATTTGTTCTAATTATGTAAAGTAAGTACTTGTTATCATTTTTAAATCAATGTGAATGATTTCTAATGGAATTCATTGAATTCCAACTAATATTTTCCCTGTGTGTACAAAACTGAAAAATAGTATGTTGTTAACCTCTTCAGAGTTAAATTATTAAAATAGAGCCTTGATATTTTTGGTGTCTTAGGCTCATATTTGGAAAAAGACTAAAAACAATATTTGTCAACAATGTACTCAACACAAAGTTTAACAACTACATACGTTATTGCTAGATATATCTCGAATATTTGGTTACTATTCCGTATTCGGCATATTTTGCATGTTTTGGCCATGCGGCCGAAGTGCGAACAGTATCATTAATAGGCAAAATTATACGGTTAAAAGAAACTTGCTTACAAATTTGTAGTTTACATCTAAAAAATTTAGAAAATATAGTTTTTCATAAAACTTTTCTCTTTAATATGTCAAAGACATTTGCTTATAATAATGATGATTTTTCAAACCAAAAAGTAAGTATTACGGTACAATTTAATTTCTGTACTTTTATATCGAAATCCAAAATATTTGCAGAAATAATTACTAATTTTTACATATATCATAAACTACAGTGCATAGTAGTGTAGTCCTAGAAAAATTGTTAAGGACCATGATCTTACTTTTTCGCTATCGTCTAAAAAGTTCCAGAACCAAACGCAATGAAGTTCTGATAACAATTTTTTTTTTATTCTTTAAAAAATTTTACATTTTACATAGTTTTCTGTTACATACTTATACTATCATCAATACAAAGAATGTTCCCGCAATTTAAACACACATACACATTGTATTATACAATTTTAAACACATATTTAAATAACAAAAAGATTTTAGAAATTGGCTTCGTTGCGGAAGGTTTTTGTTCCGAATTGACTTTAAAAGCAATATTTATTATCAGTACAATATTGAGCGTAAGGTGGCGCCTTGAAATTTTTTCGCAACAATCTTAGTCTAAATATATTATTATTTTATACAAAATGTGAAAGAAAATTGCTTAATTGTACAATCTCACCCAAATTTTATTGTGTTTTTTAAAATATGATACGTATAACTAAATATATATAAATATTTATTAGTTTGTATTTTTAAATATCTAGGTATATATAACTTTATATTTAATTGGATTAATTTTATATAATTCTTAGTGCAATATTCAAATATATTGATCGTTATTCGAATAGATAAAACTATATTAAACTTTTTTAACAAAAAATATTTTTTTATATAAATTAATATAATAATGTCCGGTTTAAAACAATGGCCAACAACAACATAAAATTGTATATAAAAAGTGTGTTATTATATACAAACATGTCAACTCGGGCATCAATTTTATAAGAAAAAATGTGCACGATTTTATAATCCAGGAGATTAAAGATTAGTTATACGAGGGCGGATCAATAAGTCCGTGACTTTTTGAACTTCCCTCGTAGTTATATGAAATGCAACACTGCTCCCATCAAGCACCACCTGTTAATAGACTACTGTCAAATTTTGACCAAGTTCCTTCATTTACTTTGCGTTTAACAGCAGTTCAAAAGATACAACCTCGTGGATTTTTTTAAAAATGGAAAAGTGAATTTCGAGAGCTCAATAAACATTATTTTTTGCGAAAAAAAAATCAATCAAACCAAAGAAAAGCTTGATAAATTCTTTGGGGACTCTGCATCATCGATGTCAATGGTAAAAAAGTGGTTTACTGACTTTCGCTGTGGTCGCACAAGTACAAATGACGCTGCACGTTCTGGACGGCCAATTGAGGTCAATACACCCGAATATGTCAAAAAATCCACTATATGGATACACATAGGCATTTCATATGACAGTGTGGTTTCGATTTAAAATGAACAGTTGGGTTTAAGAAAGCTGTATGCAAGATGTGTGCTACGTTTGCTCTCAATTGACCATAAACGTAATCGTGGCCAATAAGGTGATGGCAACAGTTTTTTGGGATGCACGCGGAATAATCCACATCGATTACCTTCAAAAGGCGAATAAACGGCGAATATTATGCCAACTTATTGGACCGATTTAACTAGGATTTAAAAAAAACGACCCCATATGGCCAAGAAATGCCTATTTTATGGACCTCGAAAAATCATATTTATTGGAAGGGATACAAAAATTGGAGAAACGTTGGACTAAGTGTATTGAGCTGAAAGGAGATTATGTTGAAAAATACATTTTTATTGCAAAAAAAATCTGTTTCATTCAAAAAGTCACGGACTTATTGGCCCGCCCTAGTAGAATTAAAAATAACAAATAAAAATTATTAATGCAAACGTTGATTTAATATGTTATGTCACGTTGTCATTGATTTTATCACCAATATTTATTGATTGAAAGTGTGTCCTTTTTAGAAAAAAGGCAACTAAAGTATATCCAAACCAAAAACCTTAAACCTGCTTGTATGTATGATGCATCAAAACCTAAAAATAAAAACAACTAACAAAAGTTTTAGTGCTAGTTATATGACAACACCATAGTTCATTGCAATATTTTGTATATGTCGTTTTTTTTTGTTTTTTTTTTTGGTTTCCGCTTTCTATATCAAATCCAATTTTCTTTACCTCTGATGAAAACAGTTGTGGTCAGTTACTGGATTTTTATCTATCTTTTTAGTTTTGCAAGTGTTTTTTTAGTGATTGTCATCATACCCTTTAAACAAGAGAGAAAAAAGTTTGTTGATTTATATTTTTTCCCAGCAAAATATTTCATTACCAAGTGGTTATATAATGAATATAAATATCTTAACACATTATAAATTAGCTTCAGCACTAGTTAACGAAGCCATTTTTATAAGCAGCCAAGCGCGACTAATTATTTTATTACATATATAATGTTTTTTGACCGAAAATCTTTATTATTTAAAAACTTGTAACCATATATTTTTCTAGTTGCAATGTACTTATACTAATAACTAATTATTTTGGTAACCACTTATTTTTATGATTTTTTGTAATGTCGCGGGTAAACGACTCCGTCGAATAATAACAATTTTAACGTCGAATTATATGCAGTTAGCACTAATACTACTGCTTTTATTTAGATACTGGTAACGGCAGCCCATTACGGAGATTTTGCTGGGTTGTCGTTGTTGTAACTGAATACAATTTTTTTGTGTGTTTTTTATGTTGGGCGGCTATAGTATAGATGTAAAGTATGATGGTTAGGTGGAAGCTATATTTTAAATTGGTTCATTTTGTTGATTTATAAATTTGACTTAGGGGTTCTTGTGAAGTTTTGGTCCGTTTGATCTTAAATTAAACGTTATAGAGTCCGCACGAATTAAAATATAATTTTGGCTCACATTTTATTTTCACACTTAAACAGTCCACCATACAATAAAGCCGTAGTTGATTATTGGGCGCACAATACCGTATCCATCCACAAAACTTTTATACAAATTAAACAATAAAAATTATTGTTGTTTCACAGCAACATCTTTAAATTTAACGCGTCTTGAATGAGAGCAGCCCGATTCAACCAATCACGACCACTTCTTGATTTTTTACACATATGTATGTATGTAATTATGTTCTGCTGCATATTTATGGATAGGTACACATACATACTTATATTCTCCGTTATTACATATTTAGATATTCTCCGTTGTTGATTATGTTTATTAAATTTTAAGGATTTTTGTAGTAAATTTATAATTTATTTTTTTGTTTTTTATATATATTTTTTTTTATTCTGACATTAATTTCAGAAAAACAATATAAAAAGACAAGCACTCTTTTTTTACTCCAATTTTTTAACATTTTTGAAACGTTCCAAAAATTTATGATTCTTTAATAACTCATATTGTAGAGCCTTGAGAAAATACTCATAAATGGTGAATTTTCTGAATTTGTTTTGTAATATTTTCTTTTAAGAAAATGTCCATCTTGTTTTTGTGTCGTTTATGAGTAGTTTACGAATATTCAAAATGAGTCAGAAAGAAGTGTTTTCAGAGCATGTTTTTTGGAAGGCTCATAGAAGAGAATGGTATAAATAATATCATGGACTCCGAAATATAAACGCTCTGAATCTGCACATACTTTAGATTCTTTTCAGGGTCACAAGTTCTGAGTGTTCAGAAAGTTGTTGGGTATGAAAATTTGATTTTTATTAAAGTTTGTTGAACAAAAATGCAAAATATAAACATATTTTTCTTATTTCAATAAATATTAATCGGACTATAAACATATAAATTTTTACAGATATAGCTTTATTCACTTAGGTTGTGGAAGGATTTGAAATAAACGGATTTCAAGAAAATGTGGTTTTTGGTAACAAATTTCTTAAATTTATTTCTCAAAAAAACTTAAGGGTGTATATTTCACAGAGTAGAAAATCATTACTTTATAAGTATATACATGTGGACATATTTGGTAATGGCAAGTACCTTAAATTGTAACTACAATTCTTATTGCTTTTACTTGGGGATGTCGATTACATACTCGTCAATTTTTTATTAACATTGCAATTTAATTAACAATACTTTGTGTCAATGCCAATTTAGAAAAATTCATTGGCATTGAAACGGTAATGAAATTTTTTGGCATTGACACAAAGTATTGTTAATTAAATTGCAATGTTAATTAAAAACCACTAGACCAATTGTAATGAAATGGAACTAATTCTAATTGACGAAAAAATATTTAATTATAAAAAGTGTTTTGTTTTGTTAAAAAATATAAAAATTATAAATTTTTTTCAATAAATTTTAAATGTTTTCGCTATTTTTTTTCAAGTTTTATCACTTATACACACACTCAATACGGGGTTATATTAAAAAATTTATTAAATCAGTTAATATTTTAGTTGGTTTTGTAATGATAATATGTACACTCAAAAAAATAAGTTAGTATAAAAGTTAGTAAATCGTCTTGTAAATCAGGTACACTATTTTTTAGCAAATTTTTGCTAAAATCGTGTTTTCAGCTAAAATTTTTGTTATACTTATTCAGCACTTAACTGTTTTATACTAATGCTTTACTAATATTATACTAATGTTTTACTAATTAATTTTGCTAAAAAAAATTGTGCTGATAAGCACATTAATAGTGTCGACGACAACCAGATTGAAAGATATTCGCAGATGAGGAAAATGATACTAAAAATAAGACATATAAAAAAATCAACCATGGAAGATTTTTGTATCTGTTTTTCATACATAAAACAAAATTGAGGATTAAAACAACTTAAATTTTGCGTTGTCACCGGCTTGTGAAAATAATTGCCTATTAATTAAATAAAAGACAAAATAAAATATTTAAATTTAATATGTATTTCTAAACTAAATCTTTATAGATTAATAATCTAGTGTGGTCAAATTGCAAACAAACATATACAGACATGTAGACAGAGTAAAGCGAAAGACAAACCACACATATCCTAGGTAGATTTTTAATGTTCCTTTTTCTTATTGCAAAAAAAGGGTTGTTTTTCGTTTCGTTTGTTTTTGTTTATTTTTTCGTTTCTATAATTATCTTCGGCAGTTGCGTCCTTTAAAAGAAAGTATCATTTAGACAACCATTGATGAAAGTAGTTGGAAGAAAATTTTTGTTATGTTGTATATAATTATTTCTATTCTTTTAGGTATTACCAAAATAAATGTCGTCATTGTGGGAATATTAATTTTTTCTATATATTTTCAGATATTAAATTAATTCATGTTGTCAATGTGGGAAAATGAAAATTTTTATATTTCGTAATTATTGTAAATTATTTTTAAAAGAATCACAAAAATATGTTTTATGACTTTCAGCAAATAAATTAACTAAATTACAATTTTCTACAAATTTTTTGCATTTTTTTCAGTCCACTAAAATTTAGCAAAAAATGTATTAGTTTTTAGCAAGGCTTTTTATTTCTAATCCACTAAGTGTTAGCAAAACTTTTGCTGAATCTACTAATTTTGTTGCTAAAAATCAGCTCGCTGATTTTCAGCAAAATATTTTGCTGACATTAGAAATTTTTTTTCAAATTTTGCTGACTCAGCCAAATTTTTTACTGACTTTACAAACTTTTTTTTTTGAGTGTATTAAAACTTTTATTGAAAATTAAAAAAAAAACAAATTATAAAAAGGGTAGGTTAGGTAAGGTTAGGAACCCCGTAAGGGTCCTGAGACCATCCCTGTCCAGTCCCAAAAGAACCTTGGTTGCCCCTGCGTCCACTGCGGGCCATAACACCCAGGACACCCTGCAAACCATTCTGTCCCTCCATGACTGTTTAACGGTTGCGCGGAATCCCTTCCGTATCACCTCAAAGTAGTAACATAGGGGAGCTTAATGCCCCCCCATCCCTTACCACCAAGACCAGATTCGAATCCTCCCTCGCAAGTTCGTCCGCCATCTCATTGCCATCCACCTTGCATTGTCCGGGTATCCGACACAGCCTCACAGTGAATGCCTCCATGAGCTCCCTCAGAGCACAACTAAATTTAAAATATTGATTGATTCCATTAAATACTTAATTCTTTAGTTAGATATTTTAGATTGATAATTTTTCTGTAAACTATTCTGGCTTGTTTCGTAACTCATTTGCCATGAAGGATTAGCTTTTTATAAAATATACTTGATAAAATATATTTTTTTTTTTTTTTATTAATTAATAATCATATAATTACAAATTATATACTATTACCCTAACCGAGCACTAGCTACTATGGCCTTCGGCGCGTTGTAGCGAAAACAGACCAGTGCCTCTGGTGGGAATCAAATCCACGACCTCCGCACAGATAAGCCAGCACGCTACCAACTTACCTACCGGGGCACACAAATGATAAAATATATAATATTTTTAAAATTAGTACGCAAATAAAGAATAATTTTCTAAATGTGGAAATAAATTTACTAGTCATTACTAATCAAATCTAATTGTCAGCCGAAGGCATCGGCATTGATAAATTGTTTATAGAAGCAATTCACGATTGGTAAACAAATTAAAGACAATTTTTGTTTCCCTAACAATATATTGAAATTCAAATTTAGCACTCAACATTTATAAGTGTTTGTGGTATAGTTTGTAGAGAATTTGGTTTGCACTCCGAACTTCCGATTTGAAATCTTTTAAAAGACAAACACAAAAAGTTTTTTTTTAATTAAAAAAAATATTTAAATGTTTGAATAGCAAATAAGGCAAAGATATTTAAAAGTGATTGTGGTTCAATCAGTAGGACAGAGGACTAATAAATCTGAAGGAAACGGGTCAATGCCAGAAAAATTAAAAAAGTTTTTTAATATCAATAAAATTTTATGGGAATATTTATTTGACATGTAGTGTTGGCTTAGGCAACTGAATATTAGCTTTCACGACTAAAAATATAATTTCACTTTAGTTGTCTTAACCTTCAGAATTCGATTGGCAAAAAATTTGGTGGCCACAACTGAGACTGCTTTCTGGATGTACCCTTTAGATCAGAAAGAGGATATCGTATTTTTCAACACTTATTTTTACCATTATTATTAAGAATCATCTTCCAAATAATTTATAGGTAGTCCGCAACGCAACGCAATTCAAAAAATTTATATTTGATTACTACACTCACAATATTTTATAGTTAGAAACAAACGAATTTGTACATTAAAACTATAGAAAAAGTTGTTAAAAACAGGACTACTGATTTTTCGTTTAAAACAATAGTAATTTCCAATTATTTTTAATTGTTAAAAAACTAACTACAAATATCGATAAAAACAAAGTACTTTCGTTTATTTTAACTATTAAAAAATAATTGCTTAATACGTTAAAATAAACGACGTTGGTTTTTTTTTTGACTATCAAAAAATTACCGAAAATCCATAAAAATAAAAGATTTTCCATTATTTTGAACATTAAAAATTTAACTCCCAAAACTTAAAAATAAACTATTTTCCTTTATTTTCACCATCAAAATTTTACCCCCAAAAACGTAAAAATAAACGATTGTCGTTTATTTTAGCTATCACCAAATTTAATTTAAAAGAAATAAAAATGTATTATTTACATAATGTATTATATACATAATAATATATGTTAGGATTTATTTTTAAAACTAAATAATAAGATTAATTGAATAATAATTAATTGAGCGAATGGCGCCTAACATTTATATGGCAGCATAACGAAAAAGGATGACCTTTGAGTTCATCTTTTACTATAATATGCAAATAACTTAAAAAACTATGTGTTTGTAAAATAAAAGACAAATAAAATCTAAAGAAAAACTATAGTGGTGGTAAATAAAATATTTGGTTTAGTACTAAAGTTAAAAGCACGTTTGTAAACATTTTGGTACCTTTTGATTTAATTTAATTGTTAAGGTACTCTTGCAATACTATTGCACATATTACTGACAATTTTATTATCATTCAATGTAGCCAACTCAATATTAAATATTTTACACATATCTTGTGCAGACACAAAACCTTTTTGATTTTTTCTAACCTTCCAATATGACATACACACGGGTAATTTGTTGCAAACTAGCAAAAGTTGCACAAGAATATTGCTTAATTTTAACTTTACATTAAACATTGATGCGCTTTATCTTGTTTACCTAACAAACACTAGACTTTTACCATATTGCTAATTAATTTTCTTGTATTCAAATAATCAGCTAGCACATGTTCTATACTGCGAAAATTATAATCCTAACTTTTCGTTTTATTTTATATATATTAAAATTTGTTATTTGTACATGAATAAAGAAACTCAGAGTTTTTACTCTATCTCTACCCAGGTAGAAATTTGGGATGGTACAAAAAACGAAGAGTTTTCAAAACGTTTGTTTCTGATGGTACTAAAATAAAATCGTTTCCAAAGCGATAATTGCAAATTATACGAAAAAAAAGCATTTAAAAAACATTATTTTGGATTGCTATTCGAACGTTCGGACAAAGTATTTTAGGAATACTTTTTATACAAAACTTACAAATATTTGTGAAATAAAAACACTGTAAAAACATTGGTTCAAAGCGTTTTTCCAACGTTTGTAAAAAGTACTTTAGAAGTTCTTATCGTACAAAATTTACAACGGTTTATAAAATAAAACCAATGTAAAACCATTGCGTTAAAGCGTTTTTCTAACATTTGCCAATAGTACTTTAGAAATACTTTTTTTTTTTTACAAAATATTTTACTGATTAAAAAACAACACTGTCATAAGAGGTCTATCTATATGCGAACTCGGTTTCTTATGCAATTTTTTTATATGCTTTTCTCTTCATGAACCGAGTTCAATAAATCACTCAATATGGCCAGCCCATAATGTAGCGACTCTATAAAGTGTATAGTCCTTGTATATCTTTTATAAAGCACTATATTTTGAGGACAGATAAAGCAATATTTTAGAGGACTTTTTCAAAACTTAATAAAACGCTAGTTAAACTATTTAAAATTACAATGTTTTGTTACTTTATTTATATTATTTTAATCATATTTTACATGTTTCATTATTTGTGGTATTTATGAACAATTCATAAAGATCTTTATAATTTGTCTTTCGAGCGTTTTGACAATGTTCAAAATTACAACCCTCAAAGCGGTTATCATTTGGGTCGTTTTCATAACGCTTAATAACTGTAAGCCAAAATGTTCTGCAAATACTTATTTAACGATTGAAAAAGCATTTCAAAAATTTTGTTTTGCAATGTTTTGAGAACGTTATAAAATACCATCCTCAGACCGTAAATTTGGGTTATCATTTTGCACATTCTCAAAACGCTTTAAATTTGTAATTTGGTATGTTCTGAAAACGCTTGTACCATCATGAAAAATGCTTTTAAAACGTTTTAAAGATTGTATTTTTCTACCTGGGTAGCATGCTGTCTCTTCAGCTCCTAGATGTCATCTAATAGATGTGCTTTAACATATAAATTTGGAACAGTGAGGGAACTCCATCTCTGTTCTAATATGCACATTATGCACCGTCAATACTGCTTAAGGATGATAAAGTGCAAATTTGCATCGTGTGCAAATAACCACGCTGAATACCCTCAGTAACATAAAAAAGTAAAACAAAATTTACTAAAACAAAGCACTTAATCGTCAGCTGGGCCACTTTGGTACTTTTTGGACTGAAAATGTAAATAAGTAATTTATTTACCATCCCCAGTTCATGCATATGAAAAACGTTTGAGAGAACTTTTTAAAAAAAAGATTACTGTGATTCTTGTGTGATTTTTTTTAAACAAGTAGATTTTTTTTTAAACATGTAGATTTTAAACGAAAATATTAACTGCTACAGAAAATCTGTATTAATTCATAGTTTGTTTTTTAAATAACAGGCAAAAAAGTTGAAAAATATGTTTCTTTGTATTTTAATAGTTTATTCAGTTAAAAACAAACTTTACGGATTACTTTTTAAATAAACTACAATCGGTAACGGAAAATATATTGTGAGTGTACAAATGATATTTCTTGTAACTTTTTTGTCTGAAATATTTAAAAAAAACTTTTTAAATTAAACTTTTTGTAAAACATTTTACAACTATATATTATATTTATTTTATGATTAAAATTTTTGTTATTATTTAATTTTTCTTGTTAATTTATGTATTTTACAATTATTTTAATTTTGTGTTAGTATTTAAATTAGTAATTGTATTTAATTTGAAATATATTCATTCCCAGGTAGAAAAATACAATCTTTAAAACGTTTTAAAAGCATTTTTCATGATGGTACAAGCGTTTTCAGAACATACCAAATTACAAATTTAAAGCGTTTTGAGAATGTGCAAAATGATAACCCAAATTTACGGTCTGAGGATGGTATTTTATAACGTTCTCAAAACATTGCAAAACAAAATTTTTGAAATGCTTTTTCAATCGTTAAATAAGTATTTGCAGAACATTTTGGCTTACAGTTATTAAGCGTTATGAAAACGACCCAAATGATAACCGCTTTGAGGGTTGTAATTTTGAACATTGTCAAAACGATCGAAAGACAAATTTTAAAGATCTTTATGAATTGTTCATAAATACCAATTTACAGTTTTAACGTTCTCTAAGCGTTAAAAAAGCTACAATTAAAGTACTTTGTCATTGTTTTCAACACAAATAACAGAATAATAATTTTAAACAATTTTATATATTTACATTTTGAAAAATAATATTTTTATTGAATTTAATTAAAATATATTTTAAAGTAACAAAATATAAATTAATAAGCAAACATTTTACAAAATGATGGTATGAATGTTTGAGAATATTAACATTTTTAAATTCAAATATTTTAAACTTTTTTTTTTGTATAGGTATTCATATAAATTGAAAATATTTCAATTTTAAAATATTAGCATTTTGCTGCGATATGCCGGCTCGTGCCTTTATTACATGTTGCAAAGGACACACCGGATTTTATTCTTGCGAAAGATGCACTGTTCACGGAGAAACTGTTAGCAACACTCGTGTATTTAAAGAAATTAATTGCGAAGAAAGAACTTTGCGATCATTTAGGGGGAAAAAAATCCGGGTCATCATTTAACTAAAGAAAACAGTCCGCTTCTAGATCTAGTAAACTTTGATTTAGTAAAATTCGTAGTCCTTGATGAAATGCATATGTTGCATATTGGCGTTAGCAAATATTTGCTACAAAATTTAATTTGCAAAAAATCACATTCATTTGTTTCTCAAGAAAGTGTTGCGGTTTTACATCAAAATTTTTTGAACATTTCTAATGAAGTAACATCAGAGTTCCAAAGGAAAACATTTGATATAATAGATATAAGAAATTGGAAAGCTACCCAATTCAGATTTTTTTTATTATATGGTGAAGCTTTTGTTTTAAAAAATGTTTTAAGTTCTGATCAGTACAGACATTTCTTACTTTTATAAACATCTTGCAGAATTTTGTCGTCTACCACATTAGCGACGTTAAAAACTGATTATGTAAAACGTATTTTAAGGAAATTTGTTGAACTTATGCCACATTTTTATGGACCAAATTCGCAAACAATGAACATCCATAATCTTATTCATATTACGGATGACGTAGCTAATATTGGGGCTCCTATATCTCACTTTTCGGCTTTCGATTATGAAAACAGTTTAGGCTTTATAAAATCAATTGTAAAATCTCCGAAAAATCCTGTTGCACAAATTCAAAGAAAATTGCACATTTTTCACAACAAAAACGTACAAAACAATATCCCGTTGGTTTATCCAATTTTTAAAAACACAAAATATGCTCTTGGAACCATTTTAGAATCCTCAAAATCAAAAGTATTGTTTTCCTTTGTAAATATTGAAGGTTTTAAATTCACTACATCTCACCCTGATAATGTATGCTTACTTAGTAATGGAAATATTCTAGTAATTAATGAAATTTTTAGCATTAACAATAATGAAAAACACAAATATGATGATATATTTTTAAAAGGCAAAACTTATAATGATGGTGTAATGGTTAGCGCGTTGGACTTGTGGTGTAATGGTTAGCGCGTTGGACTTTTACACAGAAGGTCCCGGGTTCGATCCCCGGTGCCGGCAACATCAAAATAATATGTATGAGTTTTTTCTATCCCTCATACGTATCGCAATGTCCACCTTCGGTGTTCCCATAGCAATTAACCCCACCGAAGTAAAATAATGAATCAGGGCTATGAACCAAAAAGCTTCAATAAGTTCGCCAACTCTCCATCAGGTGGCGAGCAACAACTGTTCTAAGACTTATCATCTCGCGCAATTACAGTGTTGCCATGTCTGAAGCCCTTCATCTTTTCCCACCTTTCATCTCTATACTATCCCTTTCCAAAGAAAGCAACACACTAAATATAGGAAGTATTTCCTGAGTGTTGCCTCTCTTTTAAAAAAAAAAAAAAAAAAAAGAAATAGGTTTGTATAATGTTAAAAATTTAAATGAAAATTATACTGAAGTTAGTATGCATTTAGTAGAAGTGAAGTGTATACTTACAAAGTTCTACAATGAAACAATTGCTATAACGTTATTACATAAATAATAATGAAACATA
The DNA here is from genome assembly GCA_021234595.1 of Delia radicum. Classification (NCBI taxonomy): domain Eukaryota; kingdom Metazoa; phylum Arthropoda; class Insecta; order Diptera; family Anthomyiidae; genus Delia; species Delia radicum. The sequence goes on along the minus strand of CM037851.1, from coordinate 181,318,449 downwards.
TAAAATATGATTAAAATAATATAAATAAAGTAACAAAACATTGTAATTTTAAATAGTTTAACTAGCGTTTTATTAAGTTTCGAAAAAGTCCTCTAAAATATTGCTTTATCTGTCCTCAAAATATAGTGCTTTATAAAAGATATACAAGGACTATACACTTTATAGAGTCGCTACATTATGGGCTGGCCATAATGAGTGATTTATTGAACTCGGTTCATGAAGAGAAAAGCATATAAAAAAATTGCATAAGAAACCGAGTTCGCATATAGATACACCCCCTTATGACAGTGTTGTTTTTTAATCAGTAAAATATTTTGTAAAAAAAAAGTATTTCTAAAGTACTATTGGCAAATGTTAGAAAAACGCTTTAACGCAATGGTTTTACATTGGTTTTATTTTATAAACCGTTGTAAATTTTGTACGATAAGAACTTCTAAAGTACTTTTTACAAACGTTGGAAAAACGCTTTGAACCAATGTTTTTACAGTGTTTTTATTTCACAAATATTTGTAAGTTTTGTATAAAAAGTATTCCTAAAATACTTTGTCCGAACGTTCGAATAGCAATCCAACATAATGTTTTTTAAATGCTTTTTTTCGTATTATTTGCAATTATCGCTTTGGAAACGCTTTTATTTTAGTACCATCAAAAACAAACGTTTTGAAAACTCTTCGTTTTTTGTACCATCCCAAATTTCTACCTGGGTTGTAACCACACCAGTAATTCAGAGCTTTCATATTAGATTAATTTTTTCCTCTAAACTTTATATAAAAAATAAAAAAAAGTTAAAAACTATGAGAAAGAAAATAAAATTAATTAAAAGACTCTTGTAAGTTTCAATGATTTTTTTTTTAATTTCCATCAATTCTGAAATATTATAGGTTTTAAGTACAGTCAACATAACCTCGTCCATTGTTCCTCTCAACTCATAAAACATTGACAAATAACCGTCATCTGAAGTCAGTCTCAACATGTGTCGAACATTTTTGAGTAGCTCCTAAGCATTTAGTAAATAATGTTTTTCAAATGAAAATTTTTAATAAAAATATTTAAATTTTACAAAATGACCCAGATGAGAAGGATTTTTGTTAAATTACAGACATAATATTTTGAGAATATACATAAAATCAAAATGCTTCATTTTATTATTACCCAAATAGTTTGTTGTCGTTCTTTATACATAAATTTTCTGCTACAAGGCCGGATATAAGTTTAAATTAAACTTCTTCTTAAATACTAAACTCAAAATGCTATAAATTCAATTTTAATATCCTAACGGATACACAAACGCATAAAATATAAATAAACTATATTATATATATATATATATGCAATGTAAATAAACTATTCCCGGCTAAAAATATATTTTGAATCAGTTATAATTAGAAGCTTTGGTTGGTTATGTATAATTGGATCACATAAAATAAAATAATAAAAAATTAGATATAAAAATATATCATTTGATTCAATTGTATCAAAGTTTTGTTCACATCTAATTTTATCTCATAAATCGTGTGAAACTTTTCTATCGATATTACCATGGGAGGTGCTCATCTGAGATAAGTGAACTTATTCCTAGAGCCCGAGTTTTTATTCGTAATACTCGAATATCTAGTAGAGCTCATCCGTTTGTAGTTGATTGTCCTGTGTTTCGCACAACGTATTACAGAGAAAATTCGTTTTCTAGTCGAACGATTCGTATGTGGAACAAACTTCCCGCAGAAGTCTACCCTGTTACTTACAATTTAGAAAAATGTAAATCAAATATCCACAAACACTACTCCCTCTTTCCTCCCTCCCATACCCTATTTTCCCGATCAATACAATGCACTGCATGAGTAGGGGGCATCCCCTGAGTATTGGTTAAAATTAAAATAAAAAAAAAATATATTTATATGCTGACCCATATAAGCAACTTAAAATATTATATGCTAAAATATAAATTTTTATATGGTACATAAATAATTATAACAAATTGTATAAGTCGATATACTGAAATAAAAATTAATTTTTAACTGGGATAGTAAATTATGTATATTCTAAGCTATAACGTTTATGAAAATATATCAAATAAAATAGAACAAAGTGCAGTATGTAGGAGTATGTATGTTCAGACATAAATTTTTTTTTAGTCTGTAGGTCAGTAACTAAACATATTGATGTTATATACTACTCCTACTACTAAAACAGTTTATGGACAATGTCTAAAATAGGGAATATTCATTTGTTTAGAAAAAAGGCTGGCATTAGTCAAATAGTTATATTAAAAAATATATATATAATATGTATTTAAGTCTAGGTTTTTTATTTGACTTTTTTATTATATGTTCTCTTATATACTTTTTATTCTCTTACTCTTAACTAAAAAGTAATAATAATAAAAACTACAACAATGTAATGTAATGTCATCATAAGTAAAACAAGAAAATATAGCAACAACTTTTAAAAACTAAAATAACAACAATAACTACAGTCGTCTACAATACCATCGTCAGCTTTACCAATTTAGAGACTTTCCAGCTGGATTTGGCGGTTTTTTCTTCCTTAGCTGGTAAAAAGAGACTTAGCGTTTACCTGTAAATATAGTGAATTTTCTTCATAGAAAAGCTGCCTTTATTAAAAAAAAAAAAATAGTTTTTAAAATTAACACATAATTTTAAATAAATAAAATGTGATATATTAAAAGCAATAAAAACAAGTACAATTTTTTTGTTTTTCAATATGTGATTTTTCAACCACGTAAAGCAAATAGTGCAATAATCGATATATCAACGTATGTCAAATCAATTGCAAAGAAACGTAAAAACGATGTCAATTGCAATGTAGTGGAGAACACTTGCAAAGCAAAAAATTTTCAAAAAGGTAAGCGGGTTTGTAATCAAGCATATTGGGCAGAACGCATTCCGTACTAGATTACCTACTCGATTCTTTTAACAGGGAGTGAGACTAAAATAATTGATTCTTTAGAATTGATTATTTTTTTTACCGAAGAACTATTTACTTAATATTTGTAAGAACTACATACATTTTTTAATAAATAAATAGTTCCATTGTAAAACAACGAAGTAAAAACAAAAAAAAAAATAGTTCCCTAGAAAAAATAAGAAAATATGAAGTATAAATTAGCGCATCCCTAATTTATACCTAACCACAGTTTACCAAAATTTAGGCAACATGCAATTTCGGTTTTTAGTATTATTTTCCAGCAAATAAAAATTTGTTTCAACAAAAATATATAAGATAAATTCTTTAAAATTGTATAACTTCTTTTTTCAAAATGAGGAACTACTTCCAATAACGTCCTTCTATTAAGAAAAAGTATATGATTACTTCTTGAGTTCAAAAACTTATACATATAATTTAATAACATTGTTATTTTCTTTTAAGTAAATAATTACTTTGTTATTGAGTTCATGCTTTCAGGTTTAAATTTAAAGAATTGATTACAATTGATTTGATTACAATACTACTTGATTACAATACTACTTGCTTTTTTGATGGAACGTTGGAATGTGTTTGGTATTGCAGTTACTAAATTTGGCAATGAGATATGTAAGCAAGGTTGGGCATCACCTTCTTATTGGAATGTGTAATTTTTTCCTGGGTGGTTATGTTACTCTAAATTTCATTATTTTATTCATATAAAATTTAATTTTTGTCTACAAATAGTATATAATAAATTTACTGAAATTTATTTAATTGCAAAATTAAAATGCGAACTAAAAGTGGCATTCGATTCCAGACATCCATACGAGAGCCGATGGCACGTCAACGATACCTTGATGTTGCAATAACATTGCAATTAATTGTCTTCGCATCAAATTTATTTAGTCAACCTGATTGACTATTGCTTATTATCATGTTAGTACATGTGAAAACGTTTGATTATACTAAAACACGGCATAAATAGTATAACGGCTCTCGACTAACGATTTTAAATTTATAAAAATAAAAATGTTTTTTACAAAAATTTTAATTTTTTTTGAATATTTCCAAAATAATAATTTTTTGTATTGCGGTCCAAAAAAATAAAGTTGGTATTCAAGAGCTCCACAATCCTTCAAATATTTCATTAACAATTTCAAAGTTTTACTTGTTCTATTATTTGAATTAAAAAATAAGTGAAATGAACAAAATTCACAATAATTATTATGATCGCGATACATCAAGTCTGATATATTTTTACGCAAACATTGAGAATATGAAATCGAACTTAAAATCAGTGTAGCGGATTTCGAAAAATTTGAAAATATACAAAAGAGTTTTGAGCTTTGATCAAAAAATTTTCATATACATATTTATTACTGTGAAAATTTCTTTTTTGAATGAATGCATTTCTGTTGAATATTCTTTTATGTAAGATAAGATTTTTGTTAACAAAAAAATTTCAGAAAAACTAAATATTATCGAAAACCCAACAAACTTCAAAATTTAAGTTCAACAGCCGGGATGGTATTCTTTCCAAAATTAAAAACAAAATCATATGTAATAAAAGTCCTTGGTAAGTAGAAATATCAAATATAAAAAGTTGGATTTTTCGAAGCGATTAAGCTCACAAGTGTGAGCGTAGGTTTGAAATTTTTAATGATATAGAAAAATGTCACAAGTGAACGATTTTTAAATGTAATTGACGTCGCCCAAGTCTGGTACCAATGTTAATTCGCAATCATAAATGTCAATGAAGTTTTTGTGTACATTATTAATTAAAATTAAAATATTTTTGTTCAGTTCGTTTTAAACTTTTTTTATATTTGTGTTATTTATTAGTTCTTACATTGGTTAAGGGCCCAGCATTAATAAACTACTATATATTGGAAAAGGAATCAAGATCTCTGAGAGGAAAATTAAAGGGTAATAGAATGGCAAATTCAATATTCCATATGTAGAAATTGAATGAGGAAAATTGTCCATTATGGTCTGTCTAGTTTGTTGCGTAGTTCGTTGATTACTCAGAACTATTGGGATGTCCTGTAAACCCCGTTAAATGCATCAGCAATGCAAAAACAAAAAGCTGAAGGGAAAACAATAGACAACAAGGCGTTGGCAACAATAACGTTAGCAGTTAACCCTTCGCATCTGAACCATATTAAAGATTGCAAGTCATTAAAAGCAGCGCGGCTGAAGTTGGACAAGTTTTATAGAGCTAAAGATCCTGCAAGAAAGTATTTATGAATTTATTTAAACAATTTGTGCGAAGTTTGAATTTAATGAGAAATATACTGCGAAAATGAATACATTTTTTTCGTTGCCAAACAATTTAAAAGACATAGATCGTGCGCCCCGGTAGGCTAGTTGGTAGCGTGCTGGCTTATTAGTGTGGGGGTCGTGGGTTAGATTCCCACCAGAGGCACTGGTCTGTTTTCGCTACAACGTGCCGAAGGCCATAGTAGCTAGTGCTCGGTTAGGGTAATAGTATATAATTTGTAATTATATGATTATTAATTAATAAAATAAACATAAAAGACATAGATGTTAATATTCCTGAAGAATTACTTATCATATTTTTATCGTGTGGTTTACCAGCTGTTTTGGACAATTTTGTGGTTTTAATTGAGAGCCGTGATGAATTGCCAACGTTGGGGCAATTAAAAAATAAGGTTTATAGGAAGAGCAATGTAGAAGTGAATACGGAAGTTTGCTACAGGGATATACAGGATGATAACGATAGCAATTACTCGCAAAATGCAATGGCTGTAAATAATTTGTGTTTTAATAATCCACAAGTTACTCGGATTGGATTTCAGATAGTTGTACGCCATCTCACATTTGCCGTGATAGGAAGGCATTCTAAAAAAATTAAAAAATATGATTATAATGTTATGGTTGCATCTTGTCATATTTTAAATATAAAGTGAATTGGAGAGGTAAAAGTAAGATTTGAGAATAAAAATTATTGTTTAAAGAACATGTTTAATGTCCCCGATATTAAGATGACAAAGAGGAGATATTCAGGGCAATTCTTCTGAAATAAGGCGGAGGAATATATGGAATATATATCTAAAACAATATTTCCTTCTGAGCTTGATTTTTAAAGTTGTGAAAAATAATAAAAATATTTTCTTAGCATACACAATGAAAAGTACTTTGAGATTAGAAAAATGCCGCTAAAATTTTTGATATATCGCTGGCTGTTAAAAAGTTGTTAATCAATAAAAAATTGCATTTTAGTAAATACAACATTTGGAAAACTTAATAACTTTTAGCTTGGTTACCATAAAGTGAACATTTTGCACCATTTCTCTCAGCTTAAAATGTTTTTTGATTGTGTATAATAAAAAAGTACTTGATAAGTTTTTTGAAAAAAAATTTATTTATTCCGACCACTCTATTGCCTAAATGGTGCACTTTAAAAACGGGGAAAAGTTTGTTTTTAATATAGTTTTTGGTGTAGAATCGAAAGGTGAATTCAAATTTTATATAAATACAACTCTTTTTTCCCGGCAGTAAAAGGTCCCCTAAATTGATGTTTTGGTCGCCACGTGGCAGTAAAAGGAGTTGAAGTGATCATATTGGGATGGGAAGCTCTATACTTTTTTGACTTTTTTATATATATATATATGTAAAATTTTTAAGAATATTGCGAAAAACTTCAGTAATTTTTGATTTTCTATTCCTTTTCTAATCGTATATTTAGACTAGATTGCATAATTATGCTATGGGACATCGTGCAGGCTAAAAAATAGTTAAATTTAAAGTCAATCATGAATTTCTATGACTTTCTTCTAGAGACAAATTACTAATTATTAAAAGCTAACTTTTTCTGCAATCTCTAAATGCAAATTTAGCTGAACATTGTTGGACAGTAAGGAGTAGGGGCAACATTGTGGAGATGACAAATCCAAATTTTATAATTTTTTGGACAACTCTAATGCTCATATAAAAGATTAAATTGCTTTTTAAAATTCATCTTACCACAGATTAAATAAAAATAGATTTTAGTTTGCTGTTTTTGAATTTTTGGGACCAAACATCTCTATAATTTTGTATTATTTAGCTTTATTTATTAATGCTAAAAAATTTGAACCCCAAAAACAACAAATAGCTAATAATTTGTATATTTTCAAGTTTTTGCTGTTTTTTTCTAAAATGTTGCTACTTTTTTCACTAAAAAGTTAGTAGCTAAAAAGTTTTTAGCTATTTCTAGCGGTTTTTTAGTCTGATTTAGCTGCTTTCCTTGAAAAAAAGGTTTACAACAGTGATCATCAGCTCCGCAAACGCCAACGCTATCACCATCAACATCATCTACTTCAACCACTATTATTCATTCAAAGTATTATTATTACTAAGGCTGTAACATTTTGTTGCATTAACAATAATAACAACAACTATACATACAAAATATACAATGCTTAAAAAAATGAGAAAATGTAGAATTACTTGCAACATTGATACACAAACACTCCATACTATATATAAATTGCTATATTGTATGACAACGTCAGAGGTACATATTAGGGTTGTCATTCGAATAAAAATTATTCGATGAATCGCATAAAACGGATAAAAACTAATTCTTCTTTAATAAAACTTTTTCGAAAATTTACCAATTTTGGCCAAAATTTTATAAAAAATGATAATAGACAAAATAAAAGCCAAAACTCTATTAAAGAAATAATTAATATTTTAAAACTTTTATTAATTGTTTCTCAAGATATGGACACTTTAACGACGGGTAAAGATAAATGATTTGAATATCAAGAAAGCACAATACAGATAATGATTTCGTTGAAATATAACATGATTTTTTACGTTTAAACTATCAAAAACTATCAAAAATGTTGCAACGAAAACACGTAAACTTGTGAATGCCGTTTATATAATTTCTATGGTTACTAAAATATGATCTTAACAGCTCGATGTTCGAATAAAATCGCCGATATATATTTAACTTTTTAATGATTTTCAAAACTGTAATTTTTTCAGCACGAAATGGCCTATGATTGAGAAATCTATTGGCGTTAATATAACCTATGCCAATTTAGTAAATGGACAATTTGAAAACCCTTTTAATTAAAAAACTAATTATTTTTTTTCAAATAATAGAGTATAGGCTATACATTATTAATTCAATTTTAGTGGGAGCCAACGGACCGCGGTCTTCTATTTAGCGTATTTTATGCCATTTTAATACACTTTTTGGATGTACCTTTTGGTTTCCCACACTAGTACTTTTGGTTAAAACTTCGCTTTGGCCGAATATCGTACCTTATCGGGAGTTTTTGTCAAGTCATCAGAATAGAATACAGAATTAATACTTCTGTTGTTCCAAGCAAACAAATTAAGATTTTTGAACATCGAAAATTATTTAAAAAAATTTTTTTTATGAACTTTTTTCTTTGTTGTTGGTATTTCTGCTAATTGTTTTTTGCTATATTTGGGCACTGTCTTCCTCTGGTAGTGTTTCTGGCCAACTTAGAATTTAACAAACTCTGCTGCGGTAAATTTTGTTGGTTTTAGCATAGCGTCCAAGCATGCCATTGACATTTCTTATTAAACTATTTTGTTCAACCAATTTCATTTTTAATTTTTTCCAAAAATGCTTATAATATTTTATTGACATGGATTTTGAAAAAAAACATGTCTACTTAGCAGTAATTTATATTTGAATTTTGGTATTGTTGTGAAAATTTTTAAAAAATATTTTAATTGTTTAAGTATTTTTTAAATTGCTTTAATTCGTTCGATAAATTTAATAATTTTTAAAAATTTATTATTTGATCGTTTATTCGAACAAAATAAAAACTCGAATAAATGACAACCCTAGTACATATGTATATATATATACATTACGATGAAAAATAAAATTACAAAAAATATTCGGATGTACCGACCTTCTACTACGTAGCAACCTACTAAACTCTTTTTCTCTACATAAGGCATATAATGTGCCGAAGTATGCAACAACACAAGTAATGACGATTGTTCTACGACAAGGTTGTCAAATTTAGTGAAATTCTACAAAGTAATAGGGAAATATACATATATAAGGAAATGATAATGATTGAAACCTTTTAGTCGTTTATATAACACATAAGATTAAAAAATGGAATTACTATAACAATTGGCAATTGGAATTTATGGGATTAAATAGTACTCCCTAATAACAGAAAATCGGAAATTTTCATAAACACAATCTGGTTTATTTTCTCCAGTTAATCGGTTTGTTATATTATTATTTTTGAGCTTTAAATTCCATCTAAAATAACTTGTTCAGACAAATCCTAACCAAGAATCTGCCTGAGAAACCATAAAAAACAGGGCTTCAACACATTACCAGGCTATATACTCGCAATATTACTTTTGTTCGTAATAGGTACCCATTAACCTATCGCGTACATAAAGGCACACAATAATAGATACCCATTAAAATCTCGCTAAAAAAATACACAAAATAATGGGTACCTATTACTTTTGGCACATTACGAACTAAAGTAATGGTGCGAGTAAATAGCCTGGTAATGAGTTGAAGCCCTGTCTTTGCTGGGATTCTTTTATTATTGGAATTTGGAAAAAGGCGAATTTTGCAGCCACATTTGTCGCAAAAACAACGAGACTGCTTTGATCTGTAGGAGATAACACAAAGAGGGGTACCGGCAGATCCCAATAAACTATAAATACCTTGTAAAGAATATAAATTTAAGGGAAACGTTTTTTTTAGATCTACTATATAGGTAATATGGTACCAATATTTTTGTTTTCTTGATTACTTTAACCGAGCTTACAAATAAATATAGTTTTCGTAAATTAAAGACAGTATTTCTTACAATAACTTATTAATTTTTAACAATATTTTTTAACCCTTTCATGATAGTTTGGACAGCTAAACAATATACGTGCCTCTTTTTCTCACTCCTTTACACCATATCCGAAATTCATTAAAATCCGCTGCCAACCTTGCTGTTTTTGTACTATCACCAATAATGTATATCGAGCTTTACGTTTTTTAGCATAACTTGGGAACCCTGTGTGAAATTTTAATAATTTTTGTAGCAAAGCATAGAGCATTATGTATGAACAGTTTCTCAAAATTCACACGATTTGTAAAACATTTAAGTGTATTTCTGATACATTTAATATGTATACAATAGTTCGGCCAATCGCTGAACATTGGCGTCAAAATTGATACGAAAATAAATAAATAAAGAACTTATGAATTAATGACTATATTCTACCACTTCGATACATAGAAAATTATATTAGCCCTAGGTAGGGTGGTACGTATGAGTGATATTTAAATTTATTTATAACTCATACGTCATGTGTGAATAAAAAACTTCATAGTAAAATTAAACAAAAAATTGGATCAGTTTTTTTTCAGTTTATTAAAATGAAGACGGGACAAATGATTATTTTATAAAAATTTATGTGATTCAATTTTAATATATCTTTTCAAAGTTCAAGTAACTAACTTTTATATACATTTTCAAGTAAGTACTTACATCATAATTATTTTTCTTTTTAGGTAAGTGTTAATCATAAAAATACATATTTGAATTGTAAGTATACACAGAAAAATATACATTGTTACTACTTATATTTAATTTAACTACGAATTATTTAAGAAAGACTGCAATTTTTATTTGTCATTGTCCCAGTAGATTTAATTTTTCGAGTTTAAATTTTTAACCTCGAATGAACGAAATTACACACAAAAACTTTGTTATCCCAAACAAGTTTTCTAAGTTTCTAAACTAATTACAGTTATTTATCATTTTAGGAAATTTACTGCCAATGCAATAACACTAGCCGACAAAGCGTATAAAAAGTCAACACCTTGAGATATAAAGTATACCTTTCTAAAGGTTTAAGTAGCACTGAATCTAAATCTCCGAATTCGTTCAACACATAAGGTTTTCCAGATATTTTAACAGAAAGTAAAAAAAAAAAACGATTATGCGATTTATTTTTAGACAGAAATATAACAATATAACGGAAAGCCCACAAATTGCTTTTAAAATTCAGGTATCAACTTTCCGACATTGTATTCGTTCTTTGATAAATCGTGTTTTAAAATTCATTGGAATTTTATTTTTGTATTAAACAAAAAACGTACCCAAGCTACAAAAAAAATTTTAACCGATAATATTTCATAGAATTAAAATCATATATAAAAAAAAATTATATTCTGATTATAGTTGACCTTTATGTTTCAGTGTGTTGTTTATTCGGCGCTTAAGATCAAGTAATATAATAAAAATAAAACACAAAACTTATTATTTTATTATATATTTAATTTTTAAACCACTATTTCGACGAATTTCATAGGTCATTTTCTAGGTGTTTTATTTTAACTAAATAAATGAACCGTGTTTAACATAAAATTAAATAAATAATAAAAATTAAAGTAAAAATTTTTTTTTTTTTTTTTGTTATTGTAGCTTTATTTACAATCTATTTTACAATATTAAGTAAATTATATAAAAAGGAGGTAATTAACTTACGTTATTAGGTTTCAGTAAACCTAATAACCTCATATAATGCGAACTATTTACATTATTTACATATTTACAATATTATTTTCTATATGGCAAATCTAATACATGGAATCTTTTTAGTCTTTTAATCTCTTCTGAGTCGTCCAATAATGTAATAGCTAGGGTATTTGGATGGTTACTGAGCCTTTCTAGGTAACGAGAACTAAATCAGTTTATTTCGTTTTTAAGGTTGGAATCAGGAGATCCTTATGAATATGGTGATTTGTTATATACCAAGGTGCTTTAACAATTTGTCGAAGTGTTTTAGATTGGTATCGTTGTAAAATTTCTACGTTAGAGTTACTTGTAGTTCCCCATAACTGTATACCATATGTCCAAACAGGTTTCAATATAACGTTATAGATTTTAATTTTGTTTTCAAGGCTGAGTTCAGACTTTGGTCCTAACAGCCAATACAACTTTTTCGTTTTTATATTTAAATGTTCTCTTTTTTTTTTGATGTGATCTTTCCATGTTAGTCTTCTATCCAGATACATTCCTAAGTATTTGACACTACTGGTTTCAGGTATTTGGGATCCATTTATATAAACCGGCGAACAATCGTTTTTTCTCAAAGTAAATGTTATATGTACTGATTTTTCAGTATTAACTACAATTTTCCATTTTTTAGCCATATATCTAGCATATCTAGTTCTCTTTGTATTTTTGTTGAAGCTATAATAGGAGATTCATCTGACGATATTACAGATGTGTCATCAGCATATGTTGCAATTGAAAGTAATAATAAAAATTAAACAAGTGCGCCCCGGTAGGCTAGTTGGTAGAATGCTGGCTTATCAGTGCGGGGGTCGTGGGTTTGATTTCCACCAGAGGCACTGGTCTGTTTTCGCTACAACGCGCCGGAAGCCATATAAGCTAGTGCTCGGTTAGGGTAATAGGATATAATTTGTAATTATATGATTATTAATAAATAAGTAAAAAAAAAAAAAATTAAGCAAATAATTAAATTAAAAATGGTGAGGTTTTATTTTTATTATATTAGAGGACCTTACGCATAATAAACAACACACAAAAAAATTCAAGACAAAATTAGACTTTAATATTCATATGAATTCTTCTTGCATTAATGGCAATGAAAAACAAGCTAATGAATTTAAAAGGATAGTTTATTTAGGGATGATAAAACAAAATTTTAAAATAAATCTTAAGCTGCAATGCGTCCAGAATATATACACTGAAATAAGATTAGATCTGTAAATTGTCACAGGAATTCGTAAACTGAAACCCTTCAATATTTAAAACAGTTTTTCACAAAGCTTAATAAACAATTTCATATTATTTATCAAAAATGTCATACGACTAATGAAAAAAAAAAGTTTCGTTATTAATATGCTTTCCATTAAGTTTAAACAATCTTTCATTATGAAGAAAACTTTATAAGTTTAGTGAACAAAATTTATTAAAACTCGCCAAGGAAAGCCTAATGCAATGAACAAATTCTAAATTCAGAATCGGATTCAGCTAAGGTTTGAAAGGGTTAAACAATTTATTAACCTGTGTAATATCCCTATGGGGAATGACACCGGTCCTGCGTGTGCCACAGGATCGGTCTCTTCGTGCCAGAGACCGATCGTCTGCTAAATCCTACCATATGTAAACAACTGGCAACTTTAACATTGGTTTGTCATAGGAGGGGGTCATTTGTCGTGCTTTAAACCACATAGTGGCATGCCATAGGACTAACCAAAGATGGGCATACAACAAGAATGTCGCAAAAGGGCCATGTCGTATAAAATAAACGAAAACTAAACAGCTTCCAATGGTTAAAATTCTGGTCAACTGGCTTTTTCTTGTTAATAAGCATTCTGTTTAAGTGGTATGCCCTCCTTTTACCAGTCACAGGATTGATAATTTTAGTGATAAGTCTTCTTTAACCAGTCACTTTAAGGTCAATTGACTTCTCATTCCCCATAGGGATATGTTATTGTTAGTAGCTTAGAAAATCGTATTTTCTATAAAAAAACTACTTAGAAATTATATGGGTATTTTAATAAGCTTTAAAACAAAATTATACATATTTTAACACTAGAATAATGACCAGTCATTTGAACTGGTTTCTCATTTGTGATTAAAAATTACAAATTTGTGTTCCAATTTATTCCAGATATTATTATATGACTTTTGTAGGATTAAGTGGCGTAAGAACTTTTTGAAATTTCACTTAGTTTTCGGGAAAAAAGTTTTGTTGCTACTCTGCCCAAATTCAGTCAAAATGATTATTCATTCAATTTTATATCGTTACCGTTTAAGCAGCAATCTAATTTTGAAAACTGCATACAACGCATTTCGATATGATATGTTTTTTAAGCGATTTTTGCAACAGAAAGTAAATATATGCTATTTTTTATGAATTTGTCATTAGCTTTTTAGTGTAACTTTTTGTTAATTTTTACGATTTTTAATTGATTTATACATTTTTAATCTAGAATTCCAAATCTACAGAATGATATCAATAAGTTTTTGTTTATCTGCAGCAATTAATAAAATACATTTAAGACAATCACTGATGCTACAGCATTTTTACTTTTACACTTTTTATACTTTTTACATGTTTTACATGAAGTTTACTTTTGAATACGAAAACTACAAAATATTTTTTTTATATGAAACCATAGAAACATATTGTATATAAACATATTCAGAAATATAGTTTCTGTAGTTTAATATAAATAAGCTTCTCTGATGTCATTTTGAAGATTTTTAGTTCTATATATAAGATATATAAATTAATTAAAAGTCGTTCAATTTTAAAAGAAGTTACGCTAAAATAACTAATTAAAATTTCATCAAAAATAGTATACATCTACACTTAGAATTCTATATAGGTAAAGACAAAACTAATGAAATTTCAATTAAAGAAAGGACGACTTACATTACAGTAAATTCAACTAACATTGTCATTTGTTTTGTAATGTTCATAAAATGACTAACAATTGTAGTAAAAATGAACCACATGGTAGTAAAAAGTAAACAACCATTTATTTTTTTTCTTTTTGAAAACCAACTGTAAAAAATTAATATAAAATCGTAAAACAGTCATTTAATGTATGTTGTTTTTTTTAAATGAACTACCAGGTTAGTAAAAATTTTAATTTGTTCTACAAATGACTGACATTTACATTAATAATAAAGCAACTTTATTACAATCCAAACAATTACATATTTTTAAAACAGAAGTTCCCTGAGTGTACATTCTGTTCCAAATATCGATTAAACAACATAATATTTTGAAATAATTTAAGTGTTTTAAAGTGCTAGACTTTTAGATTACGTAGCTGCTTAAATACCAGTCATTTTAACAGATTTTGGGTAATTTTAACAGGTCTGAATTTACTTATACACTTATTGCGGAATTTCTCAAAAAAACATTTGGGTGTTAATACAATCAAGCTTATGGCATCTCTATTTGTCTATGTATTTCTAGTATATAGAATTAAACTAGTTTTGTATTTGCCGCTAGTTCTCTGGAAATTTTTCATTTCTTGTAACCCATTTGTTATGTTGTTCTTCTAGCTGTACACTCGAATTTTATATAAAAGTATTTCCGGTACATACTTGTAGAGGGCGTTTGAGTATTTTGAATGTGTAAGTAAACTTTTAGAAGCATTAATGCAACAACAATTTTCTCATACTAGATACTATATGAATACTTATACCAACAATGAATTGCAAAAAACCGGAAGCTAACGAAATGTTCACAAAAAGCCGATGCTTCATAGTGCGCTTGTTGCAACAACAAACATATTCGTATACACTAGATTTTGGAACTGGGCAGAATCTTGGTCTCATGTGTATGGAATAGAAAAAAAAACAAATTTAAACCGTTTGTTAGTACCCAACCATTTCATTCGTTCATTCACTTGGAATGTGTTTGTGTTTTTTTATTTTCAAGAATTCTAGCGCGTATTAGAGACACAACAATAAAATTCTACTCTTACTTATGAGTTTGTGTAGGTGTCTGTTGCACATTAGTGGCAATGGTGGGTGTTAGTATATGTAAAAATTAAATCGGTTTTTTGAATAGAGAAAGTTTTTATTTCAAATTAAAAATTATAGTTCTATTTGTTTTGTTTGTTTTAAATGTTACGCATATATTTTTATTATTCCTATATAAAATTTAATATAAATTAAAAATTTACAGTTCAAAACTATTCTGGAAAATTAATTTTGTTTCACAGAATTAAATTTGTACATTAAATTTCTTCAATCAAAGTAATCATTTTTTTTATTTTTTTAATTAATTGGTTTTATATTAAAAAATTTTTTTAACAAACATTTGGGTTTGAAGACTTTAATAGTTACCATTTTATAATCTAATTTGTTTTTCTCTACATAATCTTCTATATACATATTTTGAAAGTATATAGATATATATTTATACTTAACCCCATTTTTTCATTCCCATAAAAACTTTTTGGTTTGGTTTTAATTTGTCAAAAGTTTGTGTATTTTTAAAAGTTATTTTTGTTGTTGGTTGGAATACATACACATTAAAAATTCACTCAAATATAAATAAAAACTTTAAGAAAAAACATAGACAAAACGCTATTTAAACTTTTTAAAAGTTCAATGGTTTGTCTTTTATATTAATAAATTTTAATTTAATAAAAACAATGTTTTTTCAAAAGTTTGTTAATATTTTGAATTTCAGTTTAAATTTAACATTTCGAATGAATATTATACTTTTGACTTAGTGAACAGAACAGATTATTGTCAATAATATTTCAGTTAAATATTTGTTTGACTTCACACTCACTTTAAATTAAGAGTTCAATAATATCTTTTAAATGATTACTTGTTCTAGCCAACAATGTCAACAAAGTAAAAAAAAATCTCAAATGAAAAAATATTACCATAATTTAAAGAAATCGCTTATACTGAAAAACAACTCGTATATTGAAGAAAAAAAGGCTAATATTTGAAATAAAATCGTCAAACATTTCTATAATTATAAAAAAATCACTACAATTAAAAAAAAACGTAAAAATTAAAAATAATAGCTAAAACTGAAAAAAAATCACCAAAATAACAAAAAAAATTAAAGTTATGGAATTTTTTAAATTTTAAGGATTTATATAATTATGCACACAGAGAAAAATGTAGCTATTTGCCAACTAAAATTCGTTTACTAACACTCAAATTCGATTATTACGAATTGAAGTCGGTTGGTGCAACTCAACATTAGTTTTCACAACAAAGCTCGGTTAATTCAAATGAATTTTAGTTGCAGTACCCTAAATATTGGCACTTTATTTCTCAGTGTGTGGCGATTTATTTTTTATTTTTTTTTAAATATAACGATTTTTTGAATATTGAAGTTTTTTAATTTTGTAAATTTTTTTAATTGTTGATGTAATTTATCGATAGTTTTTAAACTTGTTTTTATTTGACGGTTTTTTCTATTTTATGGAGATTTTTTATATATATTATATTTTGCGAAATTAAATAAAAAATAATTCAAATTTATATACTCTCTTAATTATATAACTGATAATTTGCAAAATCGTTAACAGCAAACAAATATAAGCCATTCATTATTGAAATTTCAGAAATATTTGATGAATCAGGCTTCGAGCTATTATTTCTGAAAGACTTTGGAACGTAGATAACAAAAATGGCTTTAAAATTTCAAAGTTAGATAAAACTATTTGCACACAACTTTTTGTAGAAAATATAAATTTTTTGATAATCTTTTTGCAGAAATTACAAATTTGAAAATAATAATGCTAATGTTGCAAAATACACTCAAATAGTTTGAATGAAAATCTACCTAAGATATCTTTCGCTGTAGTTGGCGCCCCTGTCTGTATATTTGTTTGCGGTTTTATCACACTGGATTATTAATCTATACAAACATTTAGTTTAGAAATACACATTTAATCTTTATTAAATTGAAATATTTTATTTTGACTTTTTTTGAATTAATAGACAATTAATTTCACATGCCGATGACAACAAAAAATTTAAGTTTAATGGTAACCTGCAATTTTGTTTTATGTATGAAAAACAGATACAAAAACCTTTTATGGTTGATATTTTTATATGTCTTACAAGTGTTGCTCTTTTTAGTATCATTTTTCTCGTCACTACTACATCTTACCATGCAGCGACATCTAATTCATTCTGCTTATATCTTTCAATTTGGTTTTCGTCCACACTATTAATGTGCTTATCAGCACAATTTTTTTTAGCAAAATAAATTAGTAAAACATTAGTAAAATTTTAGCTGAAAACATAATTTTAGCAAAAATGTTGCTGAAAAATAGTATACCTGATTTACAAGACTTTTTGCTAACTTTTTTTTTTGAGTGTAATATCTAAAATATTTTTTTCAAATCCTATATTTAGACACATTATTTTGTGATTTTTTGTTAGCATAGCTATATATTTTTAACATAGCCAACAAAAACTCGAAGCACAATTCATTTACATTTTAAGCAACCCATTATTATATGTGACGATAGCTGAGTTGGTAGAGGTGTCGCCTTACAACCAGAGATCCTAGTTTCGAATCTCAGCGCGTTAATTATTTATTTAAAAAATATTTGTAATAATTTTTTTTTATAAATATTTTTTTTAAGAAAATCTATCTACAGACACATTACTTTTCCAATCCTTTATCCATATAAGTAACCAGTTTCTTTAACACCTACTAGGTAATGAGTCCCCCTATTACTTTTAGGCTTATCGCCTATAAAATTCATCAGTGCAGTAATGTGTATTCGAATGTGTGGAGACCTATGCCAATACATTATTTTACCGAATATTTGGTAATGTATGGTTTTGCTGGGGTTTAAAGTCTTAGTTCTTAACAATTATTTAATTTAACATAATAAAACAAATATTTATACTAAATTTTTGACGTATTCATGAAATTGTATATAAGATTTCCATTAGGTTTCTAACACGTACTAGCAATAATTTTTGCTAATTACTCTCCAAGCAGTAATTTGATTTAAATATAGCTTTATCTCTCTATATATTCGACTAGTTTATACATACGTATGTATTGTAATTCATGACTCTAAAAATAAAATATATCTGTTTGTGTTTATTGCTACATACTCAATACAACCACAGGTTTTCAAGGATATTTAATTACACTGTTAAACACTAAAAATTCATCACATATGCGGCTTTCCAATTGTGTAGGATTTTAGAATGCGAACACCAAATTTCAATATTAGCTTCAATTTTTAAAATATTCGTGAATAAAACTTTTAAACTACGAATAACTTTTAATTTGGTTTAACAGTATTGACTTTGAGCATTAAAAACCATACACTCATGGAAGTAAACCTGTAAAAAGAGCAGAAAAAGCTACTAAAAATTAGTTGAAATTAAGCTTGCAGAAATAAGTGCAATTTTAATAGATTTTCTTGCAAGAAGAGCGCAATTTTTAAATTTTGAATAAAACACAGATATTTAAAAAAAAATCGTGAAACTTTATTATATAGTAAAGTAGACAGAATGAGGTTATGTATGGAATAATATATCGTGCAGATGGCCGCCGCGATCTTTTAATGAAATTTTCAATGACCGTTTTGCATGAATGCTGCGGTATTTCATTAATGCAGCGTCCAATTTCCTCTTTTAAGGCTTGAGTCGTCGTCGGCTTATTCGCAAACCATCGACTTCAAAAAACCCCAAAGAAAAAAATCTAATGGTGTTAAATCGCATGATCTAGGCGGCCAATTCTGATCTCCAAAACGCGAAATAACACGACCGGGAAATGACTGATGCAGCAATTGAATTGTTTCTCTGGCTGTATGACATGTGGCGCCGTCTTGTTGGAACCACATGCCCTCCACATTCATTTCTTCAATTCTAGGCAAGAAAAAACTGGTTATCATTTCACGATACCGAACACCATTGACTGTTTGCGCTTGACCTGCCTCATTTTCATAAAAAAAAGGTCCAATGATTCCTCCAGCCCAAAAACCACACCACACAGTGACACGTTGAGGATGCATTTGCTTCTCGTGAATCACTCGAGGATTTTCCTCACCCCAAATGCGACAATTCTGAATATTGACGAAGCCATCAAGATGAAAATGGGCCTCGTCACTGAAGATGATTTTATCGGCAAAATCAGCATTTTCATGTTGTCTCTCCAATACCACAATGAGAATGCGTTGTTCATTCGTGTAGCGCTCCATTTTTACTAACCTCGTACCTTCTACTAGCAAACAATAACAAGTGTTCAAATGTCAAACAATGACACTTCGAATGTTGCCAGATTTAAAAATTGCATTCTTCTTGGGACAACCCTTTATTAATAAAATATGAACAGCTTAAATAAATCTATTAACATCATTGTAATTTTCGAATCTATTAACTTTACAAAATTTTAGTTATATAAGATGTGAATTTTAGTTAATTTAAAATAGCATTTTACTCTGTAAAACTAGCAAAAACTTTTACTAAATATTTGTAGACTCAAAATAGCAAACAAAAACTGTAATATCAAAAAAATGTTTCCTAAATTTTTCTCAAATTTTGTAGAGTGCAAATTATAATATAAATAATAAAAAAAAAATACAGAGCTCTATTTGACTTTTATAAGATAATAAAACACAAAGCTGTGTCTTTCTTTAATGTATCTTTATTGTTTCACTTATTTCTTATGTACATCAGAATGCTATATTTTAAAGAATAAAGAATAATCTAAAATAAAAAAAAATTGAGAATATTGTATGCATTGTTGATCTTTTAAAATGGAATTTCATTTTGAATTGTCAGGCTTGAAATCATAATTAAAATATTACTATTATAAATAGAAAACACTAATTGTTAATAAATTTTAGAGATCTCTCTCTACCGCTGATCATCAAAAGATTTTACATTTAACAACCCACCAAAAATTGTTCTGCCAAGTAATGATTTAACCGAGCATTTTCATAGATGAATTTAACATTGGCTGTCATAGGCAGGAATCATTCTTTTAATGCTGCAAAAGAACTTCCTACGAATATTTTAAGCCTAAATAACTTCCCGGGAGTTGTTTAGGCAGAAAACTTCCAAAGTATCATATTTGGAATGATTGCCCCTATGACAAGCCAATTTTAATTTCATAGATGAAAATGCCAAATTAGTAGAGATAAACTTTTTGGTAGGAATTAGTGTTTCAATTATTACCATAGTCTCAAACCTGACAAATCAAAACGCGATGATATTTTAAAAGATACACAATACAAAAATCCTCATACCAAACCTTAGCAGTTGGACTGGCAACCCAGCCAAAATAAAGCTGTAAGCTAAACTTGTAAGAAAAAACGAAAATAACTCCTATGATTCGGGTAATATTTAACACCAAGTTTTTTGTGTGGTTGGTTGGTATATATACCTGATCGAACCATGACCTTCTTGTGGGTGGTGAATGAGAATGAGCTAAAAGGTTCGACTTACTACCATTAACATAGGCTTGTTTTGAAATAATTAAAAAAAAACATTGTACCCAAAATATGCACTTTTAAATCCACCCTCTTTAAATATAAAAAAAAAAAATCTGTAAACTTTATATTATTTATTGTTTCTTGTTCTCTTATAATAAAAATCCTGCACTAAATCATTTAGCAGTAAATTGTTTATTTAACATTTTTTTTTTATACACACTCAAAAAAAAAGTTTGTTAAAAATGTTGTTAAACGTATATTTAAAATATTTAACTAACTTCTAGCATTTTTTAGCTGACATCGCGTTTTCGGCTAAAACTTTAGCTGAACGCTTTTAACAAAAACCTTCTTTGAACTAATGTTAAACTAATTTAACTTGCTATCAAAATTGTGCTTGAAAACACATTAATAGCATGGAGAACAAGCAAAAAAAGTAGATGTGGATGTAGCAGCTTGTATGGGCGAAGTAGAGAAAAAACAAAACATACAAACACAAAATTTGGATTAATTTCGTTTATTTAATTTGTTCTTTTGTATACTGCATATCAAACAAAGGCACGCATGAAAACAATTTAAATAAAAGAATAAGTAAATTAAATAAACTAATTAAAAAAAAAATACGAACTGAATGAAAGTTTGAGAAACTTGAAAATTGAAGGTGCATAACAAAATAAAATACGCTTTGGTGCTGCTGTACAAAACAATATTTTGATAAATTGAGAATGCAGGCAAAAATAAAATATCAACTACGCTTTGGTTCGACTGTACAAGACAATAAATGTCAGTCTCAGTATTTAAAAACATCCACTTTTAGTAGATAAAGGGTTTTTATGATATTTAGAGATAGTTTGAATATCAATAGTTTGAATATAAAATTACATATACATTAGAGCAAAGTTGCAAAGTTGTTTCTTTCTCGCTCCCCGCACATTTAATGTCAGATTGGGCGTAATAAATAAGATTTGCAAAAAAAAAAAGGATTCCTATTGCGTAAACCGGCCATGCCATTTTGAATTTTGAACTTAAAAATGTACTGAAAATCGTTTATAGCTTCACTGGTCTGTTTTCGATACAACACGCTGAAAGCCATAGAAGCTAGTGCTCGGTTAAGGTAATAGGATATAATTATATGATTATTAATAAATAAAAAAATAAACAAAGAAACTCCATCTATTTTCTCGTAAATACTTTTGACTTACATATGTAAAATCGTGATGTGTTTTGCAAACAAAATCAAAATTTTGCAAAAAAAATTAAAGCATTAACGGCAGTTTTAACAAAGATATGGTAAAAACCATAAAGATACACTCATAATAATCCATGCTAAAAATACGAAAAAAATGTCAGATCAACAAACTCTTTTGTAAAATGAACAAATTTTCGTTTATTTTACAAAAATTTTTGTTGTTTTGACATTTATTTGTATTTTTACGCAGGGATTATTATCAGTGTATGGTAAAATATATTTTTTTTTATATTCTGTGGTGCCCTCTAGAATGCAATATTATGGATGGTATAATGGATAAAATATAAGACCGACCCCTATTAATTTTTTCCCCTAACATTTTTTCCGAGCAAATTAAATTTTTGTGAAACTCGCTGAAACATCCTCTAACTGTATCAAAGGTGTTCCTAGCGGAGTCAACCACGTTTTTGTTGAACTTACCTACCCTCTATCTTCATTCCGTTTTTTTATGAAATTAAGAACTCCGATTGTGAGTTCTTTGATTTGTATTATAAAATGTAATTTTTGTATAAGAGCCCCCTTAGGGAGTAATGATAGGGGGTAGGTATGTTCTGAGGAAATGTGGAGGTTGAAAAAATATTGGGGATGGCGAAAATTTTATAAAAATTTAATTTTGTATGGGAGCCACTTTAGAAAATATAAATATGGGGTAATTATGTTCCGAGAAGATGTTGGGGTTGAAAAAATAAAAGGGTTCGGTTATTCATTTGACTCATCTACACACAGAAAAAAATGTAGCTATTTGCCAACTTAAATTCGGTTACTATGACTCAAATTATGTTATTACGAATTTCAGACAGTTGGTACAACTTTATATTAGTTTTCACAAGAAAGTTCAGTTAATTCAACAGAATTTTAGTTGCAATACCCAACATTTTCACAAATCGAATGTAAATATCGTTGTACTAACTGAATTTATAAGTTGTTACCATTAATATACACTTTTCTATTCGGTTGGCACTTTATTTCTCTGTGTGTAGGAGCCCCATTGACAGAGCGGTGGGATTGAACTTTACAAAATGTCATTTTGTATATGAGCCCCATTCGGGTGTACAGATAGGGAGTAGGGATGTTCTTAAAAAAATGTCATACATTTGACTCCGCTAGGGGCACCGTGGAGACAGTTAGAGCAAAT
This sequence comes from Delia radicum, assembly GCA_021234595.1. Classification (NCBI taxonomy): domain Eukaryota; kingdom Metazoa; phylum Arthropoda; class Insecta; order Diptera; family Anthomyiidae; genus Delia; species Delia radicum. The sequence continues at coordinate 181,295,178 of CM037851.1, read as the reverse complement.
AGGAGCAGGTTTTATTAAAATGTAATTTTTGTATGTGAGCCCCTTATGGAGTTGTGATAGGGTGTAGGTATATTCGTAAAAAATGTTGGAGGGGAACATTAATGGAGGTGCGTTTTACATTTAATCAACTAAAGGCATTATATAACATTAAAGAGTACACGACAGAACATAAAAAAAAATTCATTATAAGGTTATTGCCATTTCGTCAAGGAAGAGACGATATATTCAAAAAAAACAAATCTTTGCTAAAACCTCAGTTAATAATGTATTAGCTGATGTGTAGCAAACAAATGTATCGCCTATAAGAGCCGTTTAAATTTGTTTTTTCAAAAGTATGAATGACAAAAATAATTTCTGTTTTATTTGGCATAATAACACTTTTTAACGAAAACACATTATTTAAAGAGTTGTAGAACAACAAAACTATTAACCATTTTTACAACATTTTTTGAACTCAAAAGTCAAAACGGCATTGCCGGTTTGGTTGATAGAATTCCCTTTTTTTACAAATCTTATTTTTTACATCCAATATATCAGAAAATGCAAGGGAAGCGAGCAAAAAAACCACTTTGCTCTAATATTCATATACATGTAAGTAATGGAAATTATTATGTTTTGTTCTCAACATTTTGTTTTTTCCAGATTTTTTAATTAATTGCAATATGTGAACGATGTGGAAGTTCTGAAATTTCTATATATATTTAAAACAATCACAAAAAAATAGATTTAAATTACAGCGAAAAAAATTAACTAAAGTGTAAAATCTATACTAAGTTTTTCAGCATTTTTCAATCTACTAAGCTCTGGCAAAAATTTTGTTGATTTCAACAAGTCGATTTTAATTTGCATTGAACTAAGTGTAAAAAATTTTGTGAAATTTACTAGTTTTTTGCTAAAAATCAACTCACTGATATTTAGCAAAACAATTTTGCTATTAGCTATTTTTCTGCAACGATCATCCCAGCAACAATTTTGCTGACTCAACTAACCTTTTTGCTAACTTTACGAACCTTTTTGTGGGTGTACTATCTCTCATTCCATTATATTTTTTAGTAATTTATTCCTAAACAACTTTTCATCACTTTACCATATATCATATTCTTAGTGGTACAAGCCTATGTCAATAAAACTAAAGCTCCTATATAAAATAATAACAGAAGCCGTTGGAAAAAATTAAATAACAGAAACCTCGACTGTAGAATAGTAAACAGAATAAAATACTGAAATATTTATTATATGAACACATCAAATAAATCAATTCTCCAAAAAAAGAAGAATAAAATGTTCGAACACTAACACACAAATACAAACACTTTGTAACCATGATGCAGCATAAGATTTTTTTGCTATATTGCACTATGGTTCCAAATCAGTTTTTTTTTGCAGAAACTACAAAAAAAAAAAAATTTTAAATTGAAAAGTGTTTAATACCTTTTCCAAGCCATCCAGAAAATAAAATAAATAAATTAAATTAGTTGGCAACACTGCCAATCTTTCAAAGTTGAAAGTATTTAAGTCAAGATTAACACATTTTTACAATTATATTATCAGAAAAGTTTAATAAAGCTCGTATGACACTGTATAGTTTTTGTATTGACAATCTAAATTAAAGCAGTACAAATATATTGTTACTCAATTTTTTAACTAGTGTAAAGAGTACGAACACATAGTGCCAAATTGTAGTAAATGTCAAAACAAATACTTTTGTTATCGATAAATCAGCGAAAAATTGGGATATCTGTCAAAAGTGCAAACGAAAATTTTGAACTTTACCTTGACATTTCTCACAGGCAAATAAGTTTGTTGTCAGTTTTTTGTAAACAAATAATAGTACAATTAAAAAAAGAAAATGAATAAAAATATTGCACTTTGTGGTTTTGTGCACAATTTAAATATGATCCAAGTTTACAAATTGTATATATGTTTCATTCGCACATTAATGTTGTTTCTTTCTCCCAATACATCTTGAAACTATACAAAAACTATACAGTGTCATACGGGCTTAAGGAAGCCATAAATAAAATATACATATATTGGAAATTGATGATCAATGTAAGTAGTTTAAAATAGTTGTTTCCAATTTGGTTGGTTTAAAATAGTTGTTTCCAATTTAGTTTTTCTTGTGACCTTGTCGTTATACTTGGAGGTTGCGGTAATGTGGTTTTTGGTAACAAAACCTAAATGTTTCGTAGACAAAAAATAATGTATGGATATTAATTGGCATGAAGTTTTAAAGGTGAAAGTCTTTTTCAAGCTTTTTGGGAACTTATATCTCCACGGCATTTTTCAAAAAATAAATAAATATCGTAGCATCACCAAAATAAATCAAATAAAACAATGAAATTAAAAAAAATATATATATAGTGCGCCTCGGTAGGCTAGTTGGTAGCTTGCTGGCTTATCTATGCGGGGGTCGTGGGTTCGATTCCCACCAGACGAACTGGTCTGTTTTCGCTATAACGCGCCGAAGGCTACAGTAGGTAGTGCTCGGTTAGGGTAATAGTATATAATTTGTAATTATATGATTATTAATTAATTAATAAAAATATAGTGCTCCCGGTAGGCTAGTTGGTAGCGTGGTGGCTTATCAGTGCGGTGGTCGCGGGTTCGATTCCCACCAGAGGCACTGGTCTGTTTTCGCTACAACGCGTTGAAAGCCATAGAAGCTAGTGCTCGGTTAGGGTAATAGGATATAATTTGTAATTATTATTTATTAATTTATTATTATTATTATTAATTAATAAAAAAAAATATATATATATATATTTTTTTTCCATTATGGGACGATGAGGGTTAAAGGCAAATATTTAGTGTGAGTGTGGTATGGGCGTGGTATGGGCGTGGTTGAAATGGTTTTTTGATTAATATTAAAAAATAAAGGAGTGTCAATACTTTTCCAATTTATGCCAAAAAAAAATAAATGGATTTGGGACCACAGTGTATTGGTTAACAAAACACTCAACCATTAAAATGTTGTTGTATAAGGAGAAGTAAAAGAAATCTCTATAAATAAAGTCAAACATCCTTACAGATTTTAATTTTATTTTAGTTTTTTGTTCCTTGTTGTGTGTACAGTGCCAGAAAAAAGTTTTGAAACAATTATTTTTACCAAAAGTAAAAAAAAATAATTAAGCATTTTCATGAAGAAGATAAATTGACATTTAAACAATCTAATTGTAAAAAAACACAAATTTATTTGGTTATCAAAAACCGCATTATAATAACTTGCAAAAACAGTTTTTGATTGGACTAAAGTTTTGGCACATCTCGTTTTTTTTTGAATTTGTATACTTTTTACAAAAACAGAATGCTTTGAATAAATATAAGATATAGTCTTAACGTCTTTTGGTCAGAAAATCGTCTATTGATGGCATTATATTTCCCATTTTTAAAGACATGCAGTTTTTTATAGAAAAATCAAAATTCATTTGCACTTAAAAAAAACTTTCGCAAAAAGTGGATATATGTATACTGCATTTATGCCAGATTACAATTTGGAAAATCGTTAATATTTTCACAGTTGCGAACATACAAAATAAACTTGCATATCAAGAGAAAGGAAACAAGCTCATATTTAAAGAAACATAGCGTCTAACAGAGAAATATCTTCTGCAGAGATTGTGGCAAATGTAGAACTTGACATTTATTGCACTGGGTGCTCATGCCAGTTCCATTTTCTTTTTGTTTTAATTAAATCCTTAAAAGTTGTATAAATACCTGAACTCAACGGAAAATGGATTTTTGAAAATTTCCGAAAATTTTTTTTGTAAGCACTTTAGCCGCTTTTAATATCGGTTTTTTATTTGTTTCGGTTTTGGCATAGGTAACTGTCTTTAATTCGTATCGTTATTGCCCAAGCATCAATGCAGCTATGTATTGAATAAATTTTCAAAAAATTTCGAATCTTTTGCATCATAAAAAAGCTCAAATTTATTAAATTTGTATATAAAATATGTATTTTTTAATTTGGAAATACATTTTTGAGGCCTAATTAAAGAATGTCTTGTTAAAATTTTACTAATGGTTAAATTCAAATTTTATATGAGCAACAAAAAGATCTGTTAGCCAAAGACTGTTATTTGAGACGTTATTGAAAACAATAGCATTTCAAAATGCATAAACATGGTAGTTAGAGCGCTTCATCGATAATTTTGTTCGTATTTTAGGAACCATTAAAGTGGAATATCATGTTCATGTTCCAAAAGATTTTTTTGGAGGAGTACGGAACTATAAAATAGATTTTATCAAAAATATAAGGTTTTGAAACATAATATGTTTTCTCTATCTCTACCGGATAGATCAATACTAATGTGTTGCAGATCATTCGTTGCTCAAACTATTAGTTTAATGATCACTTTTATGATCTAAAACGTTAAAATTCATAATTTTACAAATTTAATACTTTACACACTGCCAACCCAATTTGTTCAAAAATCGTCAAGTTTTGTTGAAAAAATCTTTTAAATCGTCATTTTAAGAATAAGAAATCGTCAAAAAATCGTGATTCCGAAAACTATTTATGATTTAATAAAAAAAATTTAAATTTTACGCTTTATTCACTTTAATTGTAATTATTTCACAATTTTAATGTTCTTTTTATTAGTTTCTTTACAAACGACTCTGAGTATTAAAAACACAACTCCCAATATTCATTTCGGAAAATAGAATTTTAAAATCACTGACCTATTTTAAAATCTGCAAAATTCCTTTAGTTTTAAAATTTTTTTCCGATATTTGGTTTTACAAAATTTGTTCATACATACAATAAAAAGGGAATTAAAGAAAAATATTGTTTTACCAAAAATCAAAAATGTAGAAAATCACATTATTTTTTAATAAAAATTAAAATAAACCTTTAAAAATGATGGGAGTTTATATTTAGTTGATCATTAAATGGGTAAATGAAGAATTTTTATTCGATTTGATATCATTTTATCACATTTTCCTTAGATGTTTTAAACAAAATGAAACTTAATCAAATATTGTCAGTAAATTTTAGAGAAATAAATTAAAAAATTTAAAAACTCTATAAAAATTGCAAATTTTTATAAATCGTCATTTTCCATACAATAAATTTTGTGAAATCGTCAATCGTCATTTTCACATATTTCACTTCAAAAATCGTCAAAATGGAAACAAATCGTCTAAGTTGGCAGCGCTGACTTTACAAATTCATAAATAGACACTGCATTGGCGTGAAATGAGAAGAAAACTGATTTAGTTTTAGTAAAATCTTTTTAATACTTCATCTACACAAATAGATAAAAGATAATAAAAATTTCTGCTAAAGCTACTAAAATTTAGTTAAAAATGACGTTGCAGAAAAAACTGCTTAAGTTAGCAGATTTTTTGCTAAATATTACTTTGATAAGAAAAGCAACAATAAATCTGTTGCATATCATCCAAACAGTGTTGCGCTTTCGTGCCATAAAAAGGTTTAATTGAAGAATACTAAATGTGTAAAAACTTCTGTCGGGTACTGTATATTGGTGAATTTTTTTATATGGTTTTCGGTTGAGTTTCTTGTCATCGCCACAAGTTTTCCTTCTTTTTTTTGTATTTGTGCTTTAGTTTTTCTTTTGTCTGTTAAAGCCGCATTATCATTTGTTGCTGTAGTTGTTGTTTTTGGGTTGGTGTTTTGTCGTTTCTGTTTTGTATATATTTTATATTGTGTATGGGTATTGGTTTAATATCCCTTTTACGTTTGTTTGCCATTTAAATTGCCTTGAATTGTTTGTTGTTACCGTTGTAGTTGCTGTTGTTGTTGCTGCCTGTGTTTGCCTTTGAAATTTATTTAACTTTCTGTTGCTTTCTGTTTTTCTTGACAACTTTTCAATAAAGTATATTTATTTTGTGATTTGTTTTGATCAATAAATTAGAAAAAAGTAAAACACAAGTCAGTGATTTATGTAAAAAAATATTATGTATCAATATTTGAAGGGTATATGTTTATAACAGGTTTTTTATTTTTTGTTGTTATTTACCCTATTTTATTTACCGAATTTTAATGGCTAGGAATTTAAGACCAAACGTTTTGGAAAATATATGACGAATTTCAAAATTTTTGGAAAATTCGACGTCAAATATTTTAAATTTAATTTGTGTCACACGAATAATCTTTTGTGTATATATTAGCCGTTGTATAATCATACTAAATCCATTCGCTGTAATCATTTACCTTTAGCGGTACAAATGGGTTTAACATTTGGAGCAAATAAAAAGTAGTAAAATTATAATTTTTGCTTAAATTTAATTAAAGATACATCAATTTATAGATCTCATTGCATATATATATATTACACCACATATATATTTCACCACCAAGAAATATAAAAATACACTCATTATTTTTTTTTTTGTCATATTTTAGAACTCAAAAAGAAAACCGCTATTATTTTGAAAAACATGTATTACTTAGGAAATCATATACAAATTTTATAAAAGGATGCTTTTTGAGATTATGTAAATTTGTTTTGCCCCATACTATTTAAAGTCATTAAAATTAGTATTCAGCTCTTTAAAATCCTTTATCTGATGTAAGTTTCGGCGGAATTGATACAACGCTTCAGGTGTCACAAAGCGAAATGTGTTTTTTCAACCTTTAATTGTGCATTGAAAATGAAAACTATTCAAGTTCGAGGCCATACACTATATTTCTTTATTAGGATATTGTCCTAACAAATAATCCATAGAGTTTCTTTTTTCGTTTTTAAATACTGTTGTTAAAACTCAATTCCATTAAATGTCATAAAAACCCCTATAGCAAAACTGCGATAGTTTAAAAATCAGAAAATTTTGGTTTCACCTTTTTTTAACAGAGAAGTAATACTCAGGAAATTCTTCCAATTAATTAGTGTGTTGCTTTCTTTGGAAATGGGATAGTGGAGAGATGAAAGGTGGTGAGAGATAAAGGGCTTCAAACATGGCTACACTGTAATTGCGCGAGATGATAAGTCTTAGAACAGTTGTTGCTCGCAACCTGATGTAGAGTTGGCGAATTTATTGAAGCTTTTTGTTTCATAGCCCTGATTCATTATTTTACTTCGGAGGGGTTAAGTGCTATGTGAACACCGTAGGTGGGCGCAGCGATACATATAAGTGATAGAAAACTCATACATATTATTTTTTCTAAATTGATGTTGTCGTCACCGGGTTTAACCAAGCAGTGATAAGGAAATTATTTTTTAAGTGAATGCATCTTGCATGTCTAGTTACTTAATTTTGCATAGGCTTGCATCTGAAAGTTAAAGTCAATAAGCATAAAAATACAATAAACCAAAAACCTATTTGTTGTATGTTTAAAATATTTTTTTCATGTTTTAACATTTAAATGCCCAGCAGTACTTTTGGTGAAGAACTTTTAACGTCAAACTTATATTTATGTGTATTTTTGCATATATAATTAAAAAAAAGGTATTCAAAGGTATAATTAAAATTAGAATCATCTTTGAAAGTTATGAATCTGTATACGATTTTTGGCAAGTAGCAAATTTGATATATGAGAAGTCATGTTAAAATTACTTTTACATAAACATTAATGCTTATTGTATGGTTTACAAGTGAAATTCTTAAAAAAAAAACTGTTAAACGTTAATAATAAATTCCGGGTAGAAATGTAAGTTTAATGAATCAAATGTATACTAAAATATTACTGCATGTCAATAAGAAGAAATCAGATAAAAAAAAATCAGATAAAAAACTGCAATGGAGTTCGATAAATACAAAAGTTATTTCAACGAAAAGTAATTAATCAAATAATAATGCGCACCATTAATAAAGCCATATTCCAAATATAATTATTTGATTATAATTAGGGTAGCGAATTTCATTCATGTTAGTAGGCATTGCATGCTTGTAGTCTGTAGCCCAAAATCGCTTTTTACCAAATATGTATTTTTCCGAATCAAAGAATTATCAGGAAAATGGCATCGACTTATTTTTGCATATATTATTATAAATGGAGATTTTTGTACATTTTGCTTAAAGTGCATATTTTTGAAATTTTTTAGAGTTTTTATTGAATATTTTAGCATATATTGCACGTAACTGAATATTAAAAAAGGCTTTATATAATCATATGTAATTATATATAAGATTTTATAAAATTTATCAGAGAAATGGGCAAATATAATTATATAAGTTTTTAAATTACATCCGATTAATGGTAGATTTTTATAATGGTACAAAAGATTTTTTATAATGGTACAAAATTATATTTGAACTGATACAAACATATACAAAATGCAGCTGTATCCGGGTTTTTCCAATAATATCGTAAAATCATTAAACTATAAAATATTTACAGAAATATTTTCTAAATATTTACATAAGTCATTTAGTAGATTATTTAATCCCAATAATTCATAATTGATAATTATTATCTAAATACATTAAAATCTACAATTGATCTTGGTGTTGTTTTCAATTTAACCATATCATTTACAGACATGGGTAGCATCAATTACATTTCACTATCATTCACTTATGAAATCTGTCATATAATTAATAATTTTAGACCTACACTCACACTTGATGGCTTTAACGCTTCCTTGGAAAATTATCAATTTTCTCTATACCAGACATGGGAAAGCATACCAATGTTTGTGTATTTAATTACAGTCCAATTACGTTTTTACGTCCAATTAAAAGTAATTGGGTGTATTTGTGTAACTTTCCTGTAATTAAATACCCAGATGTTGCTACTAGTCCCCATGTTTGGTATTTAAATCTTGAAAAACTTACTAAGGAAACGTTTAATATCACAAATGTGAGCGTAGGTCTGAAATTATTAATGATATTTAAAAATTTCACAAGTGAATGATTGTGAAATGAAATTGACGCCGCCCATGAATGGTCATTTATACATCATATTGATTGTATTGTTCCAAGAGCTTGTAGAATGCTAGCGTTTTTGATACGATATTGTTTGATTTTTTTAGATCCGTACACTCAGGGAAAAAAAGTTTCATCATGTTGATGAAATTGTTTCATAAATCGTTTGGCACCTTCTTTATGATGAAGACTTTCATAAAAATTTATGACAAATGTTTCATAGACGTACATCATTTCATAAACTTTGTGATAAAAAATTTTAACTTTTTATGGAAAAATAGTGAAGTTTAGAAAAAAAAATTTTTTTTTTTAATTTTTCATTTAAAGTATAGAAAATATCATTTGCAAATTTATTAACTCAAAATCGACGTGAAATTAAAGAATACAGGACTAGAAACACAACCAAAATTAAAACAAAAGTGAAACAATTTTTCATAAGACCTCACTTTAAAAATAATCTATAAACAATAAATATTCGTCATTGGTTGTATCCAGGGGTTGTCTGATTTATTTTGCCGTTTTTCGCGAATATTTTTTTTGCTTTATTTTTGCATTAAAAATTAGCCAAGAATCGCCAAACCACTTTGTTTTTAGTTCCTGGTCGAACAGTATAAAAATTCGTTTTTACGGTTTAAAAATGACATTTAAAAATGATCGATTTCGGAGAGAAAGTAATTTCAAAAATTGATTCTTCGCAATTTTTTTACTTTCTAACAAGATTTTTTACAAATTCTGAAAAGCACTTGATAGGCATTATAACATCTTTAATTCTATATAGTTCACAATAGTCTTTAATATATATAAATTAGAGTGTTTTCTGATTTTTAGATTTTGGGATATCATTACTTTTTAGAAGGTTTTTGAGTCAAGAATAATAACGGCGTTTTAATTTTTGAAAAATTCCAACACCTACAATTCCCGCTCGGCGGCTAATTTTTTGTGCCTTCTTTTGTAGAACAAAAACTGCTAAATATATTTAAAATCAGACTACGAATCGATTCTACATGAAAAATTTGGCTTATAAGCAGTTTTTTACGCTTTTACATTACACCGGATGGTGTTTGGTTTTGTTTTATTCTTTAATTTTTAATATACACAATTAAGGAGGATTTTTTCCTGAGAAAAATGGTATAGTATACTTATTTTTATTAATACCCGTTGAAAAGTTATTAAGTCTTAAATTTTTTTTTGTCAGTAACAACAAAATTTTTTTGTTTTGTAATTTTTATTGCAAAGAAAATTTTATTTATTAAAAACAAAATAAAAATTTGTTATTAACAAAACAATGATAATGATTATTACAAACAATAAATAGTTATTATTTAATTAATTACCCTTTTTTCAATTGCTGATAGAGCTAAACAATTCAAATTATCTCTATTTTTGTCTAAGCTAGAAGTGTTCAACCGCGAAATTTTACCAACAAGTTGTTCGGTGTAAATGCTTGTTGATTGAATATTTCTGGAGGTTTCAATTGCTTTTGGTTTCACTATCAGATTCTTTGTGCGCTTCTTCAACATCCAGTTCCTTTTCAATACAAAGTTTTAATTCTCGTTTTGGTGTCGCTCGCTCACGTTCTTGGGTAAACTAAACTTCTTGGTTTAAAATTATTTTTAACATTCTGAAAGTTTTTGTAAAGTTGAATGATTTTAATACGCAAGTAATAACGCTGCTTGAGATATAAATTCAACTTTTGCACATCTTCCTCTATTTCCGATACAAGCTGTTACGAAAATATTATGTTTTCCAAAAGGATGAAGGGCTGTATAAAAATCGCCGTATATGACAACCCTGGTTGTTTTATAAAACAAAAAAGTTGTTGTTCATGAGTGATCGCGCGAGACACAAAAATTAATTTAAACTTTTGTACAAGCTGTAAGTATTTTTTGTCAATAAAGCAAAAACTGTTTTGTTCGTGCAATATGGTTTGCAAATTTTATATCAATTTGTAAGGCTTGTAAGAAGCCTTCAAAGGGTATAGGAAATATAACAAAAAAGGTAAAAAAAAAACAAAAAATGTTATAATTTTTAATCTGATTTCACTTAGGAAATAATAATAATAATATAATAAATAATAATAATAAATATTCATTAAAAATTAAAATTAGCTTCATTATAAATCTAACCCTGCCATCTAAACTTAGAAGTTATAAAGATACTCGTAATTATTTAAATAAGTTAAAGCTTTTACGTTAGAAATTAATTTAAAAAATTTAAAATGTGTGTTTTTAAATTTAATTTTAAAAATAGTTTAGGATCTACAAAAATTATAATTGTATTTATCTTTTTGTTGTACTTTTGTATTTTTTTAGTTTCAGGTTTGTTAACTTGTCTCAAAATAACCAAAGTTAAGGGCTTAACCGTATAAATGAAAGTGGAATATATATATATAAGTGGTTGAAGTTAAACTCTGGTTATTTATACAAATGTTACTCGCCCTAAAGCCCTTATGAAACCAGTTTTTCCAAGATCTTGCAAAGTAACTTGAACAGAGTGAATAAGCTGCAATGAGAAAATGAAAATAAACTAGTATATTTGCTTACATATTTTAGAAATAACTATGGGTAAATGCACTACATTTAGCAAATTAATCATATTTTTCTTTGATCAAAAAAACGCAATTATATTTACTAATTATTTTTCCAAAAACATTATGATACTATGAATTTTTATTGCCAGGACTACAAACTAGAAACATCTTGTGAAAAAAATTTAAATACAAACGAAATATTCCAAATCATTTAATTTTCTTTATAAAAATAACAGCTTCTATGACCCAAATGTGCTACCAAAAAAAAAAAAAACGCAATTTTAGAAACATAAAGATTTTAGCACTATAAGTCGTTTCTCACTTAAAATGAATCACAATATATTCCTTGAATATTTCTCTATTTTTTTAGTACTTTTCTTTTTTTAATTTTAAAAGTTTTCATTCATGAATTGACAATTAAAAATTTCACCAAAAAGTTTGTTTTGTTTTTACACAAAAGAATAAACAAAAGTGACCATGAATCTAGAAATGTCATTTTGTAGTTAAAAAACATGAACTCTATATTAAGTCTGTTCGATTACTTTTCCAGTAAAAATTGCTCAGCAACAAAATTACGAAAATTTAAATACCAAATATTAAAATAAAATCAAGTGATAATTAAGGTAAATATAAAAGTTAATTGAAATTGTCTACCAGAAATAATTTCAAATGTTTTTTAACTTCTTCCATATTTGATTCTTTAATATTTTTCACTTTAAATTCATAAACAATTATAAGTTAATTTAATATTTGTTTTTGTTAACTAAAAATTCATTACAACCCAGGTGAAAAAGTTCATATATGATCATATATTGCCATATATGGTTTCATGTATGAGCATATATGGTTCCATATATGAGCATATATGAACATATATGTCATGTATGGGAGCATATATGGGTAAATACATTTAAATGAAAAGTTCATATATGGATATGTATAACACCATATATGATGATATATGAAAATATATTGCATATATTGGTTCATATATTAGTTCATATATGCCATATATCTCCATATCTGAATTCATATATTATTCCATATACGGTTAATATGTTTTAATTTTTGATCAGATATGACCATTATGAGGATGATTTTTTTTTATTTTTAACACTTACTCTGCCGGTCTAAGAATTCTTACCAAAAATATATAAATTGATGTTTTCTTAATTTATAAATACGATTGCAGAGAATGGGTTATTAGGAAAAACGCACAACCTTTCCGGGGGGAGGTGTTCAAAGTTGAAGTGTTCAAAGTTGATTTGCGATTTTATACAATAGTTCTGAGAAACAGGAAAACAATAAAAAAAATACCAAATGTTAAACTGACTCGTAATGGGTTAATGAATGGGAATGAAGAGACATGATGCCAATCCATTCAAAACTTTTGTATAAAACCGCAAAACAAAACTTCAAATTTGAACCCCTCCCACCCGAATAAGGTCCGCCAAAGATTTTACAATTGGCAGATTCAGCGTGGAACAGTTTCATTAATTTTGGAAACATGCGGCTAAACTTTATTTAAGCCAAAGTTTTTGATCTCAGTATTCAAAAACTGGTTAAACCAGATGAATTAATTGGATTTATTTATTTTGTTATATTTTATATTTAAAAAATAAAATATTTTCCCACATTCCCATTTTTAGTTGTGTTTCAGAATAATTGGAAAACTAAACAGAAATATTTAAATTTCAAGACACAATTAAAAATGGTGTAGAACATTCTTATATTGAAGTATATTTTAAGTTTTTAAAAAAATTCCTGTGTTCAGTAAAATGTATATAGAATTATAATAGCTGTATTTTTTAATAAACAGAATATTTTTGGAAAAAAAAAAAACTAAAAAAGCTTATTTATATACGAGAATATAGGAAAAGTAATAATATATGACAATATATGAATGTTCATATATGTCCATATATGAGCATATATGTGCATATACCCTCAAATTTCGGATCCGAACATATATGGATTCATATATGAACTCATATATGTGGTCATATATGACAATATATGAACTTTTTCACCTGGGAAATTCAAAAAAAGAAAATATTTTTATTGAAAAAATTAACGGACATAATGGATTTTGCCAGACCGCCGCTCCAAGAACTCGTCAGTGGTTAATTTATGGGTCAATTGAACGAAGTATTTAATATTCCTAAATTGCTCTATATAAAAACTGACTGTTAGTCATTTTTTGAACATTAAAAAACAAATGACAATGTTGAATGAATTTAATGAAATGTAAGTCGTACTTTCTTTAAGGGAAATTTCATTTGTTTTCAACGCCATTTGCAGTGGTATTCACCTACATAGTATTCTAAGTGTATGAACAATATATATTTAAACTAAAATGCTTTCTCTTTTTAATCCTATTGTTATCTCTAATTATCACATTATGATGCGCTTTCTTAACATTCAATAGTTGGATTCCATGTGTATGTATATTAGAGATAGAGTTTTTTTCTTCTAACACATTTTTACTGGCAAAAATGTATCTAGTAAAAACTTGTAATTTCGTTGGCATCAAACTGTAACTCTATCTTTTTACTAGTTTTTACTGAGTATTTGTGTAAATGAACACCTTCCAGTAAAAACTTGTACAAATTTGTAAAAAAATTTGTTTTATCGAACAAACTTTTTGACAAGTGTAGAATTTTTTTTTTATTGAAAAAAGCTATAGTAATTTGAGAAGATTCAAGTAAACATTTTTGAAATCGTTTCACTTATTATTTTCTTCATAAGCAGATAGTAGTGCTTTGTCACAGCTGCTGCAATATTTAAAAATAGCAGGTGTCATATTGGCTTAAATAAAATTTAATTTATTATAGTGAATAAAAAGAATTAAAAAACAGACCGCTTTTGTAATTTATATAAAGATATTTATTTAGGGCAAAATTGTAAACATAATTTGTGAAAGTTTTTCATAATATTTATGAAACGTTTCTTGTTATTTATGAAACATTTCATAAAAGCTTATAAAGCATCTCAATCCTATTTATAAACTGTTTCTAAATATTTATGAAATTTCATAAAAACTTCATCATCATATTTATGAAACATTTCATAAATAGGAAGAAGCCTGTCATCAATTCACTTTGTTATGACACGTCATCATATATATGAAGTGTTACATTGGACGAAAATCAATGATGTTTTCTTTTATATTTATGAATAAAAGAAGACCATACGTCTACGGTGAAAGTCGAGCTTCCACATTTTGACTTTTTAGCCGTATTTTGTGAAAGTAACAATGAGTGGGATGGAGATATCTCAGGAAGTAGGAGGAGCTTGGCCAAGATTATGGTATCAATCTCTTCTTTGGAAGATTCTCTAGTAGATTAATGTATCAATCATATTTGTGGGTGGGGTTTAAGGGGTTAATTTTTAAAATTCAAAATAGGGCTTTTTTGCCGTAAAGTCAAAATGTGAAGCTCGATTTTCATTGTAGATGTATGGTCTAGTGGACTTTTTTGCTCATTACAATCCCAAGAATCAGAAACGCGAAGCGCCCATTAAGATTTTTTTCCTTCCATACTAATCGCCCCACCCTAGTATATACTCAGATTAATTTATAATGATTTCGTTAGATCAAAGCTTGAATATGCCATAATTTGGAGCCCACACTGCGAAACTCGAATCTCACGTATCGAGAGAGTGCAGCATTTTTTTATAAAATTTTGTGTCAGATCTTTTAATTATTATTTAATTATTTACCTTCACCGTATCGATCTAAATGTTTATTTTTAGGTTTGCAAACTTTGGAATATCGTAGCGCGTTCCTGTCTGTATTATTTGCTTTTGGCATAATTAGCGGTACAATAGACTGCAATGATTTGCTTGCGTTAATTCAGTTTTATGTTTCGCCTAGAAATTTAAGATGTATTGACGTTTTTAATGTTTCACCTCATCATAATAACTATGCTCGTAATAGTACTCTTACCAGAACTTTTATTAATTTAATTTGAACTTATAGAAAAATCTTAAACACCATATATAGAATTTTACACATCAAAAGAAACATTTATATTATTTCGCACATCAGAATTAAAATAATTTGTAATTATGCATTGATACCATATATGTGTATATTAATGTTATATATATATGTACTTTTCTAGCTGTACTCATAGTGTGCAAGGAATCTTTGCTTTCATATACTGAAACAAATTAAATGAAATAATTACTTGCCGATACGGGTTTTGCTTCAACGTTGTTAATTCTTTAAAAGTTGACGACTTTGTAATTTATAAAAAACCATTTCCAAATTTTAATCATACAATTCTAAAATTAAGAAAAGAAAATTTTAAAAAATTCACAAAGGTTTTTTGGGATTTTGTAACTTACAACATTAAAAAACAAGTACGGAAAAAACGTTACAACATATTTTATTTTTTTTTTTTGTTATTTATTAAATTTCTTTTGCTTGTTTGCAATGTTTTTAATTTGGTTAAGTTGGGTACGATGAATTTCGATTACAAATTAACCAAATTAATAGAGATGAAACTTTACGAAAGTTGGCTTAAGCTAAATATGAGTGCTTCAATGTATTTTTATACAATCGCTCAGTGCCTTAATTTCACTTCGCTATTCGGATATCATCTCTTCTTTAAATATTTTCGAATTAATAAAAAAATTGCATTTTTATTTTTAAATTCGCACTCCTACCAGAAGCGCTCCGTGGACGAAGAAAACCCCAGTCTTAGGGTCCCTGCTTTAGCAGAGCAAAAATAGCTCTAGGTATATAATATTTGAATTCACTGTCCGATTCTAACCCAAAAATTATTTTAAAATATAAGTTAAAATTTCATAAAAATAAAGCTGTATTTGCTCTGTATGAAAAGGGATGCTAAATTTTCGTTGACTTAAAACTACAGCTGTTTTTGCTCTATATGAAAAGGGACCCTAAATTTGGGTTTTTAACCACCGAGCGCATAAGGAAAGAGTAGACATTTTTTAAAACATTATTACGCCATTTTTTTAAGAACACAATAACTGTAAGAAAAGTGATGATATCCCAAAATCTAATTTTCGCGACGAACTCTAAAATTTATACACAAAATGATATAGTCCTTTTATGTATTATATAATTATATTCAAATGAAGATTGACTAGTTTTCTAGTGCGATTGTATGTGGTTCGAGTAACATTTTATCCAAAACTAAATTGTGTTTTTTAAACATGATTTAATATCTAAATATATATTATTTTGTATTTTGCAATGTCATATTTAATTGGATTAATTTTATCTTATTCTAAATGCAATATGCAACTATGTATTGATCATCATATTAAAATGTTTAAACAAAAATAATTGTATGTATGAATTTTCTAATTATGTTCGGTTACATACACTGAGACACAAAAAAATACAAGTATATATCAAATAATGTATTATACACGCAGAGAAAAAATATGTTTGCAATATGATTGCGGCCATAAAACTATGTTTCCTACAGCAAAAAATTATTTGTTTAAATTAAACTATTATTGTATCAATCATATTTCACATATAATATGGTTACTTTTATAATGTTATAGTAAAAATTTCTCTTTTTTTCAGTTATCATATTATTGTATTGTCTAAAATCATACTATAGTATTTATTATCATATTATTCTATCTAACTGCAGCCATATTAGAGGTGCGCCAACTATAAGATGATCAGTCGGTTTTTATGAGCATCTTCGCTCTTTTAGTTTCATTGTTGTTTGAGATTTTGCGAAAAGAAGTTGTGAGAAACAGTCGGCCCCAACAAATTAAATAATATTAAACAAAAAGACATTAAAAATTTACAAACAACGTAGTGGTGTTAATTGTAGTGGTGATCTGTTTTGCGGAAGAAGGAATAAGTTTGTATTCTCTACCCTGGAAGTCTAGGCAAAAGTTTAATTGTCGCTCACAAACAACGTAGTTGTAATGGTGATTTGTTTTGTGGAAGAAGGAATATTTGTAGTCTCAACTCGATCTACCCTGGAAGTCTAGGCAAAAGTTTAATTGTCGCGCACCCGTTAAATAAAATTATGGTTTATTATACAAAAATGATAAAAAAGTGCTTTATTTTTTAATTGCTTGTAATTACGCAAAAAATATTGTTAATGAAAAAAATGTGAAAGAAAAATTTAAACAAAATGCACGTGCTTTAATCCAGCTTCAACAGAATGCTGGGAGAATACTGTCGGGCTCATATTATGATAATGGTGATTTGTTTTGTGGAAGAAGGAATATTTGTAGTCTCAACTCGATCTACCCTGGAAGTCTAGGCAAAAGTTTAATTGTCGCGCACCCGTTAAATAAAATTATGGTTTATTATACAAAAATGATAAAAAAGTGCTTTATTTTTTAATTGCTTGTAATTACGCAAAAAAATATTGTTAATGAAAAAAATGTGAAAGAAAAATTTAAACAAAATGCACGTGCTTTAATCCAGCTTCAACAGAATGCTGGGAGAATACTGTCGGGCTCATATTATGATAATGGTGATTTGTTTTGTGGAAGAAGGAATATTTGTAGTCTCAACTCGATCTGCCCCGGAAGTCTAGGCAAAAGTTTAATTGTCGCGCACCCGTTAAATAAAATTATGGTTTATTATACAAAAATGATAAAAAAGTGCTTTATTTTTTAATTGCTTGTAATTACGCAAAAAAATATTGTTAATGAAAAAAATGTGAAAGAAAAATTTAAACAAAATGCACGTGCTTTAATCCAGCTTCAACAGAATGCTGGGAGAATACTGTCGGGCTCATATTATGATAATTCATACAAATTTCCAGAGCCATAATATGATAACATTTTGATATATTTGGAACCATAATATGGCAATCTAATTATCATATTATGATACAGAAGTAGATATGATTATGGTTGCCACAAGCATAGTAACATGGTTGTCGCAATCATAAATCCAAAAATGTATGATGTTCTTCGAATATGGTTCCCTCAACCATGTTTTTTCTTTGCGTGTATACAAACGCTTTTACTCTGGTATTTTGTCAAAATTAACACTGAGAACTAATTAAAAATAAAAACTATATAAAATTTTTTAAACATTATCTCCTCGCTAAACTAAAAAGAGAAACCTGCTGTCATATTAATATTGGATTTAATTTTTTACACATCGCTCTCAACCAATAAATATGAGTTTTTAAAATCAACTAATTTCAAGTGTATATTTTTTGATAGTTTTTTTAGTTTTTAGTGTATATTTCTGTTTAAGTGCATAGTTGTAGCATTTGTATTGCATATTTTAAGCTCATAATTTTTATTTTTAGTGCATAAAAGTCGCTGCCCTAATTATAACTTTAGCAACTGATAAGTGTTTATATTTTTTCAGTCTGAATAATTTATCTTAGTATTTTAAATTATATTGACATTTTAAAAATAACGAGCACAAAAAACGACATTTTCAACTTTACCTCACATTAATAGATTGAATCTAAATGTTTTCACATTTTTTATTTATCTTACCAAATCCATTATTTTGCTGGAAAAATCTTAGTACATAATTGCAGAAGTTACAGTCCTGCAAGGGTTTTTTCACACTTTTTTCAATTTATGATATATGGGAGGTAAGCGTGTCCTTGCAACAAATTCTCAAAATTTTATGTTTATAAAATAGTTTACCAAGTTTCATGTATGTGCGACAACTCCTTCTATTTTCGTCCATTCGCTATATGGGACCAAAGCACTGTGTGTAAGTGCCTCCTGCAAAAAACATAAAAATTTTTAAGTCAAAAAAAATTTGGGTTTCAATTTTCGTATTTATTTGCAGGGTGATAAAACGTCAAACAATTTTGCGTTGAATTTACATCTCAAGTGTTGGGAGATAGATGTAATACCAAATGAAATTGAAAAGTGGAAAGCCACAAACAAAAAAATAAAAATAAAAAAAAAAGTCAGGTTGTTTCACACGATTTTTGAAATGTTTTAACTTTGATTAACGATAACATTTTGCACTCCTACTAGTTGAAGTGTTATAGCCCGCTTTTCTTAAATATAAAAATTGCTAAAGTTATTAAGAACTACTATCAGTTTAGAACGATTTAAACATTTTTGTGATAAGCCCATATACATACCCAATTAAATAGTAGAATCCAAATAACTGGTTGCAGAACAGATTATACTGTATTGTAACGGGTTCTAATTTCTGTTCTGCAACTGGTTCTTTTTATATAGAGTTTGTCCTATATGCAATATGTTCTTTACCTCCAAACAAGAACAGGTTGCATTAGAATCGGTTCTAGAACCAGTTATAGAACTGGTTCTGGGACTGTGACACCTTACATTTCGACTCCCAGCTACCTGTTCTAGAACCGGTTCCATGTAACCGGTGGGTATGTTTTTGATGGGTATGTATATTAGAGTGGGTCGCACCCCATACAAAAAAAAAATTGTGCCGGTCACCCCCTAGAATTAAAGATAATTTGAAGAAGATTTGAAAACAATTTTTTTTTTTTTTTTTTGCCACGCCCCTTGACCCCGCGCATTTGGTTTTTTATTTCCTGTGGCTCCATTTATAGTCCGATCGTAACGTGTGATATATCATTGTTTTTGGAATGACAACGGCTACATTTTCTACTTTGATCACTTTTGACTCCGACGTCAAATTCTAGAAGTGACTTCTGGAAACTCGATTTCTACCCCCCTAATCCTCGAGTTTTTCTAAACGATAAAAAAGTTTTTTAAATTCCATGAAATTTTGTCTTTTACAGTATATATATTTATTCAGTAACAAAAAAGTTACGAAGGTTTAAAAAAAATCAATTTGAGTTTTATTCCAACAATCGTTAACAATAAGCTTTGGTCTTTTTGTGGTTATTGTTTTTGTGGCCATTTTTAAAGTGCTCTCTTTTTACTCATTTTTCTATGAAATATTCTTGAGAGAAACTCTATTCTTAAAAGTATAAACAATGGTTTTTTTTTTAATGTGGTATTTTCCTTAAATAAAATAAATTAAATTTTGGCGAGACTCCAGCTGTTTATACTGCTCTCTAATTCTAGGGGGTGACCGGCACAACTTTTTTTATCGACCCGGCCTAATGTACATATAAACTCTCTACTGTTAATATAGTGTAACTATAATAGATATAATGTAACTGTTTTCACATTTTTTATTTATCTTACAGAATGCATTATTTTACTGAAAAGTTTATTAAATTCGAACATAGTTTTAGAAGTTACTAATATACAAATAACGAATAAAATCCAAAAGTTGAAAGCCCCAAACAAAAAAATAAAAAGTATAAAAAAGTTAGGTTAAACGATAAAAATTAGAAATATGGACCTATGGCTCTTAAAAGTTTCATTCCTACGAGTTAAAGTGTTGTCAGTCCAAACATATAACCCGATACCAAAACTTAATTTTTTTTCTTAATTTTCGGATATCTCGATAACCCCATAATTGATTTTACTGAAATTAATTTTACGATTAATTCAAAGTATCACTTACAACATACAAAAATTTCAAATTGGGATTTAGAGTGGTTAAAAAAAAGGATTTTTTTCCGAAGGTATCTTTGATATATATAATAAAATTTTGTATAATCACATTGTAGCCTGAGACAAACTTCAATAATTTTGCAACACATGTTAAAACCGATAATCCTTTCAAACTGGATACCATATGTAGTTAAACTGCGTACTCAGATTTCCGTTATCACATCCTATGTAGTTTAAAAAGGACATTTAAAGTTAAAGTTTTAAACAAATTTTTTAAATATTTGTACTCATTAAGTGATGCCAATATGGATATTAGATGCAATATAATAATCTCTGATATTCCACAAAATTATTTATAGTAATATTTCGAAATTATGCTGAAGGTGCGGATTATTCATTACAAAGTAATGTATTATGTAACCAATGCAAAAAAATATTGATATATGTAAGGAGTATACATGCATTACTTTATCACACACATTACCAATATTTTCCTGGCTTTATCACGCAAAATAAGCTATCAATTTTGACAATAGCTTATTGTTCCGTGACGAGCTAAAACTTTTTAAAAAAATTTAAGATTTAAGTTTGAATTTTAACATCTTTTTCAGACAATTGCAATTAATACTATAATTAATCTGCAATTTTATATAATTTTAATTGTGAAAGGCGTGGTAGAGAAGAATGCGTGTATTTTTTAAAAATCATAACTACATTATAAATTTTCAATTTTCTGAATCAGACTGCGCAGTTTTTGGTATTGAACCTTCGCACTCGCACTACACTACTAAAAATAGAGCTGTTGTGTTGTGTTGGAGTTGTACTTCTGAGATTATGTATGCAAGAACAAAAACACCGTGTATTGAATAAAACTAGTTTTAATCACAATAAAACTCGACCTGACGATAGATCAGTGGGCTAAAGCGCTCTGTCTAACGTGTAGTACGAGTGCATGTGGCATTAGAAATCAGTTTATCTATACCACGGTCAGTGATTGCACAGAAGATTTCATATAGGCGCAATCGAACAAACAAAAACATAACAAATATTGCATTATTCAAAAAAAAAAGAGGGTCATTAACGAAGGTTCAATACCAGAAACTGCGCAGTCTGATTCAGAAAATTGAAAATTTACAATGTAATTATGATTTTTAGAAAACACACTCATTCTTCTCTACCACGCCTTTCACAATTAAATTTAAGATTTATATAAAATAGCTATTTTATTTAAAATTCCTTAAAATATAATGCAGAAAGAAATGGTTGTTATTCATTAACTCTTTTTTATATTAATTTTTTTTTTGTTAACACATTCGCATGCAAAAATATTGAACGACTTTTTCTATTTTTTTTTTGTTTTTTATTTGTCATTTCCTATTCACGCCTTTAATATATATTTAACTGTTATCTTGCAATTAATAATATTATTTTTAATGAAAATGAAAATTATTCAAGTTCGAGGCCATACTCTATATTTCTTTATTAGGATATTGTCCTAAAAAATAATCTATAGAGTTTTTTGTTTTCAAATTTTTTATTTGCCCCTTTCAGGAATATGTTGATAGATCTATTTCGGGAATTTTCTAGGTTCCCATCATCAAAACACGTTTTGAAAGCGGTAACAACCCCATGCCAAACATCAAACATTCATATAAACTAATTTACTCACTACATGAGAACTAATTAATATATGAGCTTGAAGTTAAAGATTATAACCCACAACCGCAATGCGGCCATTCTTATCTCGATTTTCTACGTTAGTAACAGCTGTATTGCTGATCGAGTAGAATGTAGAATCAATATATATGAAAAGGGGAAAGCCAGAGTAAAATTTTAATTTTATATCATTAACCGTCGACACTTTGTACAATACAAGACAAAAAATTTAATTTCTCATACAATTTGTATGTAGGTACCCATGTACCTATCCACCCTATATAAAGTTTTTTTTTTCACACACATAAGGTATATTTTTTACAAATCTGACATTTTTAAAATTTTATTAATTTCACAAAACGTAATGTTCGTATAACTAACATTTCATAGAAATATTAGCATTATCAAAAGTTACAGAATATTTAATTTTAATGTTAATGTTATCTTTTCTGAAACAAAAAGGTAAAAAAGTTAAAGAATAACGCTGTAATAATTAATTAAAATTATATGTATTTATATAAACTATATGTATAAGAATTTGTTGTTGCATTTATATATAAATGTTGTATCAATAATGTTTTGGAACTGTCGTTTCAATAATTTAAAGGTATTTTATTAACTTACTACATTATTTTTTTTAAAAAAATTTTATTTTTCTATGCAGAAAAACACGGATGAAAAAGCTTTTCAATTGCCTTCCTTTAAAAGAATCAGTAAACTTAAGAGCCAATGAGCAAGAACAATAAGAGCAATAATTTGGATTTTTGTAATGTCTTCAGAAAAATATGCAGATTTACTTGAGAAAAGATCCTCTGAACCTGAAGTTTTCGAGAGAAAAAAACTTGCGTAATTTTATGTTTTCATTGTGGAAAATGAGATTCAAAGATCCACGTTTTCCTCGTATCAAATGTAACTTCTTCGCAGTATTTTTTTTATCAATAAATAGATTTTTTTTTTATATAAAAAATATTTTATATCAGTTTCTCGTTAATTATAGAGCCTTTACATGTCAGTAATGTGTTTTGTTTGTCCAAAATGTATAATCTATTTATTTGTTGTAGTATTTTACTTATTATTTTTCATTCATAAAAATGAAAAATAAATTTGTGTGAAATAGTGTTTTAGTTTAATAAATTCGGTCAGATTCAACAAATCAATTCGGCTGGATTAATCTTCATATTTCTATCTACAAAAAAAATATTCTGTATTTGTAACCGAATTATGTGATAATTCATGCAAATACCAAAATTCGGTTGGCTATAAATTCGGATGAGACAACGAATCCATTTTCTGTGTGTAGCATTTAAATAATTTTATATAAAAAAGTTTTCAGATTTTATTAATACAGTTAGGGAACTTATGCTTTAAAAATATGTAGTAGTTTGGGTTGTCATACAGTTTTTTTTATTTTAACGTAAATGTCAGTCATTTGTAGAATAAATTTAATTTTTTACTAACTTTGTAGTTAATTTTAAAAAACAAACCACATCAAATGACTTTTTTATGATTTTACATTAATTTTTTTTAGTAGTTTTTTGTTGTTTAAAAAAATAAAAAAAATAAATGTCTGTTTATTTTTTACTAGCATATGGTTAATTTTTACTACAATTGTTGTTAATTTTTGAACATTAACAAACAAATGACAATGTTAGTTGAATTTATTGGATGTAAGCCGTCCTTTCTTTAAGTGGAATTTCATTTGTTTTTGACTACATTTGCAGTGTTCTTTACTTGCATAGTATTCTAAGTGTAGCATAATTTTTGTTCATTAAAAAAATAATTATCTAAGCCAAGTGAAATTTGGTAAAATTAGCGTCAAATTCCAAAGAGGAGGTCAAAAGTCGCAGCAAAGCACATTGGTTTTGCATCATTTAAACATAAATTAAAATGTGTCAATGGTTTTAGCCTTGAAAATAGTTTGAGTTGTAATTTTAAAAATTTCTTGGATTTTACCTAAGATATCGTCGATTTATCACTTTTTTTAAAAGTGTACATTTTTTGAAGTAACGAATGCTGCAAAAAACAAATTTACTTAGATTCTAATCCATAAAGTTGCAAAGCTCGTCAAGCTGAAAAAGTCAGAAATTTTTAAAACCTTTTGCCGAAATACTGATTTTAATAGAACTGAACTTATATTTATTTCGCAGGGAAAAAATTAAAAATTATAAAAAAATACTGATAAAATCTACAGAAAATCGATCGAAAGTGGTTTGGTATCAACAAGAATTAAAGTTTTTCTTATATGGTATTTTCCTACGTATTACTCTAAGTGTATATTTACTTTTGTTAAGTAAAACCATGCATGGAGTATTTTGCAATTAACCCATCATTATTGATGTATTAATTTTTAATATTTCTTAATGTACTTCCGTTTCAAACTTAAAAGCAAATCTACAATTTGATACAAGTTCACAAGAAAATATTTATTAAGAAAATGAAATCGTATTTGTAATGGGTAAATATATACAGTAAAAAACTTAAGAAAACTGTATTAGGAATGTCTTCCAACAAGGTAAAATGTACTACAATTTAGTGTTTGGGGAGGGGAAGAATAAAACATGTTTTCAATTAAAAAGTTTTGAAAAGTAAACAAATATTTTATAAATAAATAAATATTCCCATACTTTTTTTATGAAATTTGTATATTTAACCCTCTACCGGATAAGGAAAGCCTATATAAAATTCATCACAAATGCGTCAAATGGGCTTTATAATTAGAAATGAATACGACTATATTCCGATAGAAAACTAAATTTTGCAAAGAAATTTTTCGTGTGCCGTGTACGGGTTGCAAAGAGAAAGCTTCAAATTCTACATTTAATGAAATTACAGAAAAAAAATCATTTTTAAAAATTCAAGAATATAAAAAAACAAATCTAAGTAAGATTAGGTCTTTATCTTTAATAATAAGTCCTTACTTTTGTCCATGAACACACAGGATTTTTGCAGGATATCTCAAAGAACATCGTCTTAGCTAATAAACTACTAGACGAATTTTTATTAAATTTGGCAGAATGAAAACATTAAGTATTAGTAGCAAAAGTTTAGATAATTTTTAGACCAAGACAAAATCGCCATATCTTCTTAAAGAAAAGCACACAAAAATAATTTTTGGATTGTGATTGGTAAGAGTAATAAGTTCTGTCCAAAACTTCTCCTTTATATGAGTCAGTTTTCGAGAGGCACCCTTAATTTATTAAGCTGCCATCACCTAAAATACGCAATGATAAGCATTTTGGTAAAAAAAACTTATTGTTTATTTTTCGAGGTGATCAAATAAAGAGTTTCATTGCAAAACAGCGTTTGCACGTTGGAGGGTTAATATTAAACAGAAAAATACTTTAATTTATATTTAATCATACAACACATTTTTCATTTTACAACATAATATGTGTATGTATAAGCGTATATATATGTGATATTATATCCCCAAAAAACATCAATGAATTTTCGGTAACTAAGATGATGATGCTTATGATATTGGTAGTGGTTGTTATTGTTACGGTAATGTATTATTGTAGGTGTATGAACATGGTTAGCTTGTTGAAGACTGCTAACTTGACTGAGGCCTTTGTGACAGTATCGTGTAATGCTTAACAGTATTACATGTTGACTTATGAGTGTTGCTACAACATAAAGTACTGACATATTATTCCCTTAACTAAGATTTTAAATTATACACATAAACATATATACATATCTGTCTATGTATACTGAAAATTTGAGAATAATAAAAACAGTAACATACACGTTTTCATTGTAAAACGTAGTTTAATTTTTTTTCGCAAAAACAACGCAATGTAAAGATGTCGCGTAACTGTGTTTTCTTAAAATGTGTAGAATTTAAGTACTAAACGATACCGCATTTTACGAGGGATGGCTGTTTACAAATATATACATACAATTTGACATTTTGTATTTTATATGTACAGTGAGCGTCAAAAGAAAATGTACACGTACGTCTATTTTGATAAAAATTATATTTTGGTAAAAAAAAATTTATATTATATATTTTGTAATTATATTTAATTTAACATTTTATGCTTATTTAATAATATGATTCCTCTTTTTTCAAATTGTAAAAGTTCATATAATTATATATAACTACATATGAACCAATAACAAAAATATATTTTTTATAATTTCTAATAAATTTTAATTTGTATAGAAATTTATAAGGCCCCACACTTTAAATATTTTTTAATACCCGACGAAAAAATTTAAAATATCATCATATATGATAATATATAGAATCACATATAACAAAACATCATATCACGTCTCATCTGATCCGATAATTGCCGTAAATAAGCTGATCTAATGGTACGTCATGGGATATAATTTCATATAGTTTGATCCGAAAAATGGATCAATCAAATATGATCAAATTATATATAATTTGATATAATTTCATCTAATAAGTTTTTTCTATTAAGAAATTTAAAACAAATATTATAATATCTTTTAGATCTCAGTACTTCTTATTTTAATCCAATTCAGTACTACTTGTAATTTATAAAACATATAAATATTAATTTTAAAAAAATAATGTTGAATCTAAAAATGTATGCTTTTTATGAAATTAAAGTTGGACTATATAATAAATTTGAAACGCTAATTAAAACAAAAATATTTTCCGAGGAAGAATAACAGATGCTTTGTTAACAAAATTTTCAAGTAGAAGCCTGGCAGATTTTTTCAAGTGCAGAAGTAAACATAAAACTTTATACATCCTTGTTATAGAAAATAATTAAAATAATAATTATACGGCCGGTTATATAGATCAATACGATATTTTATTTATGAAGAATAAATCTTCCTATTTAGTACTTTAGCAATTTCAGATTGTTTAAAACAACTATTTTGTTAATCACAAAACATGATCAGTGGTAGAATCTATACTGCCAATAGTTTAACTAAGCAACTATTTAATTTTCAAACAAGCCGTTTTCAACGCTCTCGTCTAAAATCTGAACTGGTTTTAAGAGAGTTTCTTTTAATTAATCAATTTTCATGCTTTTAAGGAATTTTAATTAAATATTAAAGTAAACATGTGTTGTTTAATGTATTCTCTGCATAAGTTTTGTATAATTGACACAAAATTTTGTTTATATATCGAGAGCCTCTATGAACTAATGTCTAGAAAATCACTTTTTTAGGGAATACTATTCATTTATGTGAGCTTTACCTATGACGAAATTTCCAGACAGCAAATATCAGTGTAAGTAATTTTTTTAATATTTGTTATTTCTCTATCAACCAACCATAACATTTAGTTTTGAATGTTATCGACTTATTAAAAATTTATTATTACTACATATATTAAACACACTTGTTTCCTACAACTGAACTTAATATAGATTCACTCAAACTTTAAGAGTGTTTTCTTCTTCTGGAAAAAATGTGTGTTGGTTCGTAGATGGTATATGAGCTCTCGATACACTAAAAAATATGCATTAAAAAATCATATAAACAACTGTTTCTCTTAAAACCATTTCTCATATAATATCTAACATTAGATCTTAAATTGATAAACTTATTTATATTTTAATTATAAACGATGTCAAAAAATATATATGTATAACCGATAGAATTTGTTTCATAAAAGTTTACTATATCTATTTATATACAATGATATGTTTTGCCATATATAATTATACATAAAGTGATTAATTGTACCATATACACTTGCATATGATAATATATTGTAGAATATATGATCATATATTGTAGAATATATAATCATATATCTATTCATATGATCTAAATCTATTTCATATGATATTAAGTATAAGATATGAACATATATCGTAATATATCTCTACTGATATAAGCCTATATAATGATATGAAATTGTATATGGGTATATATAGAAACTTTTTCATCGGGTAATCTAAAATGTGATTATATATGGTCCTTTATAATGCCACATACAATTACATGTGGTGCCATATCAACATTATTTTATAAGTGATTTTAGATATAATTATATAAAATCCGGAGTTGACATTTCGGAGCTAACTTTTTTTAATTTTTGTTCATAAGAACAACTTGATCTCCCTCGGGCCCACACTATTAGGTACCCGATTAAAAAAAGTAATATGGAACTATATAAATTTATCTAATTTAATATTACCCCATAATTAATCATATAAAATGGCCTGATTAAATGTTTCAAATTACATCTAGTTGTAGCATATCTGATTAAATTAGATGCAATTAGAAGTGATTTGATACAGTTTTGTCTGAATTTTGTCCTCATCTAATTTTTATTAACTTATACGTTACTTTTAATAGTATGGTTTCTTTCAATTTAAAAAAACATTAATATTAGGGCTTCTAATAAAAACTCGTGTGTTGTAAATGTGGTAAAGCTATGATGAACATAAATTGATTACTGTTTTCTAGCTACAAACGAGTTTTTGATCACATCAGTTGAAATCAAGAAATCTTTAAATAAACAAAAGCTTTCTATTTGAAATCCTTATCATTTTCAAGTGATATGGCAATTTGTTGTTTGCAATCAAAGAAGTTATAAAGTATTTATAGTAATTAAATGTGCTAAAGTCCCAAAACTTATTTAACAAATTGTGAAAAGCAATCTGATGTAGGCGTGTCCCTATCCGGATTTCATTCCTGCCTAAGGAAATCTTCAGGGGACTTTGTTATTAGAATTTCTAGAGATATTTGTTATGTTAAATCACAAACTCAATGAGAATTTCTTGTCCTCGTCTAGGAGCGAGATTCAAAATTTAAAATATCAAAGAAAAACCAAAACAACAACAAAAAATTGTCACAATTGGCTTTGTCATCTTCCAAATACTACTCTGTTTTTTTGACAGACCTAGCAATGTAGTGACGTTTATTCAAGTAAATCAACAATAGAAAATCATATGTTTTCTATTAGTGTCAGTTACATTTAAATTTGCACAAGCACCTGCATATTTGTTATTTAAATTTATTTTCATCGGGATAAACATTAATTGCATTTATAGTAATTAAATGTGCTAAAGTCCCAAAACTTATTTAACAAATTGTGAAAAGCAATCTGATGTAGGCGTGTCGCTATCCGGATTTCATTTCTGCCTAAGGAAATCTTCAGGGGACTTTGTTATTAGAATTTCTAGAGATATTTGTTATGTTAAATCACAAACTCAATGAGAATTTCTTGTCCTCGTCTAGGAGCGAGATTCAAAATTTAAAATATCAAAGAAAAACCAAAACAACAACAAAAAATTGTCACAATTGGCATTGTCACCTTCCAAATACTACTCTGTTTTTCTGACAGACCTAGCAATGTAGTGACGTTTATTCAAGTAAATCAACAATAGAAAATCATATGTTTTCTATTAGCGTCAGTTACATTTAAATTTGCACAAGCACCTGCATATTTGTTATTTAAATTTATTTTCATCGGGATAAACATTAATTGCATTTATAGTAATTAAATGTGCTAAAGTCCCAAAACTTATTTAACAAATTGTAATTCAAGATAAAGTAATTCAAGATTTCTTTTGGATTTTGAAGTGATAGTTCGAATATTCAAATTTAAATTTAAATTTTCGCGTAATTTACTATTTTACTGAAAATTTTATCAATTAAAATTAGCTAATCAAAATTTAATTTATAGTGTTTGCAAGTTCTAATGCACAATTGTTGTGGTTGGTCCCTTTCGGACTTCATTCTTGCCTAAGGAAATCATCAGGTAACAAGATTCTTAGAATTTTAAAAGATATTTGTTAGTTTTAATCACAAACTTAATGACAATTTTTGTTCTCGTCTAGAAGCATGATTAACCATTTGAAAACAAAAGCAACAAAAAATTGCCGCTCTTTAATTTTTTACAAAATTCAACACTTCAAATTTAATAAAAATATTTCTTGCGATATATAATTTTTTATTAACTTTTGGATGCTGAACATGAATATTTTGAAATTTTTGAAGTCGCACTAACGCACACAGAGAAATAAAGTGCTAACCGAATTGAAAATTGTATATTAATGGTAACAACTTATGAATTCAGTTAGTACAATAATATTTACATTCGATTTCTAAAAATATTGGGTGTTTCAACTAAAATTTTTTGAATTAAGCGAACTTTGTTGTGTGAAATTCGTAATAACCTAATTTGAGTCGTACTAACCGTATATCAGTTGGCAAATAGCTAAATTTTTTTTGTGTGCGGTTTTGATATGTTGGGATATGATTTTCACTAAAACTGTCGCTTTTTTTCTTTAGTTATTCTAGAAAAATTAAAAAATTACCTTACAATTATTTGTTTTTCCACTCAAATACTATACAAAACATGCTTTCATTTTATCATAATTATGTCCGAAATTAGAGATGATATATATATTATTTTTAAATTAATTTTAATATTTTTCCATATTTTTTTTTTTTTAAAAGAGAGGCTACACTCAGGAAATACTTCCTATATTTAGTGTGTTGCTTTCTTTGGAAAGGGATAGTATAGATATGAAAGGTGGGGAAAGATGAAGGGCTTCAGACATGGCAACACCGTAATTCCGCGAGATGATAAGTCTTAGAACAGTTATTGCTCGCCACCTGATGGAAAGTTGGCGAACTTATTGAAGCTTTTTGGTTCATAGCCCTGATTCATTATTTGACTTCGGTGGGGTTAATTGCTATGGGAACACCGAAGGTGGACATTGCGATACGTATGAGGGATAGAAAAAACTCATACATATTAATTTGATGCTTCCGGCACCGGGATCGAACCCGGGACCTTCTGTGTAAAAGTCCAACGCGCTAACCATTACACCACAAGCTTTGTGAGCATTTGTGAATGATTAGGTAATCCGATGTTTCTTAAATTTCGCTCAACAAAACTAAGCTACAACAACCAAAACATCAACTAACGAAAATTAAGAGGTAAAGTCAATATTCCTTCAATAACCATGTGTAGTACACATAGAAAAAAATTCAGCCATTTGATATCTGAAATTCGGTTACTACTACTGGAATTCGGCTATCACGAATTTCAGTAGGTTGCTACAACTGAACATTAGTTCCCACAACAAAGTTCGGTTAAATCAACTGAGTTTTAGTTGCAAACACCCAAAATATTAAGAAATGTAATATAAATATCGTTGTACTAACTGAATTTATAAGTTGTTACCATTAAAATAGAGTTTTCAATTCGGTTGGCACTTTATTTCTCTGTGTGTATAAAACTGAAAAGTATAACAATTTTACTATATAGTTCTTCTGTTTTTCCGATATAATTAATTGTATGTGAATTTACAAGGTTAAATGAAAAGTAGTTTTGTGGGCTTTGCTAGAGTAAAAATAAAAAACTTAAGATAATTTTTAAAAAATTTGTAGAATGGAGGAAAAAACTAATTTTTTTTTTTTAAATCAAGCCGCAATATCTCTAGAAAAGTTAGTCCGATTTTTTGACAAAATTTATTAAAAATTATGTGTCACAAGACATATCTTTATTAAAGCGGTTAAAAAAAAAAAATTACAAATTATTGAAATATCATTACATACAATTGGTCGTATTACAAAACCATTGATAATAAGAATAATTTGACTGTTAATTAAAGAAAGCATGTAATCGGTTCAAAATTTATTGTTAAGCAAATGATTATTCATATTTTCAACCGATTCCAACTAACTTATTCTGTTTGTGTAGATTTGAATCATAACAATTATAATAAAAAAAAACTATATTGGTACATCTTATTAGGTAGGGTTCAATAACTAATCAGATACAATTAGATACACAAATTATCAATACAATTTTATCTACGTGGATCATATTGGATTTAATTTCTTCAAAATATATATATATATATATATATATATTGAATCCGAATTTCAACCACATATTATTGTACTAAATAATATCATAATACATAAAATAGAATACAATTAGGTCCAAATTCGTATAAATGGTTCAATGTGTACTTTTATTAAATATAATATGTAAATTTAAACTATTACGAAGGAATCCTATTTTTAAATAATTTTACATAAAACATTATTGAATTTTTCCCTGAAGGTGAGATTCGCATTATAAAACTGAGAAAAGTTCAAATCAAATTGTAGTTTTTAAATGAACTATTTTTATATAAAATTAAGATAACATTTTCGATTTAAATTAATAAAAAAGAATGAAATAATGCAAGAATGGTAACTTAAAAGTTTTAAATCGTGTCGAATAAGTGTTTTTTTTTTTAAGAAAAATCAACTGACACTATGTAGTTCATTTCTCTGGGGAAACCCGGATAGGGACAGGACGAGGGAAATTCTGAATCTTAGAAGGAAGGAACTGAGTTTTTTGATGGAAATCCTCACGGCTCACTTGACACTGAGGACCCTTCTCCACCGTATTGGTAGAGCGGACTCGGGAGTGTGTAGGGCCTGTGGGGAGGACGAGGAGACCTTGGAACACTATCTCTGTGAATGACCGGCATTTGCCGGTATCCGTATAGAAATACTATCCAGTGACCCAATATCCACATTGGGGGATCTTAGGGGCATAGGATGGAAGAAATAGACATTGGACCGATTTTTTAGAGCGCAGAACAAGCCGACATTCTGGCTTAAGTGCAAGTCCTCAGGGACTTGAGTCGGATTAGGGAAGCACTTAACTTCAGTGAATCCTCTTTTCGACCTAACCTAACCTAACATGTAGTTCATTTTAACTGTGGTAAAATATCCTATTACCTAAAAAGTCTTAAAAATATAAAACTATGCGAAATATTGTGAAAGTCTTTCATTTAATTTCTAAAAAAAATTGTTTGCCAAAATTGTTCATAGTTCATAAAAAATTCAAAATTTTTTAAAGTTCGCTTAAAAAATGTAAAATTATATAATTTTTTTTTTGTGGGACAACCAACAACAGTTCGTCTTAGAAGATGGGACGGTATGCCAAAACGTCGGGACTTTCAATTACTTAAAATAAAAACATGAATTTATATTTGAATTCATTAAGCAGTTTATTTGAAGTTAGAATATGCAATAGATATTAGAAAAATGGATATTTGCTCTTGATTCAATTAAAAGAAATTGGACTTAATATGAAAATTGTTTTTTTTTTTAACAGAAATCGAAGAAATGGCACAACATTCCGCACATGTTTTTTTTACTATTTTTCCCTAAGATATTTTCAAGAAATTTTCCAATTAAAAATTTATAATTAATTTCCTATAAAAATATAATTTAAAATTGCATATGATACTGGATTAAATCTGATATTACAATGTAAATTCCCTGTGATATATCTGATTAAATACGGTAACATAAGTTAAAAGATATATGTAGATATAGGGTAATATGTGAATTTGTTCAGAAAACAAAAAATATATCTTTTTATTTATTGTGATATATAAAGCAATATATAGCGATATATATTTGTAGTAAATAATATACCATTTTATATAACTCTTTTTTTATTTTTTAACTCTTTTTTTGTTGCGATCTCCAAACAAATTTTTTTTTGACATTGTTTTAGATAGACCAAATTTATTTACATAGTAGCACATTTTAAGGGTTGGGGAGCTCGCGAATGCCAATATGTTTTACCACCAAAAATATCATATATTTTAATATATATTTCTACTATCAAATGTTTTGATGCCTATAAAAATGTGGTAGGACTTAATAATTTAATACAAATTGATTTTTATTCCTCAAATTCTATATTCTTTTATTAAGTTTGGACTATTTTTTTAAGCACAATTGTAAATGTTTGTATGTATGTTATTTATGTTGAATATTACGCTTTATGCATTAGAAGATACAGCTTGACATTTTCATATCGTCAAGTAAACAACAGTCACAACAACATCTTTTCTCCGGTTTTTCATGTTGGCCTCTCGGGGGACATTTGTCAGTCAAGAGACAAATTTAATTTTTCGTTTTTGCATATAACATTCATTGAACAACAACAGCAACGACAACAAGATAGCAAGCAGTACATAGAATGTATAGTAGTAAATTTCATTATTATGTTGTAAATGTTTATAAGATATGAGTCTCTATGGTTGTATACAACTAAAAATATTGTATATCGCTAGCTTAGAGTGCAAAGGCGCCAACTGCACTTTTTTACCAAATTGAGATTTTAATGTAGAACCAAAGAGAATCAAAAAATACATCGCTTAAAAAAAAAAAAAAGGTTGGTAACTTTTTTTTTCATATGGTTTCATGTTGATGCGCAAAAGTGCCATGTACATAGCTGTCAAAAAGCGCGGCTAAGTTCACTAAACACATGTGATTGTTGCTAAATTGTGCTGGTTGTTCGTGCTCCGTAAAAATTAATTTATTGCTGTTTCTAACATTTATTTTACTCGCAAAAGGTAACATATTCTTATTATTGTTTTACAAATATTAACTAAATTACTACTTCATTTATTAAAAGGTCAGTATGGCAAAAGACGAAAGTAATAAAACTGCTTTACAAGCAATTGAAAACAGCAATAACATTGACCCTTTTGGAAATGATGTAGACGATGGTGTTTTAGGACTCGTGCCTTATGGTTTCCACAGCGATTCGGATTATTCCATGGACATGCCCGTAAAATCCAAAAAGCGCAAGAAGAGAGTGCAAGTTAAACACGCAGATTGGATAAGCAGTCAAAACAAATATCGAAGACAAAGTGGTAAATCATATTATGGAAAAAAGAAAGAAAATAACGTTTGGTGCTATAAAAAAAGAAAGATGCAAGAGCAATGAAGCAACGGTGTAAATGTACAAGTAAAACTGGCAAATCAGCCATGCAATGCGCGCAAATCACTGACGACGAGAGAGGTAGACAATTTAAAAAATTCTGGAGTATGGATATAAAACAAAAGCGAATTTATGTAAATACCTTGATACAAAGTACCCCACCAGTTAGACGTGTAAAACGTGAAGAGGACAAACAACCAAAAAGATGTCAAACTTTAAAATATTACCTAAAAATAGATAATAAAAATATGCGTGTGTGCAGAACTTTTTTTTTAAATACACTGGACATTGGTAGACATGCAATGCTAAATATGGTAACGCGGCCTGTAACCAGTAACAAAAATTCAAATACAATACCGATGACAAATTTTGCAAATCAACGAAAATGTTTGAATTCTTTTTTGGATTCTTTGCCAGTCATGGAATCGCACTATTGTCGTGCAGCAACACAAAAAAAATATCTTCTACCGGACTGGAGTTCAAAACGAATGATTTACAATTTTTACGTAAAAGATTGGTGTCCAAAACATGAAATAAAGCCGCTTTCAATTTCGGTATTTTATGAAGCATTTGAAATAAAAAATTATGGATTATTTTCGCCAAAAAAAGATCAATGCGAAATTTGTGTGCGTCATTCTATGGATAACATTTCGCTTGACCAATACGCTCTTCACCAAGAAAAAAAAGAAGAAGCCAGAAATGAAAAGCAAAAGGACAAAGCCGAAGAGCGTATCGTGCTAACTGTAGATCTGCAAGCGGTTTTAATGGCGCCAAAATCGGAAGTGAGCAGCCTATACTATCGTACAAAATTGCAAGTGCACAACTTAGTTTTCTATAATTTGATAAACCATAAAGGCTACTGCTTTATTTGGAATGAGGTTGAAGGTGGCGTGTCTGCGGAAGAATTCGCAAGCATTTGGGTATATTTTGTTGAACAAAAAATTCTTCCTTACCTCAGTGACACTGAAATCCCGGCAAAAATTATATTTTACAGCGACGGCTGCTCATACCAAAACAGAAATGTGACTATGAGTAATGCTTTATTGAATGCAGCTGTTAAACATCAAATAACAATAGAACAAAAAATTTTAGAAACTGGACACACGCAAATGGAGGCTGACAGCGTTCACTCACTCATCGAGCGTGCGTTGAAGCATCGGACTATAGACGTACCTGCAGAATATATTGCTATTTGTAAAGATGCTCGAAAGAACCCAGAACCTTATGAAGTGGAATATTTGGATCACACTTTTTTCAAAACATTTAGAGACCTTCAATTCGTGAAAAGCATTCGTCCTGGCCGGGAAAAAGGTGATACCAAAGTCACTGATATTCGTGCAATAAGGTATACAGCAGAAAAAGAAATGTTTTACAAATTGAGATTCCCAAATTCATGGCAACAACATCCTCAAAGAATAAATAAAACTATTTCTCCGTTAGATTGGTCTGATTTACCGCAACTTCACAGTGAGAGAAAAAAAATTACAACTAGGAAATACGACGATTTGCAATATTTAAAAATGACCTTGCCAAAAGATCATCACAAGTTTTATGACGAATTACCTCACGAGTAATATACATATATCTTCAATGTAGGTGCTACATATTTTTTATTTTATTTTATATAAGCAGCAACGAAGTAAGACTGCAACCTTGATTTCATGTGATAAAAACCTAAGAAATTAATTTTTTATAATTAAATTTAAGTCACAGCAACGAAGTAAGACTGTATACAATGCAAATGTTTTTTTTTTTACAATAAATATTAAATGCTATCGGCATTAAAAACACAAATAAAGTCATATTATTTAAATCAAATAAGAAAAATGTTCATATTTTTTTTTATAGAAAAGGTGCTAAATGATATGCACAAATCAAAAATAGCAACAGAAATGGTGCTAAATGCCAAAAACCCTTCTAAATCAAAGATACTATATTTTTTTTATTTTTTTACTTGCTGTATATGTATGTAAGAACAAAGCAAATACATTTCCATTCAAAAAAATTTACAAAATATAATGTAATTTTTTTATACAGTTTTTTGTCTCTCCTGAACAATTTCAAAAAGTGCAGTTGGCGCCTTTGCACTCTAAGCTAGCGATATGTAGTAAATTATATACAGTGGAGCACGATTATAACGAACACCGGTTATAACGAACTTTTTTAATAACGAACGATTTTTTGGGTCCCAACGCATTTACTAACATATTTCATTAAAAATAATACAGTTATAACGAACTAATTATTTGGAATTTTGGACTTTAACGAGTTTTCATACATAAAAAAATCGAGATTCTAAAATCAAAATTCTGCTGCAAATCTTAAAAATGTTAGCTTTTTAATTACAAATTTATTTAAAAGAATTAAAAAACTGTATGAAACGTAATTTAATTTAAGAATTGTTTCAGAATAAAAACAAACATTTTAAAATTCCTGAAATTTTATTCATTTGTTGGAAAATGTTTACCCCGATTATAGAAAACTTCTCTTATAACGAACTAAATCGTTCGGTCCCCGCGAGTACGTCATAGCCGTACTCCATCGTACATGTTCTGTATGTACATTTGTATGATTATGAGCTTGTTCTAATGACATTTAGTAGCAGTAGTGAGTGTTACCAGTAGTACATTTGTACGTTATAGTAGCAATGGTAGTCATAGCTACTTAAAACAGTTATCTACATAATGTGTGTTTGGATGTTAAATAGTCAAATGTTTGTGTTGTGTATGTTAGTTGTCAATGTTTTTGTTTTGTGTCTAACCATGCTATTGCAATAACTAATAAGGACTTAAAGTATGGTGACATAAATTCTGATGATTATTTGTTCTTGATTTTAAACCATATTGTTTGTAAGTATTTCCATATTTTGTTAAATTAAAGTTAATTTAAACAATTTTATACTGCCATTTCTTTATAGATACAACAATTTTTAAGGCCTAATAGCTTTGAAGTGATATAATAGTGCACTTAAAAGCATGGCTTGAAGTAGTTATAATTTAAACAAACTTATTATTGCATTTCCGGTTGGAAAAGTTCATATATTTTTTTATATATGCTCATACATATTATATGATCATACATATTTGTACATCCCAAGTAAAAAAATTGATTTGGAGCAACATTAAATTGTATATAGATTAGGTATGCGATGATATAAATTTTGATCCGAAAAATTGGAACATACATATAATTGTATCTAAAACACATTAAATTGTATCGAATTCGATACAATCGTATCAAATTAGATCGAATTCGATGCAATTAGATACAAATTTGTACAGTTTAATGAATATAACATACAATTTCATCCGAATTGTGTCCCATACAAGTTTTTGGGTATTATATATAATTGTATCGAATTAGATAAAACTTATATTTTTGGATAAGAGTTGATAAAAACAGTTTCTAGTTTTTCTTAACAATTGTATCAAATTCATAAAATTTTAAAAACGATTATATGTTATTTGAAACGACTAGTTTTAATCGCAACTTGTTTGTGTGATAATTAGAGATGTAACAAATAGTGTATTCGGATACCGACACTTTGCCGCATAGTTCTCATATTAATTTTCATATAAATTTGACATAAAATTACACTGTACTTTAGATATTGACGAAATTAAACTGAACCGTAATTCCTTTTATGTTGAAAAAAAAGCGAAAAGTTTTATGAAAACCTGAATGCTTGAAAGCAGCATATACGTACCATAAATTAGTCTATGTTAAGAAAATTTAAAAAGATGATCCCCTTAAAATAGATTTTGCTGAATAACTGCAACAGTTTTTTCCGTCGTCAAACATATTGAATGCTGCCTGTTTTTTAAGTTGCCATCGACACTTTTTATTGTTAAAACTTTTATTAAAACTATTTTTAATTTAATATATATATTATTGATTTTAAAATTGTGTTTTTTCATTAGCATTGCAATTTTATTGCCAAAAAAAATTTCATTACCGTTGAATTGTAATAAAATTTGTTGGCATTAGCATTTGTCCTTCTAATGCTAATGAAATCACACTAATGCGTAAAAAACTAATTACAATTGAGCAAACAAGGATTTGTCTACAAAAAAAAAGTAAAATGGAACGACGAACTAACTTTATATTAACCGAGTATGTTTATTTGTACTATCACGTAAATATTAAAAAAAAAATAACCCTGGCGCTGTTTTATAAAAATTTATCAC
The DNA here is from genome assembly GCA_021234595.1 of Delia radicum. Taxonomy (NCBI): domain Eukaryota; kingdom Metazoa; phylum Arthropoda; class Insecta; order Diptera; family Anthomyiidae; genus Delia; species Delia radicum. The sequence continues at coordinate 181,255,832 of CM037851.1, read as the reverse complement.
TCGGGATCACTCATGAGATAGGGCAAAACTGACAAAATTTTTTCAGAACTTAACTTACTCTTACTTAACAAAACAAAACATAATAAACAAATAACTAGGATACCCTGTGGCTGTTTTATAAAAAATTAATGTCTCCGGAACATTCCGGGGCCTTGCCTATTTGTATTATAAAATATATTTTCATTCATATTTTACCTACAACCGGAATGATTTCGGTTTGGTGATAAGAAATTACCTTGGGTTATACGGAAAATATTTCACAGATTTAAAGCTTTTATTAACATTTTTATAATCAATATTTTTTCAGCAATGGAAATGATTATGGTTGTTATTATTTTGGTTTTTCGATTAACGAAATTTTTATATAAACTAAAGAGTGAACCTCATTTTATATGGACGTTTTCGACCTCTAAATTTGTTACAGGACCTCTAATAAGTGAAAGCTAGACATCAGGCTGATTAGATTAAGATCAGACTTGGGCGACGTCAATTACATTTCAAAATCAATCAGTTGTGAAATTTTTCTATATCATTAATAATATCAGAGCTACACTCACACCTGTGAGCTTAATCTCTTCCTTGGAAAATTTGGAAAATATTTAATACCAAATATGGGGATTAGGAACAACATCTAGGTATTTAATTACAGGGCAATTACTCAATTACACCCAATTACATGTAATTGAACATAAAAAAGTAATTGGCCTGTAATTAAATACACATTTATTTGAATTATGTCCCATATCTGGTATTGACAAAATTTAAAATTTTTTAAGGAAGCGTTTATCTGAGCGTATGTCTAAAATTATTAATAATATAGAAAAAATTCACAAGTGAACGATTTTGAAATGTAATTGACGTCGCCCAAGTCTGATTGAGATTTATGAACAAAAAAATCTATAAGTTTTTAAAAATTTTCGAAAACAAATTAAGACATCGCTACCAGACTTTGAAAATGTTTCCGATTTTCAAAAAGGATATATTTTCATAAACAATATTTTTTTTAAAAAACTTAAAAAAAATTCTTAGACATTTATTTTAATTATATTTAACCCCTACAACTCTGGAAAGCAATATTTAATTTTTATAAGATTGTTAACGCCTAAATACACTAGGCCAAAATAATGGCTAAAAATTTGCATTATTTCCACAGCAAATTACGAAGAAATAATTTTAAAAAACTTAAAACTTAAACTTAAATATTAAAATAATTTCAATCGCTTTTCTTTACACACATCAATGGGATTTAAAAATAATAATACTGAAGGGAGCCCTCTGTTCACTAAGCGATTTAATTTTGTAGGATTTGGAAGAAAGTAAGTTTTTGAGATAAAAAAAAAACAATTTTAAAAATATTTTTTTTAAGAAAATAATTGTAAATAATTTTATTTGATCTCAATCACTTAGTTGCAAAACATTAAGTATTTGGTGCTTCGTTAACCCATGTTTTCCGTAGGTCACAAAATGTTACTAAAATAGTTGATGGTAATGACTGAATATTTTCAAATAAAAAAAATTTAAAAAAAAATAAAAAAATTTGTATTTATACAATAGACAACGCTAATGCTTGACCAAAATTCCTGTTCATCAAAATTTTTTCGGGCTTCGGTCAACAAGGGTTAATAGTTTTTAATACTAATGATTTATTACTTTGAAAATCTTACTTAATTAGGAACTAAAATTTGTTTTGAGTTGGTGTAGAGTTGGCGAATTTATTGAAGCTTTTTGTTTCATAGCCCTGATTCATTATTTTACTTCGGTGGGGTTAAGTGATATGGGAACACCGAAGGTGGGCGCAGCGATACATATAAGTGATAGAAAACTCATACATATTATTTTTTTAAATTGATGTTGTCATCACCGGGAATCGAACCCGGGACCATCTGTGTAACAGCCCAACGCGCTGACCATTACACCACAACGCCCACAATTCGTAGTTGGAGCTGTGAAAATAATGCTGTATTATAACCGTTTTTTGTTATAAAAACTAAATATTTTTTTTTCTGAGTTGTCGGGGTTAAATATAATTAAAAAAAAAAAAAATTTTGTGTCAATTTTGTTTGCAGTTTTTAAAAAAATAGTTTTTATGAAAATATGTCATTTTTGAAAATCGGAAAAATGTTCAGTCTGTCAGCGACCACTAAATTTTTTTCGAAAATTTTGAAAAAATTAGAGCATTTGTTTTCACGATTCTTAATCTAACATACTGTTGACCCCTTTAAAATTCGACAATTTGTTTTTTTTTTTTAAGAAGCAACCTTCCAATCATCTTAACCAAATCCTTCATCTTCGGAATCTTCTTAGTATAATCATCCATGTCCAAATAAAATCAATTAAAAAAATATTTTAATCATTATTGTGTTAATTGCTTACTAACCCATTAAAAAAATTTCTTGTTTTTAGAAGCAGAATAAAACAAATGCGCTGATGTAATTGCTTACTATTACATAATACTGAGAAGCAGCAAAAGAAACGAATACTTTTCGTATAAAAATAAACAAACAAAAATTTTGAGCTTACTGTTTTCCCTAACAAGGATGCAGGTTTTAAGCAGCTTACCCTAATCCCTTACAAGGATGCAGGTTGTAATGCAGAAAGTTTCATATCGTGTATTATAAACGATCTGTACCAATTTTACCAAGTGATTTCCGATTGTGTTTGCTGTTTTGGAGTATGTAACAAAAAATAATTAGTCATTTAACTGTTTGTGATCAAGCACGTGGAGCGGTAAAAACAGTGAAATGATTATATTATATGTCAAAAATTTTAACAACAAAAAATTAATGTCTGCAGAATTTTATGTAAAATAAATTATGTATGGTATATTCATGTTATTACTTTTAATCGTAGTAATATAGACATGAAATGTGATTTTACTGCAAGCCATGAAATCACAGCTTTTTATAAGCGCTAAAATAAACGCTTATTTTGCCCAAAAGTAATACTTCCAAGTGGGAATTCGCCATATAAAAATCAAAGCATATGTAAGCAGGTTTGTAAGGGATTCTTTTTGGCTTACTCCCTTACAAACCTTCTTGCATGAAGGCAGCGTTTTTTACTGGGAAATAGGTAGTAAATATGGTAATAAAACACAGCAACAAATTTAAAAAGTATTAAGTATTAAATAACATCTCAATAAACAGTTTTATGTTTCACGGTTTAATAATTCATAGAATAAGTCGATTTAAATCACTAACAGGGCTACCATGTTTTTAAAGCATATACTAGACAAGTTAAACACATACTCTAAGTAATAAAATAATGTATATAAAAACTGTAACTTTATTTTTTAGTTCTGATTAAAGGTGTTATACACATCAACACCCAGAGCTTTTGAAACTACATATGTTGTATAGTTACCACAGTTTGACCTGTATTATTTTTCTAGATATTTTTTTCCACTTTATGTTTTGTTTTTTTTTTTTTAAAACCACATACATTTACTATTTTTGTTTTGCAAATACATACGCGAACAAGCTGTTGTTTCAAATATAAGGTTTGTATATAATTTTATCTTTTTGCATAGTACACTGATAAAATTAGTAAGCAACATTTATTTTAGAGCTTTTGTGAGCAATTTTTTATAACTTTCATATTTTTTATAAATATTTTAACTATTTTGTGAAAGTCATTAATATTTGTTAACGCTAATTTAATACATGTTCTTCATTTTTACTCAAAATTTATTTCTGTGTATATTTTTTTTTTTTTTTTCAATAATGTCTTTGGGTGATATATAATTTTAACTTTATTTGCCTGCACATGACAGTTCCCGTAACAACAACTACAACATTTTCTAACAATGTTGGTAAAATAATACTGTACTGGGATACTTTTTAAAGCAACAGCTAACATATGTACTAGTATAACCCTCCTAAACCTTTAACATTTAGTTTTTTACACTTTTAAAATAAAACACATGTGCAAATGGCAGTTGATAGAAATATTTTTTTTTAGCTTAAATTTTTTATTAGTTCAGGTAAACTTAAAAACAAAAACAATGTTGTTTCACCATAAATAATATTACTTAAATTTAAATTTAATTCCAGAATTTATTTTTAAATTAAAGACTTGAAACTAATTAAATTACATTTCAATATTAATTGCAGTTTGAACCAGTTTTGTTGAATAATAAAGCAAAGATTAATACTTCGACAATTACAAAAAATTATTATATAAAATTTTAATTTATTTTAATTTTTGAAAGAACCTTCTTTTGCAATACATGTTTCTTACACTATGTTGGAAAACATTCTGAATACAAATCAGAGACTTAATAAATGAAAATATGAGAAATATTTTGAAATCACACGCTTAGTTTTCTTGTCATTTCGACTTATAAATTTTTATTAAACCCCATGTTTTAATAAGATTTCTCTCCATACCGTGAAATTGATCTTAAATTTATATGGCTTTAGAATATACGAAATTTTAACTTTCATTGGAGTATAATAAAGTTTTTTAATGTTCATGGATGTATTCAGGAATATGTAAGGATCGAAAAAATGCTCATGTTTTAGTTAATTCCTTCTAGTTTTTACAGCACCTATGGTATTATTTATTTATTTTTATATAATGCATAAACTAGAATTGTTACTCGATTAAAAATTATTCGATTAATCGAACGAACAAAAATTAAATTCGATCGAACAATTTAAAAAAGCACGATTTTCGAATAACACGGATTTCGAATAAATTTTGACGATTAATCGAAAAAAAACGAATAATTTAAAAATACTTCTTTTAATAAAATTTTTTCGAAAATTTAGCAATTTTGGGAACATTTATATACCTAGAAAATGGATTCGGTATTAGTAACCGTATTTGTAGCCAATTAAATGGTTCGGTAGTAGCTATAGGATTTTTTTAGTTAACACCAAATTTCTGGTGAGCCAATCAAAATTCTATTATCGTGTCCGAGTGTCTGTTGTTGCAATCGAATGATCTTTATCACAATTCAAAGATTCGATCGCGGCAGCAAAATCATTCGATTGGCAACAAATACGGTAGACACAACCGAGTATGTTTTCTGGTGTAAAAAAGTTTGCAATGGACAAAAAAAATAAAACTCTATTGAAGAAATAACGTAAATTTAAAAATTTTATTAAACTTTTTTCAAGATGCGGACTCTTTAATACTGGGTAAAGATGGTATATGTTTTGACTTTCAATCAGTGTTTACACAAAAGAAATTCAAAATTACATCTGATAGGAGTCAAAATTACACAAAAAAAATTCGAAATTACACATGTAATTTAAAATATTTATTAAAAATATGAAGTAATTTACATATAAAGTGCTATCGTTACAAAAACATGATTTTCAAAATACACAATTATAAAAATATTGTTATTTTGCAACAATAGAACGTTATCACATAAACTGTGAATACCTTTTGTGTAATTCCAACTGTAACTAAAACAAGATATTATAGATCAACAAAGCTCGACAGATCAACAATACCGCCAATATATTCAACTTTTAAAGATTTTTATAAGACATATAATGTTTGAGCTGACATAAAGACATTATACATTATTTACCATTTAAAGAAATTTTTTTATTGCCAATACGCCATTTATATAACTATTGATTTTTATAAATTTTTAAAAATCTAAAATTTTTCAGAAAAAATATGAAAAATCTATAACTATTGGTACTGTGTCGAAATAATAACGCTTGACCGTCGTTATTTTCCAATGTCGGCACAGAAATATAATTCAATATTTTACCAGTACTTTAAATAAGATAATTCAGTATGTAGCCAGTACTTTTAAAATTTTCTTTTTAGCAAAAGTAAGAAAAATAACCAATAAATATATTTTCACAAGTCTTAGCTCATATACGAGTAAAAGCTGCGATTTTTATTTTAAGTAAAAATAAATTTTAATTCAAAAAACATTTAGGAAAATATACAAATTTTCTATTTTTAATTTATAACGAGCTTCCAACCTCTGTATATTTACAAAAACAAAGCGATCTGGCTATAGATATCATCAGAACCCGAAGTTTAAGAAAAGCTAGAGAATTCAGAATCAGCAGAGCTTTAACAAAAAACCTATTAATTTTAAATTTTGCTCCATTCTTGACTTCTTGACTCAAACACGTGGTTAGGGTCTTTTCCTAACAAGCATAATGACGTTACTAAACTTTAAAGACCAAAAATGTCATTTATTAATATATGTACATTTATCTCATGTTCCGAACTGGTGTTTCCACGCCGTTACAGCCGATACTTGATCTACTACTATATCCTTAGGGGAGATGCAAAAGCACATAGATAAAACATTTTCGAACCCGTTTATATTGATGATTATGATTCATTAGGCAAACTTTATATCTATACATAATTTTGGATTTCTACGAGATGCAAAACCACGTCAAAACTTTATGCATACACATGATTTTGGAATGCTATAAAAATATCGGTTTATTAACAAAATTCACATAAGAATGTTTTAAATTTTCTACGTTTTTCTTTTACAGTGTAAAAAAATGCAGAAAAATGTAGTTGAGTGATTATAAGAAAATAAATTTTTAGAAAATTTTATAGTTCTTTAATAAAAACTGCTAATTACATAAAATAATTGGCTAAAATATTTATCACCGGTGTGGCGAGTATAACTAACATTGTATCTGAATATCTGAATAATAATTTATAGTTTTTTTTTTAGTAGGCACTAAATTTTGGCAATAGGATTTTAAAAATGATTTCAAGTCAGAAAAAATTTAGCGCCCTATATAAAGCACGTACATAGAAATAAATTAAAAAATCTGTTTGTAATATTAAACAAGTGTCATAGAACATTTTTGTATACAAACTTTTTTTTTAAATTTGTAAATTCAAACACAAATTTGTTGATTTTTTTTTTTGAAATTTTGAATTTTCGGTTTTAAAAAATTTTTATATGAAAAACTACAATTTACAATTATTTCAAACAAAAAATTTGTTGGACATAATTTTAAATTTAAAAATGAGAGTGTTTGAATTTACAAATTCTATTGTTGGTGCCAACTGTTTTTTTCTTTCTGTGTATACACATGTACTTGTTTCGTGTTTAACTAATAAAAATAATAATAATAATAATACTTATTATTAATTGCTTAATTTTGTTTTTCATATTATTTTTTTGAAGTTCCTTTTCAAATTTAATTTGTTACATTTTGTTTGCTAAACCGGGACTAAATTTATGCTTTTTGTACCGATTTAATGAATACAGTATAAAAATTTTGGTGTTCGTTAAATCGGCATTTGTAAAATCAACTATTCGTTAAACAGGAATTCCACTGTATAGATATTGAGCAATCAAATTTGAATGAATTTATTTAAACAACGTCGAAAATTTGCAGAAAACAGCAACGGCAATACACTTTCTGAGTGGTACAGTCGTATTGAGAAAAACAGTGTTGTGCTTTTTTTTTTTTGTACCGTGGGCATATTGCGAAAAACAGTGTTGTCCCAGTAGTATTTTATTTTTACAGTCGGCAATTTACACCTGGCTAGTTTGCCATACATGGAGATGTAGGTAAATTTTTCTAGTGTTAACCAATATCCTTTTTTAACTGGGATATTAAAATTTTTACCAGGGTTGCCACTTTCAAATATAATTGTAAATTGCGAAACTCTGGGTAAGCAGTATTTTCTGCTGGTGGAGTAAATGGTTTTTAAAATTGTCAGAATTTTGTGTATATTGAAAGAATTTTTATTATTTAATACTTTGGTTCGATTTTCAACATACTTCTCATTTAGTACCAAATCGGAATACAGTTTATTTTAAGCCAACAAAACGATATACCTTATAAAAACAAAATCGATGTAATTTTGGCCACACTATTCAATAGCGTGGACACACTATTTGGCCACACTATTGAAATTTGATGTAAGTTACGACTTACATCAAATTTTAATAAAATCTGAAGGCACCCCCTTTGCTTCCTTTTCAGTTACCTTAATAATTCAAAAATTATGTGTACTTATAATCACTTAAATTGATTTAAATTTAGTAGTTTTAAATTCTGATTTTTATATAATTACTATTTTTATACATAAAAATATATTTATGTACATAAAGTCGAACTGTATAAAAAATCGATTTTTGTCATAACACTAACCACACCCATAAAATAGCACAATAACAAATATTTGCTTAAAAAAATTCAAGGTATTATTAATTAAATACAAAAATATGCATTTATAACTACAAACATATATAGAAAAAATATTTAAAATATGTAAAAACTAAAACTATTTTACTAAAATTCTAACACAAATGCATACAAGATGCTCGTTACATGTATGTAAATGTAATGTTTTTTTAAATAAAATTGAGCTAAAAATTGCACAATTTTTACGTGTCAAACCATAGAGTAGATACTACAAACATTTAAACAACTAAAATTGTGTTTATTTGGTATCAAAGAATTTGATACACCCTACGACTAATTATTTTATAAAACAAACAAGTTGTTAGAAGATGGTATACGTTCGGTTTCTCTAATTAGAAAAAACAGTTGATTTTAAAATATTGTTTGATATTTCTTAATCTTATATCTTACTTGACTTTGCTTGTTTTATCTTGGTATTAAGAATTTGTTAGTACCATGCAGAGTAATATTTTACTACGAACTTGTGAAAACTTTCTTATTTTGTTTTCCGTGTTTATTTAATTTATTTAGTTACACTTAACCTTTCGTCCTTACACTGGAGTATAATACACCCCAACAGTAGTGCGTATCATGGCTAATAGGTGTAAGGACGTAAAATAAAGATTTGTTATCTAAATTATTAATAAATAAATTTGCAATGCATTGAATTATTTGAGATCTAATGAAACAAATTACTTAATATTGTCTTAAATTTTCCCTCGTCTGTTTTATTTTGTTACTATCTACATGTCATATTTAATTCACACACTCTCCTATGGCGGAAGGAAACAACTGAATACAGCAGCTCTTTTGTGTATTAAACAAAAACAATATAAAAAAATATGTAGAAGTATTTACAACAAAACTTGTTGGTATGTAAAAAAAGACTGTTCTAAAAAAAGCGAAAAAAGTCATAATGGAAAACATGGTCAGCAAATGTTGAAATGCTTTTTGTATACAAACTAAAACTACATGTGTATCCACAAAACTATAGTACAGCAAGCAAAAAACTATCAATCTAGAATACAAATCGAAATTAAATGACCACACTTGTATGTATACAATTTATAAAGCGACAAAATAAAACAAATACATATATATTACTAGGGTGCCTTGTTTTGGTATTTTTGCTATCGGCTCGATATGAATGAAATACAAGTACTTTTCTATTCAGAATTGGGCTGCGTTTACATTACTTTTAAACATTTCCTTTGTACTGTATGTCCAACAATTGAATGTGATGAAAATGATATATGATTAAAATACAGCTCAAAACAAAATTTTGGGACTAATGTAAAAGTAATATAATTCTTGCTAAAAAGCAACTAGTTAGCATCAGTGCATAACTGTTGTCTAAACTGACATTTAATAGTCACGGCCGAAAAAATCGTTTATCGAAACCGAATTATTTACAGAACGAGGTTGTTCCAACCGAATATTCATATTATTTTAGACGAAATTTTAAAATATTTCCGCATGTGTATTTAATTTTTTTAGATATTTATTATAAAAATACAGCATAGGAATAACAAGAAAAAAATATGAAAAATTGTATTATAAATTAAACTATTGAATTAATTATAAAGATTACTTGTTTGGAATAAAATGGCTTCTTAAGTTATTTTAATAAACATATTTTTTAAAAGAGTAATTCAAAGAAAACATTTTCTGAAAACCTAACAGAAAAATGGTGTGTCTTTTATAAATTTTCCCAATACTGTTAGTATCATTTCGACAAATGAAAACAGTGTAGTTCGGTCTAAGAGCAATACATTTTTTACATTGTATCTTGATAAAAAAAAAATGCTTACTTACACGCAGAGAAAATATCATCATGTTATGATATTTTAAGAACGTCATTTTATGAGATAAATGTGTAACAATGATAATATCACCTTTAGTGATCATAATATGATCAGCCATAATCATATTTCTAATCAGCAGGATCATAATATGATAAGTTTGCGTCCCCAATTATGTTCAATCATATTTTCTCTGCTCTTAAGTATTTCATTACTTTTTTAAAGAAAATTTAGTATTTGCTCTTTGAAGATTGCTAAAATAAAAACTTTATATTTTTAAAGAAATGCTAAGCATCAGATTTGATTTATATTTAAAAGGTCATTATGTTAATAATATTTCAGAAGATAGGTACTTTTTCAGTATGGAGAGGATCTTTTTTAAGAAGAGGTTCATCTTTTAGTACCATGGCGACTATTCGGGCTAGTACTCTCCTAGCCCTAATAGTTATAGTAGTAGGAGTACTTTTCATTAAATTAAATAAACATTTCTAAACGAATGCACAAATGGTTAAAAAGTTAAAAAAGTAAAACTTCGTTTTTTGCAAATTAATAATGCAACTATCTAATACCGAGTCTTCTTCACGGGTAGTTTATTGTAGAGTGAGGAAAACATTTTTTTGATGTTCGCATGGCGTTTGTGGTTTTGTATTGTTTAAATTAATATGTATGTATGTGTATCGATGTCCGAATATTTCCACAAGATTTTATATATTGTTTTACAAAGTACCATATTTTTTTCGGAAATTTAATATATTATATATACATATGTATACTATATACAGAGTTAGCAAAAATAACAATATTGAAATTATTTAAGACACGCAACCCATTTTAAAGTTCAATATTTTGCGGAAATTTTTTATTGTTTTAATATTAAATTTTATTTAAATTTTTTTAAAACAAATTTTTCTATTGTTTAGTTGTTTGACGTGTATTTTCATACATTGTGGCCGCATTAATATTTTAACAAATAATTTTAATTAAATGTTTTTGATTGTGTTTTGCTATTTGTAATACAAACTACCAATGGGGGTGATCAATTTTTTTCGATTGTTTAATTTTATTATTTTTTAACTTAATTTTTTAGATTATTTGCAAAATAAAAGAATTTAAACACAAAAAATCCTTTCGAATAAATGCCACCTAAAGAACATTTTTATTTAAGATTTAATTCGGCTGAGGCAACCGAATTGTTGGAGTAATTCGGTTATAGTAACCACCCCAACTAAGATTGACCTCTGTTGTAACAACAGTCAAATTCGGTTGTGATGGCAATACTCGCTTCCTATAACGTCATTCTGTTGCCAAACTGAACTCGAACTTAGTTCGGTTGCTGCAGCCCTGAAAATTGGTTGAGATAACCGGTAACCTCGTTTCAACTGAATCGTTCTGTGAATCGTTCTAATTATATTTGTTTTTTCTGTTGGGCTATTTTTCTCGTAAGATGAACAATTTTATATTTGAACGCTTTATAGCTTTTGAGGCGGTCTAATAAACAAAGACTTGTAAACTAAGATAAAAAAGTTTAAAGAATTTACACATGTAACGTTTACTCGAGATAATTACCTTTATGTTTTTGTCTTAAAAAAAGAGAAACGGGTAATTTTGAGAGAAACGGGTCATTCTGGCCGGTGCATAAAAATTACAGTTCCTTTTTAAATATATTAATATAATTCATATCAAATCTGTTTCTTGTTGTTATATATGTATATAAGATTATTTACAAAATTTTATTGTTTTTTTGTTTCTTAAAACAGGCAAGATGTTTTTCTATCAATCCAGAAAGTTTCATCGTGTATCTCGTTTTAGTTTTGGAGAAAATATTCATTGAATAATGTCCTGCATAAATATTTAAATATTTTTATATAAAAGCTAATTCGGGTATGTAAGCGTATGAATAATACGCATAACCAGAGTAAAAACGTTCTTGTTTAATATAATATTATACAAAAACATATAGCTTTATATAGCTTAATACCGACATACACGATGGCGCTTATACAATTTTATATTTAATTTTGCTTTTTAAAAATTTTTTATGTGGTCACACACATATTAATATCTAAATATATATCAATTGGTTTTACCTTGGCTTGAACAGCGCCATATCATGTATCAAATCGATGAACAAGTTATACGACAAGTATTATTGATATTTTGTTTCAGTACCAATTTTTAGAAATTCCCACAAAATTACTTAAGGAAATTTTGAATATTATTGAAAACTAAAATAAATATAGTAACGAGGCATACGTCAAAGCATTTTGTTAGCATTATTAAATATTTCTCCCTTTTAAAATGTCGGCATACAAGCGCAGAAGAGATTGTGCTTATATTGCAGACTCGAAATATTAAAAACTTACTCGTGCAGAAAAACAGGCAATCTCAGGTCATAAGGGTAAACAAAACAACAAGGAAACAAAAAGAACAACCAACGCCTCGAGAGCATTTAGAAAACAATCCAAGATGACAGAAAAGCATATACTGCCTTCAGACCAAGAATTTTGTATAATTTGTCTGAAAATCACATCAGCAAACTCCACCAAATTGAATATGATTGCGTACTACGAGTGTAAAAGAGATGTAGACTTAAAATGCGCCGAAATCTTCGATCCCACGCCCGAACTGTGATTCAAATAATTCTGCATTAAATTTGTATATTTCTCTGTATTTGATTTATTGCGAAATGTGATCGTAAATTGTGCAAAAGTGGTGAAATATAATAAAAACTAACACATTCATTAACCAAATTTGATACCCAAATGTTAATAAAGGTCTTTTAGGCATTTACCATAAAAAACTAAAATAAAATACCTGATTTTTAAAATTTGTGTATGTAAAACTGAGTTAAAGCATCCAAAACTTTAATGCAACTGGGTACGCCATTAAAATCAGCGTGGCCGAAATATATCGAGTCAATGGTTTTCGATATTAGCTACGAAAAACAATTATACGAAATTTGTTCAGTAATATCATAAGGCGTAATTCTTATAATGCAATATGAGAATATGGGTTAAATATTTGATGAAGTGCAAATTCTGTATAATTTGCATGCATTGTGTATGCGTAATTGCAGCAAAAGGGGTAACTTCATTTTGTATTCGTTTGAAACACAGAAATAACAATTTTACTAGTGTTGTTGCAGCCAGAATAGATTATGGCACCGAATTTGTTGCCAATCGAATTCTGGCGGTTACGACAAATATCGTTTTAAATAAAATTTTTAGTTGTAAAAGCTAATATTCAGTTGCCCAACCCAATACTGCATTTCAACATTTTAAACAAAATTTTATTGAAATTAAAAAAAAAATTTCCTATTGATTACACCACAATCACTTTTAATTTTCTTTGCCTTTTTTGCTATTTAAACATTTGAATATTTTATTTTAATTAAAAAAAAAAAAAAAACATTTTCTGTTTGTCTTTTCCGAGTTTTAAATTTGGAGCTGAGTGTTATTTTGTTAGCCAAAAAAAACTTTGTCTCAAATTAGTTTACCAATGCCGACCATAAATCTCTTTTTTCTATTGCTGGTTTTTCAATAAGGACTTGACAGCTTTTTTTAAAATAAAACGCAAACCATTTGAGATATTTCCATCGGCCATCGGCTTCAATTCTGGAGTCAGCTTGATCTTGTATGGGCGTAAACCAAGATACTTAAGGGTGCAAACCAAGATACTTAAGCAAAATTCGCCAAAAAGTGGTCTTGGCGATGCCAAGCGGAATCGACTGAATTGGATCGTTTGCTACGGACGCCTGAACGGTAGCGATATTTTCGGCACTTCGACCAACCCTTTGTCTCACTTCCCACTGGCACGGCAGCATCACACAATGAATATGTAGACTCCAATTTTTGCACTAAACTTGTTATTGCTTGTCTACTAGGGCGATAATAACACCGACTCCGAACACATTTTTATAATTTGCATACGTTGTTCGTTTGTGTACTTTACCATGAATGTTGAGTTTACTGAAAAAAAATAAAGTAACAGTTAGAGGATCAGTGAAATAATGCGCTCACAAATTAAATTCAAAGTTGTCAAGTACCTATTGGAAAACAATGCAATTCATAATTCGCTTGGTACTACTGAACATCTAATTTAAGGGCATATTTGATTGCGAATACCGCATTTGCAGTAACAACTTTTGATTATCGACAATTACACTGTGCTCGAATCGGACACTTTTTTTTTGTAACAAACGGGGCACCCAGTGGGTAAACCTAATTCGAGTACTCTTAATTATTTTTTAAACGAGAGCTAACCTAATAAAACGGTTAGCACCACTGGATTCAGCGTACTCGAATTAGCTTTACCCGCCGGGTGCCCCGCTTGTTACGTTTTTGAAGTAGCACAGTGTTATTAAAAAAAAAAAAATTGATAGATGGTACCAATTCTCTTGTATTATCCCAAAATAGATTGTGCCTACTACCGAACACAATTATTAACTGAATTTTATTTAAAAAGTTGATTGGAAACACCAATAATTGGATAAGTGGATTGTTTTTTTAGTTCCTTTTCCGTCTTTTTAACTTCCAGTACAGTATTTTTACTTCAATAATCGATTATTGCTAGTTCTAAATAAAATAAAGCCCTACACTCATAGAAATAAACTGCAAAATTAGCAGAAAAAGCTACTAAAAATTAGTTAAAAATGACCTTGCAGAAAAACGGCTATATTTAGCAAATTTTTTGCTAAATATTAATTAAATAAGAACTTCAAAAATAAATTTGTTAACTATACAAAATTTAAGTTATATTCGATGTGAATTTTAGTTAATTAAAATTAGCATTTTAACAAACACTTTTTACTAAATACTTGTAGACTCAAAATAGCAAACAAAAACTGTAATATTAATAAAATTTTTTGCTATATTTACCTCAAAGTTTGTAGAATGCAAATAACAGTTTGTTTTCTAAAATCAACAAAAAAAACAACAAAAAAATTGTTAATTGCTGATTTCATAAGGGCAGACTTTTATTTGCATTAAACAAAAAACTTTAAAAGTTTCACATTTTTTAATTATTGAACACAGAGAAACATATAGCTATTTGCCAACTGAAATTCGGTTACTACGACTCAAATTCGATTAACATTAGTTTTCACAACAAAGTGTGGTTAATTCGACTGAATTCTAGTTGCAACACCCAAAATATTCATAAATTTAATGTAAATATCGTTGTACTAACTGAAGTTATAAGTTGTTACCATTAATATACACTTTTCAATTCGGTTGACACTTTATTTCTGTGTGTTACTTTCAATTAATTAAATTTGTTACTTTCAATTAATTAAAATTTAGCGCAAATTAAGCTAAATATTAGTAAATTCAACAGATTTATTTTTGCTATTCTTATATTACTAATATTTAGTAAAAAAATCTGCTAATTTTAGCTGTTTTTCCTACAAGGTAATTTTTAACTAATTTTTAGTAGCTTTTGTTTGCTATTTTAACAGGTTTATTTCTATGAATGTATCAAATAAATTGTAATGGTTTCGACTAAATTTAAACCAATTCTTTTTATGTGTGTATGTATTGTGGTTATGGTTGGCAGGCAATAACGCTAAAATACCGTTATCGTTATACCTTTTTAACTGACTCTCGTTATCCCTAAAATATTTATTTTTAAAAACCCGTTAGCCATAAAATACCGTTGCCGATATAACTAAAATACCGATACACACTGAGAACAGATTCGTTGTGTTACCGAATTTGTCGCCAACCGAATTTCGGTAGTTACATGTACTCGGTTATATGATGTATATATCC
Organism: Delia radicum; assembly: GCA_021234595.1. NCBI lineage: Eukaryota > Metazoa > Arthropoda > Insecta > Diptera > Anthomyiidae > Delia > Delia radicum. The sequence goes on along the minus strand of CM037851.1, from coordinate 181,240,118 downwards.
CTAGCAAAAATATATCTTCCAATGAAAAATTTGTACAAAATGTTTAAAAAAAAGTAATAAAGTCATATTTATTTTATTGAAAAAACATGACATTGACTCTAATGTAAGGTTTTGTGTTAAAAATTTGCGTTCAAAATAACGTACTTATCTAAAGTTTTAAAGCAATTTGTAGGTTTGTACCATATACATATTTCATATGAAGATATAGGAACTTCACATATCTTTCTTTTATATCTTTTGAGACAAAAGGGCGGATGGCCAATAAAATTCTGTTTTAATTGAGGGCTTGTCCTCAATTATTAAAATATAAATAATTTTTACGAAATTCTATTATCTATAAAATAAAATTGGCGAATTCCGAAAACTAAATTTAGTATGCTACTTCATTGCATAACAATACCTGGTAGACTCATTAAAAAACGATCTCTCGTTTTCAAAAACAAAATGTAAAAAATTCATACAAAAAGTGAACAGAAAACAATAGATAGTCAAAAAAAAAAACACTATTTCTCCTTAATGCCTTTACCTTGTATTGTTATGCCATGTGCCATGCTACTTAAATTTTTCTTTTCTTTTATTAATTCTAATTAAATTTGTATTTTATTCTCTTTTTAGGTAAGTCAAAATAGTGTGAATTATTTCAACAAAATGTTTGAACACGTAAGTTTATCACTTAGTTTTGTTTAAGTACACTAATAGAAATAAACCTATTTAAATAGCATACACCGCTACTACGCAAAAAAAATCTATAAAACACTTTAAAAATTTCATATTTGTATCTAAAATATATGATTTACCATTAAAATAAATATATTATATTTTACAACAAATTGTGTAAAAATTTACAAATCATTTATTTTATATTAGTTAGAAATAGTTTTGAAAGTTAACACGCAATATTAGTTATAGCACTGAGGACTTTTAGTATTCCGTTAAAAGGAGATAACTTAAATTTTTTATAATCAGTATTTTAACATTTTTTTTTTGCATTTCTCAAATCGATTTGGGATTTGTTTTAAAACAAAATTCAATTCACATGTGCTTTACTAAGTAAAAAAATTTCGTGTTTTTAGAAGCAGGATAAAACAAATGCGCTGATGTATGTATATGCTTACTATCACATAATACTGAGAAACAGCAAAAGAAACGAATAATTTCCATATAAAAATAAACAAACAAAAATTTCAGCTTACTGTTTTCAATTACACGCATTCAGGTTGTCAGCGGCTTGCCCTTTTCCCTTTCAGGGATGCAGGTTCTTATGCAAAAAGTCTCATATCGTGGATTACAAACGATCTGTACCAGTTTTCCCGAGTGATTTCCAATTGTGTTTGGTGTTTTCGAGAATGTTATAAAAAAGAATTATTCATTTAACTGTTTCTGAAGAGCTTGCACGGAAAGCGTTACATTATATGTCTAAAATTTTAAAAACAAAAAATTAATATCTGCAGAATTTATGTGATATAAATTATATGGCGCTACGAAATAACCCCCAATGAAATAACCCCCAACGGCCAAAAATGAAATAACCCCCAAAAAAATTTTGTAAAATTGTTTGGGGGTTTTTTCATTTTTTTTGGGGATTATTTCATCTTACGGTTTGGAGATTATTTCATTATGAAGCAACCCCCAATGAAATAAAGCCCAACATTTAAATTCTTTGGATATTATTTCATATGCAATTATTTTGGGGGTTATTTCATATTTTTTGGGGGATATTTCATTTTGCTAAAAGTGAAATTTTTTTAATATTTGTTAGTTTTTCTGCGTGGCGGCCGCTCTTAGGGGTTTTCTCCTCCATGGGACGCGGCAGGTGGCTTCGCTGAATAAAGTTTCCCTGCGCGCGTCACACTAGGGAAGATAATGAGACGCGCGCAGGAAAACTGTATTCAGCGAAGCCACCTGCCGCGTCCTATGGAGGAGAAAACCCCTAAGATCGGCCGCAGGCCGCCACGCAGAAAAACTGAACAGTGTAACAAAAGAATCAAAAATATGAAAACAAAAAATAAAAATAAATTGGGACATATTTCATTTCTTTGGAGCTTATTTCATTGGGGGTTATTTCATTTCTTCCTTTGGGAGTTATTTCATTACTAAACAACCCCCAAATTTTGGGTGTTATTTCATTTTCGCCTTTGGGGAATATTTCATTTCTTTTGGGTATTATTTCATTTTTTTTTTTTGTTGGGACTTATTTCATTTTTTTTGGGATTTATTTCATTGGGGGTTATTTCATTTTGACGTTTGGGTGTTATTTCATTGGGGGTTATTTCGTAGCGCCAAATTATATTCATATAATTACTTTTATTTATCACAAAATTACTTTTAATCGTAATAATTTAGACATGAAATATGATTTTACTGAAAGTCATGAAATCACAGCTTTTTATAAGAGCTGAAATCTGCGCTTACTTTGCCCACAAATAATGGTTCCAAGTGGGAATTCGCCATATAAAAATCATGGCATATGTAAGCAGGTTTGTAAGGGATTCTTTTTGGCTTACTCCCTTACAAACCTGCTTACATATAAGCAGCGTTTTTAACTGGGTTACTTACATTAAAAACAGGAAATTTAAAAAAAAACAAAAAGTCTGCAGGTTTTTCCCAAACACACCGTTCTGCAAACCAATATCAGTATTAAACACGGTTCAAATTAGTTGGTGATTTAATTGCAATTGATAATAAAAGGAAAATAGTAAGACCGAAATTATTTTTGTTTCTAGCAATGGGAATGCTTAAATTGTTATTAAACGGCCATTCTTTAAGGCATTAGTTGTAATGTTAATACCCATCACAAATTCCCAAGTATGGTAAGTATATTATTTCTAAACCTTAAAATCAAAACGCAATTACATTACAAAGAACAAAATTGTTTGCCTTTTTATTACCAAAATACATATAGAGGATAATAAAATTAAATAAAGTACGGGTTTTGTCTGAATTTAAAAACGCCTCTTATTTCTTCCTTTTTTTTGGCAAAGCATTCAATGGGGACTATTACATTTTTTTAAACGATATTGTCTATTTATAAAATTTCCAAAGGGACATCAATAAAACATAAGCATACAACAATGACAAATCTGTTTATATTTAGTAAAATAAAGATTTAGAGAAAAAAAATTCTTTGTCAAAAAAAAAAAAAAACTCCTACTTTTCTCAATGTTATTGTTGATAATGATAATAATATTGAAATGTTTATAATCCAGTCAAAAACCCAAAAGAAGGCCTAAACTATAACAATTGGTAATATATATTTTTGAATGCTATATACGTAAAAAAATACGTATTTGTATTTATATGCAGTCGTGTGTGAAGAATGAAACAACACAGATACATACTCACTTAGATACTAATACATATATATAAGGCTTTCCAAGACAACAGAAAAAGTTTATCGAGTCAATGCCAAACTTACAGTGTTTATGCTCCTGTAAAATGTAAATAAAAAATATATATTTTTTTAAATATTGTAAAGGTTTTAGTTTACTATTTACAATAATATATTTGAATTCAGAAAATACAAAAAATTATTATTTTTTTTAATTCAGAACCGAAGTTGTGCAATACCAAACATTTAAATTGGTCAGTAGAAACAAAAATCAAACATAAAAAAAAGTTAATATAATATACATAAGGGCGTTTCCACTTTTTTTTTTATTTTTGCAACTCTTGAAGCGAAATATAAATGTTTATGGCCCAAAGGATTTTTGAGAATTTTATAAGATTTTCTAATGGGACGCTGAAATGGATTATTTACAAAGATGTTATGAAACAAACATCTTAATATTTTTTTTTCAAACTCAAACCTCAGTAACTTTAGAAACAAACATCATAAAATTTGTATATGGTTTTAAAATACCTTTGAACTTTCCAAATCCAATATACTGGTCGAAAATATAAATTTTGTTTAAACTTTTTAAGATTTTTTTGTATCTCTAAAAGTGTCAAGTGCAAGATTGGCATAAAATGAAAGGCATTATAAAGACCTATCCAATAAAATATTTTACTCCAGTAAGATCATTATTTCTGAAATAAATTAAGTGTGAAATTGGAAAATTTTTATATTATTGTATAAGGCCATAAAAGTGACCCTTCATCTAAGAAGACGTGCATAACTTTTTTATAGCAGGTTAAAGTGATTTATTTGTTTTTGTAAAAGCAAGTCACAAGAGTAAAAATTTAAAAAAATGTTTGTTTCATATCCTCTTTTTTGCACATATTCTACGAAACGGATCAATAAGTCCGTGACTTTTCGAACTTCCCTCGTAGTTATATGAAATACAACACTGCTCCCATCAAGTTCCACCTGTTAATATACCACTGTCAAATTTTGAGCAAGTTCCATCATTGACTTTGCGTTTAACAGTTGTTCAAAACATACAACCTCGTGGATTTCGTGAATTTCAAGTGCTCAATAAACATTATTTTTTGCAAAAAAAAAAACCCGTCAATCAAAGCAAGGAAACGCTTGATAAATGCTATGGGGACTCTGCACCATTGATTAAAATGACTAAAAAAGTGGTTTACTGACTTTTGTTGTGGTCGCACAAGTACAAATGACGCTGAACGTTCTGGATGGCCAATTGAGGTCAATACACCCGCAAATGTCGAAAAAATCCACGATATGATGTTGGCCGATCGAAGAGTAAAAGTGCTTGAGATTACTGATAGTCATAGTCATTTAATATGGCAGTGTGGGTTCGATTTTAAATGATCAGTTGGGTTTAAGAAAGCTGTCTGCAAGATGGGTGCCGCGTTTGCTCTCAATTGACCATAAACGTAATCGTGTGACAACTTCAAAGGATTGTTTGGTGTTGTTAAACAGCAATTCGAATGAGATTTTGCAGCGCTTTGTAACTGTGGATGAAACATGGATCCATTACAACACTCCGAAAACCAAGCAGCAGTCTTAACAATGGGTTTCTACGGGTGAACCGGTTCCGAAGATTGCCAAGGTAAGTTTGTCGGCCAATAAGGTGAAGGCAACAGTTTTTTGATTAAAAAAAAACGACCCATGTGGCCAAGAAAAAAGATCTTTTTCATCAAGATAATGCACACGTGTGCAGTCTCAATGGCAAAATTCCATGAATTGGGCTACAAATTGGTACCTCATCCGCAATATTCTCCGGATTTAGCAACCAGTGACTATTTTCTATTTCCAAACCTAAAGAAATGGATTCAACGATGAAATTATTGATTGAACAAATGCCTATTTTATGGACTTCAAAAAATCCTATTTTTTGGAAGGGATACAAAAATTGGAGGAACGTTGGACTAAGTGTATTGAGCTAAAAGGATAGTATGTTGAAAAATAATTTTTTTTTGCAAAAAAAACTGTGTTTCATTCAAAAGTCGCGGTCTTAATGATCCGCCCTCATATTACAGCGACCCCATTCCCTTTTTAAAAAAATCAGAAAAAAAAATTCTCTAAAATCGTTTGGGCCATAAGCATTAATTTCCCGCTAAATACGTTCGTCAAAGGAATAAATTCATGTCAATCAGGGATATTGAAGGATCAAATTTTCAAAGTAACGTTTTTAAAATGTTTGGTCGTTTAATATGGAATAGCAGGGATTATTATCCCTCATCTGATACCCACATATGTAGAGTTTGCTGTTCGGTTTTAATCGTAGCCGCAGGGTTTCAATCTTCAAAATATAAACCCGAAATAAGTCGGTTTTAACAAATATTTTAATCGATTTTAAATAATAAATTGTTCAGTAATTTTGAAAAATACATTTCTTCCGAGTCCTTTATAAATAATTTTTTGGTCCACATTGTAAGGTTTTTAATATTAAATATATTTAAATTCATTATATCGGAAACCTTAAAAATTACTGAATAATTAATTTCGACAGGCTTTTTCGGTCCTCTTATTTTTTTAAAAATAAACTTAATTAAAAAAATTTTGCACTTGGCTAAGGTAGCTAATCTAGTGTTTTACTTTAACAAAGGAATAAAATATGCATGGAAATCATTGGAAATAGTGTAAAATGTAAAATTATAGAATTGGGCTTTGCAGTTAATTTTGTTCATTTCCATTAATTTACTTAGTTTGTTATTTTAGTTCATATGTTTGTATGACAATTTTATTTAAATTATTCATAAGATTATATTCTTCAGTGTCCTACATAATGTGGAAGAAAATCGCAGATTTGTGAAACTAAGAGATAAAACTAGTTCAATAAATAGGACTGAATGAATTTGGCTATTAACTATAATGCCCAATTCTACAAATTTAAATGAAATGTTCTTAGTACACAGAAAAAACTGAAATCATGTTTAAATTGAAATATTTGTTGATTCAATTAAAAATTGAATTCGGTTATAATAAACAAATTGTAGTATCAATTAAAATAATTTGTAACTATTTAATTGATTTTGCTTTTAATTAAAGATTTAATCATATCTATTAAAAAATTTAATAGAATATTGTTTTCAACACACACAGAGAAATAAAGTGCCAACCGAATTGAAAAGTGTAGTTTAGTTGTATCAACTTATAAATTTAATTAGTACAACAATATTTGCATTGGATTTCTAAATATTTTGGGTGTTACAATTAAAATTCAGTTGCATTAACCGAACTTTGTTGTGAAAACTAATGTTCAGTTCTAAGAACCGACTGAAATTCGTAATAACTGAATTTGAGACGAAATAACCGAATCTCAGTTGGCAAATAGCAAACTTTTTCTCTGTGTGCAAGTTTATAGTAGATATTATTAAATTTTGTTATAATTTTATTATAAAATTTGGGGAATAAAATAAATCAATTAAATTGGAAAAATTGCCAAAATTAAAAAAAAAATGTCAAAATTGAAAAAGTCATAAAAATCAAAAAAAAAAAAAAGTGTGAAGAAAAATCGATAAAAAAAAAGTATGAAAAAATGTTATTTCCAAAATGTACATAAATCGCCACAAAAAAATTTGATAAGCGCTAATATTTTCAAAAATAAATAAAATTTCAAAATATCGCCAAAATTTAAAAAAAAATTGCTAAATTTGAAAAAGACAATTGCCAAAACTAAGTTTAGTCCTCGAAATTGCCGAAATTATCATATTTTTTTACTAAATATTGGTAATGTAAGTACAGCAAAAATAACTATTGTTTTCAAATTTGTATTCCATGAAGGGGCATCAGTGCTCGGTAAAAAAAAAAAACAAAAAAAAATTTGAAAACTAAAACAAACTTTGTTTCAATTTTTGACTTTATTAAGTGATGTCACTGCAATTAAATACGTGTTTTACAAGTCTTAGGAGATTGTTAAATGAAATCCAAAAGTTGAATGCCGCAAACAAAAAAAAAAAATAAAGAGAACTAAAAAAATGAGATTTTTTCACATTTGCGTATCGGTAGGGACTTATGTCCCTACCATTTTGTATTGGGGGGGGGGGGGGGGGGCAAGGGGCTAGATTTATTAATTAAAAACAATTAGAAACAAATCGTCAAAATTACAAAATTTAAAAAAAATCACCAAAATTGTAAAAAAAATCGCCAAAATTTAAAATAATCCAGACCATTTGAAAAAATCGCAAAATTTAAAAAAAAAATTGCCAAAATTTAAAACACAATACGCAACATTGCAGAAATTTAAAAACTCCCACAAAAAACAACGAAATTCAGAAAAAAATTAAAAAAATCACCAAAATTAAAGAAACGCGAATTTTCTACTTTAAACGATTTTTTTAATTTTGTCGATTTTTTTAATTAAATTAATTTTCAATTAAACAGTTAATTGAAAGTAAGTTTGAAATCGAACAATAGTTTGATTTAAATTTTTTTGACAATAATATTTTCTGTATGTTTTGATATAATCTCTTAAAATGGAGATACCACTAATACTCAAAATTAATTTTACTTGTGCAACAAAAGTCGTTACTTTACTTATAGTACAATCTTAATATTTAAATTTGGTTTGCTACGCACGCATCTGTACACAGAGAAAAATGTAGTTATTTGCCAACTGAAATTCGGTTACTACGACTCAAATACAGTTATTACGACTGAAATCAGTTGGTATAACTGAACATTGGTTTTCACAACAAAATTAAGTTATTTCCTCGGTTTTTTGGTTGCAACACACAAAATATTCAGATATCGAATGTAAATATCGTTGTAGTAACTAAATTTATTAGTTGTTACCAGTAAAATACACTTTTCAATTCGGCTGGTACTTTATTTCTCTGTGTGTGGTAACATAGTTTTTAGTATTTTTTTTACGATATATATTACAATATCTCAAAATCCATTGAAGCGACTAGTGTTCCACATACAGAGACCATATTTTTTTAATTTTTCGAAACAAATTTAAGCCTAAAACTTTGATCGATATGCATAATGTGTTAACATGGTCCAATGTGTCAAATTTTCTCATTTTTTTTTGTAGACTAAATGTAAACAAATTTCGATCGGCGATCCTTGAAATGCGACATGTTAAAATCAAGCAGCAAAACCAGTCTTTGTGTTATAACGATGTTGTTTTTTTTTTTTTTTTGAAATTTTAAAGGGTTTTTATTTAAAAATTGATTAAAGAAAATTTGAAAAGCATTTCAAATTGTGCAAAATATAAATAAAAGTGAATTGGAAATACATAATTTAGTTTAAATAAGACCTGGGCGATGTTAGGTATATTTTGAAATTTTCCAATTTTATATTGCTTCTTTATCATTATTTCTTGTATACTACAATCACGCTTGCTTGGAAAATTTGCAATTTTTTTAATACAAGACATAAAGTATAGCCCCCGATCTTTACAAAAGTCGGATATATGAAAAAGGGGGAAAAATAGTGAATAATTTTCTAAAATAATTTAAATAAGTGGCAGCCTGGGTCCTCGACAAAGTGTCAAAATGGTTTTTGAAATGTGTGTTTTCTCGAGCATTTTAACGCTGTTTTTAAATAAGTCTAAATAAGTCTAAATTACCTAAACTTTAGACATATTTTTATACAAAGATGTGTTAAATTTCACCGCCAATTTTAAAAATAAATACGTTTTTCATATATTTGTGCTGCTTTATCACCTATCGGAATTTTATTAATTTTAAAGGGACCCCATCGGAAAAGCTTCCTTGTATGTGTCAGGCAATTTATATAGGATATTTGCCTTTTAATTTGTTTTTTGGACGGTTATAAATCTTTAATTTTCCGAGTTAAAACGTTTGCATAAAATAATACATTATTTTATACACACTTATAAATTCTTATATAAAATTAATTTCGTAGAAAAAATTTAATATGATGTCATATATAGTTGCGTATAATTGTATATTGCATTTACAATACGCTTAAACTAATCCAATTAATAAGTACGTTATATTTATATACCTAGACATTGCAAAATATATATTTTTGATATTATATCATATCATATAAATGATATATATGATATTATATCATATCATATAAAGAAAACACAATATTATTTTAGATAAAATTGTATATTACCCCATGCAGAGTCATACTAGAAAATTTGTCAATGATATTTTGGATGTAAATATGTATTACATCAATACAATAGTACAATTAATTGTATCATTTGTGTATAATTTTTTACACAAAATTTACCCCAATTTTTGTCTTTTGAACTGATTTCATTCTGGTTCTTAGCTCTAAAAGGAACTTATTTCATTTGCAACATTATGAGTTCTTAATTTAGTTTTAGATTTTTTTCAATGTAAAACTCTAAATTTAGTTTCAATTTTTTTTCCGTATTTGTTATTCAATGGTATAAGTTAATAAATTCCAGAAAATCTTCATTTTCAAATTTTTTTCTCAAACATCTTATTTTTTTTTGGTAATTTCAAGTGAATTTTTTGAATATAATAATATGTCCAAATGGAAAGGAATTTGTTACAAATTATAAAGTTGTAAACCTTTTACAAATGGCTAAAGTCTAAAAGGATTAATAGATATTTCGGATTTTCATTGAAAATCAAAAAGCGGATAGAACTATAGCTTATTTTGTACATATCAGTATCAGTTCAGATATAAATTTATACCGCTGTATAAAATCGTATTAAATTGTATCGCGTCATTATTCGGATGTTATTTAATCTGATATTATCAAATTAAAACTAAACTAATGCAAACTTATATTTTTTTTTTTTTATAATTTAACCAATACTCAGGGGATGCCCCCTACTCATGCAGTGCATTGTATTGATCAGGAAAATAAGGTATGGGAAGGAGGAAAGAGGGAGTAGTGTTTGTGGATATTTGATTTAAATTTTTCTAAATTGTAAGTAACAGGGAAGACTTCTGCGGGAAGTTTGTTCCACATACGAATATAATTATCATGCCCATTTCTCAGATAAAACTGTGTTAAGACTCATATTAAATTTCGTATGATTATATAAAGCATCATATTAATTTTAATCGGTTTATTAAAAGTCAAAACTTTTTTACCTTTTTTACATTTATCAAACTTAAGCTACCCTAGACGTATATTAGCACATAAAAATATAAAGTAACGCAATTTTATTTTTCACGTTTTTTAAAAAGTTTTCCACATAATCCTTTTTTTATTTAATTAAACTAAAAATTAATATTTAGCTAAAATTTTAACGTAATTAGACAATAACGATGCATATCCAACTTAAAGGACACAAACGTTTTCAAATTTGACGTGTTGCACTTTATGCGGTTTTTGATTCAAAATGACCTGAGAAAGCGATTCTATTATTAATACATGATCGACTATTACATGTTGATAGGTAAACATTTAGCAAAAAAAAAAAAGCTGTAACTCTAGTGGGCACATATTTCCCCGGGTTACAAAAAAAAATATATATAATCCAAATAAAAAATCGAAAAAGCTACCCCCCCCCCCCCCCCCCCCCACGGAAACAAATTCCTAGCTACGTGCCTGGCACTATATATATCAACTATAACCCCACTCAGGGAACTTCTGCTTTAAAAATATGTAGTTGTTTTTTTATGTTGTAATATTTTATTTATTTTTAATCTACAAAAAAAAAAAAAACCACATCAAATGACTGTTCTATGATTTTACATTAATTTTTTACAGTTGTTTTTTGTTATTTAAAAAAATTAAGAAAGTAAATGTTTGTTTATTTTATACTATCATGTGTAGTTCATTTTTACTACAATTGTTAGTAATTTGTTGAACAGTAAAAACAAATGACAAATGTTAGTTGAGTTTAATGAAATGTTAGTCGTCCTTTCTTCAAGTGAAATTTCATTTGTTTTTGAATACAATTGCTGTCGCCTTAACCTACATAATATCCTTAGTGCCCTTTTTGTAAAAATTATAAAAGTTGTCCCATTTTTTATTCTTATCAGGATAATAAATATTTTAAGTTTTTTTGGGCTAGACAGTTGGCTTGGAAAGCCACATATATTTGTGTATAAATATATTTATTAAGGATATTCCTTATTTGTCTGTGTGTTTGTATTATTTAACCAAAACAATATATTCACCAAACAATTTGTATATAAAACATGACCATGTGCATGGGAGAGACTATGATTTATTTATGATGTTTTCAAAAGTTAACACACTCGTTTAGCAGTTGTTACTACTGCTGCTGTTGCCGCTGCTGTTGTATTTTTGGTTCAAAACTGAAAATAGAAATGTCTTTTAAAAAGTTTATTCATGCCAGTTTTTTTTATGCTGATTGTTCTTTTATGATTGCTTATATATGTATATGAGGGCTTGACTGGTTATGGGTTTTATTTTCCATTTCCTCCTGTTATTCATTTGGCATTACACAATTGTGTATAGTATATTTGTTATATTGGTTATATACATTTTGTTCAGTCCAATTCAAAATTGAAGTATGAGCTGTTGAAATCTTGTCCTAGGGGTGCTTTTATCCTTTCGATTTATGTGGTCATTCATGAAATTGCCTTATTTTAAGCAATAGAATTCTATACATTATACAGCATTCGATTTTTTGTTTTCCATTTTTGATTTGATAAAACTGTGCTTGTATTCGTTTTTTTTTTTTTTTGGGAGGCACAAATGAATAGTTAAAGTGATTTGGATATATTGAATTTTACATAAAATAACCATAATATTTTAAAGATGAATCTATACATGTATTTTAGTTAAAATCACAAATGAAATGATATAAATTTATATTTGAATGGGGTACTAAATAAAAACGGAAACCAAAATGTATAAAAAATCAAATACAATTGTGTAGTTGATGTGCTAAGGGTTGTGAGAAGTCGATAAATTTTAAACTTAATTTACAAGTTTTTAAAAATAAAACTTAGCAACTCAATTTTGAATGCACAGGTTATGCCCTTAATACTGTTTTTCAAATTTTAATTAGGTATAACTGGGATTTGAAAACTGGGAATTTTAAAGAATTTTGAAACTTTTTAACGTTTTGATTTCCGGAAATTTGCCTAAAAATTTACGTGAAAAAACAAAAAACACCTAACAAACTGTTTGAGTAAACTTTTTATTTAATTTACTAATGAAAAAAACAATATTAGATAATATTAGCTAAAACTACTAGAAACTTGTTTAGAATTACCTTGCAAAAAAAAAAAACTGTTGAATGTACAAAAAAATTATTTTATTTGATATAAATTTTAGTTAATTGAATGTAACAAACCAATCTGTTAAAATCGGCAAAAAATTTGCTAAACATTAGAAAACAAAAAAAATCACAAAAACGAAGGTTTCGCAGATTTTTTTTTTTAAATTTTTTATACAATTAAAAACCTGCCCTGCTCTGTTTTTTTTTTTTTTTAAAGAGAAGCAACACTCAGGAAATTCTTTCTATTAACTAATGTGTTGCTTTCTTTGGAAAGGGGATAGTGTAGAGATGAAAGGTGGTGAAAGATGAAGGGTTTCAAACATGGCAACACTGTAATTGCGCTGCAGTTGTTGGTCGCCACCTGATGTAGAGTTGGCGAATATTGAAGCTTTTTGTTTCATAGCCCTGATTCATTATTTTATTTCGGTGGGGTCAAGTGCTATGTATGAGTGATACATTTCTGTTGTTTACTTTTTTTTTTGGGTGAAACCAAGACAAAACCTTTTCGTAAATTTTGTACTGATAATAAAAACAAGGTTAAAGTCAATTTTGTAAAAAAACCAAGTAAATGTTTCCTTCCGATAAATCATGATTAGTATCGCGATTTATTTAAAATTTTGTGTCAAAATGGTTGTAATCGATTTTGTATTAAAAATTAAAGAGGAATGTTACAAAAATTTAGTAGCTTAAAGAAAATTTTACTTTTTTAATTTAAGAAATGTTTATTCAAACTCAAAACTTTAACTCGTTTGGTGCGGCAATATTTTATGCCCTACCCGAATATACCTTGGGTGAATTGATATTTTTAAGAAATGCAAAAAAGTATATCCCTACACTGAAATAATTCTCTACATGATATCAAAGAATTTTTGCATTAGATCTATTAAATGTCACTGGAACTCGTAACATTTATCCAAAAATTCAATTTTATTTATTACAAAATTTCATATACCTAATTAAAAAGTTTCATAAAAAACAGTTTCATTAAAACTATGTAGCTTTTTCATAAAGCTCAAGAAATTTTTCAGTCACCTTATGAAGAAAACTTCATGAGTTTTGTTAAAAAATTTCATTAAAACTCGTCCAATAAATTCTCTCTGTGTATTGTAGGGTGTTGTATGTTTGGCTTGAGGCTGGTAATAATAAGAAAAAATCATATCATGAATGAAAAAAATTATTTTTTTTTCTCAAAAATCGATTCTATTTTTTTTTTTTTTGCAAAGTATTTAGAATAATTTCTGCAAATAAATCCCACTATTCATTACCCCATACAATGACTTTATATTGCATTTGATCTAGAATTGTTTGGAATTGTTCCAAGTAAGACAATAAATGTATGTCTACTAAAAATCGACGATTTCGTTGTATTTGACCACTCCCATCTCGCTTACTATTTGTTAAAATATATGAAAAATTATATTTTTCGGCATTGAGTTCAATGAAACAATAAGTAGACACAATTCTATTCCAACAAAATTCTTTATATTTGATTTAGATTTAGATTTTCGTTCATAAAGGAAAAATTTTCAAAAAATTCAAATTTCAAGAGGCCGAAAAAGAAAATTTAACTAACTTTGCAAAACCCTTTGGCGATATTGTTTACTCAATGATATACTTTTATTTCTTAATGGAACCATTGATGGTTATTTTTCTTAATATAACATAACAACTGTTTGTTTTTAATAGAAAAATGTTACTGAATATTTTAACTATTGCTTTGAAATTTAATTGAAACAACTTTGCTGGTTTGATTTTTAAATAATACTACTCGACAGCCAACAAAACTTGCTTTAAAACAAATAAACCTATGTAAGCTGGTTCCAAAACTGCAAAAAAAAATGTTCTTATTTTAAGTTTTTGTAATATTGCCGTTTCTATATTAAAATCATTCACCACATTTTTTCGTATATTGTTGTTTTTTTTCGAAATCGCAGAAACAAGAATATTAATCTACACAGAAGTATCTCTAATATAAGTATAATCATGTCGGTGTTTCTATCAGGATATCGCACTGGTATTGAAAGGAAATTGGTAATTTTACTTTTTTGGTTTTATCCTTATACAAGCGAAAAATTGAACAAAACTAAGAACTAGGAGATAAAGCAATGGTTCAGGCAAGTGCACTTATAAACTTAAATAAAATTCCAATTTTCTAACAAAAATTATTTGTTGGTTGTACCATATTAAAAGAAATCCATGAAGTTTTCATACAGAAACACTCCTCGAGGTACCATGTCAGTAGGAAGACTGGCTATGAGAACAAAGGATTTGTTGTCTTTAGAGCTTTAATTGTAATATACATATTACATATTTTCAGTCGTAACACCCAAACCCGGTTTTAAAAATATATGAAGGGCTATTATTGTAGACAATATTTGGTAAAGTAAATAAATTTATACAATCATTGTTTTTTAATCGAATTTATATTTATTGGTTATGTGCAAAATAATCATATTTAAATTTAACCCACGAAATTTTTTAATAATGATGCAACAGAGCATGTCAAAATCTCTGCCTAAATTTTGTGTAGCTTCCATGAAGAAGAACCAAAATTAAGTTTATGTGTTGGAGTCACTAAAAACGGAGGTACTTTTTAGCATAATTGCACATAAAACAAAAATTTTAAAAGTAAAGAAATTAAATTTTGTATCGGTTATATTAGTTTTTTGTTTTTGTATACATCGAGATTATTTTTATGTTATTTTCAATTTATAACGAGCTTTCAACCTCCGTATATTTACAAAAATAAAGCAAATCAAACATATTAGCTAGGTTGATACTAGTATTTCGATCTGGCTAAAGATCTCATCAGAACCCGAAGTTTTAGAAAAGCTAGAGCCTATATAATAGGCAGAACTTTAACAAAAAAACTATTAATAATCAATTTTGCTCCATTCTTGTCTTCTTAGTAATCAACCACGTGGTTAGGTCTTTTCCTAACAAGCATCATGACGTTACTAAACTTTGAAGACCAAAAATGTTCTATTTATATAAAAAATTTTTAGTGTGTACTCTGGCTCAAGTAATATTTTTTACAGTTATATTAGTTTTTTGTTTTTGTATACATCGAGATTATTTTTATGTTATTTTCAATTTATAACGAGCTTTCAACCTCCGTATATTTACAAAAATAAAGCAAATCAAACATATTAGCTAGGTTGATACTAGTATTTCGATCTGGCTAAAGATCTCATCAGAACCCAAAGTTTTAGAAAAGCTAGAGCCTATATAATAGGCAGAACTTTAACAAAAAACCTATTAATAATCAATTTTGCTCCATTCTTGTCTTCTTAGTAATCAACCACGTGGTTAGGTCTTTTCCTAACAAGCATCATGACGTTACTAAACTTTGAAGACCAAAAATGTTCTATTTATATAAAAAATTTTTAGTGTGTACTCTGGCTCAAGTAATATTTTTTACAGTTATATTAGTTTTTTGTTTTTGTATACATCGAGATTATTTTTATGTTATTTTCAATTTATAACGAGCTTTCAACCTCCGTATATTTACAAAAATAAAGCAAATCAAACATATTAGCTAGGTTGATACTAGTATTTCGATCTGGCTAAAGATCTCATCAGATCTCATCGTTTGGTTGTAATTTTGTAATCAACTCGGTTGGACCTACTGAATATATCGGTTCGGTCGGGTTGCCCAAATATATTTTTTTAGTTCGGTTGGTGTAACTGAACTTGAACAACAAATTAAATTAAGAGCTGCCACCGAATAATGTGGTAGTACATGTAACTACCCAAATTCGGTTGTCGACAAAATCGGGAGCCACAACGAATAAATTTTCTGTGTGTAACATTACTACTGGAAAATTTGCCACTTTTTGCAGAAATTTTCTTTGTAATATATATTTTTTAATAGTTTTGGGCCGCTGACAAGGGGAGCCTCAAAAATGAATCCATTTTTTGTTTTTTCGGTTTATTTCAAGTTGTTTCAGAGAAATTTTAGACAAATGGAGTACCAAATGAAAGAGCTTTTGAAGACGCAGGTATACACACAGAAAATAGATTTGTTGTGATAACCGAACTTTTTGCCAACCGAATTTAGAAAGTCACATGTACTATCACATTATTCGGTTACAGCTATAGTCAGTTGCAGTTATTTACGAAATAAATAAAACACTGTTTCCAATATACTTCTGCTTTTAAATTTGTATATATCTATTATTAAATTTGTATATATCTAAAAAATATATTAATGCTAAAAGATACAAAAACAAAAATCAAAAACATAAATTACCATGCTAAATATACCGCCTTCAAATTTTCAGCTGCAAACTCTTATTTTCCCGCTCAAAAAGTCTTCCAACTGAGATTCAAGGAACACATTAATAAATTCTTCATGACTTCTTTCAAATATATTCGAGCTCTGAATTTTAATCTTGCAGGCGACATTTAATTTCATACAGGTTTTCTGCATAGATTGTTTCACCTAAAACAAAGAAGATCAACATTTTTATAAGAATACTAGAATCATATTTATTTTTATATTGGCACTAACCTGAACACTATTTTCGTCCAGTTTCCTGATTTTTTTTTATTAATATTTTATTAATTATTAATTATTAACTTTTTTATATTAAAAAAATTGCATAATTTTATTGACATTTTATTAAGAATATTTTAGATATGTCCGTACTAAACATTGGCAGTTCTAACCAAGTACTAATATTACTTATTATAACGATTGGGTCTACCGATCATTACCACAATTACTTTTTCATATCAGTATTGGTTGCTTTGCCAATTATTCAAATATTGCAGAATAAATTTGGTTGTATTATTTGAATAATTGGTAAAACCAACCAATAAATAAAGCTGACATTAAAATAAACATGTAAAAATAGCAAAAAAAAACTACTAAAATTTAGTTAAAAATTTCGTTGTAGAAAATCTGCTGAATTTAGTTGTAGCACATAATGAAGTTTTTTTTTTTGGAAAGCGATTAAGCCAAGGGTTTGTACAAGCTTGTCTAGAAGCAGCACACAACTGAGTTCCGGCTCTAGCTCGTCGGCAATCGATGGGATTCATTAGCTACTATAGCTTGCAGGATACTGGTACATATGATATTAAGTTTATTTTAAATGTGTGCGTGCTTTTGGGAGGAGAGGGAATAAAATAGAGAGAGGGAAAAAGGAAAAGTAAAGGACATCCAGAAGGACCAGTAACACCTTTTATCAACCGGATGTGTGTTTATGTTGATACATATTACCCCTTCCAACGTTGATCATGTATGGAAAGTTTAAATTATTGTACATGATCCCATACGTTTACCCTATCCGAACAACTTGCGAGAAATTGGAAAACTAAAGTTTAGAATTTCATAGTTAATTCAAACATTTAATTTAAAAATAAATTAATAAAAACCATAACAAATGTTATTATATTCTAAATAAAACTATTTAAAAATAAATATTAAAAACTGAGATTCAATGGAAAATTTTAGCATAATTAAAAATTCAAATAAAAAAAATAAATTAATTAGCCAAAGTTAAAAGAAAATCAATCATCAATCGACGAGAAATTATCTAATTAATTCAATAAAAAAAAAATTCAAAAGGGAATGACGATGTGTGCAAAGATACCAGGGTGTAAAAATTATATAAATTTAAAATATAATATAAAATAAATAATAAAAAAAATATAAACGCCATTAAATTGTGCAAATTTAAATCATAGTTAAAATGATTTTTTTCGACCGTTTCATTAAAAATATCACCAATAGCAGAAAAACTAACAAACCCGAAACATTGTAAAAGAAATGCAAAAAACAATATCGTTATTAAGTCCAGACGATATTTGAACCCGCATTCTTACTAAAAATGAGAATTTACGATACCCGTTTATTAGCCTATTTTTAATTTTTCTTTATTTAAGAAAAACAGAATTAGTTTTAACAAATGATAATACAAATAACAACCGCAATCATTTTTTTTTATATTAAGAGCAACAAAAAAATATTTAATAAATTAAAAAAATAAATTTTTTCTTCACTAAGATTTGATACCACGACTTTGGAAAAAAAAGCTATATATTTTAAAAATTTTAAAGAAACGAAGTTTTAATTCATTTAAATTATGTACTCATTAAATGTCACGGCGAATTCATAAATAAAAACAATCCGTTAATCTTAAATTGTTTTTTTTTTTCAAATAAATAAATGTAATAGAAGCAAATTATGTTTATTATTATTTATTATTTTTTTTTTTTCATATAAAGTTACCACTTTCTGGTATAAAAATTAATTTTAAATTTAATTATTAATTCATTTGCTTTAATTACTTTTAGTAAATCGCTAGTAAAATAAACAAAAACTTCTGATCACCAAGTTAGTAACATTGATTTAACAGAAAGTTTAATTTAAGTTAACAAAAAGTTAACATTAGCTTAAGCTTTGTTTATGCACAGCTTTCCCTCTGTTATGAAATGTAAAAAAATATATAATTACGTTTTACCGCCGTTAGCAAAAGTTAACAGAGATTAAATTGAGTGAAAATAGTGCTTAAAAGCTTTTACTCATTTTAAAGAACAGAAATAGAGAAAAAAAATATTAAAATTAATTACATTCACCAGAATCCAACGATGAAAGATCTTTCATGTCTGCTAGATGATGATGAATGTTGATGTTATTTGGAGGTTTTAGATGGTGGATGATTTCTAATCTATTTTGTATTCGATATTAATAATTATCTATATTTTTATAATTGTTTATAAGTTAAATTTTAACTTTATATCAACTTTTCAAATTTTATCGCAAATAGGAAAATAATCGATAACACGAAACCGATATTAAAAATTGAAGAAAACAACGATATGATATTAAATCGGATGAAAGTTTTAATAACACTGGCAGTTTTGGACTATGGGTACTTTCAACTCATTTAAATACAGTTTGAATTAATTGTTACAAAAGCTTGTCCATACGGATCTTTATAGAGGAATATTTCTGGCTAATTTCCACAATGAAGTTAAATTGTCCATACGGGTATTCAAATAGAGTTTTCTTTTTTTTTTAGCTAGTTTTTCACTTAAAAAAAATTCTCAGATTTTTCCTACACCTTTACTATGAACTAGGCAATTTTCACTTTCACTCTTCGTCACTAAATATGATGATTATAGATGATGGTCGAAAATGGTTTTCCCTGGATGGGAAAAAAATAAAATTGATTTTTCGGGTTTTCCTTAAGGATTTCCCGTTCCCTAGAGAAAAATTAATTGGTTTCCGGGGTATTTCCTAAACCTGTATTATCGCTAGCTTTTCCGACGTCTGGTAACACAGTGCTCTTATAGATATTGAATGTCTGTGGGTAATAAAAATAAATTTTGGTTATGGTTATATAAATAAAAACTAAAATAAAAATAAATAAAATTCATTAAAATCAATTAATTAATGAGAAGTTTTTCCCTTAAATGAATGATAACTCACCCTTATAAATTTGGAAAATAAGGATGAAAAATAAAACGAAATATTTGGTAGAAAATTTTGAAAAATTTAAAATTTTCCAGAACTAAAAAAAAAGTAACAATAAAAGGAAAAAGCAAATTTATTAAAAAAAAATTTTTTTTTAACTTACGGAATTTTTCAGTATATTTGGTTTGTTTGATATGATCAGCAGAGAAAAAAGAACAAATTTTTGCAATGGCTGACCTTTTATATCCATCTTCCGTGGAAAAATTCTATAAAATTTCGGTTACCACCAATACATAATCTAATAAAACTATATACATACACCAAACCAAAATGTCACCCATTTATCTTTTGACACCACAATGCATTACCCTTTATCGATTAATGATCTTGTGTCAAGCAACACAATTGACAAATAAAACAAATCATGTTCAGTGTAAAAATAAGTAAAAACCCCGTTAAACTCAAAATTAAATATTTCAGATAAAATACTAATATTAGCCTACAAGCGCCTCTACACAGTTTTTTTTTCTAAAATTAACAGAAAGTTTTGCTAAAAAATTGTAGATTGCTGATTTTTTAAGAGCAGACTTTTATTTGCATTAAAAAACTTTAAAAATTTAAATTTTTTTAATGAATTTTTGTCTACTAAATGTAAATGTTTTTGCTGAATTAAGCAGACTATCTTTATACTTTAAATTAATTTAAACTTAGCTCAAATATAACTAAGTATTTTAAAATTCAACGGATTAATTTATTGAACTAAATGTTTGGTAACAGCAATGTTTCACGTTTCGGACACGTGAATTGGCCTCCAAGATCGTGCGATTTAATACCGCTGGACTATGCTCTGTGGGGATATGTGAAGTCGCTAGTCTACGCCGATAAGAACGAGACGATTGAGCACTTGGAGGGCAACATTCGCCGCGTTATTGCCAATATACGGCCACAAATGTTGGAAAAAGCCATCGAAAATTGGACCTCCAGATTTGACTACATCCGAGCCAGCCGTGGCGGTATTATACCAGAAGTCATATTTCAATTATAATGCCGGAAATTGATCTTTCGAATAAAGTAAATTTCATGTAAATTTAAAAATGCATCTTTGTTTTATTCCATTTAAAAGTTTTATACCTCTATAAATAACACCCTTCACATACAAAATTAATTAAAAAAATATGTCAACATTTTTGAACTTCAGATAGAATTTTCGGAAAATTTTAATATGAAGCGATGATTTTTTTTATCATTTTTGATATAGATCGATATTTCTTCTTATCCCAGTTCATCACAAAATTACGTTATCCAGTAATATTCAATTAGATCCCTCAAATATATTACTGGATTAAATTAGAAAAAATATTATCTCAAAATTTTGCGATCCAATTTGATATTAATTAAGATCCTGATAGTTCCAAAAATATTCCATGGAATTAACTTAGATCGAATAATATAAATTAACATCCTGTGCTAAATTTTTGGTAACTTCGATTAAGGGATTTTGTAATATTTACAAAGAAAAAAATAAGTGAATTTTACACTTTAATTGCAAGGATGTATTACATCCATCGGCGTAGATAGACCGGTCTGGGGGAGGCTGAGCCCCCCCCCCCCCCAGAACAAATTTTGCCCCCTCCAGAATTTTTTGATTTTTATTAAATTTTTTAATTTAAATAATATTTTCTTTAGCTTTTACTAAATATCTTCATTAAAAATTGAATTTTTTATTATCAAAGCACTGCTTTTGATAATTTTTTAAATTGTTAAAAGAACACTGCCTTATATTAGTAATTTTTTTAAGTGTTATACTCAGTTAATTGCATAACTTTACAGTGTAACTAACAGCTGATTGAACAGATGATCGTAATCAAAACAAAGAAACAAACAAAGTTAGCCGGCTAGAAAACTAAAACACAATTTTTCTACTAAATTAAAAAAAATGTTAAAAAACTATTAAAACAGACACTGACAATAATATACATGTTTTAAAGCTAAAACATTGGTACGTATGAAACAAGTTAAGACGTAAAATAAATGCTAAGTAGTTTTACTTTTAGAAATGAAAAAAATAAATGATATATGATCATTCTTTAAACCAAAACAAAGTACAGGTGTTTCTGAAAGTTTTGGAACTGAACAAATAAGTGAGGTATATGTTGAAGTCACAACTCCTGAAGAGGATCATCCTCAAACTTCAAAAATAGATGTTGTATCTGACTTAGGAACAAAAGAAAGTGGTCCACAACAGCCAAAAACAGTATTTAAAAAGAGCTTTGCTGATGGACAAAATAGATCGTTTTCATCTAAGTATTATGATACATATGATTGGCTTGAATACAGTGTGGAAAAGCAAAAGGCATTTTGTTTTGTCTGCCGCAATTTCGGTTCAAAAGAGTGCAGGCAACAAAATGAGAAATTTGTAGTTTCGGGTTTTGAAAAGTGGAAAAAGCTTAGTGAAGCCCTAAAAAAACACGACAAATCTCTAACTCACATTCAAAGTATTCAAGGTTACAAAATGTTTCAAAGCTCACCAGAAGTTCATGATTTAATTTTAAAACACCACTCAAAACAAATAGAAGAAGCTCGTGAGTATCTCAAAAAGGTTATTGATTTAATTTTGGTTTTAGCACGACAGGGGCTTCCTCTTCGTGGTCACAGAGAGGACATAAACTCCAAAAACAGAGGAAACTTTCTGGAGATCTCTGATTATTTTGCAAAATATGATGACAAGTTTAAATCAAATTATATCAAACCTAATAATTATTGCAGCCCATCTATACAAAATGAATTAATTGAAATTTCGGCTAATGTTGTAATTAATAACATCATACAAAGAGTTAAAAAATGTGGCTTTTATTCCCTGATGGTAGATGAAGCGAGATGTTTTAAAGAAGAAAAGTTGTCGATTGTGATAAGATTCACTAATGAGCTGGAAGTTGAGGAGAGATTTTTAGGATTTGTAGATTGTTCTTCAGATAGAGACTCCAATGCTTTACAAAACTTATTATTAAAGTTTTTTGAAAAAATGGGTTTGAATGATATACCAATTATTGGGCAGTCCTATGACGGCGCCAATGTTATGTCTGGCTAAAAAATGGATTGCAGGCAAAAATAAAAGAATCAAATCCTCAAGCAGTTTTTTTCACTGCTTAGCTCACAGATTAAATTTGGTAATTGTAGATGCTTGTTCAAACATAAGAACAGCGACGTCATTTTTTAATACAGTTGAGGCATTACATATTCATTTTTCAAAGCCCGGAAATAACAACGAATTAAAAAAAATTTGTCAATCACTTCAACTAAATAACATTTCATTAAAAAGTCTCAGCACTACCAGATGGAGCTGTCGGTATGAGAACTGCAAATCTATTGCCAATAATTTTATGCTTATTAAAAATGCATTGCAAAAAGAAATAAATGAAGCTAAAGATTAAAATGCAGTTGAGGCCCTTGGTATTCTCACTTCAATAACTAAACCCGATTTTATTGTAAACTTACATATTTTTAATTTTGCTCTTCAAACCATTAATGTCTTAATTAAGTTTTTTTCAAACAAAAGATGCAAATCTTGGACAAGCTTATGATTCCATTTTGGCAACAATTGCTACGTTTAAAGTTAATCGAAATAATTTTTTGGAAATCTGGAGCCAAATAGTACAATTTGCCAACGAAAATGATATTTCAGTGGAACCTTTAAGAATATCAAAAAGAAAGTTCTTTAGAAAAGGATTTCTACGTTGATTCAACTTTGGGTAAGGATCAATTTTTAGATTTACCAAACAACACTTCTATAGCAGAATATTGGAAAATTAACATTTATTATCCTGTGATTGATAATATAACATCTAATTTAGAATACAGATTTCAAAGTATTCCGTTTGCAAAATCTGTTAATGCATTCTTTAAGTTAGATATAGAAGAATCAGCAGAATTCATTGATAATTATAAATATATTTTAAAAATTGACTGCAAATCTCTTAAAGCAGAAGTCACTGTTTTTAAAAATTTGCTTAAAAATGCATCTAATGAAAATTGTGTAAACGTAAACTTACTTAAATCTAAAATAGATAAAAATATCTATCCAAACTTGTTTAAACTTTTACAAGTGGCAATGAGCCTACCAATTAGCTCAGCTGGATGTGAACGAAGTTTTTCAGCCATGAGAAGAATTAAAACTTGGCTACGTTCAAAAATGAACCAGGATCGATTTTCAAGCATGGCCGTTTTAAACATTGAAAACGAACTAGTCAAGAATGATACATGTGCAGAAGATATTCTCAATATATTTTGCAAAAAAAATAGTAAACTGATCCTCGATTGATCTTATATGTGATATATGTAGTGTTAATTTAATTTTATAATTTTTTTGTTTTGTATATTCCATTTTTTTTTTTATGACTGAATTTAAAGTTTTAATGAACAATGTGATGATAAAAAACCTGTAATATTATTTTTTTTTTGTTTTAAAAAGTTTATTTAAATAG
The DNA here is from genome assembly GCA_021234595.1 of Delia radicum. NCBI lineage: Eukaryota > Metazoa > Arthropoda > Insecta > Diptera > Anthomyiidae > Delia > Delia radicum. Next base: position 181,215,701 of record CM037851.1, on the reverse strand, counting down.
TTTTAAGTTTTTTGTTTGTTTTATTGAACTGAATGTCTAAAATTTTTGTTTTTCACCTTTTTTAAAAATAAAAGTAAAAAATCGGAAAAAATTTCTTTCTTATAAAGGCTATAGCCCCCCCCCCCCCAAGAAAATTTGTCTAGCTACGCCGATGATTACATCCTTCTCCCAATCGCAATTAAGTGATATGATTTTTAATGCTCGAAGGCCATGATTTAAAACCATATTAAAAGTTATTCGTAGTTAATTGAGGTATATGAATTGATAAAAAATTTTAAAAAAGCTAGATTTTGGTAAAAGATAAATTCGTAAATATTTCACATTAGTGATCTACATAATAACATCTTTCACCATTGATAAGCCGCATCTTCTATGCATTTTTAATGTTTAACAGTGTTATTTTAAATAATTTAATTGTTATATCTTAAGTCTTTGAACTACTGTTTTCCCCCTTTTCTCTAGCTAGTTAATTATTTTCCTTTTCCGTTTAGTGGTTTGAATTAACTTTCTTTTGTAGTCTATATAAAAAGCATTTTTGCCATTTAGTTATTTTTTAATGAAATTTTCGCAAAACAAAAATAAACAAAATTTCATGCACAACAACGTTTCTCTGTGTGCTTTACAGTGCCTCATAAAATGTAACTATGTAAACATGTTTACTTACAATCTAGTAGACGTAATAATGGCGTTAACTTCCGACGTGGAATCCAAATGATTTGCTTATTTAATACAAGACGAATAAGGCTAAAACGAAGAAGAAGAAGAATTATGGAAGGTCTATAACCAGCTATCATAGCATTAACATGGCATGCATACTTTAAAATCAACATTTTTAGTGACAATGAAGTCGTTTTGATATAAGTACAAAATACATACACACAATATACAAACGAACTGATTTTACCCGCATACACGTGCCTTGGTAAAGGGATTATAAACACCCAGTTAGAAATTGACAACCAAACAAAAAAAAATAGTAATGGCAATAACTTCTAGTTTTCTAAAACCCACCATACTAAAAATTACCAAAGGTACAACTAATATTGCGCTATTAATACACTACTTAGTTTGCAAAGCATGTATTTTGCCAGTACCACCCTCAAAATTCTTTGCAAATATGGTTTTTACCAATATTACAACCAATTAGAAGATTTTTTTTTTTTTAAATATTTTGTTATACTTCATACTAGACCAAACTGTTTTGTTTTACTATACATATATCAATTTAATGCAATCTAAGCAAAATTTTTTGAATTATCAACGTTATGCCAACTGTGAGAAGTTCGCTTAATTCAACGGTTGGACACTGTTGTCAATCGGGTAACAGGACAATACTGCCAAGATTGTTTATCACACGTTCTTCAAACGCATAACCGACTGTCGCCGATGATTTGCCAACACTGTGCCGATTGCATTTTTCTGCCTGGGCAGTTAAATACAAATGTACATTTGAACATAGCTGATTGGGATGGCAAAGTTAACATCTACCTTAAAGTATTAAATATGTATACAAGAAAACTTAATGGCTGTATAAATAAAAGTGGTTTAATATAAAAGTTTTAATACAATTTTCTTTTAAAATCTTAGATAATTTAATGATGTTTACCTCTTTTGTGTTTTGTAATTTTATTAGAGTCGATTTTATTTGAAAAAAGAATTATAATAATGAGTAAAAACATGCCAAATAAATAAAAAAAAAATCATTTTCGGATTTACAAACTCTGATTTCAATAAAAATTCACAGTAACTGTCGTACTCGACAAGAACTTGTTCATGGTTCCTTGAAACAAAAATTTCATGGTCCTGGCCCATTGTTTGCCGTAATATAACGTCATGGAAATTGCATAAAAATTTTACTAAACTATCATTACAAGATGGACTATAACTTTTCAATTATACAAGATACAAAATTCGCGTTGGCCTTGTTTTTTATTTTAAAATGTGCTCTAAAAAATTATTTATATATTGATTTTGTTAATGGTATTATAGCGGGTTAAGTTTTGAAATTAAAAAATATTCTCAAAATTACTTTTTTTAATTGATTTCCAAAAAATGTTGAACGTGTTAGTTGGCGTTTGCATGGAAATATAATCCCTTATTTTGTGATTTCCAAAAAATCTTTGTCAAATTTTATGGTGTTTCAAAAAATTTACATTTTGACTTGAAATCAGAGTTTACGCGATATTTAAGAATTATAATTTGGTTTGGAGATTATATTTGAAAATAACGTAATCAGTTGAACACAAAATGCTTCAAGTTAATTAAAACTATATGCAGTTTTTTAATAGGATGCTTTTTAATACTTACTAAATTTCACTTGTTCCATAAAATATATTGCTCCCATGGTTTTATGTTTAAGCATTGACAAATCGTACAGATAATGATAATTTCGACGAATTTTGAAGGAATGTGTACTTTAAAACTACTAAACTAAACTAAAACTCGATCTACTCAAATTTTTTTATTTTTTTATTGGTTAAAATTACAAAAAATGTTGGTATTTTTAATACTTGGTGTTTTAATAAGATAATTTTGTTCCAATTTCACTATTTATTTTTTGTGATTAACAAAGTTGCTTATCTTTTTAATATTGTTGGTTTTGGGTGTTATGACTAAAAATCTGCTATGTTCCATTTTTAAAAATTGTTTATATGACCAAAATCTGTACTTAATTAATAGCAGACAGTTATTCAATAATATTTGTTGCAACTTGGCTATTTCAACCAACATGGAAGTGGAATATACTAACTAGACGGTAAAAGTTCCGATATGAGTATATATACAAATATATAGTCATATATATATAATTTAATATCACATAATATCATACCTTATCCGAAAAATGGCATTCATAAACTTATCTTATGTGGTCCCATGTGATCTCATATGATATAATTTGATCTGAAAAATGGGTCTACCTTATTTGATCAAGTTGTATATAATTTGATACAAGTTATTATATTTTTATAAAATCTTTTAAAATCATTTGATAATCGCACTAATATTTTGTTTCACATTTCAAATAATAATGGAAATTTAAATAAAGTCAATGGATTTTAAAATTAGATGTGATTTAAATTTTACTAATATGTGATGTCATACACAATTATATGTAAATATATATGTTTATATATAATTATATATGAAAGTTATGGAATTTGATTGTTAATCAAATTGTCAACTATAAAAGAGTTATACAATTTTTCTTTTTAATTTGAACGCATATATTTATAAAGAATTACATGTGATGCCATATATACTTATAAATAAAAGTGATTGAATTTGTTTTGTAATACATTGAAGTATATATGATCTCGTATTTAGCTATATCAAGTATATATGGAGAGTTAAAAAATATCAACTTATATGTAACATAATATGTAATGATGTAATGTCATGCATTTTAGTACAAATAAGTATGAGATGTGATTATATATTGTTAAATGTGTGAGTATATATTGTTGAAAATTATATATAGTTAAACCTTATTATATCACGCTATATATAAACTTTTTTTCGGAAATTCAGATATTTTTTTATTATTATTAGACTTAATTGGTTAGAAAACCAAATTATGTTTGCGCAAATGATCGTTATTAAGTTGCAGTTTCAAATTGTTAAATATCAACGCAGACTATTTTATGTAACTAAAATTGTTGTAGTTATATTGTAGAGGTAAAATCATGGTAAATCTTATATATTACCAACTGATTTATTTTCTGTGTGCATTTATCAGCCCATTTCACATTTGAAATAAATTCTATGGTTTTTCACCAAAGTAGGATACCCAAAATCATAAAAATCAGCCAAACAATACAACAGTTTTAGAACAGAGTATAGATGACCGCTGTATGTCGTTTTCTTGCAAAAAAAAAAATGATTTCTAAAACTTTTGACTTATGACCCTTTTATTGAACAAGTGCGATATTTCAAGAATAAATCTAAATACTTTAATATTAAGACATTATATACTTCTTCTTCTTTTTCTTCTTCTTCATAATCTTCTTTTAATTCAGATTTATGTCTGAATTGGTTTATTCACATTTTAGGTATTTACAGTTTTGTCTCTAATCTGAACGGTAAATTTGAGGAACTTTTGGAACAAGTTACTCTTAAGCGACACATTTTTGTAAGATACCTCAATAATAAGATTAACTTTACTTTTTTTTTGTCAATAAATCACATTTCTAACATAACGAGTTAACATCGCGACAAGAAGAATCGCCCATGAGAATTTTGGGATTTCTCAAATAAAAAAGATAAGTGCTTATATGGTGTTCCAGATAAATTGCCATTCTTCAGTAACCGCCAAAAAATTTTCTCCGTTGATTAAAAAAATAATCTGGAACGTCTGCCGGGCAACAAAATGGTAATAAAATCTTGGAAAAGTGTCTCCTTTTCCAATATCGCTGATTTCGTCGAAATTACCCGTTTCAAAATAATTTGCTCCTTTAATTTTAAAATCAATTACTTTAAAGCCGATAAAATTATTATTTACATATGGTTTAGCTACTATGTGTCTTGAAGAACAAATTGATAACCAAATATGGAAAAGTTGCTGCCTACTTTTTCCAATACTGCGTTTTCTCTTATTTCAAGAACAGCAAAAAAACTAGCTCAGTTGGTTAAAAAAATAATAACTTTAATATACGGAATAGTCATAATTTATAAATGAATCAGCAAGTATATCTTCCGGATAACAAACTGGTAATAAAATATTGGAAAAGTTGCCCTACATTTTCCAATATGGCGTTCTCCTACGAAATGGCACTTTTCAACAACAGCCAGAAAATGTGATCCATCGGTTTTAAAAATAGTCACTTCTACGGTTGGAATAATTATAATTTATATATGATTCAGCGACGACGTCTGCCGTATATAAAATTGGCAGTAATATCTTGGAAATATGTCTCCTACTGTTTCCAATACAGCGTTTCCGGTATAATGCCCTTCATCAATAACAGCTGTTGACAGCCTTCATTAATGACAGCTGTTTTAATTTATAACTTCACTTTAGTATGCCGCTTTTTATGATTTAAGACATTTTGAATAAGTAATAAATCACAGAATTTATTTAAACTGTTAACTAATCAGGGCAGGGTGAGCCATGGTACTAAGGCTCCTCCAACATTAGAAAGGTAAAACATTGTTATTTTTCAAGTGGCTTTGAGCCAAATATCATTTAAATAAATATAATTTATGTGTCCCAAAACTTTGTATTTCTCATATTTTTTGCTATTCGCATACTTGGGGCTGCGAATTAAAATATGAACATTTAATTTTTTCTAATTTAAATGCATTTTCGAAAAACAGCTTCATAGGGCCATTCTTCAGGAAATTTAATTTAAATACATTTTCGAAAAAAAGCTTCATATGGCCATTTTTCGGGAAATCGGCATTTTGAGATATTTTCAAATCGTGTACATTTTTAATTTTTTTTATCCATAATTATAAAAGAGTTATTTTTCTTCAAAACTGTTTCAAGATGGTTATATAAGCTTTATTATGAGATAAACTTTATTATGAAACTAGAATTTAAAAACTCCGTTAGGTCCAACAGAATACACACAACAAATTTTGTGAAAATCGGGAGAGATGAATCGGAAAATGCCATTATTTGTGTCTACGATTTTCATTTTCATCCAAATGTGCCTAAAAAAATTAAAATATCCTAATATAGATAACTTCTGCAAATTAAAATTTTTGTTGTACTAACTTTTAGTACTATGAAAGTACACTCAGGGAACTTCTGCTTTAAAAATAGGTAGTCGTTTGGGTTGTAATACAGTTTCTTAATTTTTTATGTAAATGTCAGTCATTTGTAGAACAAATTCAATTTTTTATTAACATTGTTGTTCATTGAAATAAACAAACAACATTAAATGACTGTTTTATGATTTTACATTAATTTTTTTCATTCGTTTTTCGTTATCTAAAAATATAAGAAAAAAAATTATTGTTTATTTTTACTGCTTATATGGTTCATTTTTACTCCAATTGTTAGTCATTTTTCGAACATTAAAAAAAATGACGATGTTAGTTGAATTTACTGAAATGTAACTCGTCCTTTCTTTAACTGAAATTTTATTTGTTTTTAACTACATTTTCAGTCGTCTTTATCTACATAGTAGTGTATGATCTCTTTTAATTAATTAAATAGTTATAAGTTAATTAGCATGATCCTCAAAAACATATTTAGCTTAATATAATTCTTAATATCTCAAAAACAAATTCAGTGCGATTCAGTCAAGATTTAAAAATTTCTCTCTTAAAATACAAAAAAAAATTGTACTTGACCCATAGTGAACTAGTATTTTTATTTTTTGTCCATGTTACCAAGGTTATTATTGTATTTATTACTATTAAAAACACAAATGTTGGCAAAAAAACACTGCTATTTTACTTTTTAATGTTAGTGCTAATATTTCTTAGGGTACATGTGTATGTTAGTAATTTTCGCCTACTAAGCTTTAATGTTTATATGTCGTTTGTTTTAATAGTTCTTTATCCGTAAATGTCTTTGTCCCTTTGATTATGTCGTTTGTCGTTTTATGCTGCACACTTAGACACTTACATTAGAGTGGCAGTTTTTTATATAAAGAAAAATGTTCCTTGTCCAGCAAAATTCAAATTTAAATATTGAAAATTTATAATTTACAATAAAGAATAACCATGTCCTTATACGGTCAAAGCTGAATTTGTATTCCCGGTTAAGAATAATTTTTTAAATCAGATATAATTACATGCTGAAATTGGATCTGCATAATTAGATAAAATAAATTAATATATAATTAGATATAAAAATATATAATTCGATTCGATTGTATCGGAGTTTTGGTCTCCTCAAATTATATCTCAATAATCCAATCTTAGAGAAATTGACGTAATTTTATATTGTCACATATATTTAAATATGCTGATCCATAGCAGCCATATAAACAATATTAAATATATATGCTACAATATAAAGCTGCTACAACATAATCCCTTCAAAATTCGATGCTCTTGTATATAAATTAATATTTAAGTGCGTTATTATTATTTTTTTTTTGGCAAAATTGTATAAAACTACTTCAACAATTTAAAATATATTATACAAAATCTGATGTTTAGTGTGTTAAGGACAATTTAAAAAAATTTCAGACAAGTCCAATTATTTTTAGCCACCTCATGTGAAAATCACAAGATACATGAACATTCGCGTCCCAAATTTTGAAAATTTGTTAGTTCTATATTGTAAAAGCATTTAACCTATGTGTACTTTTGAATGTACTTTAGAAATTTTTAAACATATATTTCAATAATTTGGGAAATGCTAAGCATATTATGGGAAAGCTAATTAGAAAATTACTATAGAAAAATCTAGATCCACGACATCATCTATTAGTTTGAAAGAAGTTTTTTTGAAAGATAACATACGGCCATACATAGTTCAATTTACATGCTATTATATCAAACATATATTTTTGGATCTGAAATTAGGATTCTCATAAATGAGCGTTAGGGTGTTTTTTTATTTGGATACGAGGTCAAAATTAAAATTCATATAAGATAACAAAAGTATTCTCAAAATCGTAATCGTTCTCTGTTATTTTTACTAATTTTTAGTGTTGGACTCAGAAACAGGCAATAGTGGAATAATTTTTGGACATTAACCTAATACCTACTTTGAGTTTTAGTGAATCCGGAAAAAATGTGATTTTTAAATTGTGATGACTACAAACCCTCTTAACAGAATACCAAAATTAATAAGAAATTATATAAAAATTCCGGAATTAAAAAATAATAAATAAAAAAACGGTAGGGCACGGGTTATCACTGTTAAGTTTGGCACAAATTTTCAGCGTCGAAGTTTTGTATCCAGTATCATAGTATTCCGTCCCGCACATATAAAAAATTAAAATTTTTTAAATAAAAAAATAACACATAAATTTCACAAAGAGATTTTGTTCTTACAAATAAGTTAGTTGTGTCCCTACTTCCCTCCACACATATTGTAATTGCAGAGAAAGGCACCCAGCAAAAAATAGTGCTTACCCGGAAGCGCTTCCCTAAGGCATTATTACATTACGAAACGCTTCCAATGCGTATCCAGAAGGCATGATTTTTGTTCTCGATGTCCCACTTGGTATGTCTCTTTTAATCAGTTGAAAAGCGCTTCTTTCATGTGCTCTTAGAAGCAATAAATTCATGCCTTCTTAGGCAATAAGAAGCGCTTTTTTGTATGTTGACAACATTAATGCTTCACGGTATGCATTCTTTATTGCTTCATTGTATGCATTATTAACTGCTTCAAAGAAGGTATTTTGGAAAACACTACAGAATGATTTCCGAAATTGCTTTATAATATGCAAGGCGGTGAAGCGCTATTTTGGAAGCAGGAAATGTAGTTACTACTTACCAAATCCAGGTTATTTTTTGCTGGGTAAGGACTTCCCTCTAATGACATGCTTCTATTAAAATAATGGGTGGACGCCTTATATTCCCGAATCCTAACATAGTCGCCCTAAATTAAACATTTATAATTTTTCTGTAATTATTTTGTTTTTAAGTAATTTCGACTTTTTACTGAAATGGTGATTTTGTTTCATGATAGGCCATACTTTAACACCCAAATGCATAGACATTTTGTTGATGTTTATAACGGTCTAAATCTAAATTTCATGCGAAACAACAAAATATTTAACTCGTTAGACTGTTGAAAGGAACAACAAAATTATTATGAATATGACCATAAAATTGTAACCCAAAAAAAAAACTTTTAAAAATTTTAAGAGGCTTACAAATTTCAATTTCATAGAGGCTTACAAATTTCAGCTTTTGATCCATATTTCTTAGATATATGGTGCAGTGAATTCAGTCTCCAAAATGATTTGTTGAAAAGCTGCTTCGGTTAGAGTTTATTTGCCAATCAATTAAAATGAACTTTTTTTTAAACAAATTTCTGAAAAACTCTCAAAATGTTTAAAGCTAAATACATTCGTAAATGTAAAATAAATGTAGTTAGATTTCTATGTAGTTCGTAAAAAAACACCTAGAAAAAAGACTTGGCAGTAGCAACCGAATTTGTAGCACATCGAATGATTTATGCACTCAAAGAAATAAACGAGGAAAAATAGCAGAAAAAGCTACTAAAAAAATTAGTCAAAAATCACGTTGCACAAAAAACTGCAATTTACTCTACAAAAATGTTTACTAAGTATTTGTAGAATAAGAACAGCAAAGAACAACTATAATATCATCACAAATTTTGCCATATTTACTATAAATTTATTAGAATAAAACTAACAGTACATTTTGCAAAAATCAACAAAACTTTTTTCTAAAAATTATAGATTGTTGATTTCGGAAGGGCAAATTATTATTCGCATTAAAAATAATAATAATAAAACTTAAGATTTCACATTTTCTTATGACATTATTTTAACTAAAATTTAGCAAAATTATTTGCTGATTTTAGCTGATTCATTTGTTACTTTCAATAGACTTAAATTTAATTCAAATATATATTATGCTCTTCTTATCTTATTAAAATTTACCAAAAAATATCTGATAATTTTATCAGTTTTTTCTGCAACATTATTTTTAACTAATTTCTAGTAATTTTAGCAAAAATGTTTACTAATTTTTTTCTATAAGTGCAGCAGTATTAACGAATGTACCTATCTTCGATCGTATTTTAGTTCCCTGACGAAGAGACATTTTAAATTTTGTATCTATTTTTTTTTTTTTTTTTTGTAAAACAACGTGCAACATTCAAATTAAATATTTAAAACTGCGGCTATGTCAGGGACTACAAATTTTATTGTTAACATGACTTCACTGATGTAGCTATAATAAAATTATCAATGTCACTTGCATTTTTCAATAAAACCCATTAATTTGAAACAGTTATAACTTTAATTAAAACAATTTTTTGTTTGTCAAATATTTCTTATTTAATTATTTTTTAATTTCATTTTACTGGCCGTGGATGACTTATATTTCTAAATCAAACAAACATATTTCAAAAACATGACTTTAACTATTTAAATAATAAAAAAATTATTATTTTGTGATTTTTTTATAATACTTATTAGTAAATAATATTTATAAATAAATATCAAAAGCTCGGAAACAACTAAATGATGCATTTAAAGAATCCTGCTATTGTCAATTAGTTATGAGCTTGGTTTAGCTATTAATTAAATGTAAAATAACCAGCATATTTCAGTGATGAAAATGTCACAACACAAGTTTGTTTTAATTTTTATTTTATTTACAATTTAAAAGAGTTAATATTTGATTGTTTCAAAAAAATCAGTAAACAACTCTTATAACTTATTTTAAAATAAAAATCAAAAACATAAGATTTCTTCCACATTTTTTGTGATATTTTTTTTAACTAACAGTTATTTTTGGTTTCTGATTTCAAACGATTTGATACATATGCCACCATATTATTATTTTTACTCAGGGTCTTAACTTTTTGTATCGAGTACCCAAAAAACAACAATTTCTCTACACTCACTACCCACTTACGATTTTTTACCAACATTAATACACACACATCCCCACTCATACTTATACACAACGTGTAAAAGAATGACTCATTAAGGTTCATCTAAATTCTAATGAGATTCAGTAACCATTTAACAGGGTTTTTTTTGTTTTCCTTTTGGGTCTTTATATTCATTTTCTAGTTAGTTTTCTTTTTGTTTTGTATTCTATTTGTTTTAGGTAAGTTTTGCATGCGATAGACGACTACTTTGTTTTTTGTCCTATGTACATTAGAATGTCCCTTAAAAAAAAGAGTTTACGATTTTAGTTCATTAAAGCCCCTAGTTTTATTGCAAATGGCTGCAAATGCAAGAAACCGATTTTTTTTGGAAAACGTTAAAGCGTGCTGCAAGACGGACGAAAATGTCCCATTTTGGAAGAAAGCGTATTATTAATAAAAATTCCTAAAATTCGAAATTAAAAAAACATTTACTTTTTACTTCATTTGTTTATTAACTATACTCAAATATATTAGGATATAGAATTCTGACATCATCCGATATCATTAACCCACTTTAGTCTGGAATCCAAAATGACCCACGTGCATGCTGCAAGACGGACGATAATGGCCCATTTTGGAAAAAACGTGTATTATTAATATAAAAAACAAAAAACTCTATAGATTATTTGTTAGGACAATATCCTAATGAAGAAATATAGAGTATGGCCTCGAACTTGAATAATTTTCACTTTCATTAATAAAAATTCCTTAAATTCAAAATTTCAAAAACATTTACTTTTTACTTCATTTGTTTATTAACTATACTCAAATATATTAGGACATAGAATTCTGACATCATCCGATATCATTAACCCACTTCAGTCTGGAATCCAAAATGACCCACGAATTTGATAAAAATGCGAAAACAATTTTTTTAAAATTAATTTTAAAGATTTTTAGAATGCCTAATTTAAAGATCTCGATAGCTATTTTTATAATATGATAGTTGTTATTAAAAAAAAAATTGGAAAAATTTTAATTTGCTTTTGTTTTTGAAGCTATAGGAGTATACTCCTTTCCAGGACATTTTATGTAAATATCATATTTTGTGAAATATTGAACAATTGAATGTTTTGATCAAAGTTTTCTTAAAAATATCACTCAAATGTATTAAGACTATAATTATCTCTTCAGTTACTTAAAAAATTTTTAACACTTAGTTGTCTGGAGACCACAAAGACCCACGGAACTTAATTTTAAATATAACTACTTAATTTTTTTTATGTAAAACTTTTAAAATGAAAAAACTAATTCTCAAATGGATAAAAAAAAATTATTTTATGTGACTTTTTCCAAATAGGGTTAATTTTTTACACTTTTGGCAAAATATAAAAATATCCATATAGCGTTAATGTTTTCACCTTTCACCAATAAAAGACCCACTATGAATTTTGCAGAATTACTTCTTTCAAATTCTTATTAAATTCATATATGCGATAGAGGGTACACAACTTGCGAACAAGCGCAATTATTTATAGTCCCAATCTTATTTTTGAGGATTATTTTTAGCCCCTAAAACAGTGTTATTCTGTAAATTTCCTAGTGGGTCTTTTGTGATGAAAAGTGAAAATAATTTTTTATTTAGTAGTATTTTTTTTATCCATGTAAAGGCTTCTTATTCTTCTTTAAATTAAGACACAAAAAGATCCATGATGTATTTTTGTGTTCCGGCCACTATGTGTTAAATATATTTTGAATAAAAGTAAATATTATTATAGTCTCATCAAAATTAAGTGATATTTTTCTGAAAATTATGATATATGTTATTCTGTTAACTTCCTAGTGGGTCTTTTTGGTCACAAGTGTATAAATTAAAGCTATAGGGCTCAAGTTACATAAAATAGTTATTGAATGAAAATGAAAATTATTCGAGTTCGAGGCCATACTCTATATTTCTTTTTTAGGATATTGTCCTAACAAATAATCTATAGAGTTTTTTGTTTTCAAATTTATTATTTGACCCTTTCAGGAATGTGTTGATAGATCTATTTCGGGAATTTTCTAGGTTCCCATCATCAGAACACGTTTTGAAAGCGGTAACAATCCCACGTCAAACATCAAACATTCATATAAACTAGTTTACTCACTAACATACATATGAGCTTGAAGTTAAAGATTATAACCATTGATCAAAATATAATTGAAAACTTGTTTGTTATGTGCAAGGTCCACCTCTGGTGGATATTCAAAACACGTTTTTTGTTTTTCTCTCCTTTTTATATTTTTTTAGTTTATAAACAAAACAGGGGAAGTAAACTAGACGGTACTTTGTCTTTTATACAAGTTTGATATAATTTTTATTAAAAATAAAAATTATGTTTTTTTCGACCTTTAATTGTGCAATGAAAATGAAAATTATTCAAGTTTGAGGCCAATAATTTTCATTTTCATTGCACAATTAAACGTCGAAAAAAACATAATTTTTATTTTTAATATAAATTATATCAAACTTAAAATAATTATTTTTATAAAGCTAAGACTTTTTAAATCAATTTAAAAGCTTTGCAAAATTGAAGTCATAATTAAAATTAAGTTTCATGGGTATTTTTTGTCCCCAGACAACTAATAGTTAAATATTTTTTAAATAACAGTAAAGATAATTATAGTCTTGTAATATAAATAATATAATAAATTGAAGTGAAATCTTTCGGGAAATTATGCAACCTTCTTGTTTTGGAAAAATACTATAAATATAAACTTGAATTATCATTTCTCCAATTTATTTTATTTCTTTAATAACAACTATTATGTTCTAAAAGTAGCAATTGACATCTTCAAATTAAGCATTTAAAAAAAACTTTAAAATTAATTAAAAAAAAAAGACGTTTTTTGGCATTTTGATAAAATTTGTGGATTCCTGTCTAAAGTGTGTTAATGAAATCAGAATTCCATATATGAATAATTTTTAGTATATTGGTGCATATGCATAAATGAAATAAAAAGCAAATTATTTCGAAATCTCTAATTTTGGGAATTTTTTAATTTTTCTTAATTTTTCCAAAATGGGACTTTTTCGACCATCTTGCGGCACGGGTTAACGTTTTCCATAAATTTTGTAATGAAACTGGGGGCTATAGTCACAAATACATTTTTAAGGGACCCCCTAATGTACGTATTGTTTTAAAGTTTTCTAGCTTTTACTGCTTCATTAAGTTTTTTGTGTTGGTTTTTATTTTTGCAAATTCTTATTTGTTGAAATTAAAATTTTGTGCAAAGTTGCTCATTTCTGTTTTATCAATACAATGATACTTAAGATATTTTTGAGTTGAAGTTGTCAAAAATATTTAAGGAAACTTTAAACCAATTTAATTTGAAAAATATGAGACAATAATCTTAAAGGTTTTTATTTTATATTATTTGTATTGGTATATTAATTAAGAATTTTGCCAATATCTTATACGAAATCTGGTTAATTTTATGTTTTGTTATTACTTTAAATATTTTTGGCAGAAATTAAACTTTTTTTTATACACACAGAAAAATAAAGAGCTACCGAATTGAAATGTATTTTTTGGTTGCTACATACCGTAAATTCGGTTAGTTCAATCATTCGGTTAGTTCAATTATTCCTACAAAAAATTTGGGTGTTGCAACTAAAATTTAGTTTTATTAACCGAACTTAATTGAAACAAGCAAATTTTTAGGTGCACCAGCCGCACATTGGTTTCGATGGTACTCAAAGTGGCGACTAATTCACAGAAGCCTTAGTTTAAAAAAAAAAACACAGCATTTTATAAAAAAAAGATACATTTTTTTTTAACCCGTTAAGCGCATTATTGTTTTTTGGAAAAAACGACCTTGGTTCACAATTAATGCTGTAACTTCGGAATGAAAAGCGATAAATTAATGAATAAAATTGGAAAGTACAGCAGACTGAATGACTGATATTAAAATATGCAAAGAGTAAATTTATTATATGCATTTATATTAGTATAAATTTAATTTTAAATCCAAGTTGTGAAAAACAACAAAATCTTATAAATGTACAAATTTATTTCAAAAAAAGTCACAAAAGAGAATATTATAATTTTTTAGTAATGAATAATCATAAATACATAAAAAATGGAAGAAAAAATTTTTTTAACCTGTTAGGCGTTTTTAGTTTTTCGGAAAAAACATGATTCACAATTTTCGCGGTAACTTTGAAATCAAAATAAATTTAAAGAATAAGTTAATAATATGTATTCCTATTCGTAAATATTTTTATCCAGTTTTTGACCTCACTAAATTCAGTAAATGTAAAAATTAATCTGAAAAATTATAAAATTTAAAATTTTTTGGGTAATTTTTGTTTTCGGTTTCCCTTTTTAATAAGAAATATACTATATATTTGTATTATTCTCTATTTTCAAATTCATCACAAATATACCAATTATCACAAACTTCATTATCATCATTATCCTTATCATTATTATTATAATCTTCTTCATCATCATTGTTATAATCTTCTTCATCATTATCATCATCACTATTAGCATCAGCATCTTTATCATCATCTTCATTCTTTATCATAATTTTCATTAGAAATATCTGGCAAAACTAACTCTAATTCCGAAGTTGATAAATCAGATAAATTTTTTCTGCTCATATTTCTTGCTCATGCTTTCTTCATTGGACTGTTCCCGGCTGCATTAGCAAGCAAAGTGTTCTCTATAATTTTTAAAATCGTGATTTAGCTAAAAATATTTACAATATGTTTCATTCCTGTAAATTGTGCGTGATACAATTTTTTTTACGTGAGCTTAAGTGACCGAAATCACTCACGCAGTCATCTCTAAAACAAAAATGCATCAACAAAAACAATAAACTACCAAAAATAAAGAGAATGAAAATATTAAAACACAAAAACACATTTACTGGTCGTGTGCAATAAATGACAACCAGAGATTTTACGCAAAAATTAAAATAAAAAAAGTGCCGGGCATTGTCTGGGCTTTTCTTTTTCATATAAGCTGATATCCTATACTTTTATAATATCCATAAAACTAATTCCAACTCTTACTCACTTAATACTTGTGGCCCATTAAATGCGGAAAATATCCTAATTTTGAACCTTTTTTAAAAAATTATAAAATATATTTACTAGAGCGACTTACCAAAAAAAGTGCTCGATGTACCCTCCTAAAAATGAACCTTGGACTTTTTTAAGATGACATTTAAAATATTTCGGCTCTAGCTTTGACCTCTCGTGAGCTGAACCATTTTGAAAATGGGTCCATTTTGCATTATTTGTTAATTTAAGAATCTGGTTCCTTACCAACATATACAATATGGGTATCATAGGAAAGGTTTTCTTAAGGCGCGTCGACCTGTGTATACAATTTGTTCAAGGACGATCATCCATGTCCTTTTTTTAAGGACATTCTGTAAAAAAACGGTTTTTGAATTTTTTGTTCGGGGTTGTTTGTAATAAAAATGCCAAATTAACATATTTTAATCTTTAGTCGATTTAATTAAATACGGGTCTCAGATTTTTTTCCTACGTTAAGAAATGTCCAAAAAGTATAATATAAGTAATTCATATTTGAAGAACAATATATTTTTATTTTCAAATTTCTAACCGAAGGGTTTTGGGTAGGCCTACAAGGGGGAGACTTTTATTCTTTATGCAACTGTCCGATGGAATTTTCAAAATCCGCAGTATACAGAAGTCTAATTTGCTAAGAAACTCACGTACCAAATTTCAAGTTCATAGCTTCTGCGGTTTGGTCAGGCAGAGAGGGATTTTTTCTCTTTTTGGGCATCCCCTTTGGAATTTCCAAATATCCCGTCCCTACATATATGTACTTATGATCAGGAACCCACACACCAAATTTCAAGTTCTCCGTTTTGTGGTTTGGCTAGGCCGCCATGGGGGGGACTTTAAGAATATGTTTCGTATTCGCAAAAGATGGACAAATAAGCCAATGCAGAGGTTGTCAAAACATTCAGAACTGAGATTGCATTTGAACTTTTATGTGATTTAAGTTTTTAATTGCTCTTTGTTACTAACTATTCGTTATTTTCTCAACTTTATTTATTGTTTCTGTTAAACAAATAAGAAAAAAACTAATTCTGTTTAATTACAACCACAAAAAATATATATTAATAGAGATTGTCGAATTTAAAATATTCAAGTAATTAACACTAATTAATGCTCGGATATATCGGTAACTGCATTATTTTTAAATATTTTATATTCTTATCTTTGCATTTTATTAAATTGCTTATAAAAAATATTTTGTTTTAATAGTTTTAATTAATGAAGATATTGAGAGGAATCTTCGAAATACGCATACAGAAAAAAATTAGCCATTTCCCAACTGAAATTCAGTTACTACGACTCAACTTAGGTTATTACGAACTTCAGACGGTTGATGCAACTTAACATTAGTTTTCACACCAAAATACCGTTGATTCAACTGAATTTGAGTTGCAACACCCAAAATATTCAGAAATCTAATGTAATTATCGTTGTGCTAACTGAATTTATAAGTTGTTACAGTTAATATACACTTTTCAATTCGGTTGGCACTTTATTTCTCTATGTGCGAGGAATAATTTTTGTGAAAAATAGCTGCAGTTTATATCCGTCGTTAAGAAAAAAATTTGAAATTACTTTAAAAATGGACTATTAAAAAATAAATGTCTACAAATATGAAGTTTTAAATAGTTACTATCTAAATCCTTATCAGTTCCAAAATCAACGAAAGCCCACGTAACAACTGAAAGAAAATATATAAAAGTAAAGAATTAAAAAAAAAAATATCACGACGCAATTGCCCGAGAAGCTAAAACTGAAATTCAGCTCTATTTCAGTCTTTACGCCCGTGAATATGGTCTCAGAAGTTACAGATGTTAAAAAAAACGTTCTGTGTCCAAACAAATTTAAGTATCGGTCTTGACTGTGCTCACGCCCTATGAAATTCGTCACCACAACAAAGGGTCTGTATTGTTTAAAAAATTGTTCACAATGTTTTAATTTATTGTGGTCGTATTATACTTTATTTTTAAGTTGTTTAAAATGTCGTATTATTGGCAAAGATTTCGTTCTGCTGCGATAATAAGCAGAATGTTTTGCGCTGACATAAATATATATAATTCATGTTCTGCCATTTAAAACAACTTTTCTTATCACAATTACGCCTTTTAAATAATATTTTTTAAAATACAAAAATTTTCTAAAAATATATATGGATGACCACATAAAATAATATATATATGGATGCCCACATAAAATAATATATATATGGATGACCACATAAAATAATAAATGGGCATATATGATATATAATACATGCATGGAAACGTATGTTCACTTTTCTAGTATATACGAATGTGAAGTAGTACAAAAATTAGTAATAGTTTCTAAAATTTGGTAAAATTTTAGTAAACTCTTTTGAAACTCAAATTTTTTACTTCAAATTAGTGAAATTAATTTAGTAGAAAAAATTAGTAAACATTTCTAAGTATTTGCAAAATAAAACTGCTGAAATTTGCAAAAACAGATTACTAAATATTAGTTAATAGTAAAACTATTAGTTTTTACTACAAAGTTTTGTTTACTTTTTTATTGAAATTTTCAAGTTAAAATTTAAATTAAAATTTAGATATTTTGAAAATAATTCTGTTTAATATATGACATCAAATAATATTCAGAAAATATTAACTGAAATTAATGAAATATTATTTTTAGTAAAAAAAATTATTTGTAATTCAGAAAATTCTGTTTAAAAATCAGAAAACATCAGTGAAAATTAGTATGAAATTTCTGATTTTAAATTGATGTTCCAGAATTTTAAATTATTTTTGAGTTTCCAAACCAAACAGAATTACATAAAATATATTTTCAATTTTAAATGGAAAATCAAAATTTCAATCAGCGCTTCTAAATTTAGGTAAATGCCCGGAATTGCAATTGATATTTTGAGACGTTTTCAGAGGTGTAGATTTCGGTTAGATAAAAAAAAAACATTTTTGTAAATTAATCCAAGTTTTTGTAAATTCTATATGCTAAAATAAAAAAAAAATATTTTGGCCTCGAACTTGAATAATTTTAATTTTCAACTTGGTCTAACTTATCAATAATACATTAAATTAATTTACAATGAACAAAATAATTTTTACAAAGCTTATGATTTTTTTTTTTTTTTTTGAAATGATGAATAAATATGAAACATTTCTTTTAAATTTTCGTCATCTTTATGAAAACTTCATAAAAATGATGGATAACTGACAACAAACGATTTATATATTTTCATTAATATGATTCCGCTTTTTCCCGGAGTGTAGTTTTACTCTATCAATTTATTTCTAGCTTATTATTAGAGTTTTTGGCTAATTAACGCAAATCGGGTTTCAGTAAAATTCGGGTAAAATTGAATTAATTAAATTGGCAACCAAAATTAATAAAAGAATTAGTGGTTTGTAAAATTACTACAGCAAAAAATTTTAGTAAATAATAACTGAAAGTTAGTAAAATAATAGTAAAGTCAGATTGAAAACTGTTTTAAATTTTTTTTACAAACTTCGTTTTTAGTGTATTTATGAAATAAAATAAATAAATATATAGCAAATCCTGTATTCTCACAAGGGATTTTATTTTATGGCCACTTTATGATCATTCAAGCATAAATGGCTGCCATTATTGTAAATCAATCGAGAAGAGTGGATATATCTAACTGCGGTTTTTATTGCTTCCTTAGTAACAATTTCAATTTCCTTTCTATGAAATCAAATAACCTATTAAGGCCAATAGAAAAGAAACTTATTTTTTTTATGCAATTAAAGAACAAACGCATTTTATGTAATGAACATAAATCTAAGTAAAAATTATTTCGATGAACATACAAACTTACACAACGAACATACAAAGTAAAAATTAATATACATATGTGGGATTTCATCTCAAGTGACCGAATTTTTGAAACCGATGTCTTGGGATCGGGATGAAACTTGCTCCTGGTTGCGTCATAACAGTAAGCAGCCCTTTTGTCGTAATTTGAAAATTTTGTTCAAAATATGTTCGATAGCTTTTTTCAATCTTTTAAAAAAAAACTTTTGCTTTTTTGTACAAAGTCAAACAGTTTTTTTTTAACTTTTTTCTCTAAATGGGGTATTTATGTTCGGAAATGCCTTTTCTTTTAATAGCTTTGTGGACGCTTGGTGGGATACACCACATCTACATATATATCTTATTTTCTTCCAAAGTAGTATACTTTTTGCATTGAACATTTTGAGTACTCGTCTTTATGTTTTCTCTCCGATTTTCATAAAAATATTTCTAATCTGCTAGTAAAAAGCTACAAAAAAAAATGTTTGGTTAGTTAATCAAATAAATTTTCGATCAAATCTTGTTCTACTCAAAAACTGCATTGTAAGAATTGAAAAAACTAAAATTCTAGCGATTTTTTCTCCAAAAAGCACCAACATTCTTTTATCTCAAGATGAATACTTTTTTTCTAAACGTATAAAGTATTCATAATATTTTAAAAGGTCTTTTAGTGTAAAAGAGATTTTTGTCAAAAAAATATTTTAAGATCTCGGGAACCTTAATTGATAACCCACAAACGTGAATATGTTTTTTGTAGGACTTTACTAGCAGATTAGTAATATGTTAATTTTATGAATCGGATAAAAAAAATGGCGAGCACTCAAAATTTTTTTGTCAAAAAGTAAACTACTTTGGAAAAAGAAGAACGAAAATCAAGTCGCATTCCATCAAGCGACCTCAACTCTTAACGGAAAAGATTTCTTAAAAAAAAAATTATAATTTTGAAAAAGTCCAAAAAAATATTATACTTTGCAAAGAAAGTCAAAACTTTTTTTATTTAAATTTTAAATATTTTTTTTTTTTTAAATTGAAGTAAAAGCTACAATATATAATTAGTTATTTGTATCCGAAGACTAGGATGTTGGACGAAAATGTCAAAAATCAACACCCTCCAACTCGGAAAGTCCTTGACCGATCATGCTGAGATTTTGTATCATATCAAAAGACATCGGTTTTAAGAGTTCGGTAACTTGAGATGAAATCCCCATATGTACAAATATTAAACAAACCTTTTCAACCTACTTTTTTATATGAATATTTGTGCTTGTTAATAGCAAAAAAATCAAAGAAAAAGTAATAAACATTTTATTTATCTACTTCTTGTACCTGTATATTAAAAGATTAACATACATGCAAAGACATACATTTACAATTAACAATGTATTATTCATGAAGAGCAATAGAGTTGTAATGTATTATTTATAGGTTTCGCTTAATTATACGAAGGCTGATACATGACGCCTACTCCATATGGACTTTTGCAAACGTAATCAAAAACATTTTCTGATTTTTATTTATTTTTGGCATTAAAAGATTTAAGTGTTTTTTTTTTGTCTGTTTCATATACCTTCTCAAATTATACAATTTAAGTTCAAAAATAGTTATAAATTTTTTACTAAATCTACTAAAAAATTAATTAAAATTGACGTTGCAGAAAAAACTGTTAAAATTAGCAGATTTTTTTTTTTTTTTTGCTATATATATGTAAGATAAGAATAGCTAAAATAAATGTGTTAAATCTACAAGTATTACGGTATATTTCAGCTAAATTCTAGTCAGTTGAATGTAAAAAAAACAGGTAACTTCAGCTCTATCTATTTTAATAACCGTTTTATGAATAAAATATAAAAACAAACAAAAAAAAAAAAAAACAAAATAAAAGAAGTATCAATTGATATTTTTTGAATTTTTACAATGAGCTTTCAACCCCCGTATATTTACAAAAATAAATCAAATAAAACATATTAGCTCGGCTGATACTAGTATTTTGATCTGGCTAAAGATCTCATCTGAATACGAAATTAGAAAAGCTACAGCCTCCAGAATAGGAAGAGCTTTAACAAAAAACCTATTAGTCATCAATTATGCTGCATTCTTGTCTTCTTGGCAAACACGTGTCTACGGTCTTTTCCTAACAAGCATCATGACATTACTAAACTTCTAAAACCAAAGATATTATATTTATATAAAAAAAATTTTAGTTTTTTACTATTTTATTATAGTATTTTGTGTTTATATACAGCAAAATTATTTTTATTTTATTTTCAATTTATTACGAACTTTCAACCTGTGTATATTTACCAAAATAAAGCAAACTTATTAGGTTGATACTAGTAATTCGATCTGGTTAAAGATCTCATCAGAACCCGAAATTTTAGAAAAACTAGAGCCTCCAAAATAGGCATATCTTTAACAAAAACCCTTTTAATCATCAATTGTGCTCCATTATTGTCTTCTTATTATTCGATTACAAAAGGCCGTAACTACTAAAATTTATATGCCAACTGTTTTTAATAAAAACAGGTTTTTAGAGGTTTTTTAATGCATATTTTTAAATATAAAGGGCCATCTAACGTTGTTTTTTTCAACTAGTGCTTATTTCGTGAATGGTAACACTTAGCTCATGTCTGATTTGACAGATAATTAGTTTTATCCTTCCGCTGAACGAATATGGTTGTGTATACGCATGAACAACGCTGGGAAATATTGCGACATTACTTTGAAAATCATGGTAATGTTGCAGAATGTGTGCGAAAATTGCCATTTTTCTTCGAAAATGAGCAAGGAGTGGCAGTTACAGTCAATGGCGATCGTCATCTGGCCATGTTGAACGAATTTTTGTTCACAAAAATTGAAGAGGAGGATATTGGCAACATTTGGTTTCAACAGGACGGAACAGGAAGCCATTGGAGAAATACAGCTGTACACAATCGATAATGTGCTTAAAAATTGGACCGATCGTGTAGGCTACTGCATGGCCAGCCGAGGCAGCCATTTGAATGAAGTTATTTTCTATTATTAACCGGAAGGATTGTACTTTCAAATAAAAAAAGAAATTCTAGAAAATATTCAGTAGTTTTTTTTATAGCATTTTCAAAAAAAAAAAAAGTTATTTGGCGGACCCATTATATAAACGAAATGTTGATTTAATTGTACAAAACGTATGCAAAGAATACATTAAACATACAATACAATGTTTAAAAGCATGAAAATAATAACCCATGAAAAAAATTTATATGTCACCATGTCTGTTCGGATAATATTTAGACATAATTTGATCCGAAAAATGAGAACTTAAAATTGCATCAAATATATATCAAATTGTATCGAAGTCTATTAAAATTTTGAATTTGATAAAAATGTATTATTTTATATTACACAAGTTATAATTTTATCCGCATTTTGTCCTCGTTCAATTGTATTAACTAGACTATGACAAAAAGTGCGCAATGACTTCGGGAATTTTAATGTAATTACGGGAAATTTAACTATTTTGAGCATTGCGGTATTTTTTGCTAAATATATGAACACATGTCTGTTGAACTGTAATTAGTAGAAAAATTAGTATACTAATTTGCTACTAGATACAGTAAAATTTCAGTAAAATTAATTTGCTAAAATCAGCAAAGAATTTTGCTAAATTTTCGTACATACAAAGAACTTCAAAGAATAAAAATTAAATAATTATCTATCGCATATCATTAATTTAAAATAAAATTAATAAAATTTGTTAATACAATTAGATTCCATAATAAAGAAAAGAAACATAGAATTTAAAGAGAAAGCAAGTTATATATTAATATCCATGTTTGTCAGCCGCTGGAATCGTCTTGCGTTGTTTAATTTGGAAACGTGTTGTAAAAATCTTCTCTGTGGGCACTGTGATGTTATATGGTACTTGGATTGTACATAGGGTTTGGGAATTCCCTGACTTTTTCATTGTTCCTGTGATTCCCGGGAATTTTTCTTTTATTGAAAATAAGTAATTTGTGCCTAAGGAATGTTTTTTTTATGAGGTTTTTATTAAAAATTAAATAATAAAGCACACATGTATTCAATTTTTGCATTATAAACACGGTGCTACAATGAAAAAAAACTTGGAAAACGACCTAGCGTGGGTTATAGGTCTTGTTGAGTACATTACAAATTGTGTCAAAAAATTTCAGAAACACCCTCAAATTCAGAAGTTATTCTAAAAAACCGTTTCAAGTGATGTTCGCCAACTTATCGACCTGTTACTCAGTCAGTTTTTGTCCGATTTACATTTTTTTAACGGGTTTGGAAAGAAAACTGATTAGGCTTTAAAATGACGTGCATTTCTTATACATTTGTAAGTTATAAGTATTGTTTTTGTTAAGAATATCTACAAAAAAAAACGAAAATTATAAACTTTTTTGATTTTAGTAGCTTTTCATTGCTTATTTTAATATGAAAGCTTATAAAAATTTATACCAACGTATAAAGAAAATTTAGTTCTTAACAAAACATGGTTTTAATTTTTCAAATCGGATGAAAATTGTAAAAGTTATTCAACTTTTCATTAACACCTGTTTTTTAGCATTTTCTCCCCCAGCGCAAACCATATGAATAAAAAAAAAAAATAAATAAACAAGCGTTTTTGTAAGTCAAGTGGTTTACCAGAAGAAAAGTCTGCAATCTTAACATTTTACTTTAGAAAAAGTTTAGTAACTTTTGCAAATAGAAACCGATTTTAACAAATAATATCTCGTTTTTTTCTATATAAAATTGTCTTTAAAATACAGTGCAAAAAAAGATAGGTTTTCATAAAAAAAAATTAAAATAACTCTTGTTGAATTTGAAAAATTTGGAAAAAAAAAATAAAAAAAGAGAAACTTTTGCTAAACACTTACCTAATGTCTTGGAATATATATTTAATGAATACATTTCATGAAAGCCTAATTCTTTGTCTTTCCAAAACTGTTTAAAATTTTGAAATCGGTCAAAAAATGTGTGAGTTAGAGGTACTAAAGTGCTACGACCTACCCTAAAACAGTTTTTTGAAAATAACTCAAAATTTTGAGGGTGTTTCAAAATTTTTGAAAACGGTTTTTGTATGTCCTCACCTAGGCCTACAACCCCCACTAGGTCGGTTTTCAAGTTCTGACAAAAAGTTTTTTTTTGTAGCAGTGTGAATTTAAAACAAAAACATGATGATTTGAGGTCATTTTAAATTAAATAAAATATTATATAATTTGAATAAATAATGCATCAGTTCGAGCTAAATTTTAGTTAATTGAATGTAATCAATTAATCTGCAAAAATCAACAAAATTTTCCTAAATATTAGTAAACAACAAAGTTATTAAAAATTACTCAGTTTTTAGGTTTTTAAATATATTCTTAATGTGAATAGAAATCTACCATTCTGAAATTTTTGCAACAATTTAAAAAGTTGTTCCGTTTAATGTTTGCCACTTATAGGGAAACCAGTACTGTTAGTTTGGCATCACTGCCTGCGATATACTTGATTTTGCTGGACAGTTGGCTTGGAAAGCAACATATGTGATTAGTTCAGTAGTTCTATCACATATTAAAATTTTATTATAATAGCCATGTTTTTTTATATAATTTCCTTATCAGCTGGGTTTAATAATTATTAAACAACCCTTAAGTATTGTTATACTTTTTTCAACATTCTACATAAGAATTAATGACAACAACTGCGTCACTAATTGAAGCAAAAATAGCAATTGTTTAAAATGTGCGATATAACGAGAGCAACATAAACGCTTGTAAGGTAAAAAAAATAAAGAGAGACGAAACAACGGAAGGAATATGGTAAAAGCCAAAGAAAAATATATAAAAGTAAAGTATATATAATGCCTTAAGTCAGTTGAGACAAAAATGTCGTAAATACGCGGATTATGAAAAGAGCTTTAAATGTTAAAGGGGTTCGACATAAAGCTTAATTGTATATACATACCAACTTATAGCCATCTCCCCGCACATTTAACATTTTATCTATAAACTGAATCTGCTATTCCAATCACATTTTGCGCCTTTACTTTAACTTACACCTATACATTTAAATTTAATACTGTATATGTAAAAAAAATACTATAAAAAAACAACAACAACATTTCCTTTAATATCCTTTGTACGTATTATTAAAAAACCTTTAACCTTTTTGTTGTTGTTGTTTTACATCCTTTTTGGCTTATAAAGAGACGCATATAACTTTAAAAACAACTAGCATTTTTAATGAGTTAATTAAGTTTTGCTACAACAACAACAATTACACTCAGAATATTATGTAGTTTACTGTTTGTAGTATATTAAAAAAGTTTTAAGTTGAGTTAAAAATAAAGGAAAATTTATTTATTTTTAAATAAATATTTTTTTTAAATTTTTTTACATTTGTTCAAAATAATTTACTACCATTTACCAATTTTTTCGTTTCATTTATTATTTTCATATATTTAAAGTTTCATTCATATTTAACCACAAAAACGGAATAGTGTAGTTCATTTGTTTCCGTTACAGTTACAATAAATTTAAATCTTTATTTCTTGCTTGCTTCAAACAAAACATTTTCTCTTTTTTTTATTAAAATGGTTTACACAAATACTACTGAAATAAAAACAGTATTTGTATGTAGTGTGTGATTACATTTTGTAGAAAAAAAGCAAATACAATCCAAAAAACTGAAATAATTTCAAATAACTGAATCAAACATTTATTTTTACTGGTCTGTAGTTAAAATGTGAACACTTATTTTGAACTTACTTCTTACTGATTTGTTAGTTATTTAAACAATATTTAAAAATGGCGCTACGAAATACCATCCAAACGAATAAATGAAATACCTCAAAATTAAAAATGTTTTAACTTATAAGCAATATCCCGACAAAAATGTTCCGATATAATTAATTTAAACTATATATATTATACCACATATAACTAAATATCACATCTCATCTGATCCGAAAATGGCATACATAAATAAGCTGATCTGATAGTATCTTATGGGATATAATCTCATATAGTTTGATCCGAAAAATGGGTCTATCAAATATGAACAAATTATATATAATTTGGTACAACTTTATCTAATAAGTTTTTTCAATTTTAAATGTTTTAGAGATCAGGGGCCAAATTACGGCATTCGTGATCGAAATTAATTTTCTATTTCCGAAAATTAAACATTTTAACGAAATTTTTTTGATCAGCGATGTTGTAGTTTGACCCTTGATTAGAAATAAATGTAAAACTTTGTGTTTTCATTATTAATATTTTTGTAATTACTCATTGAAAAAACTGTTTTCGAACTTTTTCACTCGGTCACGAATGCCGTAATTCGGCTTTTTATTTTAATATTATTAAGTACTAGTTGTAATTCATGTAATATTAGTGTCCGAAAGAACAGTTCGGCTAAAAAACTATACTTGGTCGGTTTTTTGGTATCTAGAGGCAATGAGGATTAACTTTCGTATTGAAAACATGTTGATTGAACCGATTCAATACAATTTAGTGTATACAATTGAACAAAAGAGCCGAAGTTTAGCTATAAAGTTAAAAGTGAATTAATTGCTTAACTAAGGAATTTTCTTTAAATTTCAATGATTCGGTATTTTGGCGTTATTTTAACTTTAGTTTAAGATATTTCAGCCCTGCTTAAACTCTAATAATTATTACGTTGTTTATTAGTACTTTAATAAAATAATAATCATAATAATCATTACAAAACAAAAAACCGTAGTTTTTAATTTTTTTTTTGCCTTAAATTTTGAAACTCATTTTCAAATAGTAATTAAAAACGATGCTAAAAAAATTTAAAAAAGTGATAGATTTTCTTTTTAAATTTATTTTATATATTTATATATATTGATATGTTTGCCATACATAATTACATATAAAAATGATAGAATTATTTTTGATTAATTGTACCATATACACTTACATATGATCATATATGGTGGAATATATGGTCATTAGGGTTGTCTTTCGTTGTATGGGCGAAAAATAAAAACGAGATTTTGACTGTATATAATAATTTTGGCTTCCCAGGTGAAAAAGGCATCGTATATGAACATATATGATCATATATGGGATTGTATATGATCATATATGGGTATAGCTGGTCATATATGTTCATATATGGTTCGATATATGACCATATATGATCTCATATATTTCCATATATGTTCGGATCCGAAATTTGAGGGTATATGGTCGTATATGATAATATATGTTCATATATGCACATATATGATCCATATGCTCATATATGACCATATACCCTCAAATTTCGGATCCGAACATATATGGTCATATATGAGACCATATATGATCATATATTGAAGTATATATGGACATATATGGCCAGATATTTCCATATATGATCATATACAAGCCCATATATGTTCATATACGAATCAATTTTCACATGGGTTTTTTTAATTTTTCCCATTTGGTGGATATATTATTTAATAGCATATTTATAAACAAATAACAAGAAACATTTGATTTAAATGAAAAGTAAATACACTGGATTTTAAGTGATTTATCATTTATGATGAATTACGTTTTTAGTTTATTTAAACTACAATTTATTTTGAGTGTATGGTATAAACTGCTTCTTTACTTGCTACTACTTTTAGTTCCGTATTACCTATATATACATATACCGGTTATTACAACAGACACTGGAAAATGTAGTTATATGCAGACATCTAGGTTGTAGTTTGTGCTAACGATTTTAACGTCTTGTATAAATTAATCATAAAACCAGTATAAAAAAAATTATATAAAAATGTTTGTATGTAGATGAAACCCAGCAAAATGTATGTCTTACAAGATTCTAAGCAAAAAAGGCAGACAAAAAGATTCTCATAGAGCTTATTTTGTCTGTTGTATGTGATGTTTCGGTTTGAGTTATGTTTTTCTATTGCAGACAACTGAAGATTCGGGTGCTGTCAATAAAACAATTCTATTGTCTATCATGAAAATGATCAACATTTTGAAAACAACAAATGAAATCTTTTTTTTATTAGTTAATAATTATACAATTACAAATTATATCATATTACCCTAACCGAGCACTAGCTTCTATGGCCTTCGGCGCGTTGTAGAGAAAATATACCAGTACCTCTGTTGGAAATCGAACCCATGAACCCCGCACTGATAAGCTAGCACGCTACCAACTAGCCTACCGGGGCGCACTCAACAAATGAAATCTAATATGACAATATCATATTAGATTTTTAGACTCTAGGTAGAATAATATTCTAACTAAATATATGAAACTATAGAAAGTCCGAAAAAACAATTTTTGTATTTTTAATACAAAAATTAAAACATTTTTGAAAATTATTTCGTGTTGTATAAAGTGATAAATATTCCTAAATAGGGCCACAATCGAATAATATTATTATTAAATTAATATTATTTTTAAAAATCGGTTTCCTAAACCAAACCATTCGATTTTCTATAAATGCTGTTGTCGCTAACAAGGAGAGCCTCCCAATGCGTTTTCTCCTATCTTAATGAAACTTGGATATAGAATTAAGGATATAAAAAAATTTGGGTGACATATTTTCATTTTCATTTGGAACCCATTTTTCTAAAATTTCTTTGAAACAATACCAAATTAAACGAAAAAATTGAGTAATTTTTGTCAACACTTTTTAACCCCTGAATATGAGATTGGACCTTTAAATAAACTACGTTTCACTTGTGTTTTTTCCTTTATCGTACAACCGAGATTCGTCAAGATAGGAGAGAAACCATGGAAAGATTTAAGTGTATCTGTTTCCATCTGAATCTGCTTCAAAATTAAATTTACGATTGATTTTATAACTTTTGGAAGTACAAAACTAATTTCCATATTGCAAAAATTTGCTGGGTATACATTAAAGAGGCATTTTTTCAACTTTCGATTTTTATCAATGCTATTACTGTAGAACTATGTTAAATAACTATATGTTAAATTTAGGTGGTGCAAATTTTAGAAAAATCGGATATCATTAACTCGTAGCGCCCGCGATAAAAGTTTTGTATTATAGAAAATTTTTCTTAAAGTGCTTTAATAAAAATATCTCTTGGGACTAGTGTTTCCAAAAAATCGCACTTTTTCATTTCCCGGAAAAGCTGAAAAGTTTTTTGAAATTTCCTGGATCCCGCTCGAAAAATAGATTATAAAATTTTTCATAAGTCTGATTTTTTTTTGAAGGTTGCTTAGAAAAAAGTTAGTGTACAAAATTGTAAGTTTAAAATAGTGAAAAAAAAATGTTCACGAATTAATTAAAAAAACTAGAAAAATTGTAAAATCAGTGTTTTGGCAAAATTTTTATAATGGCAAATTTTTTTTACTTTTATTTAATTCTAATTTAAGTTCGAAGTCTAAGATAAACGACGAAGTTAGCAACATTATTTCTTTTAAAAATTTGTTTAAATTCTTAACTGGTACATTGCATATGTTTAATATTTACCTCATGTTTTAAATTTTTTATTTTAAAATGTATTCTTTAAAACCCTGGATTCACGAATCAAATTCCCGGGAATGCGAGAACAAAATCATTCTTAGTTTGCCGTGAATCCCGGGATGCATTACCTACTTGCGACATATAATTGTTAATTAACTTTGGCATGCTTAGCACGAATATTTTTATAATCCGACTAACGGATTTCGAGATATTGCGACTTGATTTTTACTAAAATTTTGTTTTTTTTAAATATCCTAATTTATTTTGTTTTTGCACTAGAAAAGCAGACAAAACTTCTTTTCATTTGAGCAAAGTTATAATTATTTATATTGGTTGAAAGAGAACTTTTAAATTTACCCACAAACATCTCGGAAAATCAGAAAATTTACATATTAAAATTGTTATGAAATTGTTAATTGTCAATTCTGTCCAGGGTTTGTTTCAAACTATTTTATTAAGACAAATAGAGGAAACACAAATTTTATATCTTTTCCACGGTATTTATTTTATTTATTTATTTATTTATTATTTCTAGTTTACATAACTAATATTGAATTTTTGCAATTGTATTAACGCATAAGAAAATTCATACATTATACAATTTTCATTGTTCTCTAGTCAGTAGAGTTATATAGGATTAGGGAGCGAATCCGGTTTCTTTTAGCTCGCATTGCTCTAGAAAAAGAATATGAGGAGGTAACTTGCACATAAAACGAAACCTTAACATAATACGAAACCTCACGAATATAATGAGCTAGAATTACTAGAACGTAAATATTGCATGACGGGTCAGCAGATTCAACATGTGTATTGAGAAACACATAGTACTGAATACTATATGTAAACGAGTAGTAACGTGACGGGTAATTCTGTTGAAAACAGAACTTATCTCCGTTTTTACGCGAGAGTGGTAAAAACTCAGTTTTTAGATGAATAAAAAAATAACTACAATAGAAAAAAAACAAACTAAACGCACAATAAACAAAAAATTTGGTGCGTTACATATTTTGAGTAACGTGCGAGTAACGAGCGCTTAAGGCTAACAACAGTGTTATACGAAAATAAAACGCGAAGAGAATAAAACGGATCAATCTAAGGGCTAACCTCAGCTTATACCCAAAAAAGCGGTGGTATTGTTTTATTGGAGGAGTTCTCAAACTCCTCACCAATAAAACGAAATAAAGAATAGTCAATAGGCTAACCTTAGATTATTCCCAATAATAAAACGCGGTGATAGTTTATTATTTGAAGAATTCTTAAACTCCTTACCAAATAATATACCTTATCACTTTGGTGTCTACTGGCTAAATCCCTTTTTCAATCAACAACCTCGTCTTTTGTACTGTGCATCTGGCACACACTAGCACCTACCATAGTAATACTATTTACATGGTAGTAATATTTAGTATTAAACACATGTGTTATCCGATAGATTGAGTTATACCAAATTATGTATAATTTAAAATATAGTATTAAAAACACTTAGCAATGATTTCGTTTAAAATAATTATAAATAAAAACAAATTATGTAGATAAGAAAGAGAACCAACTTTTCTTGTTTCATGCACTGATTGCGCACAGTGGGGTATTTAAAAAAAATAATGGTAATAAATATATAACTTCAAAGTTACTGAACCGAACGGTACGAGTTAAATTGGAAATTGTTAAGAAGGCATTAATCTTTTGTAATTTTGTGATTTTTCACCCTGTTTTAGGGCATGGTGTACTTGTTAAAGTTAACTACCTCGTGCATAAAAAAATGTGCCTAAAACTTATAAAACAGCATAGCGATAATGGACGACCTATGTGTTCATATTTTAGTATAATATGTAAATAGCTAAAAAAAATTATGTGTACCAAAATTCAGGCAAAAAAGTTTATATTTGTAAAAGATAATTTAGCAATTACTTTCATTACAAGTAATGTCTGAAAAATTTTTATCAAGTGTTAAAATGACTTTTGCAAATATAAACTATTTTGGCTGAATTTTGGCACACATCATTTTTAAAGCTTTTTAGATATTATACTAACAGATGAGCTCATAGGTCGTAATTTTTCGTTTTGCTCACACACACAGAGAAATTAAGAGCCAACCGAATTGAAAAGTATATTTTAATGGTAACAACCTATAAATTTAGTTAGTACAACGATATTTGCATTATATTTCTGAATATTTTGGGGGTTGCAACTAAAATTTTGTTGAATTAACTGAACTTTGTTGTGAAAACTAATGTTAAGTTGTGTCAACCGACTGGAATTCGTAATAAACGAATTTGATTTTCTGTGTGCACTTCGAGTTTTTTAATGAACCGTTATTTCTTTTTTTTGTTATTTTTTAC
This sequence comes from Delia radicum, assembly GCA_021234595.1. Classification (NCBI taxonomy): domain Eukaryota; kingdom Metazoa; phylum Arthropoda; class Insecta; order Diptera; family Anthomyiidae; genus Delia; species Delia radicum. The sequence goes on along the minus strand of CM037851.1, from coordinate 181,183,566 downwards.
ACGAAATAATTGTTTAGATTTTTTTTTGCTTATGCACGAAAATGCTTTGATCAATTGCGAAATAGAATATTTATTATCCTATTGCGAAAATGGTAAAATAAATTAAAAACTGAGATAAAAAGAGGTGCATTTACTTATTAATGCTGTACATTTATTAAACAATTTTTATACCCGAATGTTAATGAAATTCTTTTACATATTGCATAAAAAACTAACATAAGAAAAAAATATTTGATTTTAAAAATGGTATGCATAAAAAACGATGTTAAAACATGCAAAACTTTAATGCATACTTGCGAAAAATGTGGAGCATTGGGGAAAAAACTGTTTTATTTGTAAAAGACAATTTTGTAGCGCTGTTTTATTCAAGGAATATGTACTTCAACTTTTGATTTCCATTAATTAGTGTTTAATGTAGCACTCAGCCCAATAGTTTTGTGGTGTGAAATTTAAGAAAAATCGGATTATTTAATCTGATATATAGAAAAAAAAAATTAAAATAAGTTTTAAAACTATAATTTGTGATACATAATTTCTGACATAATTATGATTAAATGAAATCATGTTTTGTATTTAAGTACAAAAGCAATAAATTTTAAGAAAATTTCTAAAAAAATTCTAGGATATAGTAGAAATACACCATATTTAGTAAAAATCATATCGGAATATCTAGAAAATCGTTAGTCCGATTTAAAAACTATTTATATTCGTGTTCAGCATTCCAAAATTAATAGAAAATTATGTATCACAAGACATATTTTTATTAAAGCAATTAAAGAAAAATTTTCAAAAATCTAATATTTTGGTAGCACGGGTTAAAGCTATCCGATTTGTCTCAAATTACCACCAAATAACTTTTAGACCTAATACTACTATACTACAACAATATGAACAATAAATTTAAATATTTCAAAAAAGTTTTTTCTTCATACAAAAAAATGCCGCTCTAGTATACATACATATATGAATTTATACCAGGGCTCAGTTCGTTTTACCGGCATTTCGTAATTTGATGCTTCCTTTTATTTTTGAATAATTTATACTTCTGTGTCTATTACAACTCTATTTAATATTGTATCTTATACGTGCATTTAACTTTAGTCTTTATATATACAAACTTATATGTAATTATAAAACAACAATAATATAAAAAAACACAAGAGGTTTTTTCTTTTAGATAATGTACTTAATATAAAGCTTTAATACACTCGATAAATTAGTGTATACTAAAGGATTGCATGGATGCAATTGCAAAATCTGGTGTTGGGTGCTCTTAAGTTTTGACGATTTTTAACTTAAAATAGCATAAATATACTATTTGTGTTAACAAACGTTGTTGCGTTTTTCATGGTATACTTTATATATTATATTGCTTTCACGATTCACTATTATTACACTCAAGAAATAAGTCAGTAGAAAATTTAATAAAACGTCTTGTGTTTCAAGTATACTATTTTACAGCAGATTTTTTGTTTTAGCTAAATTTTTGTTATACTTATTTAGCAGTTTAGTGTGAACTAATGTTTTGCTAATAATTTGCTAATGTTTTAATTACTTATTTTGGTAAAAAATGCTGGTAAGCACATTAATAGTGGGACGACAACCAGAATGAAAAATATAATCAGAATGGAGTAGATGTTGTTGCATGTCAAGATGTAGTAGTTGAAAGGAATATGTTATTAAAAACTACAACTCTTTTAAGACATATACAAATTAAAAAATGGAAGATTTTTGCATTTGTTTTTCATGCATAAAACAAAATTGTGGATTAAAACTACTTAAATTGTGTGTTGTCACAAGGTGTAAAAGTAATTAAATTTAAATATTAATTAAATTAAAGACAAAATAAAGTATTTATATTTAATAAAGATTAAATGTATATTAGTAAACTAAATATTTATAATGACTATTGCATATTGCAAAAAAAATATACGTTCAGGTAAACAGTCTAAAGCGAAAGACATACATCTTAGGTAATTTTTATATTTCCTTTATGTCATTTCCTTGTATATGTCATATTTTGGCATTTGTCTTTCTTTAAAAGATGTCATCATTTAGACAACCATTAATATAAGTAGGTGAACGATAATTTGGTTTGTCTTACATATATTATATTTTCGGATATTACATTAATTCAGGTCGTCAATTTGGGAATATGAACATGTTTATATTTTGCAACTTATTGTAAATTATTTTTAAAAGAATCACATATAAATTTTATGATTTTCAGCAAGTAAATGAACTAAAGTATAATTTGTCTAGAAATTTTTTGAGTTTTTTTTCAATCTACTAATTACGAGTAGCAAAAATTTTGTTAACTTTTAGCAATGAATTTTTAATCAACTAGGTGTTAGCAAAACTTTTGCTGAATCTACTAATTTTTTGCTAAAAATCAGCTCGCTGACATTAGAAACATTTTTGCAAGCACCCTCCTGACTAAAATTTTGCTGAGTCGGCAAAATTTTTTGCTGACTTTGTTAACCTTTTTTATGGGTGTACACAGAACAAAAATTGTTAGTTAATGAAAAAATGTTTTGCTAATGTCTTGGAAAGCTTTCAGGCACCCATTTAGTGCACAAAGCAGGTGTCTTGAACATATTTTCAACCTTTTAACACTCTTTTGCTCTAAATCTTCACCATACATACCAGGGCAGAAAAATAGAATCGGTACAGTGCTGGCAACGCGTCGGTGATGGTCGTTTATAAGTGGAATTAACAATTTTGAGAGTATTGTCCTGTTACCCGATGGATAAGAGTGGCCAACCGTTGGTTTGAGTGAACTTGCCACCGTTTACATAATGTTGGTAACTCAAAAAATTTCGTGCTATCAAAATACCTTAGATATAGTTAATTTTGAGAAATATGTGTAATACAGCATATTTAAAAAGCAGGAATAAAGAAAATTGTTAGAGTTTGATATTTTAAATTGCGATGTCCATTTGAGATACTTTTATTAAATATTTCCATTTTTGAGTTGATATTCAGATTTTTAGTAGGATGTTATGAATCTCAAAACAAAAACGTTACTTTTAAACAACTAAAACTTTTTTTTTTAACATGGGTCAATAATACTTTGTTTTCTTTAATCCCATGTATTAATTTCATTCTGCCAATCCAATTATATATTGCCCGTCTAATAAGGTTTATTATAACATATTGTAAGATAGAATTCAATCGTGTGTGTGCCAGAAAACGAAACCGCATAAGTAAAACGAGTTTACAAGATTAGGTGTGCCAGATTCCAATATCGCAATTTTTTTGCTCGTTTTATATCGAGCAGTTGTACCTTGTCGAAAGTAAATAGAATGTGGATTTTTCCTTGGAAAGGTTTGTTAGATAATAAAAACAACACATAGTATTAAAAATTTTAAATGTTTTTTATTTATTTTAAGTCAAAAAGCAATCTTTTAATAGCTTCTTCAATTTAAAACAAGACTATTAAAAATCTCTTAATAGTTCATGTATTTCTACATAAATTTGTGGCAATGAATTAAAATGCATTTTTAAAAACAAAGTTTTAGTCTAACAATTACAAAAACACTTTGAACAGTGGAAATTAATTTTTTTATCATGCACTTAAATAATTAATTATTAACTTTTATTAAAAAACTGTCTTAAAAAAAATATTTCTTGAAAATAACTTTTCTTTTGCAAATCGCAAATTTATTTTTCGAAAAATCCAGAGTTACCGAAGTTCACAAACTTCAATAGGTCAAGTTTTTTTTTTGCATTTTTGCATCTCTCATGCATCTTCTTTTTATTTTTTGTTTGCCCATTTCATGCCTCCGTAAATAAACATAACTTAAAACAAAAACACCGGGCATTTTTTTATAATTTTTTTGTTTACAGCTTTTTTTTCTTTTTTGATACAATACAACAGCTAATTAAAATTACGTTTACAAGCTTTTGACATTTAAAATTTCTTTTTCGAACAAAACTTCGAATATACCAAAACGAACGTTTTTAGGAATACCAATTTCTACATGACTCGTTTTCAAAAAGTTTGCTTTTTGAAAACGACTCGATATCCAGCTTATAGGCGAATATACCGGTTTACTAAAAATTACAGCGGCAAGAAAAATTGTATCTAAATTTTCATGATGTCATACTTAACTATATTAAAGTGTAGAAAACTTTATCACTGTTTTGCTTACAAACTAAACAAAATATAAAAAGGAGAGAGAAACAAAAAAACGTGTATTGAATATCCACCAGAGGTGGATCTTGCACATCAAACAAGTTTTCAATTTATTTTTTGATCAATGGTTATAATCTTTAACTTCAAACTCATATGTATATTAGTTCTCATGTAGTGAGTAAACTAGTTCATATGTATGTTTGATGTTTGGCATGGGATTGTTACCGCTTTCAAAACGTGTTCTGATGATGGGAACGTAGAAAATTCCCGAAATAGATCTATCAACACATTCCTGAAAGGGTCAAATAATAAATTTGAAAACAAAAAACTCTATAGATTATTTGTTAGGACAATATCCTAATGAAGAAATATAGAGTATGGCCTCGAACTTGAATAATTTTCATTTTCATTGCACAATTAAAGGTCGAAAAAAACATAATTTTTATTTTTAATAAAAATTATAACAAACTTGTAGATTATATAATATTATATAAACTATAATAAAATTGCATAAAGGCTTCATTACTCGAGCGGATACGTTTCGTAAACTGACTGACTGCAACTCCATACAATGTATAAAAAAAAATGTTAACATACAATATGTTGTCTCTATTTTACATACTAGACAAATGGTGACGGATTCGTAGAAAGTTAATTTAATGTTGAACAGAATTGTATGTAGGTACTATTTTCCCACATTGTATTGTGTTACAGTCCGCTTACGAAACGTATCCGCTGCAGCAATAACGCTTTAAAATTTCTCTTTGAAATTGTTAGTTTTTTATTTCATTTTTAAAACTCGTTTTTAAGAACTAAAGAAAGGTTACATAAATAAAGCGAAAAAAAATTGTGGGATATTTTTTTTTTGACGATTTTTATTGCTCTGACGAAAACCGGCAAAATAAATCTGACAACCCAGAAATTAGTCTTTATTTAAATGGACACAAACAGTTTTTAGAGTACAAAATATTTTTAAAGGATCTCATACAAAATGGTCATCAGAATCTTAAAGTTTTTAATCAAAAATTGCTCAATATCTAAAATTTATCAAAATAATCGATAATGCATATTAATTCAAAATTACACACAAATTAAGCATGTATGCAATTACTCAAGGATCACAAAATAAAGCCAAAATTATACGCAGTTTGTGAAATTACACAAAAAGTGGCAACACTGCTAATATCTATTAATAGTCGAAAAAACGCAACTTTCAGCAAAAATTATTTTTCGATATCTCGAAACCCATTTGCGAAATTTGAAAAATAAAAACAAAATCGTGTTTACCCTACCAAAAATCAGTTAAAAATTATGTGTCACACAACATTTTTTTGTTATGAGAATTTTAAAAAACTTTCAAAATTCTAAAATTCTATTTAATGAAAATCTAATCTAAATCTTTATGTTAATTTTTTTTACATGTTATTACGTACAATACATATTTTAATAATATATTACTTCTTTTAACAAAAATTTAAAATAAAAAAAAAAAACTGAACAATTTTGTACAAATAAACCTATATAAACAAAGATAAATTAAAATAGCTTTTGTTGTTTGAGTTAAGTTTTTAGTATATTAATGCCTGTACATGATATTTAATCGATTTTTTCAAACATAATAGTTCTAAAAATGCATAATTCAAAAAAATAATATAAGTTGAAAAAGCCAATTAAAATATGCATGTTTTTTGGAACCCACAAAATTTTATTTTAAAAATTTATAATTTTTTACAAAATCTTCTGTCCTGGCTTTAATTATAATCCGCACGTCAATATCTAAAAAACAAATATTAACAACACTTTGTTTCATAATACGAAAACAAAAGATATCCAGCCCAGAAAGTTCCAAGAAAATTGTAAAAGAAATGAATGCTTTTTGGCCAAAATTAACAATGTTTATTAAATTCAAAATTTCAAAAAAAAAAAAAAAATCATGACAAAAAAACAAAATTTTTATTTATAAATTTAAACAACTTTTAAAGTAGAGGAGAAACCTATCACTGCAAATCGATCCACATTTACAAAAGAAAATGTGGTAGTCAGATTTGACAACCTGGAAACACATTCTGTACTAAAGCAGGGTGTCCCAATTACAATATTACCAAATATTATCACCTTTTTACAATTTTCAATTTGATTCGAACCGATCGGATCTGTAGTTTAGAAGTTCTATATTTATTATCATTATTTTTTTAAAATACCACCACTGTGTGCTGTGATAAGGCCTTTATATTATTTATTATAATTATTTTTAAAGAGATTTCTGTTTTGATTTTAAAAAATATGTAAAAAATAAAAACTATGAAAAAATAGTCAAAAATGTGCAATACAAGCAATAAATGACGAGTTTTTTTAAATGATCCAAAAAGGCGATTGGTATTATTAATGCATTATTGTAAATCACGTGGTGATAGGAAAACATATTGCAGAAAAAAATGTATATAAAGTCAATGAAAAAAAAATGTGCTAATGACAATAAATTCGTAATATTGACATTTATATTAAAACTTAATCATTTGTGTATATATTTAATAGCTAAATTTAATTATAGCTGACTTTAAGTCAATCCTAACTTCATAATTTATTTAACAACTTAATGAAAACAGACGTTAAAATTAAAATGATACAACGTCACAATGAAAAAATTCTGCCAAAAATCTTTTATATAAATATAAAAATGCAAATACCCAATTAAAAATTGGCGGTGGTACCGACAAAGATTTCAAAATTACTAGATTTTGGCTAAATACATAAGGAATTTATAATTATGAAACATCTTATGCCTTAATTAATTCTACAAATACAGTAATAGAAATTAACTTTTTGTATTACAAACATTTAAAATTAAAATGATTTCAAAACTGTTAGTTATATATATAAAAAAAAAACAAAAATTACATGCAATCTAAAAAGTAAAAAAAAAAGTAAAAAAAAAAAAATTCGAAAAAATTATAAATTATACACTTTGCCAACTAAAACAAAAAATATTTCAATGTACGTTTTCCTTATAATTTCTAAAACATGGTTATATGAAACAAAATAACTTATACAAGGATACATGGAATCACATTGAAATATGCAGAAAATATAAAGAATTTCTTCTTTTCTTACTAAAATTAAGTAAGAAGAAGGCTTTAGGGGTTTAGCCTCTTTAGAAATCAATAAAAATAGCAATATTTAACCAATTGAATGCCTCACTCTACTAAGGGCTTAAGAGACAACTTTTTTAAAGTGTTATGCACAATTAAATAAAAAATATTGGAAAATTAGGGTACGTTTGTCTCATTAAACTTCAAAATTAAAACAATTGCATGTCACAATATTTTAATGAAATCTGTAGTGTCCGACCGAACAGTTCGGCCAAAAAACTATATTTTGTCGGTTTTTTGATATATAGAGGCAATGATGACAAATTTTGGTATTGGAAACATGTTTGGTGAGCCGATTTAATTTGATTTTGTATATAAAATTTAAGAGAAAAGCCGAAGTTTAGCTATAAATTTAAAAGTTCGGCCGCCGAACTACTTTCGATTTGGCCGAACTTTCTGAGGCCGAACTGTGAATGCATTGCTTAACTACAAACTTTTCTACAAATTTGCCACTCAAAATAGCATCTAATCAGTCCAATAAACATTTTTCCATCAGCCAAATTTGTCCATAATGCTTTAAAATACCGAATACAGGCCAAATGCATTTTCTGGCCGAACTGTTCGGTCGGACACTAGAAATTTGTTATACAGATACAATTAGATTTGAACTATGGAAATATGATCAAAAACAAAAATTTGAATTTGTAAGAGTTTCACATGTTTTTTAAAGATCTAAAAATGGATTACAAAATCTCATTCGAGAGAGGCATTTACGCGTATTTAAATAAATATGTTTATCTGTATTATTTAGGGGTGTCCACAACTTTAGCATCTTGCTCTAAAAAAAGTGGCGAAACAAGGCACCTAGAATGCACAATGATGGACCATATCTTAAACCATCATATTAATTCATCAATTAATTTCATTATTTTAAAGCCATGTTTGTAAATAAAATCGTATACCCAACAACTGCATCCAAGAGAATAACGACTGCAAACAAATATATAAAATGTAGAAGCTAAAAAGAACTACGCACAGTTGAACAACATAGTAGCAATTGTAAAATATGTAAAAATTACATGAGGCATGCACACATATATAAACGAATTCAGAACATTTCTAACTATAATATTTCTTCTAACTATAATTTTCCTTTACTCTCTGTATTTACTACAACAACTTGATTTGCTTCTTTTTTCGGTATTCAGCTAAATGCATGAATGACTTTGAAACCGTATTTACTAGCATCTTCTCCTTCCTCCGATTCAACCATGCTATATAATGTATAGACTTTAGTACTGATTGCGATTGTAAATTATTGTAGGTTTGAGGAATAAAGTGTATTTTCATTTCCATGAAACATTTAGTTTTAACGCATAACGTTGAAAGTTTTCCTTTTCATTTCTGCTTCTTTTTTCACACCAAACAGAGAAAAAACTCTAACATACTTCCTTTGTTTTAACAATTCAACTGACATTTATTACACTTATGGTATATATGCGACACAAAATGTTACAATGTTTGTGTGTGTGTATGTGTGTGTGTGTAAGATTGTGTTAGTGTCTGAATGGTTTTTGAATAAATGTGTAGAAAACGTGTACTTGAGTAAAAAGCCACGACATGTATCTTGAGTTGGTTATATGATGTATGATTATATACAGGAGCGTATTATTATTGTTTTTTGCCAAAATGCTTAAGGAGTTTTAGTAGGGAAAGTTTTCCATTGTAGTCTGTTCCCTAAATTGGACTTTTCGTTTTTTTTTTTTTTTGTTTACGTTGTTGCATGGAATATGTCAAAACTTTCAACTGTCGTCGAGTTTAATTCACGCTATCACTTTTTTAAAAAGTTTCGATAAGGATGCACACGTTTTTCTTGGCTTAATTGTGTAGTTGCAAAAAAAAAAAACCGCAATATAAAGTGTAATTTTTCGTAAAAATAAAAAGTTTATACCTATCAAATTTTAAAGAATTTTCCAAGTCCGATTTTTGTAAACGGTATTCAATTTTAACGTGCCATAATTATGCATTTAACATATTTTCATAATTTTTTTGATTTTTCCTAGCTTCAGTCTTTTTTAAATTGTTACGCATCAGTTTAACTATTGACTGAAAACAACTACTCGATTTCCTCTACAATTTCTGATTAAAAAAAAAATGGTTCCTAGAAATGAAAAATATTCAAAAATTTTAAAAAGTAGTAGTACACTCAGGGAACTTCTGCTTTAAATATTTGTAGTTGTTTGAGTTGAAATACAGTATCTTTATTTTTAATTAAAAAAATAGTCATTTGATATATTTCCGTTTGGACTACAATTGTTGTTCAATTGAAAAAAAAAAAAAACAAACCACATCAAATTACTGTATTATGATTTTACATTAATTTTTTACAGTAGTTTTTTTTTATTTAGCAAATAAAACAAATAAATGTTTGTTTATTTTTTACTGCATTCGTCCTTAATTTTTACAACAATTGTTGTTCATTTTTTTAACAGTTATAAACAAATGACAATGTAAGTTGAAGTTATTGAAACGTAAGTCGTCCTTTCTTCAAGTGAAATTTCATTTGCTTTTAACTTCATATTCAGTGTTCTTTACCTACATAGTATTCAAAGTGTACATCACGGCAACTGTATAGAAGAATAATATGTAATTAACATGAATTTGTTCAAACAAATTTAGAAAATAATTAGAAATAAATTAAGCGCCTTGAACTACTGATTTAAAAAAAATATATTTTACTGTTAGGAAGTGAATAATTTTTTATAACAGTAAAACCACGATTTACGTAGCTTTCAAATGAGGTATAAATGACTCATATAATGATTTGGCAACGGTATAGAAGAATAATTTGTTATTTACATAAATTTTTGAAAAAATTTTATAAAACCAGGATTTTAAAAATAAATAATTTATAATTATCATATATTTTTCTGAAAATTTAAAAAAAAAATTGCATTTTACATTCAAATTATTTGAAACTCGACAACTTTGTACTTAAAATGAGGTATCAACTTTTAAAAAATTAAATATTATTTATATTTGAAATCGCTACATATACACAACTGTTCTAGCTAGCAACCCAAAACTTTGACGATGACATATTAATATGACACATATCATCCATTTAAGGGTATAGAGTTCGAAAATTGGATATTTTTGATGGTTTTATGTGAAATGAGTCTGTTCTTGTATATTATAGGCAATTTTTCAGCATGTTTCACAACGTTTGTTTACCGCAATCAAAAAAGTTAGCTTTACATATTGTAATGTCTTTAATAGCTTTCAACGATATATAAATCGTTTTAATAAACAAAATCAGTTTTAATTTCGATACAATTTTTTTCGATTTTACTAAACTAGCAACTTTATATGCGTTTAAAGAGCTTTTAAACGGTAACTTACGTTCACTTTAGTTTACATGTTTCCTAATGTGGACCTTTTGTGTTGCTTTGAAAACTATTATATAACTATTTAAAATTATTTGTTTAAAGAAAATAATCTTTATCCGAAAAATGCTCAAGGAGTTCATGTATAAGGTGATGCATTTGAATTTGGATTCTTCCCTAATATCAGTTGTAGGGCCACATAAGGGAACATTTTCTTATATTATAAGTATATATTGGGATTGAGATTGAAACATTTTTCAATTACTAATGCTTTGAAATAACAAAAATAATCAGATTTTTAAAACAAAAATTTTTCAGGTGTCAAATGAATATTTTCTGAAGATTTGTTACTGCAGATAAACTCTGAAATTAAATTTTTGTTAAAGTTACTTGAATCTTTAAGAAAAACATTCAGTTTTGAAGGGCTTTTTCTTTTTATTTCAATTCTAAAAAATTTTTAAATAAAAACTTTTTAGATTCTGAGGATATTTCTGTAGAAAAAGTCTACTATAACTTAAAATCAAATTAACAAAATAAAAAGTTTTCAAAGCACAGTAGAACAATTCCCTGTTTTAAAAAATCAAAATTAGAAGTAAAATTAAAAACTTACAAGACTATTAAAAAATTAGGTTTAAGTTTTGATGAGCAGTGACAACAGGTTATTCTCTAAAAAAAATACGCTCCTGTTTTTTGTAACCATTTCGCAAATATTCATGCATGTTCAAGATTTGCTTTGCATAAACTTTTTGATTAACATTTTCCCTATACATATATTTTTTTGTTTAAATACAATTCATCGTATGGTTTTCGCTTCGCTTGTTTAACTAAATGTACTATATGTAAAATTATAAGGAAGGCAAAAGGGGGAGCTTTCGCCACTGAATCACATATACCACCCCCCCGATTTTCGACGTATTTAAAAAAGTTATTAAAATGTTAATTTCTATTATTTGTGCAGTTATTGATCGTCTTTTATGTCACCAAATTGTACACTTATACTTCACACGTGGTCGAAGATAGACAGGTTTTTGTGTTTTTTAGGTTGCAAACATGTATTTAAACAAAATATCCTTAAAAATGTCCTAGCGCTGATATTAATGTATAATATTAACACGAATTCCTTTGACTTTATTTCAAAAAAGTTTAAAAAAAATATAAAATTATATAAGCTAATTAAAGTTAAGATGTGTGCACTTTTAGATTAAAAAAAAAAATTGTCTTTTAAAATTGTTGGTTGACTAACGACAGCCCTTTAAAAAAAAGTGGCGAATGCTCCCCCTTACACCCTACATATGTAATAATAACTAAAGCAATAACAAGAAGAAAATAGAAAACACAAACAGCAACAATAGTTATTAAAATCAGAAACTCACAAATATTATTACTTATACAAACAACATACTAGTTATACAGATAAACACATAGAAATACGTTTTCTACGTACATAAGTACACAAAAATATGCAAATACTATACACATACACAAACATAAAGAATATCAAATTTTGCCAACCTACTACTTATTAATTATAGCCAAATACATATAAAACACATACAAAATGTTGAAAAACCATCATAGGTATATGACGAACTTCAAAAATTCTCGACACTTTGAGGAAAATATTTAAAAAAAAAAAGTTTTGGATAACATGAATAACCCTTTCTTATATATTTTAGCCCATGTTTAAGCATGCTTAATCCATTCGCGTTTACCATTTATCTTTAACGGCGCAAAAATTATGGCGGTTTTAAGTTTCAATCCAGTTAAAAATATTAAAATTACAGTTTTTGCTAGTATTTAATTAAAGATACATCAATTAATAGATTTCATTGTTTTCATCACATTTAATAATATATATTACACCAACAAAATATATAAAATTACACTCAAAAAAATTGTTGTCATATATTTTAACTTAAAAAGTAAACTGCGATTACTTTGGAAAAAATGCATATTTTTAAGGGTTTAATGATGTTTAGTTGGGTTTATGGTTACTTATTTGAAAGAAAAATACTTTTGCATTCGAAACATTAAAATTATATAACGATGCTTTTTGAGATTATGAAAATTTGGTTTGCTCCATAAAAATTTAAGGCCTTAAAATTGTTTGAATAATCTTGTATTTGTGTATGTTTTGGAGGAAATCAGGAAGTGATTTATTTGTCACAAAGCGAAATGTGTTTGGAAAAAACTGTTTCTGTACTCGCCCGGAACAAAAAAAAAATAATTTTTTTGCACTTTATTAGCTGTCATGAAGATCCACTAGATACCTAAATATGTTCTCAAGCCATTTTTTTACAAAAAAAAAAAAAAATGCGAAAAAAACAGATTTAATTTACCCATGTAAAAAATATCAAATCTGACTAGATCTAATTAGATATGTTTATCAGATCTGAAAAAATCTAATAGTATATATGATCAGATCTAATTAGATTACAAAAATGGGACAAATGTTAGATCTAACTAGATCTGATCTGGGCGTTGTGGTGTAATGGTTAGCGCGTTGGACTTTTACACAGAAGGTCCCGGGTTCGATTCCCGGTGCCGGCAACATCAAAATAATATGTATGAGTTTTTTCTATCCCTCATAAGTATCGCAATGTCCACCTTCGGTGTTCCCATAGCAATTAACCCCACCGAAGTAAAATAATGAATCAGGGCTATGAACCAAAAAGCTTCAATAAGTTCGCCAACTCTCCATCAGGTGGCGAGCAACAACTGTTCTAAGACTTATCATCTCGCGCAATTACAGTGTTGCCATGTCTGAAGCCCTTCATCTTTCCCCACCTTTCATCTCTATACTATCCCTTTCCAAAGAAAGCAACACGCTAAAAATATAGGAAGTATTTCCTGAGTGTTGCCTCTCTTTTTAAAAAAAAAAAAAAAAAAAAAAAAAAAAAGCTATGCAGATGTAATATTTTCAGATTTAACGCGGTGCAATATTTTCTAGCTAAATGATTAATAAAAAACGCTTATTATAATTTATTAAAATTATATTGCAAATTAGTGAAAACAAACTTTTAAAAAAAAATCTCATATTTTCACTCTTTTGAAACTCGGTTATGGCTCGCCGGGTTGATCCAAAAGTTTTAGCATATCACTCGACTGTACATCGCAAATATATAGTAACAAGAAATAAGGAGTTGTGTCGAAATATCTGAAGTTTAAATAAAATAAAACAAATTAATTTAATTATTAAATCTAATTTTAAAAAAATGACCTTCAGCCGAACAAATAAGAAAACTCACAATAAATAATAACAATTTTACTGATTTTGTACAAATTTATACAGTGGTTTGATGTTTTATTCCCGCTATACAACAAGCTGTCTTATCATTAGCTATCTAAGTTCTAACAATAACTAGTCAGATCTGATATTTTTACACGGGAACGCAAAATATTTTTAAATATGCAATAGATACATTACTCCTTTTTATGGAAAGCCTCATAAGTAGTTGTTGAAACAACCAGTCAAGTTACAGTTATTAAGCTCTTTTGTCTATATTTAAGTCGCGACGATGTTGAACGTTCTGATAGTTTTACAAATTTTCTAATATTTTTCGTTGTGTAAACATTTTCGATTATAATTTTTTGTATAAATAAGAAAAGTATGAGGCTTTCAAAGCTAGCTGCCCCGCTGCAGAAATATATATGTGAGACTATAATCAAACATCCAGTATTTATTTCCCTTTATAATAAATCATGCAAAAACTTTACAAATTTGTTTCAAAAAGTGGGGATAGTAGGAGTGATCAAATCTCGGAAAATTTATAGTTTTATTGTAAAATTAATTTGTTAAAAATTAAAAAAAAATTGGAAAAATACACTTTTCAATTTGGTTGCCAATTCATTTCTCTGTGTGTACTTTCTACAAAAGTACAACATTTATTCCATCAGATATAATAATAAAAACTGTGAGTTTAACATAATTCGATACATATTTTTTAAGCGGACAGTTGGTGTAGAAAGTCTCTTAAGTACATACGCGATAGACATACTCAGACTGAAATTCCTTATATTTCACACTGGGCTATATTAAAAAAAAAATATTAAAATTTTTTTGTGTAGCTAAATTCAGATTTATTATTAACAAAAATTTATAAATTAATTTTTTTTGTACGATCAGAAATTATCGTTAAGAAATGCATAAAGTAAGACATCAATTGAATTCTACAGAGTTAACAAATTATAAAATTTAAAAGGTGGTTAAAATAGATTTCGAATATGTTGAAACCTTTTAATTTTAGAATATTTTAATAACTTTTTCTTTTAGATATCAAAAATTAAAATCCAACAAGGAAAAGAAAAAATAAAAACACTTTTATGTCCTAAGCATCTATACCATATATACAAGTTTCATTAGAATGGAGAAATGGGCAAGGAGTTCTTCACTGTAAACAACTCATCTCTGCCTAATAATACATTAAGTTTTTTTTCAAATTTAGGAAAAAATATTTAAGCATTTGCAAAAAAAATAATAATACACGTTCTGGCCCATAGCGCACATAAAATATGTTGGTGATGTGGCTGTTAAACCATTACCAAAAATAATTAGCACTATTCAGTAAAGGAAACTTTAATATTTATATATGGTATATAAAATAATATATACGTAGTAAGTAGGGAATGCATCACGGGATTTCCCGTCCCGGGATTCCCTGGAAACTAATAATTTTTCTGTTCTCGTAATCGCAGGAATTTGCTACGGGAATACCGGAATTTTTAAGAATACAATTTCAAACTACAATGTTAAATATTAAAATTTTTTAATAAAGCAATAAGCATATTAGAAAACTTTAAAAGGTAAAACATAATGTTAACTTCACCGTCAAAGCAGAAAAATACAATCGGCACATTGTTGGCCAAGCGTCGGCGATGGTCAGTGGCCAACCTTTGGTTTGATCGGATTTTCCACCATTGGAAAAAGGATGGTAATTTAAAAAATTTCATACTTCCAAAATACATTTAATTAATTTTGAGAAATATCGGTCATAGTATTTTATATTGAAATATAATAAAATATTAAAAAAAGTTAATGCTGCTAATTGGTCGCAATATTGGCTGTTTATTGCAATTGGCAAAGAGTTTTGCGGGTGGTACTGTGAAGACAATTGCTTTACAAACAGAACACTATTTTTCAGGCACAATATTAGTTGTACCATTAGTATTTTCTAACAGGGTGGGTTTTGTAAAAATAAAAGTAGTTTGCCAGTATTTTTTTTTTACGGTTGGCACTTATTGTATGTATATAGTAGACTCTAAATTATAAATTTAAAGTCACTCTAAGTTGCTCTTAAACGTTTACCATTATAAAAATTTGCACAAAACATTTTCAATTGCCAACTATTGGTTAATTGCAATTTTTTTGGCCTAACTCTTCTATCGGACTCTATTGATTTTGAAATTTTTCTAGCTTTTACATTTTTTTTTTAGAAATAATTTCCAAAGAATAAAAATTAAATAACTCCCAAAAATAGTACATGCAACACAAATGAAGTAAGGGCTTACCGTTATATTCCCCAAAGTCGTATTGCCCAAAAACCAAAATGACATATTGCCCAAATATCCGCCTGTCCTCCAAAATTGTGGATGTTAATATATTATAACTACCAAATCAATGACAGAAAATCCAAAACTTTTTTTGGGTGTTATGGCATTTTATTTTGAAAAAATTTTTTTTTGTTTTGGGCGCTATGACGGTAAAAAAAAGAAGTTATTGGCCAAAATCATATTTTTTTTTTTTTTTTTTTATGTCATAAGACATAATGTCTTTTGTGTCGAACGCAGAAAAAACTTTATTTCGCGAAGCCGCCTGCTGCGTTCTACTTGTTTTTCAAATCAGATGTCGAAATGTTATTGTTTTTTAATGATTATTTTTTTAAAAGTCTATTTTATTCAAAATTTTACGTATATATTAGTGTCTAAACGTTAAATAAACAGAAGGCCAATGCTCTACTCTTTTATTAAAGCTAAAAAACAATCAATTAGCTGTTTAAATGACAAAGCTATGACTGGTCAAATTATTTTACTTATTGTCTTTAAAATAAGATTTCAACGAATTCGACATTGGATTTGTAAAAACAAGTTTTTGTGTGTGGCGACCTTCAGCCGCTCTTACGGCTTTTCTTTTCCTCCGTAGAACGCGGCAGGCGGCTACGCAAAATATAGCTTTTTTATGATTTTGGGCAATAACTTTTTTTTTTACCGTCATAGCGCTCAAATTTATGTTGGCCAAACAAAAAACCGTCATAGCGCCCAACAAAAAATGTTATTTCGTCCAAATCAATGTTGTATTGCCCAAAAACAAAAAAAAAATTTACAACAACAATGTACATATATTTTTTTTTGTTCGCTATGTCCCACGCTGAGTTCTGTTGGGACTTATTTCATTTCGGAATTACTGCATTATTAAATAACACCTACTAACAAAAATTAAATAACTTCTAAAAAAATGAAATAACTGCAAACGAACTGGGTATTATTTCATTTGAAATTACTCCCAAATTTGTATGAAACATTTTTGGGACTTATTTCATTTTTTTTTGGACTTTTTTCACCTGGGAGTTATTGCACAGAGCCGTATAAGACATGTTCCATACAAAATATATTATTTAGTATGAAAAATTTATTGTTTTATTAAAAAAAAAATATTAAAATTTTTTTGTGTAGCTAAATTCAGATTTATTATTAACAAAAATTTATAAATTAATTTTTTTTGTACGATCAGAAATTATCGTTAAGAAATGCATAAAGTAAGACATCAATTGAATTCTACAGAGTTAACAAATTATAAAATTTAAAAGGTGGTTAAAATAGATTTCGAATATGTTGAAACCTTTTAATTTTAGAATATTTTAATAACTTTTTCTTTTAGATATCAAAAATTAAAATCCAACAAGGAAAAGAAAAAATAAAAACACTTTTATGTCCTAAGCATCTATACCATATATACAAGTTTCATTAGAATGGAGAAATGGGCAAGGAGTTCTTCACTGTAAACAACTCATCTCTGCCTAATAATACATTAAGTTTTTTTTCAAATTTAGGAAAAAATATTTAAGCATTTGCAAAAAAAATAATAATACACGTTCTGGCCCATAGCGCACATAAAATATGTTGGTGATGTGGCTGTTAAACCATTACCAAAAATAATTAGCACTATTCAGTAAAGGAAACATTAATATTTATATATGGTATATAAAATAATATATACGTAGTAAGTAGGGAATGCATCACGGGATTTCCCGTCCCGGGATTCCCTGGAAACTAATAATTTTTCTGTTCTCGTAATCGCAGGAATTTGCTACGGGAATACCGGAATTTTTAAGAATACAATTTCAAACTACAATGTTAAATATTAAAATTTTTTAATAAAGCAATAAGCATATTAGAAAACTTTAAAAGGTAAAACATAATGTTAACTTCACCGTCAAAGCAGAAAAATACAATCGGCACATTGTTGGCCAAGCGTCGGCGATGGTCAGTGGCCAACCTTTGGTTTGATCGGATTTTCCACCATTGGAAAAAGGATGGTAATTTAAAAAATTTCATACTTCCAAAATACATTTAATTAATTTTGAGAAATATCGGTCATAGTATTTTATATTGAAATATAATAAAATATTAAAAAAAGTTAATGCTGCTAATTGGTCGCAATATTGGCTGTTTATTGCAATTGGCAAAGAGTTTTGCGGGTGGTACTGTGAAGACAATTGCTTTACAAACAGAACACTATTTTTCAGGCACAATATTAGTTGTACCATTAGTATTTTCTAACAGGGTGGGTTTTGTAAAAATAAAAGTAGTTTGCCAGTATTTTTTTTTTACGGTTGGCACTTATTGTATGTATATAGTAGACTCTAAATTATAAATTTAAAGTCACTCTAAGTTGCTCTTAAACGTTTACCATTATAAAAATTTGCACAAAACATTTTCAATTGCCAACTATTGGTTAATTGCAATTTTTTTGGCCTAACTCTTCTATCGGACTCTATTGATTTTGAAATTTTTCTAGCTTTTACATTTTTTTTTTAGAAATAATTTCCAAAGAATAAAAATTAAATAACTCCCAAAAATAGTACATGCAACACAAATGAAGTAAGGGCTTACCGTTATATTCCCCAAAGTCGTATTGCCCAAAAACCAAAATGACATATTGCCCAAATATCCGCCTGTCCTCCAAAATTGTGGATGTTAATATATTATAACTACCAAATCAATGACAGAAAATCCAAAACTTTTTTTGGGTGGTATGGCATTTTATTTTGAAAAAATTTTTTTTTGTTTTGGGCGCTATGACGGTAAAAAAAAGAAGTTATTGGCCAAAATCATATTTTTTTTTTTTTTTTTTTATGTCATAAGACATAATGTCTTTTGTGTCGAACGCAGAAAAAACTTTATTTCGCGAAGCCGCCTGCTGCGTTCTACTTGTTTTTCAAATCAGATGTCGAAATGTTATTGTTTTTTAATGATTATTTTTTTAAAAGTCTATTTTATTCAAAATTTTACGTATATATTAGTGTCTAAACGTTAAATAAACAGAAGGCCAATGCTCTACTCTTTTATTAAAGCTAAAAAACAATCAATTAGCTGTTTAAATGACAAAGCTATGACTGGTCAAATTATTTTACTTATTGTCTTTAAAATAAGATTTCAACGAATTCGACATTGGATTTGTAAAAACAAGTTTTTGTGTGTGGCGACCTTCAGCCGCTCTTACGGCTTTTCTTTTCCTCCGTAGAACGCGGCAGGCAGCTACGCAAAATATAGCTTTTTTATGATTTTGGGCAATAACTTTTTTTTTTACCGTCATAGCGCTCAAATTTATGTTGGCCAAACAAAAAACCGTCATAGCGCCCAACAAAAAATGTTATTTCGTCCAAATCAATGTTGTATTGCCCAAAAACAAAAAAAAAATTTACAACAACAATGTACATATATTTTTTTTTGTTCGCTATGTCCCACGCTGAGTTCTGTTGGGACTTATTTCATTTCGGAATTACTGCATTATTAAATAACACCTACTAACAAAAATTAAATAACTTCTAAAAAAATGAAATAACTGCAAACGAACTGGGTATTATTTCATTTGAAATTACTCCCAAATTTGTATGAAACATTTTTGGGACTTATTTCATTTTTTTTTGGACTTTTTTCACCTGGGAGTTATTGCACAGAGCCGTATAAGACATGTTCCATACAAAATATATTATTTAGTATGAAAAATTTATTGTTTTATTTTCTAAATTGGATCACGGGAATTTCGAAACAAGTTCCCGCTTCCTGGGAAATAAAAAATTGAGTGGATTATGCATTCCCTACTAACATACAAAATATGCATACAAATGTTTATGATTGTTAAGAGAATATTTTCTCTACATATTTCGTCTTCCTTTAACTACAACATCATCATAAAGCAAATATTGTGCGTGTATCATATTTGTTTAAATAATTTGTTTTATGTTGTTATAAGTGTGTTTACATTGTTTTTTTTTTTTTTGTTCTTTGTTCTTGTCGATACTCTTTTACAAGTCTCACGTGTATTAGGGGCAAATCAGGAAATCTATATTATTAAAGTTTTAAGTTACATAGTTTGTTTCGTAGCATTAAATACTGACAGTTACTAAAGTAATTTCGAGATTAACTTATTTCATCATTTTTATATTTTCTTTACAGAACAATTTCACATTTTTGTTGGCGATTTAAGTTCAGAAATTGAAACTCAACAACTTCGTGAAGCTTTTACACCATTTGGAGAAATATCGTAAGTGCTAAATATTAGTTATTTATATAAATTAGTACAGGTATAGAAATGATTATATGGTACAAGTGTTTATTTCGAATATTTTTTTATCCTACTATACGGAACTGGAACCTTTTATATATAATAGTTTCTATTTTCCACATACTATAGATTTTGTGCTCAATGGAGGAAAATAAAAAATTAATCTATATGAAATGAGTATATGGTATATGGAATAAAGTTAAAACTAACTTAAATTTTCAAAGTACTTAAGAGAATTTATAGAAAGCTAATTTATTTATAACTCCTTGTAGTCTCAAGGACTAAAAACAACAAAATTTAAGGGATTTTTGATATGGAAAATTTTAGTATTTGGAGTAAATATGAAGCCTTTGTAAAAATCCCTAATTATATAAATTTTAACTGAATTAACCAGTAAGATTTTACAAAAACAAAAATAAAATGTTTTGTTATTATTAATTGTAATTTAACTTATACTATACAGAAAGTTGGTTGATAATTTTGTTGTATGTCTTTTTAAAATATTTAACTAACCTTCAAAAATTTTGTTTTTCTGGCATCGCGTTCTCAGCTCACATTTTAGTTAAACGCTTTTACCAAAAAACTAAATTTCAACTACTGCTTAACTAATTTACGTTGCTACCAAAATTGCGCTGATAAACACATTTTAAGCATGTATAACAAGTAAAAATACGAAATGTAGATGTTACAACTTGAATGGACGATGTAGAGAAAATAGAAAATTTACAAAGAAACACAAAATGGATCACGCTTGATTTCATTCATTTTTTTTTTTTTTTTTGTATGCTACACATCAAACGAAGGACCGCATGTGCGTGCTAATAAGTGTTCTGAATATTAAAAAAATATAAATAAAACAATAAATATATTTAATTAACTAATTTAAAAAAATTACTAAATGAGTGATATATTGATAAATTTGAAAATTTAAGTTGTTTTTTTTTTAAAGACAAATCGTTTTTATGATATTTAACCATATTTTGAATATTTTGCTTTGTATTTTAGAATTAACTTCATTTGAAAAATTTAAAATTGCGTCATACATATATATACATTAGAGCGATTCAAGTTGTATGGAAGCGAAATACGTGCAAAATGAACATTGGTATTTTTTATGATGACATCTAAAATATTTCGGCTCCAGCTTTGACCTCTCGTGAGCTGTACCATTTTGAAAATGGGTCTATTTTTGCATGTTTTGTTAATTTGAGAATCTGTTTCCTTACCAACATATACAATATGGGTATCATAAGAAAAGTTTTTTTAAGGCGCGTCCAACTGTATATACATTTTGTCCAAGGACGATCAGCCATGTCCTTTTTGTAAGGATATTCTGTAAAAAAAAACGGTTTTTGAATTTTTTGTTCGGGGTTGTTTGTAATAAAATGCCAAATTAACATATTTTAATCTTTAGTCGAATTAATTAAATACGGGTCTCAGCTTTTTTTGAAATTCGTGCTAGTTCGCGTTTTGACAAAAATGCAATGGGGTGGCAACTCTTCGATCTAAAAAGGACAATATGGGTATCAAATTTTTTCTTTTGCCAAGTACATCATCTTTGTATGTAAATAATTTAGATTTTTGCAAAGTAGATGCATTTTACTCGGTGCTCTGGAATATATATAAATGCAATTTTGTGGTAACTCTAATATGATAGCGGATTTAGTTTAGGGGGAAAAAATGATCCACCACTTTTTGGCGTCATATTTTTTCGCAAATTTAAATGACAAAACTTCGAACAAAAACCCAAAACAAATCAATTTTTTTTACAGATTGAAAAAAGGATATTAGTTTACATTCGTTGAAATGATATATATACCGTTGGACGAGCCTTAACAAATCCTTTCATATGTCACTAATATTGTAGTACGTTGTCTTTAGTTGAAGTACATTCTTTGAAAAACTAAGAAAATACATTTTTTGAAAACAGTCCAGCGCACGGAATCTCAATGCTAGACACGAGATATTTTGGAAACTGTCATAAAACAAATCAAAGTACATTTTGAGGGGTGGAAAAAAACATTTTGATAACTTTAGTATTCAATCTGTAAAATATTTCTAATTTAAGCATATCCATCCATTTTGACCCACATATATTTGTGTTTTAACCGAAATTTATAGATACCCTCTAGAAAAAACCTATGTTACAATGAAACTTTTGCACAAAATGTTTAAAGAAAGTTATGAAGCTTTATTACTCTAAAATTAGGTTTTGTGTTTAAAATTTGCATTTAAAATAACATATAATAATTTTAAGCAATTTGTTGTTGTGTATATATTTATATATGGCAAAAATTACTCTTTTCTGTTTTGCCAAATTTTTTAAATAATGTTATAGTTTTTATTCTAGATGATAAATTAATTGATATAATTAATTTTATGTGTTCAAAAAGGTATACAAATCTAAAATCGGCTAAGAGCTAGCCTAGTAATAAAGACTTCCCCAGACCACTAATGTTCCAATTAATACTTGACTCAAACTAAGGAGATATGAAAGAAGTTTTGCACTCCAAGGAATGGTTTAGAATGTCTTAAAGAACAAAAATAAAAAATTAAAAAAAAAAACTTCTTCAGTATCTTATAATTTTGAGTCTTTTGAATAAAAAATTACATTGCTGTAATCAATTTCGAAAAGTAATAACTTGCACATTAGTGGTCTGGGGCAATACTTATTACTGGGATAGTTCTTAACCGAAATGTGATTTTATCTTTATATCGAAAAATTATCATCTAGAATAAAAACTACACCAATATTTAAAAAATATGACATAAACTGAAAAAACTAATTTTTCCCCATGTAAACAAATTTTGAATTTTTAATCGATTTTCGGAACGACTTTTCTCTATCCGATTTGATCGTTTTTAAGTTCTAAAAAGTCGAAACCCAAGTAAAAAACACGATATGGTGGCATATCTAATAAGATAGGGAGCAATAACTAATCAGATTCAATTTAATACGAAAAATATTGAATACAGATATTATTGTACTTAATAATATCTTAATACATACAATTATATACAATGAGGTCCAATTTCGTATAAATGAAGGTGAAGGGAGAAAAGTTCAAATAAACTTGTAGTTTTCAGCCCTCTAACTCATAAAATTGACCACAAATAAGTGGAATAGGTGTTTTATGCTTAGAAATTAAAATATTCCGATAGAAACCCAAATTTAATAAATGGTTTGCTAAGAAACATATCGATGGATTGGATTGGAAGCCGTAAAGCTTCAAAAATTTTATTTCGTAAAATTTCAAATAATAATTATTTTTAAAAAACAGAGTTTTTAAATATCTAAAAACCAAATTTAAGTTGCCAAAAAATATTAAGTCTTTACTTTGGTCCAAGGACACATAGGATTTTATAAGGATACCACTGAAGGACATTGTCTTAACTTATAAACTAATACAGGGTTTTTATGAAATTTGGCAGAAAGAAGATATTAAGTATTAGTAGATAAGCGTTAAAGTTTGAACAATATATATTAAAGTTTAGATACTTTTTCGCCCAATTTAGCTTTTCCCAGCGAAAATCGCTGGGAAAAGCTAAGATAAGGTTATGTATGCCATTTTCCGGATCAGCTATGATGTGTTAATGAATTATATATTTGATTTATACGCTTATATAGACCTATATCAGAACATTTTCATTATAGTTATATCTGGGTAAGAGCAATAATTTTTGTACAAAACTTTACTTTACATACGTTGGTTTTCGAGATTTACCCTAAACTGATTTGGATCATATCGCCTAAAGTAGGCAACGATAAAAATTTCTGTAGAAGAACTCATTGATTTTTCTTCGTAGCGAGAACAGGATATGAATTTCATTGGAAAACAGCAATTGCCAGTTAGATTTGTTGAAGTTTTTCCCCAACCCAATATTCAGATATTTTAAATTTGCCGCTATTTTTAGAAAACAAAATATTAGTGAATTAATTGTACTTATTTATATAAAAAGTCCATAATAATCATGAAAACATCTTTCCGAATTTTCTCAAATTCGTAGTGGTACAATAATCCGCACAATATTTAACGAAATTCGGAATTTTAAATAAAATTTTCATACCCGGCTGGTAACAATCATATATGTTATTATATTGACATATATGAAATCATATATGGGCTAATACATTAAAAGTTTGTGGTCATATTATAAAATGTGTGACACCATATATAATAATATATTGCATATATCTTCGCAAGACCCATATACATATATGAAGACCCATATATGAATATCCATATACGGAGAATCATACATGGATTCCTATTTTTTTTTAAATTTTACAATTATTTTTCCAAATGAAAATCCTATATAACGCACATTGGTATGCACAACAGCCTTAATAACTATGGATTCAAAAATTCTTGTCTCTAAATGTAATATTTTATTAAAAATTGCATTATAAGATATTTAAAAACAAAGTTTTTAAGATTTATTTAAGCTTCGTGGTCAAAATAGTACACATAGGGAACCATATATTGGCGCGTATACAGTTACGGACAATGAAATAGTGTCACTTTGTGGTAACAGAATTTAATGTTAAAAGACAACAAATTTGGTGGAGAATTACAGCATAATTTTTTAGATTACATTTCAACAACTCTTTAAAAATACAGGTATTATTCTGTCTATTAGATATAGTCACCATTACGATATTTCAAATAAAAAATGCAAGAATTATGGAATATTTCGTACAATTTGCATACTGATCAGATTTTTTCGTCTTTTAAAAAAATGGAGTTAATTCTATAGCTTGCTTATTTGATGTCTTTTTTAACGATAAATTGCTTTACGAAAAAGTGACCCTATTTTTTTGTCCGTATCTGTATGAATCCATATATGTCTCCATACATGTACAGATCCATAAATTAAGAATATATGGACATAAGTGCTCATATATGTTTACTTATATATCGTCATATAAAAATATTTTTTCTCTTTTATCGTATGTTAACCCGTATTGTTTGTTATTGTTTAACAAATCATATGACCCGCATTCAAAATATGCCTGGTAAAAATCTGCCTTAGAAACAAATGCATAATACATGTTAATTGTTCCTCTTTTAAATAGAAGCTCTCTTATACTGCAATACCAGGCAAAGCTAATT
Source organism: Delia radicum (assembly GCA_021234595.1). Lineage (NCBI taxonomy): Eukaryota > Metazoa > Arthropoda > Insecta > Diptera > Anthomyiidae > Delia > Delia radicum. The sequence continues at coordinate 181,158,055 of CM037851.1, read as the reverse complement.
ATTGCTGGGGCTCGTGAATACCGCATTTCTTTTTTTTTTTTTAACTAAATGTATGATTAAGAAGGAGCTCAAGGAAATCTTAAAAGTTTAAGATGTTTTTGAATAAAATATTTATTCTTTATTTTAATTAAATTTTATTTAAAAAAAATGCGGTATTTACGAGTCTCAGTATATATAGTTATATCTTCTAAATGCTAGTTGCTTTTGGTGTCGGTAATGTCTTCTCTCGATTTATAACGAGTTTTCTCAGAGACCGCACTATACGTGTTGTTTTAGATGGGGTCTCATCAAACGAGTTTCAGCTAAATTCAGGGGTACCGCAAGGTTCTGTTCTTTCTCCTACCCTTTTTCTTATTTTTATTAATGACCTTCTTGGTCAGACCATCAACCCTATCTACTCTTTTGCAGATGACAGCAACATTTGTCATTCATTTTCATTCGATCACAGGCCAAGCTCTTTGGAGATAGAGGGCATGCGGCAGAACATGAATGACACACTCAATCAAGACCTTTTTACAATCTCCGAGTGGGGTCGCGCGAATAAGGTCGATTTTAATGCACGCAAGACCCAATGTTGTATGTTAACCCACAGACGGGCTGTGGAATTGACATTGTCATCTGTAACTATGGATGGTATAGGTATTGAGGAATCGGATACTCTTGATGTTCTGGGCATGAGAATACAGTGTGATGTCCGTTGGAATAAGCACATATTTCAAGTGTCGAAAGAGGCATTCAAGTGTCTCGGTTTTCTAAAACGGTGTAAGACTTACTTCACTCCATCCGATCTCCTTACTATTTATACCAGCTATATCCGGCCAAAAATGGAATACAACTCTCATATATGGGCAGGGGCTCCATTGTCTATTCTGAAGCTTCTGGACCGTGTTCAGGGGAGGGCGGTGAAGCTTATCAATGACAGTAGTGTATCCAACTCTATTGATTCATTGGAGCATCGTCGGAATGTGGGTTGTGTGACACTTTTCTATCGATATTACCATGGGAGATGCTCATCTGAGATAAGTGAACTTATTCCACGAGCCCGAGTTTTTATTCGTAATACTCGCTTATCTAGTAGAGCACATCCGTTTGTAGTTGATTGTCCTGTGTTTCGCACAACGCATTACAGAGAAAATTCGTTTTTTAGTCGAACGATTCGTATGTGGAACAAACTTCCCGCAGAAGTCTTCCCTGTTACTTACAATTTAGAAAAATTTAAATCAAATATCCACAAACACTACTCCCTCTTTCCTCCTTCCCATACCTTATTTTCCTGATCAATACAATGCACTGCATGAGTAGGGGGCATCCCCTGAGTATTGGTTAAATTATAAAAAAAAAAAAAAAAAAAAAAATGTGCCAATATATAGTTTCATACATATATGAACATTTTTAGCCGGGTATACAAAGTAGTAAATACTAAAATGTAAGTCTGATGTGTAGTTTTTTAGTAGTAGTATTTCACCTTTTACTACGAACAATATATACAAGTTTTATACCGGCAGATAGGAATATATGTATTCTTTTAACACAGATTATAAAAAAATTAAAATTTAAAAAAACCTTAAACAATTTTGTAAAAATAAAACAATAAAGAAACAAAAAAAAATTAAATTAGCTTTTTATGTTTGAGAGTAGCTATTAATATCTTAATGCCAGTAAATTTTATTTAAACTATTTTCTCAAACATTACAGTCCTAAAAATAGGTAATTAAAATAAATTAACATCATTAAAAAAAACTAATTAAAATATGTTTTTTTTTTGGGATATAAAAATTTTGTTTTAAAAATTAGTAATTTTTCACAAAATCTTTCATCCAGACTTTAATTATAAGATATATGATATTTATACTAAAGTTAACAAAAAAATTTGTGAAATCGGCGAGCTATTTTTTACCACACTCTAAAAGTATTTTTTTTTTTTGTCAAATGTTTGTAATTTTCGACAAATCCTTGCTGTAGGCTGTAGATCCGAAAGCTAGTGAATTAACATTCACAATTTTTACCAAAGCCCAGTTTTCAAAAAATATTAAAATTTGTATTAAGTTTTTAGCAAAGTTCCAAGAATATTCTAAATAAATATAAATAATTTTTTGGCTAAAAATTACAATTTTTCATAATTTTTTTAAATTTAGCATTTTAAGGATTTTTCACGACTTAACTAATTTACACAAGTTTGCCATTTTTTTTATGGTGAAGTATGGTTAATACGGAAAACTTTTGTTGTTTAATTAATTAAATAATAAAGTTTCTATGGTAGATAACCCAAAAAGCAGAGCAGATAACATACAATTATACGCAGGTTTTTTCTTTTTCTTGCAACGTATATTACTTCAGACTAAACAGCTTAGAAATCGGTAAACATTTATATTTTATACACAATTTCTAATTTGATTCTTACCGATCTGATCAGTAGTTTAGAAGTTCTATATTTATTACAATTATTATATCCAAATACACCACTGTGCCCCTGCTAAAAAATACATTTATTCAACATCACATTGAAACAACGTACTACTTATGATGGAAAAAATAAATAAAGCGTAAATAGAGACGCTGGCAACCAGACACTCTGTTGCCCACATTATCACAATCAACACCTTCGTTAACACCAACCAATATGTGCTTATTATAAAAAAAAAAATCTACATCAAGAGGAAGATGTAAGAAAACAAATCTACACATACAATCATAACATTTCATTAACAATTTTCGTTGATTAGGAACCCTATTCACATGAATACATTTTTAGCCATTAGTGTTTCTATTTGCGAAGAATTTATTTCTTCATTATACAAAATCCTGCTTTGAAATTTGAAGATATATTAAGTTTTAAAACAGTATTTAAGAAAATGTTTTTTCTTTTTTTTTTCTTTTTATTCAAGTTTTTCTATCATTTGTATTTCATGTACTTAATGGGGTGTTTACACAATAAGATTTTCTAATATTTTTATTTAAAAAAAGTTTGAAAGATTATTCTCATATTGTAATTGACTTCTACCTAAAGACGGTATCTTGTTGTGAAAGAATATTTCAAATACTATTGAAAATTTTTTTTTAGTGTAAAAATACCTTATTTATAGAAAATTGTAATTTAACTTTTCTCGTGCTTGTTTTGTTTCTCTTTTTTTTTGTGGGGGAAAAATTTGCAAAAGTTTAAGTGATTTTCATTTGAATATAGCGGATTTATTAAACCACCTTTTACCATTTATATTCTAAGCTGGTTTTATTTATTTTCTTATTTTATTCCATTGAAAGCATAGAACATTTGACTAAGATTGAATATGAATAGATATTTTAACTATTTTTTTCATTTTGAGAAAAAAAGTTGGTAAATGAATTTGTTAAGATTAAGGCTGCGCATACAAATGTATATAATATTCTATATGAGTTATTCCACGTGAAACCGAACGATTCTTTTCATTACGATATTTGTTTGCTTTGAAATTTGTAACGAATTTTTGTGTTTAAAAATGCAAAAAACATGAAAAATATTCCGACATGTCGGTATTTTAATTCATGACTTCATTTTTTCATTTTAATTAATGACTTCATATTTTAATGTTATTTTACTCTACTTTTTCTAAATGTATTTAAATATCTATGCCCGTGTAAAAAGATCAGATTTGAATAAGTATAATTAGATCAATTGTGCCAGATTTGAATAGATCTCATAGCAAAAATGATATTATCTCAAAACTGGGAACAAATTTGAGATCTAATTAGATCTGATCAAATCCAGACAGATCTAATATTTCAATTATTCAATTATTTCTGTTAAATGATTAATAAAAAACGATTATTTTAGTTTTAATACGTTTATTCAAAAGTTTATTGCAACTAAATGGAGAACAAACTGAAGAAAACTCAAATTTTCACCAAATTTTTGAAATTTTCCTCAAGTTTAAAAAATTTTAAAAATAAACAAAGTAGCACGTACAATAAAAATTAGAAAGAAAATTTGAAATTTATCTATACAAAACAAAAAAAGGAAACCCAACACAAAATGTCATCATTCTGTTTTTTTAAACGTATTATTAAATATGTTCGTTATTTGCTCAATAAAACAAGATTAGAATTTTTGTTTTGATGATTTTAAAAATGGTTCAGAGGGCTTAGTTCTGGTACCAGATCTGGACAAAGAGCTCATAAAATCTGTTTAGATATGAACATATTTGGTGCAAGATATGATCCAATATGACCAGAACTGCTCATATCTGGGCATGAAAGTTATCCAATTTCCAGATCCGTTCAGATATGAACAGATCTGATACTAGATCTGCTCTGATTTGGCCTTCAAAGTATAACTAATACGAGTTATACTTTGAAATTTTCTGGATTGATAAAAAAGATCTAAGCTTCTTTAGAAATAAAAAAATCAAAAAAATGTTGGCCGATTTGTCCATAAATTGAGTTTTGTGTTACCTTAAAAATTCGAAGCTAGTTCTGAATTTTATTTTAAATTCTCTGTAAAAAAATATCATAATAAATATATATAATATAATATAAAACTTTTACGATATACCAATTTCTAATAAATAATAATAAAAATTGCAAAATTTTTCAATATTTGGAAAAAGTAGAATGCAAGACCATTAAAAGACAACAGCCATTAAAATTGCCCAACTACAAGGTGGCGCAAAAGTAATCCTCCTATCAGAAAATGCTATCAATTTTGCCATTGGCCCCTAATGTCAGTTCTGTTTTGACATTTGTGTAGTAAACACATGCGAAATACACGTTAATAAACAATGTTACGCTACACTGCTCCAGAACGCGGAATATTGGTGACTATTTATTTGACCAATAATCGGTCGATTTTTCATCAAAAATAATCATGAGTGATGAGGCCCATTTCCATCTTAGCGGGTACGTAAATAAGCAAAATTTACGCTTCTGGGGCACTGAAAATCCGCGTGTAACCAACGAAGAGCCATTACACCCGCTCAAAGTCACTGTATGGTGCCCTGTTTTCGCTGGAGGAGTCATCGGACCTTTTTTCTTCGAAGACGTCGCGGGCCAAACGGTTACTGTGAATGGTGAGCGCTACAGAGCAATGATCAACGAGTTCTTTTTGCCGCAACTTGATGAATTGGGATTGGAAAACATGTGGTTCCAACAGGACGGTGCAACGGCACACACTGCACGTGCCACAACCGATATGCTGAAGGATGCATTTTCCGGGCGCCTAATCTCCCGTTTTGGCGATTTGCACTGGCCAGCAAGATCGCCTGATTTGACCGCTCCAGACTTCTTTTTGTGGGGCTTTTTGAAGTCGCGGGTTTATATCAACAAGCCTCAGACTCTTGCAGCTCTTAAAGACAATATCCGTCAAGAATGTGAGGACCTATCGCCGGAAGTTTTGGCCAAAGTGTTGGAAAATGCCATAAAAAGGGCTCAAATGACAATCAACTGTGGCGGCGGCCATTTACATGACATCATATTCTCGACTTGATGTAAAAAAAATTAAAATACCAAATAAAAATAATCCACAAGAAGAATCAAAGTTTTTCATTTTTTTTTTAAATTACAGCCAAAAAACATCGGATGGTTATTTTTGCGCCACTTTGTAGTTGTTAAACTACATTAATTTAAATATCGACCTGTCAAAACATTTTTCATGTTTTTTTTTTTTTTTTAAAAATAACTTCTTTAAAAAAACTTAACTTTTTCCAAAAACATATTACAAATTTCAAGGCAAAAAAAAAAATCTTAATGAAAAAAATCGTTCGGTTTGATATGGAATATATCATATGTATAATAGTTCTCTCCAATTTTCTTATAAGCTAATTCTTTTTAAAAAAATCACTGGTTACAAATAAAAGTATAATATTTAGCTTTGACGATTTTCTAGATAAATGACTTTTTTAACTAAAGTTTTGAAGCAAGTTTATATAGGTAGTTTTTTAAACATGAATGAATTTTTAAATTATAAGGGAACGTTTCCCATTGTGGCCTGTTTACTTTAGTTTATTTCCGTGTTGTTGCATGAATATATCAAAACTGACAACTCACAATTTTAAAAAAGTTTCCACTTGTATGCATACGTTTTTCTTGGTTTTATTCTGTCATTTCCAAAAATTCAGTATAAAGTATTATTTTTCGTAATAATAAAAAGTGAATTACAAACAAGTTTTAAAGATTTTTCGTTGTCTGATTTTTGCAAACGGTAGGAATTTTGTTCACAATTTTAATAAAACTAATAGCCCGGATAAAATTTTATTATAGAGTTTTAACTCATTTGATAAGTTCCCATATATAAAAACGTACAAATTTATCCAAAAAATTTGTTATTTTGAAGTAAATATATAATTATATCTAATTAGATTTAATTTGATACAATTTTCTGAGATTTGTCCATATCCGATATTAAATTATATCTTATTAGATAGAAATATATCGGATTTTATATAATATTAGCCAATAAGTATTTAAGTTAAAAATTTAAATCAACAATTTTAAAGACCCACATTTTTAAAAATAAACATAACGAAATGTTTAAAAATTATCAAGAAAAAATTTAGTATTTTAAAAATATATAGTTAAGTGGTTTTGTCTTATAAAATTTACACATTTCTTTTGTTTGAAATTATATGGAACTACCCGGGAACTTATTTTTTTTTTATTTTTTTATTAATTAATAATCATATAATTACAAATTATATACTATTACCCTAACCGAGCACTAGCTACTATGGCCTTCGTTGCGTTGTAGCGAAAACAGACCAGTGCCTCTGGTGGGAATCGAACCCACGACCCCCGCACTGATAAGCCAGCACGGTAGCGTGCCTACTAGCCTACCGGGGCGCACACCCGGGAACATAATTTCATATTGAACTTTACCAAAATATGTATGGAATTATATATAAAGCTATATAAAATTAGAAGAAAAATATTTCCAGTATGAAGTCACATGTAGTTTAACAAAATTTAGCATGGGACCATATGTAATCATATCGATCACGAAATATATTTCGATTATTATTATATGACTTACTGGCTGACCCGGCAAACGTTGCTTTGCCTTCAAATTTTAATTGTAATTAATTCTTTAAATCAAGAAAATTTTTTTAACGCAAATATATAATTAAAAAAATAAATTCACATTAGTAAATCATTTTAAAATTTGTAATTTCATGGGAAGCCCAACGCCTCTTTGTCCTTCTATCGCCTTTATTCTAGGACTATGAGGAACGCTAAAACAATTTTTGAACAACATTATTAAATAACCTTGCAAAAAGTCTTGAATGTGATGATTTATTTTAATGCTTATTTGTTTTTTGCTTTTGGTACCACGCCCATTTATCCCATTCCGCCCATTTTCAGTTCGACTACTAATATTTGTAATTGATGGACTCGTACAAGATTTGAAGGCTATATAGCTAATATAGAACCCTAGATATTTAATATTAATATTAATTTTGTATATGAGCTAAATAATCACTTTGTATGGGAGCTGCCACGCCCACTGATATGATCCCGCCCAATTTTCCCATGACTATTCATAATATAATCAATGTGCACAAATTTCTAAGACTCTGGCTATTATAGAACTGTAGATATATGATATTAAATATTTACTTTGTATGGGACCTGACACGCCCACTGGTCCGATCACGCCCATTTTTCCCATGACAATTCACATTAACAAATAATCAACGTCCACAAATTTCTAAGACTATGGCTATTATATTACTTTAGATATATGATATTAAATATTTACTTTGTATGGGAGCTGACACGACCACTGGTCCGATCACGCGCATTTTTAGATGTTGACCTACTCAATATGCTCACAAAATTTCATGAGAATCGGTCAAGCCGTTTCGGAGGAGTACGGGAACGAACATTGTGACACGAGAATTTTATATATAAGATGTAGTTAAAAATGTAGTAAGATTTGGAGACATATATCAAGATTATATCACATATATCAAGATTATACCATATAAAAATGTTCTTAATAAATATTAGCAGATGTATTTGTATATAATGATATACGCCGTGATGTGACTATATTCAAAGTCAGATATAACATTATCATATTATATATGACTAGATAATTACATAAAGAGATTACATAAATCAATATAATAAATAAAACAAAAATGTGAAAAATTAAATTTTCATATTGTACCCTAAAGTGGACCTTTCTTTTTTTGATATTTTCCAAAGTTTGAGTCTTTCTTATATGGTTTATGCTTCACTTTAAATGCTTTTGTAAATTTTGGACAATTTTTCAACATGTTTCAGAAGAAAACTATCGTTTGTTCACCGCAATTGAAAAAATGTTAGCATTACATATGGTAACCCATTAAGCTGCTTGAAACGACTCATAAAATGTTTTAATACACAACATTAAAATAGATTTTAATTTAAATACAAGTTTTTGTCGATCTAAATTTATTTTGTAACATTTTTTGTATGTTTTTAGAGAGTTTTTTTTAATATAGGTTAATATAGGTCCACTTTAGGGTACATGTTCCCTAATGTTTAATTTTAAAGCTATTTTCTTTAAACCGAATATAATAGTCAAAACCATGGCAAAACAATACAAGGTAGACTTATTAGAAATATGGAGCAATTCCATATGAAAACGATCAAAATTGGCAAATTTTTGGACGACCCCTCTCCGATTTTAAAATAAATAGTCTCAATCGATTGCCCAGCAAAAAATAATGTACCTACATATTTTTTTTTTTAAGGCTTTAATTGAAAAATAATATTGAAGAATTCTTCATAAGGGACCTCATTGAAAGTTGTTTTAAAAAAACTACTAAAGCGATCGCAACGAGTGATAGCTCGTTGGAAAGGTATTGAATCAGGCTTTAATTGAAAAATAAAATTTTCCTAATTTTTCTTGTTAAATAATTAAAAATAATTCAATTATAAAAATATAAAAACAATGAGAACAACTTTCAATGAGGTCCCTTATGACGAATTCTTCAATTTTGTCACATGACAGTGGTGCACACCACCACTAAACCAGTCACTATAAAAAAAAAAAATATATGTAGGTACATTATTTTTTGCTGGGCAATCGATTGAGACTATTTATTTTAAAATCGGAGAGGGGTCGTCCAAAAGGTGATGGCTTTCATATGGAATTGCTCTATGTTCTCTCATTTTCAAGCAGAAAATGACAAAAAATCCTAAAAACGAAACAAAAAACCATAGAAAGTCAAATAAAAAACCTTATTTCTCCGTAATGCCGTTACCTTGTATTATTACAACATGGTCAAAATATTCCAAAAATGCCAAATACTGAAGAGAAACCGGAAATGTGTGAAAACTCTAATTTAATCATATAAATTGTGTGTTTGACAAGTTGAATACAGTAAACCTGTATATGATCAAATGTCATACTAAAATAATATGATAATAGCGTATGAGTTATATGAATTTTATGAATATAACTCATACGCCAGAGTGTCAAAAATATTCACAAATACATAATACAAACTATCTAATATCAAACAAATTACCAACAAAAAAAAAAATCGAAACAAGAAAAAACTATTTCTTTAAGAGTTACCAAAACGTTAAGGGTTGCCACAAAAATGTATCATTTCCTTACTTTTGAGGTTTTCTTAGTGCCTACTTTGATTGTGTGAATAATTAATAAGAAATAAAACAAGAAAAACAAGCTCAAAATTAAATCTGCGAACAATTTATGTATTATTCAACCAAATTTTGATTCAAGAAAAATCTTAAACTACGATTTAAACGCCACAATTGTGGTTTATATAATGCTTTACAATTTGTTTTTGGCTACCTCTTAACCAATTGTATCTGTCAAGAGTGTAAATTAAAAAAAAATTGACTGAAACATAAACTTCTAAGACATTTTAAAAAATGTAAGGATATTAACCGTTTGTTGTGAAAGGGGCATAAGTCGCGTTTCTTAAAAGTTTATTTTATCAAATTGTAACTTTGATAATTGTAACTTGATAAGTACAGGTATAAAAGAACAGCCTAGCAGTTGCTTATTTGTCGAAAATTTGTTTATTAACTATGACTAGCTTATCAGGATCAGCTAAATGTTATTGAGTTATTGTCAAAAGAGTTATAAAACGACCTTATTAGAGTTTTGTTGGGTAGTCAATATATACTTACATTAACAGAGATTCAATCGATTAAAATTCGTAAGAACTTTAGGTTTAAAAAGGGAAAATATTGGACAACTTTATTTACACATGTTTAACAGTCTAAAAAGTAGGAATATAAATTATTCAATTCAATAGGTTAAAAAGCATTGCCGTTATTGCCTAAGAAAATAAGATGTCTACATTTATAAATTTTTAGTCGATAAATAAATAAAGTTATTTTTTCAGATTTTTATTACTTAAAAAAATATACAGAAATCTGACATTAAATGAACAGTTTTTGAAGGGCCCTTCAAAATAAGTCAAAATTTATTGTGATTTAATTATGGGTTTTTAAATTCCACATTTGTAAAGAAAATTCTAGTTGGTTTGTTTTTATATTTTGATAAATTAATACCCATTCAATATAACAGATGTAGTGTCACAACTTTTCCGATAACCGTGTTCGTATGCTACAAGCCAATCTTTCTTGGATACTTAAGCCTTATGTGTGTGTAAGAAAAACATCTTCTATAGGGTGGATAGGTACCTGGGTACCTCCATACAAATTGTGTGATAAATGTAATTTTTTGTCTTGTATTGTACAAAGTGTCGACCGTTAATGATATAAAATTGGAATTTTACTCTGGTTTTCCTCTTTTCATATATTTTTTAAAATTCTTCACCAAAAAAAAAATAAAAATTTTTTAATTCATCAACTTGGTTGCTGGGATGATCCGTTCGGAAAACAAGTTGCTGACATTACATTTTTTTTTTTGTTGGGGTGTATGATAATTGCCTTATTCTGTGATGTATGAGCACACAATAAATGTATGTATTGGGGGTTTCCCTTTTTATTTTCTTCTACATAGATAACATTTCAATATGGGATTCCCTTTAAATATATATTTAAATATTTTTAAAGGTTGTATTAGGGCGAGATATTTCAACAACAGCTGTTGCTAACGTAGAAAATCGAGGTAAGAAATGCAGTATTGCAGTTGAGGGAAGTTGTTTATTATGCTCTAAGCTTACAAAGAAGTAGAGAAAAACTCGAAACGCTTTCAAAAATTGCTTCTAGCCGATTTGTAACTAGCATTCAATCAATCATACCATATATAACAACTGTGTGGATTCATTTGTAAATGCCTTTTAGTTATTTAAACGTATGGTAACCCTTTTTATCGTGCGTTTGTTAAATAATTCGTTCCGTGTTTTTTTTTAATATTTATTGATATAAATTATTAATAATTTTGTGTTTAATACTAAAAAATTCTTTAAAAAAATTCTACTCAGATTTTAAATAAAAACAGGGAAACGTTGTTAGCTCATCAAAATTTAAGCACTGTTTCAATTGATGCGACTATTGATTTATTTTATAAAAACATTTATTCTATTTTGGATATCTGCGTTCCGAAATACACATACCGTAAGCAGTCTGGACCTCCTTGGAGTACAAAGCAGCTTTCAAAACTTGAAAATAAAATAAATAAACTGTATTAAAAACACAAAGAATCTGCTATATTATATTAAATATGTCACTTTATAGATAGAATGAAATCTAATTTTAAAGAAAATCCTAAGGCATTTTACGAATTCGTAAATTAAAAAAGACACTCTCAAGAATTTCCTCCTGTAATGAAGTTTGGTAGCTGTGAATCTGGGGATGATACTGATATATCAAACATGTTTGCTGACTTCTTTGCAACTACTTACCCTGATGCCAAATATAACAACTTAAATGAATACCCGTATCCTTTGGTCTCAAATCAATATATTATTTTACCAAGTATCGATCGCTCTGATGTGTCACGTTGTTTAAAAAGTTTAAAATCGTCTTTTAGTCATGGACGGGATGGTGTGCCTAGCTGTATACTAATCAACTGTGCTGAGAGTTCGTCTGCTCCTTTATCTTTATTGTTTAACATCTCTGTTAAGAATAGATACTTTCCTAAGTTCTGGAGAGAATCGTATATTATTCCATTATTTAAATCCGGTAGAAAATCTGATATATCAAACTATAGAGGAATCGCGAAGCTAGCACAATTCCAAAGTTATTTGAAAAATTCATTACTGATTTCATATGTCATCATGTCTCGCATATTTTGTCCACTTATCAACATGGTTTTCGGAAGGGCTGTTCAACTGTCAATAATCTTTTACATTTAACAACTATAATTAATCGAGGATTTGTAAATGGGAAACAAACTGATGTTGATTATACTGACTTTAGTAAGGCATTCGATAAGGTTAATCATATTCTGCTCCTGATTAAATTGAAATTAATAGGGGTTTACCCTAACAGTCTGAACTGGATTTCTTCATACCTTTTTAATAGAAAGCATAGTATACGATATAAAAATTTTACTTCTAAGTACATATCAATTAAATCCGGGGTCCCTCAAGGAAGCCACTTAGTGCCAGTTCTTTTTTCTTCATTTATAAATGATCTTCCAAATGTGATCAAATATTCAAAAATATTGTTGTATGCTGATGATGTCAAGATCTTTTCGAGGTTTAAAAATCCATCTGATCATATCTTTCTACAAATGGACTTAGATAATTTCCAAAATTGGTGCATTATAAACCTAATGGATCTTAACCTAAAAATATGTAAATCCATGTGCTTTTCTAGAAAAAGTCCTATAAAAATTGATTACTTCTTTGATGGACATCAACTGGAACTAGTTGATATTTTTCTGGATTTGGGAATACTATTTGATCCGAAACTTAATTTTGTCTCTCATATTCTTATGACGGTTAACAAGGTCAGAGGAGTACTTGCTTTCATTAATCGGTGGGATAAGGAGTTTATTGATCCGTACGTTACAAAAATGATATACACGTCTATTGTACGATCGATTTTAGAATATGGCTCATTAATTTGGGACCCACAATATAACAATCACAGTAATCACATTGAATCTATTCAAAAACAGTTTCTGATTTTTTGTTTTGCTAGGTTTATCACGGATTCCGGGAGTTAATCTTCCTTCATATCCGAGTAGACTTGCTATTATAAAATTACCTACGCTTACAAGCCGTCGAATTATGTTAAACGTATCTCTTCTACTTAACTTAATTAATGGTGATGTTTTCTATGATTTTTTTTTTTTTTGTGTTAAACCTTGAAATAGTTTATATATATGTAAAATAATTTTTTTTTTTTCAAAAATAAACCTTGAATAATTTTTTTTTGTTTTGAAGCAATCTTTCTTTTATCAAATGAAGTTTTCTTTTATGTTATATCTAAAAAGCAAGTCAAATAATATATATTATCACACATTAACAATTAATTAATTTGTTTCATGTGCCTCTATATAAAACGTATACAGGTACCCAGGTACCTACATATTCACTCTATTAAGAGTGCAAGAAGCAAATTGATATGCCACACAGTGGTTCCAAACACAAAAAACATGGTAATAAATATAGATGTTTTAAACTACTGGTCCAATCGGGAAAAGGTGTTCCCAAAAATTGAAAAGCGGGAGCTAACCTTTAAGGAAAATGTTTCTGTGGTCACCCTGTTTTAACACAGGGTGTGCTACAGGGTGTCAAAGTTGACCATCTCGAGTATGAAAGAGCTTTAAAGGGGTATAACTTCTATAACCATGCATCGATTTTAGTGTTTTTTGGACTTTTTTAAATCTAGGTTACGAGACAAAGCAAAAACATGCTTCATGTACCATAGTAACTCTTACAGTTAAAAAAATATTTCACTTTGAATTTCAAAATCTTCATTTTTCGCCTTGACTTTTTTAATAGTTTTGCCAATAGATTATTCATTTTTCAAAGAAAATGCTCAAAATTTTTTCAAGTCATTCTAATGACCTTTCTTAAACTCCTAAAGAAAACTTTTTTGAATTATCTTAAGCCGTTTCGCAGTGATACTATTTTAAACTCAAAAATTAAAAGTGTGTTCTGAAAAATGGGGTTTTTTGGTCAGATAAGGGGTAACTTCACACACCTTTATATATATTTTGCTGATATTTTTTGGATTAGTTTTTTACATAGTTTGATAGAGTAGACTTCAAAAATGCTTAATGGTATAGTTTAAAGCATTTTTGGATATGCACCCTACGTCCAGCATTGGTCGAAAATGATGAATTTTTGAACGGAATTCTATGTTTATGACCGTGATAAAAAAAAGTCACGCCACTTAGAGACGACTTTGAAATTTTTATACTGTAAAGAGATTTATTCTAATGAGTTTGCCACTTCATTTGCCGCCGCCCGCTCAAAAACGTAGCCTGGAGAGCAAATTTTGTGGAAAAAGTCATTTTTTCAAAAGCCTTTTTTTGATTTATAAAAAAAGCGTACTTATATTATCAATTTCAGCAAGATTTTATTTTATTTTTAATAAAACGTAAATAATTGTCCTACATTCCAAAAATCTTTTCGATATTGCTTATGGTTATTTTTACATAAAACATCAAAGTTCAATGTAGTATATCTAACTATAATTAATTGTACATTTATTGGCTTTTGCTTTCGGTAATGTTAAAAAATTTAAATAATTTCAGAAATTTTTTTACATATTATTAAATTAGACTTAGTTATCAATTCAACGATGCATAAATCGTTTATCTAGTGTAATAAATGAATTCAAACTATTGCGCTTAAATCAGGCATTTCAGGTCAAATTGCAGTATTTAACAAATTTATATATTCAGGTATACAGAGCGTGTTGCATTATATTTCTCTAAAAGGGTTACGGGTTTTTTTATTTTTTTAATACTATTTCAAAAACCTAATAAGATATAAATGCAGGTAGAAAATGCGTTTTATGATGTAACATTTGCATAATATATTGTTCTAATTTTCCATATAAAACAGGTAAATAACTACCATATATTCATTTATTTGAAAGACAAAATAATGTTTTTTTTTTGTTCTAAAGATAAGGTTTTATTAAATTTAACTGGTACAGTAGTAATTGTGCTAAAAATATGAATATATTCCTAAGGACTACACATTTTCTACAAAGTAGTCTGAAGTATCAAAAGTTAAAAGGTCGTTTATATGCATAGATTCAGAATCTTCCTTTTCAATGTCTATGCTTATTTTTGGTAACCATTTTGTTCTTATGGAGTAAAGTACTGGATCCGATGATATTAATAAAAATTCCATCAAATCGGAATTTTGAGCTATTCTGGAGCACTTACGTGTGTTAAAAAGCCTAAAATGTTTGACGTCTCTATTTCTGGCCTCCTGGGCTTCTTCAGTCAGTTCGCCTAAAGGCAACATACTGTTTTCTATTATTTCTTTGGCATGAGCTAATACTTTATGTACTGTTGGTGTCATTGGCCTCCAAGAGTACATGGTGAGTATAATGTCTTTTGTTTCATTGGCAAAGAGTTTAAATTTAGCCACATTAATAGGTTTTTTACTGTTAATGACTGCTAATATAACTTTAAAACGTTTTAGTAGGTTTTTATCGAGACCCGTAATTGAGGAGGTAGTTTCTGGATCTTCGAAAAAACGCCTTGCTGTATTTCCGTCATTGGAACTTCCAAACCCCTGAAGGGGCGTATCAATGATTAATCCAAGTCTTAATTTAAATTCATCTTGAATTCTTTTCTTCTCTTCTTTTCTCATGTTGTGTAGATCAGTGTTTTTGTTTACGGAAAGGCTTAGGTTTCCTGGAATAAGGCGGTATTTGAGATCGTATGCGAGGTGTAAACAATATTCCATAAATCTTATTCTGGCATGAAGTGGCGATATCCCAAACCTCAGAGCGTTTTCGTTCATAGAAATTGTATCACTATCTTCATGAAACTGTGAACTTAATTTTCCACATATATTACATTTCCAAGTAGATGTTGTGTCTGTAATTGCATTTGCAACTTTTCCATCAATCATTGTAAGTTGTGGTTGAAATGAAAATTTAATAACTTGTCCAGATATTTCCACGTAAAGTGGAGACAAGCTCGAAATTTCCCTTTCTATTGAATCTACTAAACTTTGTGTTGAAATCATGTCTTCTTTTACATATTCAAATCGTATTGGACGACATAAAAATTTAGATCCAGGGGTTAAATTCGTCCATATATCATTTGCAGACGAGGTTGAAGGTAATTTATTATACAACCGCATTCTTAACGGCACAAAAGAAGCCATACAAATTGATGAAAAACTTTTTTCTTTGCTGCTTCCAGATGGTTGTTTGTATTCGGAAAACCCAGATGTGCCATCACAGCCCCATTTGAACATTAACACGACATCAGATTGCTTGCATCTTTCAATATCTTTGCTGCTAAATGTGGACATAATTCTAGAAACAGTATTGTCAATTAACTGTGATAGTTCAACTTTTGCGCCTTCAATAGAGGCATGCACTGGGGATGTTATTGGTTTTAAAATATTTTCTTTTGTTTCTTTTATTGCTTTACTGCTAGGAAAAATATCATATCCTTTTTCAATGAGAGCTTTTCTTAAAATACCATATTTATTTCTCGTTAACCCCAAATTTAGAAAAAGAGCTAATGCATCTTCACTGGTAAAGGAAGTTGATGATTTTGGTGTTGGAATACTTTGTATCATGCGCTTCAAACGCTTAGGAGACGCAGTTGGTAGGACGTCGACAATTTTCCCTGTTTCTTTAGGCTGTATACGTGTCAAAGCTGCTTTAAAAGAATCCTTTATTTCATTAGCGGAGTGTGTGTTAATCATTTCTTCCTGTTTTACCTTCTTAGTCCTAATCTGGACCTCTTCATAATCTTTTTTAGGGCGGCCCCTTTTTTTCTGTTCAATAACTACTGACATCTCCTTATTAAGCCAATCTTGACTCTTCTTCATAAATTTTTGTATAGAATAATCGGAATCTTTAATCCTTTTTTCATAAATTTTGTAAAAATTTTCAATTTCATCTGGCTTTATATTTAAGCCATACGAGTAGACAATGGTATCAATCAGTTTTCCTATTTTTTCCGATCGTATATCAGTATTGGCAAGAGTATCCCAAATTACTTTACAAAGGGAGCTATATTTTATTGTAACCTCCATGACTGCTTAACTCAAATAACCTCCTTTTAAAATTACTACGCTTATATATTACAAATATTTGTTTTTTTATAAACAAAAAATCGAGCAGGTACTGGATTTGTAAAAACAAAAAACTGAAATAGGTAAAATAAAAAAAACGCATTATATTAGCCCATTAAAACAATATGTTATGCAAATGTTACATCATAAAACGCATTTCCTACCTGCATTTATATCTTATTAGGTTTTTGAAATAGTATTAAAAAAATAAAAAAACCCGTAACCCTTTTAGAGAAATATAATGCAACACGCTCTGTATACCTGAATATATAAATTTGTTAAATACTGCAATTTGACCTGAAATGCCTGATTTAAGCGCAATAGTTTGAATTCATTTATTACACTAGATAAACGATTTATGCATCGTTGAATTGATAACTAAGTCTAATTTAATAATATGTAAAAAAATTTCTGAAATTATTTAAATTTTTTAACATTACCGAAAGCAAAAGCCAATAAATGTACAATTAATTATAGTTAGATATACTACATTGAACTTTGATGTTTTATGTAAAAATAACCATAAGCAATATCGAAAAGATTTTTGGAATGTAGGACAATTATTTACGTTTTATTAAAAATAAAATAAAATCTTGCTGAAATTGATAATATAAGTACGCTTTTTTTATAAATCAAAAAAAGGCTTTTGAAAAAAATGACTTTTTCCACAAAATTTGCTCTCCAGGCTACGTTTTTGAGCGGGCGGCGGCAAATGAAGTGGCAAACTCATTAGAATAAATCTCTTTACAGTATAAAAATTTCAAATCGTCTCTAAGTGGCGTGACTTTTTTTTATCACGGTCATAAACATAGAATTCCGTTCAAAAATTCATCATTTTCGACCAATGCTGGACGTAGGGTGCATATCCAAAAATGCTTTAAACTATACCATTAAGCATTTTTGAAGTCTACTCTATCAAACTATGTAAAAAACTAATCCAAAAAATATCAGCAAAATATATATAAAGGTGTGTGAAGTTACCCCTTATCTGACCAAAAAACCCCATTTTTCAGAACACACTTTTAATTTTTGAGTTTAAAATAGTATCACTGCGAAACGGCTTAAGATAATTCAAAAAAGTTTTCTTTAGGAGTTTAAGAAAGGTCATTAGAATGACTTGAAAAAATTTTGAGCATTTTCTTTGAAAAATGAATAATCTATTGGCAAAACTATTAAAAAAGTCAAGGCGAAAAATGAAGATTTTGAAATTCAAAGTGAAATATTTTTTTAACTGTAAGAGTTACTATGGTACATGAAGCATGTTTTTGCTTTGTCTCGTAACCTAGATTTAAAAAAGTCCAAAAAACACTAAAATCGATGCATGGTTATAGAAGTTATACCCCTTTAAAGCTCTTTCATACTCGAGATGGTCAACTTTGACACCCTGTAGCACACCCTGTGTTAAAACAGGGTGACCACAGAAACATTTTCCTTAAAGGTTAGCTCCCGCTTTTCAATTTTTGGGAACACCATTTCCCGATTGGACCAGTAGTTTAAAACATCTATATTTATTACCATGTTTTTTGTGTTTGGAACCACTGTGTGCCATTTGGAAAAAATCAACAATTTTCAAGCACTTTTTCATGATTAATTCTTAAGTATTAGAATAAGAAAATCAGATTTTTCGAGTGGTCATAGGTTATTGCAAAAAATCTGAGTTTTTAGAAACATTTTATTAATGTTTGGCAAAACACATATTTTGCCTTCTTGTCTGAGAGTGCTTTGAAATGCATTATTCAACTAATATTTTTTTTTTGCTTAAATTAGCATAAAGAAAAAAAATATAAATATTTTAAACTAATTGGAAACGGTGTATTTATTAAAAAAATAATCGATTGGATAAGCAATCATACGTATTTAATTAAGTAGGTATAATTACAAATATCAGTATGTGCAACAACATTATTTTGTAGTTTTAACAGAAACTTGGTTACAACAATCAAATAGGAAATAGATTTTGAGGATGGTACATGTGACTATCATTCGGTTGGCAAATAATTCAGTTGGAGCAACAAATCAGATTTCTGTGTGTATATACAATTTCGATTTGAAAAAGCAATAGGTAAACAGGTACCTGTCCACACACATATGGGTAAAAAAATATATAAATATAATGTATGTTCCATTTTCATTAAAATGTTTTAATTATATGGAGATATTTCTTTGTTTTCTTCATGATTTCACTTTTTTTTGACACTTAAAAAAAGTATAATTAATGTTCAATTTTCATTAAAATGTTAATGAAAATTCTTAAGATCCCAAAAACATTTTTGATTTTTATCAAAAACGGAAAATGCTAATAACAATCTATGTATAAACGACAAAATAACCATTATTCGATAAATTTTCAACGCTAAAATTTATTGTTTTAATATATAAATTGTTTTGATAAAAATTGAATAAAAACAAAAATTTAAATAAAAAGAGGGCCACATGGGCGCATTTAAAAAAATAAAAATAAAAAAATTCATGAATTTGCCTTAAATTTTATATATATATATATATTTTTATATAAAATTATGGCCCTTCTTAGGTCTTGTTGGCATCGTAAATTGGAGTTTTCTTATCTCCATATGCATTATATTTGGCTTATTTTGTTTTTTCTTGTGCAGGGCTGAATACAAGTTGCTTACAAGTTTCACTCGCTACTTTGTTGTTAGGAATATTAAATGGTAATTATATGAGTGAAATTTTCAAGGTTTTATGTGAAAATTCTGGAAATTTTCTACCAAACCTACATATTTTTAACAAGGCGAACTTTAAAATAATCAATTAGGATATAATCTTGTATTTTAATATAATTTATCTAAAATGTTTTATCGTTGCAAAAAAACATCATGAACTTTTTTTTGACCACAAACATTTTTTTAATATATTTATATGACATTCATCCTAGATTTCGTCATATAATTCGATTATTTATTTTAGACTAAATACCATAAATCAGAATAACCACTTAAAGCAAGATTCATGGGTCACAAAAAAATATTTTTTGTTAAACTAAAAATTTTAATTTCAATCTGACATCAAAACTTTTTCATATTTTAGATAAATTCTTTGCATTTAGTGTGCATACACTGGAAAACATTGTTACTTAGTAATTTGTACCATATAAATATTTTTAGTGTATTTTTAATTTTTCAGGAAATCTGACTCCAGTTTTGAAGTCTAATATGCGACTGTGGATTTCCCTTAGTGTTCAGTTTTATTTATAAGCATATTTTTTAGTTAAATTGCGCAGCTCTTAAAATAAAACATGAGCACCGACACTGGTAATAAATATTTTGGTCACACTGATTTTAATGCCGTCCCCAGTTTTTTCACTCATAGGCTAGATTTTTGGCAATGGTCTTTCATTTACCTCACAACAATAAAGTATTATTGAAAAATGTTTGAATTTAAAACCTACGGTTTAATACCATCACCCTGCTTTTTCGAATGTCATTTATTTTGCATGGAACCTAGCAAAATAGATACCTTATTGGTTAATAACTTCTGTGCGCTTAAAATTCGATCATTATCCGACCAAAAATTGGTCACATGACTTACGCCACTTTCAAAATAAACGGTTCATATATTTAAATAAAACAAAATTGTAAAACAAGGTCAGATTTCTAATTTTTAAATTTATTTACATTTTCTATGTACACACTTACAAGTCATTTTTATATCAGGGTATTTTCAATGAATGAATGAAATGTATAGTAAATGTTAATGTATCTTATTTGAGGTTTTGTGTAAAAAAAAAATTTTATATTCCTTTTGACATCAGTAGCAAAATCAGTATCAGCCCAAGTAAAGTAGTACATGAATTTTAAATTAGAACAGGTGGCATAAAGTCTTTTATTTTTTTGTTGAGCTTCTTATTTTAGATATTTTTTTTTATTATATTTTCTACACAAATTTTAAAAGAGGGTGAATATTTTGTTTCTTTTGTTAGTTTATTTTATTTTATTTTTGGAGATTTCATTGTTAAGTTGGGCGTTATTTTTTTTATAAAGTTAAAACATTCTACTGTTGATTTCCTTAAAAATTCTGTACCAAAAATAATTTGCATAAATGCTCAAAATT
Organism: Delia radicum; assembly: GCA_021234595.1. Lineage (NCBI taxonomy): Eukaryota > Metazoa > Arthropoda > Insecta > Diptera > Anthomyiidae > Delia > Delia radicum. The sequence goes on along the minus strand of CM037851.1, from coordinate 181,136,852 downwards.
TTTGCTGCGTGATATTTACATTTGTTTGCAGTTGAAGAAAAAAGCAAGGTATAATAAAGATATTTTGTTTAAGACTTATAATCTACGGCTTAATTTAAATAAATTATGGTGGTAGTGAACAAAAATGAACAATAATAGAAACAGCAAATACAATTTTGTAGACTCAAAGTAAAAGTTGGTTAAAAAAAACAAGTCATAAAGTTTTTTTATGAATTAAATATGACATAGAAAACAAAAAGAAAACAGTGGACGGCTGATATATTTCATTACAAAAGATAAATAATATTGTAGTAAAATTTTACATCTAATGAATTTACTTTTAATAATATAATTTAAACCACCATAAATGAATCCAAATCTATTTTCGAGTAAAATTGTAAAATTTTTCTCATATTTTAATTAATTTACAATTTAATAAACTTTAAACTTTGTTTTTGCTTTTGCTTTCAAACTAAATAAAAGACAATTCTTAAAACTTTTCTCAAATTATAAAAAACAATTGATAAAAAATCCGCTTTGTATTATTTTCTTTGCAGCGATTGTCGTGTTGTACGCGATCCACAAACTTTAAAATCAAAGGGTTATGGTTTTGTGTCCTTTGTCAAAAAATCGGTATGTTAAAAATAATATACAACCTTTCTTTTTAAATGGTATTTAAACCTTTCTCATAAACATTTTTTCATTAACATTATATTCCCTTTTAATGTACTTTTTTTTTTATTTCGTTTATATAGGAAGCTGAAAGTGCCATAACGGCTATGAATGGCCAATGGCTAGGCTCACGTTCAATTAGAACAAATTGGGCTACCAGAAAACCACCGGCGAGTAAAGGTAAGCATTTTTATTTTTAAAATATTATAAACCATCAAAAGAGAAAATTGTATAGATAATTTATTATAGACTCCTCCTTTCATGTCTTATAAATATGTAATTATTTTGTGTAATGCGAATATTTTGCAAATTATCATATAAAATACATATTTCATATTTTTTCGAGGCTACCAACAATACAGATTATCAATAACACATTTTGTTTATGATATGTGTTGTAAAAAAAACAATAAAATTCATATTATGGCTACAGTGATGATCAAAACTACACAACACTATTTTCAACTATTTAAAAATTTCAATGAAAAAATAGTGCAAATTCATAAGCATAAATTTTTTTTTAATAACATAAGGTAAATTATTTTTGAAAAAACATTTTAGTAGCCCCCTGAAAATAAATGTTGCCACTTTCTAAGAACAGGTCCAATATATTTCGTGTTTTGCGATAATCGTTAGTGAGCTGGACCATTTTATAAAAGGTCTACTTTTTAGTGTTTTCAAGATATTTTTTTTTTGTTCTAAAAAACTGTATACAAAATGAGTATCAAATGAAATGTCTTTTGATAACAAATACAAATATATACACTTTTTTCAAATTGGTCCAGCTCACTAACGGTGGTTGCAAAAAATTAAATTTTTTTTTTTGTTTTTTGGATGTGCGCCCCGGTAGGGTCGTGGGTTTGATTCCCACCGGAGGCACGGGTCTGTTTTCGCTACAACGCGCCGAAGGCCATAGTAGCTAGTGCTCGGTAAGGGCAATAGAATATAATTTATAATTATATGATTTTTTATTAATGAAAAAAAAAAAAAAAAATTTGGAATTCTCATACAAAATGTCGAAGTTAATGTTTCGGCCCAATTTTATGTATAGTAGACTTTTCTTACAATATAAAAATTTGCTAACTGTTTTTGTAGAAAAATACGCTAAAAGAAATATATGATAATTACTAGAGATGTCACGAATAGTGTATTTGAACTTTACCGAATATTCGTTGTTAGAATTTTTGCCGAAAAGATTTTTCATTCACTTTAATGCAAACTTCACATAAAAATTCAATGTTCATTAAATATAGACGAAATAAAAGTGGAGCATAATACTTTTCTAGGTTGAAAAATCATCTGAATCTAATATATATAGACGTGTTCGACATTTTATAGAAACATGTTTTGTCAGGAAGTTGATTTCTTCAACTAAATATTTTCTTTTAACTGAATATTTCTGCAGAAAGCTGATATTATTTGGTATTCTGCCGAGTAGTAAAACATATCGAATATGCAGAAAAATACGTTTAAAAATATTGAACAAACATTTTTATGAGTAAGTCTTATCCTTCAAATGTTTTAAAATATTTGTCTAATCTTCATGAAAACAGGCTATTAGTTTCTAAAGCTTTTATTTAAAGAGAGGAGACGATTTCCGTTTTTCGGCCAAATTTTTTTTAAAAAATATATTCTTTCGATTTTAAGTTAAGGCAATGATATTTAACTCATTATTGTCATTTCATAGATCCGCTGTACATATTTTAACCAAACTTTGTAGATGTTTAGAACTATGCTTCATTAAGAAATTTTTAAAATTTTTTACCTTAAAGCACTCTCTAGTGAAAATATTAGCAAACAAAGTAGAATTTTTTACAGAATATAAATCCTTTTCTTTAGAAAGGTTGAGGTTAAGAAGAAGAATAAACGTTTTTCTCTAAAAATTATAAATACTATTAATTTTTAAATCAGATTAGCCTAGTTTCTGCATTTTTATGGACAGGCGACATCAGTGATTTTTCATTTGAATTGTTTTATTATTTGTGTCTTATAATTGTCAGATTGTCTCTATGTGATAAATTTTTCAACAACCTGCGGCTGTAAGAATCAAACCTGCGCTCATTTTAGACTACAAACGTAAAAATACCAAGTCATGATCGTTTAACGATCACACCCGAGTATGGCCTCGAAATTGCAGTTTTCTTTCCTTTTAGCTTTTCTGTTATTGTATATTATAATCAGAAGTGACAACACTAACAACACAAATATTCTATTTTTAGATTTTTGTTTAGTTTTCTAATCTCCTCCGTCTCTATTTCACAAATTTTACCAGATTGACGTATGGTTTTTACGTTCACTGTTGACAACTTTTGCGATTTAAGTTGAGACATCGCCGCAGGGAAAATTTTATAATGTATTTTAGTACAGTGTTATTTTAACTTCATATAGACAGTCGCAAAATGGTTGGATATATTTTAGAAATCAATTTTTTTTTATAATTTTGTGAACAAATCTTTTTTTTTTCAAGTTACCTATTTTTAATATTTTTTGGAAAAATGTCGTGGTTTTTCACAATTTATCAGAGTGCGTATTTGAAAACCATGAACTGGTCATTTTAGTTCTTTCTTGTATCAACGTACAAAGATAAGAAATAAAATATTTCTATTCCATTTATTTTCATTTCTAACTAAATCAGGCTCTCATTTTCTTGTTAGTGTTATGAGTGTGTGATCTACTTGATTTTCTTTCGTGAAATGATATCGTTTTGAGCATGCACAAAAAAATATTTTCTTTTCATCAGAAGAAGGTACGGTAAAAAACTAATGAATTTATTTGAAGTAATATAGTTAGCCGATTATAGTTATAGTTAGCCGATTTTTTTGCAACGTGTCTTTAAAGCCATATACATTTTTAAGATCCTAAAACGTTTGATAGGGATACAGCGATAGAATAACAACGCAGTAAAATACATATTAAAATTTGAAGTCTAGTCTAAAAACGTTTTAAAAAATATTGAAATTTGTATTTCCAGCGTTGCCATATAATGATTTGAAAATAACAGTTTTTCGCATTTTTTGAAATCCCTTTTTTCAAAAAATATTTAAAAATATAAGGAAGACCTGGGTAATAAACGCTATTTATTGGTATCGATAAAAACATTAAAAAAGGTTCAGATATTAAAAAATTTTTCATTCAAAACGTACTTTTTGAAGAAAATTACTACCCGAGTAAAAGCATTAATATGGTGGCAAATTTAATTAGATAGGGTCCAATAACTAATCAGGTACAATTTAATCCGAAAAATGGTGTATACGATTGTATCTACGTATATCAAATTTTATTTAATTTCTTCAAATTATATACAATTGATTCCGAATTTTGACCAGATATTATTGTACTTAATAATATCATAATACATAAAATTAATAATATCATAATACATAAAATCATTTACAAATTTTTGAATGAAGTATAAATTTTAACAAATTTTGCATGAAGGTGAAATTTGAATTGTAAATGTGAGAAAGGTTTAAAATAAAATTGTAATTTTCAAACTATTTCTTTTGAAATAAAATGGTGATTAAAAAGTTTCAAATCGTATCGAATAAATGTTTCTTAAGAAGTGTGTATGGGTACCTCTCTCAAGTGGTTCCTTCTCATTTTCACTCATAACTTTTGAACACCTGTACCTATTTGGCTCATTTTCATTACCAAACTTTTCGGGAGGATGTACATCAAGCTAGATAAAAAGCAGTCTGTACTGTGAGCAGGCTGTACTGTGCTTTCGCGCCGTGATTGCCATTTCAACAAACCAAAAAAGGACATAGGCTTAAAACTCAATAAGGATCAAGAATATATATACCATATGCCGAATTTTGAAACGGAATGACAAACTTTTGATTACTCTAATCACATATTGTGAAGGATATAAAAATATTTTTTTTTTCATAAATTTTGAAGACAAACAAAAACTATATTCCAAATATAAAGAATCAGGAAGCTTCCTTATTGTGAGTTTGCTATTTTAAATTTATTTCTTTGCTTATATCGATTTCCAAATTATAAAATGTAATCTTTAGTCTATGAAAAGAAAGTATGAAATGACAATAAATGATATTTTAAAATTAAATTGTTTGTATATCAAAGTAACGTTTGTTTTAATTAGGTTTTGCACTAAGATTTTAAGTATTTTGACTACGAATTTTCATGATATTTTTAATCCTCGAAATTTTCTTCTTAAGAAATAAAATAAAAAAACTAACAAATTATAATAAGCTCCAAAAAATTGTTCAGACTTCTTGGAGGTTGAGGCTTGTAGTATTTGATACTGGTAAATGTCATAAATTTAACTGGAAGCATTTTTGAACGTCATGTATTACAAATCAATTGTTGGTAAAGGCATTACAAAAAAACACCATAAACGCATATGGAATATATACATTCCGAATTTTGAACAAAAGATTTCTTCACGAAAATAGACTTTTATTCCTCTAACCGGCAATCGCGTCTACAAGCGGGGAATTTTAAGTTGATCATAAATGCTCCATGTGAGTGTTTTATAATCAGAAATTAAGCTATTTCTGTAGAAAACTGGGAACGAACTTTCTTTTATCGTTCGCCCAGAGGCGCGAGATGTTTTCCGGACCTGGCCTATTTGTATTATTAGTGTGTATTATTACTCATATGGAACAAAAATTTGTTTCCGTTTTGCCTCGTTTAATTTCGGAGATACCTGCCATTTAAAAATCGGACTTTTATAAAATGGCTAGTATTTCCAAAACTAAGCGAGATATACATATTTGTCGGATTTTCTCTTTCTTGTTTAGTTTTGGAAATACCGACCATTTCAAAAAGCTCAATTTTATAAAATGTCAGGTATCTCGAAAACTAGCGGGATTGCGAAAAACTCACAAAATATTTGCAAAACTTGATCTATTGTACCGATTATAGAAATGAGTTAAGTGTTCCGATTCCACTCGTTCTCCGTTTAATACCATTATATTACATAAAAATATTTCATAAAAAATTAATCCCACGGTATAACTCCCAGACTTAGCCTATTTGTATTATCTGCGTTAATTAATACTCCTGAGGAGCAAAAAGTTTGTCAGTTGTGTGTTTATTGCTTCAATTTCACTTTTTCCACTCCACTTCTCTCTACTTTACATTTTCTCTTTACTTTACAAAGCAGACTGAAAATTGACAGTTCTTTTCGTTTATAGTCACTTCGCTTGTAGTCCATTTAATGATATAGTCCACATTTTGCGCTTTTACTGTCAACTCAAACTAATTTTTTTTTTTTTAAATATGTACGATGCAGTTAATTCAGTTACCAAAAGTAACATTGTATGCAAACAATTCAATTTATAGTCACAATACAAAATTTTTTTTAAATAATTGTAATATCTATAAATTTTTGAGTTTTAAATTATTATTAAGCTGTAAGCTTTTATTCTTTCTACCTGTTATAATATTAACAAAATTTTATATAGTCACATTAATTGATTGCTAAATATATCCAAAGTAGTTTATATGCAACGAAATGCCACTTATAAAAATTAGGCATATAGTCACATTAGCGATATAGTCTATACTTTGTGTGATTGAGCGTTTTTTTCACAATTTTAAATGTCTATATATATATATATTTTTATTTAGTTGATTCATTATTAATGAAAATTAAATTTAAAATTAATAACGAAATTAAATTCTCAAGTCATTATCATTTATTAAAAAACTAACAATGAAAATAATTTCATTACCATTGATATCAATGCAACGGTAGAGAAATCATCATTTCATTAATCCAATTAATTTATTAGCTCCATGTATGGTGTATATTGCACCCAAGTTTGGGTGACAGATGAAATTACTATATCCTTTATTCGTGTACCAAAGCTTCAACTACATAAATTCCCTGCGGGAAATGGACCAGTCGCTGGTATGGTCATGGGACTAGAACTTTGTGTGTATGAACCTGTCCTAGTTTCGGTTCTGTTATATGAAAGTAACCGGTACTTTTAACATGGGCTTGTCATAGGAGGTGACCATTTGCTACCTTACTGTGTGACGTCTCGTATAACTTCACCAAGGTAACCTATTACCATACAGACTGAAATGACTATACTACGGGAGTAGTTAGAAGTATGTAGTGTCAAAGTATGACCATTTTAGGATTTATGTGATATGCAACAGAACCAGTGGAGAAAGAATTATCACGTGACTGGTGTAGGTGTACGTATCTTAGAAATGGAGAACAATTTTTGAAGGAAAACTAGTCATATATTAAGCGCAACGTGTTCTGTAACAGAGGTAGTTTGACTAAAATAGTTTTGAGACGTACCACTGCACTGGTCTAAGGGGTTCATGTCGCCGGGCATGCGAAAAGTAATTAGCAAGTAACCTGTCAGTTTTTATTCAGCGTATGTCATATTATGCACGAGTTGCTAAATAGCCCGTCCGGAACCAATCACTGCACTTTTAAAAAACAGTGTGTCTTACACCCTGTTCAAAAAAATCTTAAAAAAGGCACAACAAAAATCAATTTTATAATTAGCTTATTTTGTCTATACCCAACAAAAAACTAAGTTTAAGATCGCGACGTTTGGCAAGAAATCGCCATATCTGGTAGCCCTGGTCACAGTTTTGTGTTCAGTTCTTTTAAACCAGTGGAGTGTTACGTCTTCATTTCGACTGTCACATAGTCGGTACAGATAAAATTCCTTCAGTGTTATGTCTGCTGTGTAGCAGTCAAGGGACTGAATCCTTTGGCACTTATTGCCATGTTTTCATCCACTGCTAACGGTTTTGAACCAGTTCAATGACCAGTAATAAATTCAACTGCAACGGCTATAGTTGCTTCAGTACACTTTGATGATATGTTACTTTTTCTCCAGTTACATGATATATCTGGTAGCAACCAGTGAATGTCTTGTCACCATAACTATAGTCACGTCATTGGTCATTTCACCAAAATTAACACTTTTTGGTGCACCACAATTTTGGTTTCACCAGTTTCGTGACGTGCCCCAAATCATATATCACAGATTTGTCACTTTGGATCAATCGACCCTTCGTTTCCCGCAGGGTTAATAAAGAGCGAAGTTATAGAGTTATGACAGTATGTTACCACTGTGCATTTAAAATATTTTAAAACAAAAACTAAAGGTTTCTTATTCACATAAAGAGGTAGTTAATTTTTCATTAAAGGATTGTACTTTTTTAAACAACCAGTCTGATAAATTACTTATATATTATTAAATATAAAATTATACCCTAACAATCTTAAATACTTGAAGCACAAAAATCCCAAAAAAGCAACCATAAAAAATTACCATGGAGAAAAACTGCCTAAAATACTTATTTGTCTAAATGAAAGGCGTCTTTTATGACAATATTATTAATGCAAAACTCAAAAAAAAAAAAAAAAAAAAAAAAAATTAAACAAAAATTTACCATAAACCATGAATACTGTTTTTGTATTAATATCTGAAAAATAAAAATGTTAAGAAACCCCTTGTAGTACAATACCTTTGCGTTTAAAAAAACGTTTAGAAAAATAAGCGAAATATAAACACGATTTTTATTTCGTTTTCTTCTTTTTATTATTTTTTTGGTTTATATGATACATTTTTTTTTATGATAATAGTTTCGTGTTGAATAAATAAAATAAAAAAATCGTAGAAAACTTATAACAACGACAAAATTTATATCCTTGATTTGGTAGACATTTAACCCAAAGTAGTGTTTGGGTCTGAGAAGTGAAAATATGATGATGATTTGGAGGGGTGATTTTTATATTACAGTTTATTAGTGAATAACGGTATTTGCTAAACAATAAAAAAAGGTAATAAAATAATAACAAATAAAAATTATGTTAAAACATGCAAAAATATGTGTTAACTTTGATTTATAACAAACTAAGTTGTATACGATTATAAATACTACAAATATATAAACAACTTAGTTTTTAATTTAGTAACACAAAAATGTCAATAAAATTATTGTTCTACAGTAGGAAACAAAATCCGGATGGTAAATATATTTGAAATTTGAGGAAAGATTGCTAATTTCTAATTAAATCAGTTGTAAAGAGGGAATAAGGTTGTAGTACTGTCTTTAAATAAAACATCTTGATAGAAAAAAAAATATTTTTGATTATTGTCAGACATCGTTTGGTAATTAATCGAATTAAAAATAATTAATTTTTATATAATTAATACCAATATACATTAAAAAGCGAAGGCTAATATAACATAACATTTTTATTTGACTAAATACAAAAAAAAATTTTTAAGAATAGAAATATTTAAATAAAAGTATACGAATGTCTAGCATAATAAAGTGTAGTAAAATTACACTACACTGAGAGAATTATCTGGATGATATTAATGAATTTCTGATTCAGATCTATGTCACTTTTACTCGTCCATTGAAACTTTTTATTAAATTAATGAAAAATTTCGTATCATTTATTAAATACTTTTTACGATTATAGAAAAAGTTAAATTAAAAATAATTTCATTAAAACTGTAAAGCCTTTTCATGAAGTCTAAGCTATTTTTCAATCATATTGTGAAGAAACCTTCATTAGTTTAGTGAAAAAATTTCATTAAACATCGTCCAAGGAATTCTCTCTGTGTATCGTCTGGTAATTTAAATATTTTGTACTATTTTTTCACTAGACACAAAAGTTTAATTAAAACCTCAAATTGTATTTACATTAAAAAAAAATTTTCTTTAAGAAGTAGTTTTAACTTAAAAAATTTATTATCCTAAATAATTATTATGGCTAAAAATTATGTTTGAATTACAAAATTATTTTACGTGTAAACGTTTTTTCTTATTTCTTTAATCTTAACAAAATCACACTGAAGCATAAAATAAAATTCAGGTAATCCAAATTAAGTAAGGGTGGTACGCTTAAGTAAAATTATCGTTTTTTTCGTGTTTTTGGAGGAAAATGTCAAAAATGTCAAGATTTATTTGTGATATCACTTTTTTAAAAACGTTGTGTCGTAAATGCACACATTTTATTGACATTAAAAGTGAGTATGGAACAAAAAATTCAAAGAATTTTAAAATCAGATTTTTGCAAACGCTACACATTTTATTCACAATTTTCATAAAACTAATTTATTCAATAAAAAAATAATAAACTAGTAAAAAAGTTGAAAGATAAAATTTTCTTAATGTTGTTTGTTCGGTAAAAGGGACCATGGAAAAATTTTAAAAATAATGTATTTGTACACTAATGTTTTGCCATGCTTGTTAACTTAACTGGACCGTGGATATAGTTTCGATTTTTTTTCGATGGGCTCTTAAGTTTTAGACTTTTTAAAATGTTTTAAATATAACATTAACTATTCTTGTACACTTTTTGAAATTGTTTACAACAAAAAAAAAAAAAAATTGAAAACTTATAAGTTTTTGGTTAAAGCTCTACCGATTGTGGAATCTCTAGCTTTTCTAAAACTTCGGGTTCTAATGAGATCTTTATCCACATATAAATACTAGTACCAACCTAGCTAATATGTTAGATTTGCTCGTTAAAAATTATAAATAAAAAATATATCGTTTGCAATTAAAAAGTAATCAGTATATAATAAACGCGGCATTCTGTTGCAATTCCATTTGATAACCCCTACAGCAGCTTTACATAAATCGTTTTAATAAAAAAATTTAAATAATTTTAAGTTTAAATAATTTGTTTAGTCGAATTTACATAACTAATCACTTTATACACCTTTTGGAATGTTTTTTAATTTAGGTCCACTTTACTAAACATGTTCTTAATACAGAAATAAATTACAAAATACTATTTGTAATATTAAACAAGTGTCGTAGAGCATTTAGGTGAAAACAAAAAAAAAATTTAAATTGGCACCAACAATTAGGTTTTGTAAATACAAACACCCTTTTGTTGATTTTTTTGTAATGTAGAATTGTAATAAAAATTTTTTCAGAAATAAATTTGAATTTAAAAATGAGGTTCCTTGAATTTACAATTTCTATTGTTGGTAACATCAGTTTTTTCTGTATAATGCGGACATTTTGAGCTTTTTTGAAAATGTCTTTATCGTCCCAGTAAAATATTTCCCTATTTTTTTCAATTAAATCGGTTTGCTGAAATTTTAAAAGAAGTCAATTAAAATTTAATTGAATCGATTAAATATTTGCTCAAATTCGGAACTTGCTCGGCATTTTTTTATATTATCGCTCAAAAGCAAACATTAACACGTTGTTGTGGTTTTTTGTAATATTTATGTAGTTTTTTTTATAAATGTTTATGTTTAGCGGTATTAGTTACAAATATTTTAAATTCATTTCAATTAGATTAGATATTAATTCTTATTAGGTTTATTACTTTATTAAGTTGTATAATTTAGTTTCAGTTATTTAAATCTGAATATTTACTTAAACATTATCATAAAATTGATAATGTAATTTTTATAGTTTAATTTCGTTTAATAATAATTTAATTTTTTTTTTAACAGCAGGAAAATGCAAAAAATAAATTAAAATTTTTTTTTCAACAAAAAAAATACTCTGATTTCAGCAAAAGGTATAATTTTTGCAAAGAAAAAATCCTGCGCTTCAATAGAAAGAAAAAACTAATTTTTGTGTGAATTTGATCATATAAGTATAAATAAATATGCAAACAAAGTGAGAATTTCATGCCGGTTTAAATGCAATGTTATAAAATTCAAGCTGTTAAAAACATTTGGTATGGCAACAACACGTCTATAAAAAACATTTTTTTTCGCAACAACTCATTTTTAATCAAATGAGTTATTATTTAATTGAAAAATAATTCAAGTAAAGAGCTATCAATTTTTAATTGAATCAGCAATTATCGTTGTTGGCGGAATTTCAGCAATTAAAGTTTTTGAATCGGTGGTTTTCGTAATTGAAACGGCTTTTTATTTTTTTGTGTGTACTTTTTTATTACAATTAACAAGGGATGTCCATTGAGGTTACTACTGACCTCGGTAACATGATACTACTCACTTACAGGTAAAGAGTGATAAAAAACTTTTTATATAAATTTCTAATTTTTAAATCGAATATTATTTTAAAATTGTCAAATTTGTAGTAAAGATTAAATTATAGTAAGTTGAATTTACAAACGAACTAATTATATCATGAATATGATGTTAATAATGGGAGGCAGTAATACCAAGAGTTTCGAAGTAATGCAAGGGTAAAGAGTTTTACTTATTACCAGGTAACATGTTCCGTCATACCAACCTATTACCTAGGTTTTGCTGACACTTTTCTATATTAGTTGCCACAAACAATTGATCTATGGCCCAAAAATACACAAAGAGTTGACAGATTAGCTGATGTATTTGTTATTTTCAACTTACAAGCGGAGTCTCCCGCTGAATTCTCCCCGATTATAATGAGGATAGTATATGTGATAAAGAAAAAAAAAAACAAGGGGCGGGCACAATCTTATGTTTAAGGGTTAAAATGTTGGTCCAAAATCAATAAATTTTTTGTGGAAACATTTCTGATAGAAATGAAAATCCACTATTTTTAACGTTTTGATGTGCAGTTGTATATCTCAGAAACTACACTGTATATCTCAGAAACTAACAGTGATGTATCCCGAAGCGGACCCTCAGATTTCAATGGATTTTTGATATGTTGTAGAGGAGAGAAATTTCATTTCATTTATTCAGTCTATGAAAACAAAAATTCCTTACAGACTATGATTAAATCAAAAATTTACTTTAAATAAATATAATAACTTTAATATAATATAACTTAATTACTTAAAAACAATATTAAGAGACAGCTTAAATTTATCCTTGGACGTTGAAAACTCTGTATAAGATTTGCGTTCTTGATTCTGTTGCAGACTAAAATTGATTTTATTTAAATGAATAAACGGACGAGTTAGCGTACTATTAAGAGCATATTCAGTGCGATGCTGTGTCACATTAAAAATACCAATAAATCTTAAACTTCTAGGAGGGACATAAAATTGAATAAGAGACAGCAAATTAGGACAGTCAGTTACACCATTTATTGTATCAAAGACAAGTAATGCCGACTGGTATAATCTACGATATTCTAAAGTCTGCAAACCTAATAATGTTCATTTCGATTTATAAGAAGAAACTTCTAGGAGGGACATAAAATGGAATAAGAGACAGCTAATTAGGACTGTCAGTTACACCGTTTATTGTATCAAAGACAAGTAATGCCGACTGGTATAAACTACGATATTCTAAAGTCTGCAAACCTAATAATATTCATTTCGATTTATAAGAAGGAATGGGATCAACAAAGATAAGTGACCTTAAAGCGAATTTAATGAAAATTCATGTAATTCAGAAACATCTTAAAATGAGGAAATTTTACGAAATATTTTCAGATCATCCGCATACAAAAGAAATTTCGATTTTTTAAAGCAAGCTGAAATGTCATTAATAAACAAATTGAAAAGAAGTGGACCCAAAACACAGCCCTGCGGCACTCCAGACGTTTGAAAGTAAGGCTTAGACTCAAAACCTTCAATAACAACCTTGCATACTCTATTTGATGAATATGATTTAATCCAATCTAGAAAAAGAGAATGAAGACCGAACTGCTGTAGTTTTAAAAACAGAATGGTATGAGACACTTTGTCAAAAGCCTTTGAAAAATCGGTATACATAGAGCTTGACTACCCTGTTCCAGAGCTTTAATACAATATTCACTTAATACAGTAAGGTTCGTTGTCGTTGATAAACCCGTAAAAAACCCGTGTTGATTAGGTGTTATCCACGACTTTGTAAAAAAAAACAATCTTTTATAGATGACATGCTCAAATATTTTTGAGACGCAAGATAATTTAGAAATAGGTCTGTAACAAGTTACATCATCCCTCTTTCTATCTTTAAAAATTGGAGTTATCATTGCAGACTTCCACCCGTCAACAAAAACACCCTCTTTAAGAGATAAATTGAAAATATGCGTTAGCGCAAATGTTAACGTCAAGGCACATTTTTTTAAAAAAATGAGCACAAAGGCCATTAGCATCTGATTTAAAATTATCCTTTGTTAGCAAAAGTTCATTATAAACCTCCTCCTCGGTGACTACAATAAAACCAATATCCAAATTGGTCAAAGGGGTTGAAAAAGTAAAATTTATTGAAACAGCAGGCTCGAAATTTGAACTAAAAAAATCTGCAAATAAATTAACGGAATTATTACAAGAATGCGAAATATCATCCCCTAATTTAACAATCGAAGGAATATCCGATGATTGTTTTTTAGATTTTATAAAAGACCAAAAAGCCTTTGGATTACTTCTAATTTCATGCTCTTTCTCAATAAGAAATAGCTTGTTAAGAAATTTATTTAAAAAATTAAACTCACGCTGATAATGAAAAAATTTATTTTGACATTCAAGATCACCGGAATTAACAAAACGTTTATGAAACTTGTTGCGATGATTTTTAAGCTTCTTAAGGCCACTGGTGTACAAGGGAAGCTTACAAGGCTTGGCTTTCCTGTATGGAATATTTTCCTTACAAATTGTTAAAACTTTGCGCAAAAATTTTTCATAACACATCGCAGTCAAATGTCCCGAAAAAAATTGCAGCCAATCAACCGAACTAAGTATAGAGTTTAGCACGTCAAAATTACATAAATTGAAATTAAAATTATTATAATTTATGGATTGAGAGTATTTAAAAATGCATAGTCTTCCATTTCAATTATCAGTGGAAAATGATGAACATTAGGTGGAGATGTTGGCAGTAAAGACTCATAAATCTTAAATTTACAATCATAAGAAACAAAAACAAGATCCAAAAAACGGTTAAGTTTATTAGCAATATAATTAATTTGAATCAAATTTAAACTCATTAAGCTGTCAATAAAATCAATTTCATGATTTTTATTAACATTGACCGGAATAAACAAAGAATCATCAGAAAATTTTGACCAAAAAATATCATTAAGATTAAAATCTCCTAAAATACAAAGGTGTGGATTTTCTGCCATATTTTCATCTATTGTTAAAATGTTCGAAATGTGAGCAGCAGCTGGGGTTTTAAATGACATTAATTCCTCATCCCAATTTGCTACTATCCAAAGAGCTTTTACACAGTTATCAAAATGACAAGGTTTAAAAATGTCCTTTAGTTCCAATATATCATTATTAACTTTATTGATCTCAATTTTAAATCGTCCTAATAACCGCAGTTGCGCTCGGATCATATCATGTTGGTGTGTTAATGTATACTTTTCAGACATTTTATTTCCAATTTTTATAGCTAGCTCGTCGTACCTTATTGCTTTCGACACATGGTCATTTCTTAATACAGGAAATATTTTAGTTTTTAAAATATCGTTTGCAGCCGCATGTTTTTATTTTTTTGACCACATTTTTTCAAATGAATTCTTAATGTTTTTTTCGAAAAAAAAGCTTTACAAGTTTTGCAACATGCGTAGTCATCAGCGTTATTTTTAAATTTACATTGTTGCCGCCTACTAACAATAAGCATACCGCTATTTAAATTTTTTGAAGTGTTGTGCAAAAAATCACCTTTTTTCCGAAGTTCATTGAGAATATTTAGCCGATCTTTGCTGTTTTTCGGAAGAGACATCGCTTCTTTAACATCTTTAACATCTTTAACATCTTTTTCAGATTTAAGTTTTTTTTTAAAGTGTCTGGATATTTTTGTTTGTAAGGTTTTACAAAAACAACAAAAATGCGTCTTTGACTTGCTAGACTTGCTTTTTGGTACCACCAATTTCGAAATAGTTACCGGGCTTTTTATAATTTAAATTTTTTTTGAATTTCCTGTTAAATTTAGATCATTATTTTTTTTTTACTCTGTTGTCGAGTTCGGAAAATATTCTGATGTCGAGTTCGGAAAGTATTCTAATGTAGAGTTTGGAAAAAGCTCAGATGTCGAACTTTCGTTTAATTGTATTGGAGTGATAAAAGTAGAGTTTAAAATTTCTGAATCTTCAGATTTCAAAAATGAAGTATCTGTTTGACCTGATATATCTAGTGTAGTACTGTTAAATTTTTTATTGATATTGGTTAAAGATGGTGATAAAAAATCAAAATCTTTTAGTTGATTGGTCTTTAAAGATGAATTTTTTGTGAAATTTTTTTCAACATCTGGCTTTTCATCCAACGCATCCAAAATATTTATTTCATTAGTATGAAGTCCTGTTTGATGGTCTGATTCTTCGCTATGTGAAGATAAAAGAGTCGAAAGGTCATCTAATGATGAAAGTAAATAATGCTCAACTTGTGTTATAGAAGGCGATGTTTCTTTTTTAAAATTTTCAAAATTTATTTCTTGTACAGTATTGGTAAAAAGAGGGTGCGTAGAAGTACAATTATTTCCATTAACAACGGTGCTTTTGGGCATTTCATTTTTGTTAGTTTCATCTTTTTGTGGATCATTAGCAAAAGTGGTTTTAGGAATTTCATTTTTGTTGTTACTTTCATCTTTTTGTGGATCAACAACCGTTGATTTTTGTTTGATTTTTCTTTTTGAGATTTTAATACGTTTTGATTTTTGATTTTGTTTTGATTGATTTTGTGTGGTTGGGCAAGTTGAGCTCTCAGGATTTTGTTGTTTTTTGTACATTAAATCCGTAATAACGGATTTGTCATCTAAAATAGAATTTCCTTAATTAACATTGGACTAAAAGCATTGTTTTCTTTACTACACTTTAAAATATATATAAAGCACTGCTCAAAATCAAAGCGCAATTAACTTCCGCTTTTTTGCATCTTAAACGGCTTACTAAAAAAAGTTGTTTCTTTTATTTAAAAATATAATTTTATTGACAATTTTAGAAATCAGATGCTTGGATATTTCTCAAGCTTTGAAGAAAAAATGTCAGTTTTACGGAGGTATATATGACACACATACAAATAATTTAATATTGAAGCTAAAAATAGATACTACAAGTTGATCTAACAAACCGTTTAGATTATCTATAATACATAAAGATAAATTATAATGACTTCTTACAGCTACTAAGATACCACCTCTTAATAAGCCAGTGCTTTCGGCACTTCTGTCCAATCTAGTTTGTAAATAACAAGCACAATTATTTTCAATTTTTCATTTTTTTTGCAAAAAGTTTATCAGAAAAATTTTTATTTCGTAGAATTGCAAATATTTTTTTAACTATAGCTAAATTTCTAATTATAAGCCCCAATACTTAAAAATAAAGGATCGCATCTCCGATACATACAATTTTTCTGATTTTGTTGAATTGATTTATTTAACGTTAATCATCGTTAAATTTTTTTTTTTAACTAAAATGAATAAATACGGTTTTAGCTTTGCTTTAATTATACTTTTAATAATTAACTTCATACAGCTTTTTATTGCAATTAAACCAATGAAATGTTCCATAAACGAAACTACTTAAACAATTTTCTGATAAAATTAAAAATTTAATTATTAAAAAGGATTTTTGATGTCTAATTAAAATTTACTAATTATCTTAAAATATTTGAAATATTTTAACCTGTTACTAATAAATTTCAGCTTTATCAAATCAAAAGCCTAAAATAACAAAAAGAGTACTTACTAAACTTTGAACGCACGCACAAACTTACTCCCCTTAAATCTTTTCAATAATAAGTTAGAGGTATGTTTATTAAGGGGGCATATATTTGTGTGCGCTAAGGATTTTGAAGTCATAAACAGACTGATATCATTTAGTTACGAAATGTAGTTTTAACTATCTACACTCACAGAACAAATTCGGTTGTATCAGCCGATTTTTTTCCAACTGAATTCGGTATTGCACACTAATTTGCAAGGTTGTAGCAACCGAATCAATTCGATTGGATGAAATCGCTCGACTGTTTTGTGTTTTGTTTATATGTACTTTACTATTGTCTCAAACCAAAAAAGAATTTTAATTTTGAATGTGCATAGCAATAGCATTATTAGGGATACAAAAATTGTTTCCACTAACAAATCCTTTTGGCTGTATCGATAAAAGTAAAATTTTTTGGATCACTTATAAAATTCGTAATTATCTTTCAAATTCGCGTTTCTTTGGAAGTCATAACATTTAGTTGCTGCAGCCAAAGGCTCATAGAGTGGTCCTTAAGTGGTTAACATTTTATTTTAATTTTAAATAATCAAATGGTCTCAATATTAAAATTAAAAACAATGTATCCTTGTTTTTTTTTTTTTTTTGTAAATTCAAAATAATAAAATGTTACCCTATTGTTATATGTATGTATGTATATTTGTTTGGTTATTAAAGTATATTGCCTAATTGTGTACAACTTTACAAAAAGTTTGATTTATAACACAAACTCAATCTAGCACAAAATATATTTATTCACTTGTTTTTAAGGTCGACTGCTTTAAGTTAAAAGTCAACTGTGAAATAGTTACCGTGGAAATTTGTCATTTTGCCATAAGTTTACCAATAAAAGGTAGGCAGTTTTTTTTTTTTGTTTTCTTATCAGAGAGGAAAGGGGTTTTATATAATGTTTTTGTAAAAGTACATTCAACAATATGAATTAAGTTAGAAGAACTTAATTAAGTTCTCAAAATGTAATGAAGTGGTGGCAGCAACCAAGTGGTGCTACTTATTACATACAAACAGTTAGAACGGTTAATAGTAGTAGTAATTGCTGTGAAGCATTTGCATATTAGCTATATGTGTAAGAATGTTGGGGTGAATGTGTGTACGCTCCTATCATTGTATGAGATGATGGAGGCCTAACTAAAACCGGAAACGTCGTATTTCGTTTAAAATTATGATATCAAGTAAAAATAAAATACACAGAAACAAAACAAAAAGTTATTCAAATAAAATAATAAATGTAGAAAATTATAATTAAATTTCCTACTACTTTCAATGATACCGTTGTTGAAAATTAAATTCTTAGGGGAAGAAAACGGATATAATAATATAATTTAAGCTCATTAATCGATATGTATATATAAACGGAACTATTTTTGAACACACTTAACCGTTTTTAAACCAATGCACAATGGTAAAATGCGGCCAAAACAAAAAAAAAAATTTTGGATTTTTTTTTTAGAAATTTTGATGTCAACCGAAAATTTATATTCCAAATAAAAAGAATTATCCACCTTTGTTATTGTAAGTGATACATCTAAATTTAAACTTTTCTTATATCGATTTCCTAATTAAAACAATTGTTTTTCAAACTATGAAAACAAAGTAGAAATGACGAATCCTTTTGAATTTAGTTTTTTATAAAATTATATCTATATCAAAATTAGTTTTGTTTTTAATCATTTCTTGGTGATTTTAAGTATTTCGAATATATATGTCCATGATTTATTTAATCCTAGCATTATAGTTTTAAGAAATTAAAAAAAGTAAGACTACAAAATTTTAATAACACCCAGAAAATTGTTGGCTCTTCTTGGCTTTACATTATTTGATAATACCTAATGTCATTAGTAAGTACTATCTATTTGAGGTGCCTTTTTTATCGCCATTTATTTAACCCAGATAGCGCCGGAATTTTTTTTTAAACTTTAAAAATATGTACAGAAATGCACGTGCCTAACGGCGCTTTTCTCTAATTTCTCAGATGTTCTTTTAAAAGGACGGTTGCGCCAAGTGCGTTAACTGGAAGCATTTTTGTGACTTTATGTATTGCAAATGAATTATTGGTAAAGTCATCATAAAAGTACCAAGAAATACAAATACAATGTACTATATATATTCCTAAATTTGGAAAAAAAACATTTCTTCGCATCAGTAGATACACGTAATTCCGATTTACACGACACTATTTTTATACGATTTCGCTTTATCACGATTTTTTTATTTCTCGTGTAAATCGAGGAATATGGAAGTTACTTCGACTTACACGATTTTTATCGATAATGCGCCAGGTAATCATCAAGATTTGGAACACGAAAATGTCCAAGTTATATTCCAGGCAAAGAATACCACTTCTCTAATAAAGAATTGAACAATAATTCGTCACAGCTTCTTATAACAAATATATATTTATAAATCTCCGCGGACTGAAGTTATCGCGAACATCGAAACAGAAATTTTTGAAATACTCTCGAGTGATGATACCGATTCTTCACCAACCAGAAAGATATGATTATTTGTCGAGAAAACTGATTACGAATAAAAAGACACCGAAAATGATGGGAAATAAATTTTATTTAAATTATATTTTTTTTGTTACAATATTGTTTGAAATGCACTGATCTATTTTATGAACTGAATTATTATTTTTTATTAATAAATAGTAGACTGATCTTACTGATTTTTGCTTAATTTATAATAATACCTGGATTTATGAATTTTTTATGTTATTCCAGGCCTTACAAAATATTTTTTGGTTTTATGAATTTTATAACTAAGATTTAATTTTTAAATTAATTTATTTTATGAAAATGAATTTATTCAAGTTCAAGGCCATACTCTATATTTTTTTATTAGGATATTGTCCTAACAAATAATCTATAGAGTTTTTTGTTTTCAATTTATTAATTGACTACCTTTAATAATTAATTTATTTTGTTAGTTTTTTGTTTTCTTACGTTTTTTTGTTTGCATTAAAGCAAATAAATATATATAATTAAAAATTACTTTATATAAAGCATTTGTCTTTTTTTGATTTAGACGATTTTCCATACAAACTTTTTTGAATTCGATTTACACGATATTTTCTGGAACGGTGTAAATCAAGGGATAGGTGTATTTAAAATAAAATTTCATCAAAATCAGTCAATTTAATAAGACTATATATGTGGTTTAAATACAGACTATGTATGTGGTTTAAATATATTTTCTGTTCTTTAATAATCCTTTCTAAGTTGAAAATCATGCGATTAGCTGAAAAATGCAACTTACTTTTTTGTTAAGGGTTGCCGCAAAACAAAAGTATTTTTTTCCGAATTATTTTTTTTTTATTTTACGAACAAATTGCGTTATTCCGCAACACGAAAATCTTTCGTAAAATATACGAAATGACGGAATTTTGCGTACATTTAAAAAAGAATTTTTTATATTTTACGAACGAATTTCGATGTTTCTTTTGCTTCATTATAAAACAATTATGTAAAATGAAATAAAATGTTTTATATTTAACACAATTTTTTCTGTTTTTCAAATAAAAAGTTATCGCTCATTTATGCAAAATTTTTAAAAATTTGTATCATTCGATTTTTTGTTAAATTTACATTAATAATGTAATTTATTTAAAACCAAGATAGGCTAATAGGTATTTAATTTTTATTAATTAACTTTATCAATTCATTTATTATTTAGGTTGAAAAATTACTTAGAACTAAAATTTAATGGAATCAGTTTAAAAATAAATATCAAGTCACAATATTGGCGCACTATACGCAACAGATTTATTTTTGTTCCTTTCTATTTTACACTTAAATATTTTTTTGTATAATTTTACTACGTTTTTTCTTGAATACAATCTGAAGCATAGACTAAGCCAGTATTGCGAACGAACCTTTAATCTTTTTTTTTTTTAATGTAAATATAATTTAAGTATTATACTGTATTCAAATTAATAAATTATTTCTATACAGAGTTAAGAAATTATGGTTGTAGTGCAAGTTATGCTCTAGTTTTGTAAAAAAAAACTTTAAATTTTTATTCGATATTGGATCTAAAAGTAAAACAAAAAATTAAAATACTGTACAAAGCAGAAATAAAAATTATCGTATTTAATGTACAAAAAAATATGAAAAACCGTTGTTTTCGTTAAATTATTATATTTTTGCCTAAACTGAATTTCGTAGAATATATGAAATATTACTATATAGTACGTACAACATAACTATGAACATGTTTTTCGTAAAATGTTGCATGGATTTTTTTCAGTGTGGTTTCGCAAAAATTCTGCTAGTTTTTAAACACCTCTAATTTTCAACTTTTTATACTACTTTAAGCTAATTGCACATTAAATTTAATTCAATTAAGGTTAGATTTTTTCTATTTCGATGTCCTTTTACCAAAAAAAATAAATTTTTGTACATCACTGAGGATGTGGTCTTTAAAAAGTTAAGCATTTGCTAGAAACCCTTTAACTATGAGCCGCTATTAAACGCGAGTTTTGCAAAAGGAAAAACCCACTTGAACACTATATTAACTAGGATAATGTTTTTACCAAGTTTTACTAAAATCAGAAGAGGTAATGTTAAAAATATAGTTTTTTGTGCTCATTGTTTTTAAAATGTCCCTAAATCTTTTCAAAAAGTTTTTTATCGATCTTGTGTTAACGTTTTAGAAATAATGTCATCATAACCTGAAGCGTATAAATGAAAGATGTTGTTTCAATTAAAAATTTTGCTTTATTTCTGGAATCTGCAAACTTTAGTACCAAAAATGATCAAAAATTTAATAAAAAAAACTGAAGTATCTCGGAATACGAGGACTTTATTTTTATTCAAAACATTACCTCAAGATTACATAGTATTTCAATAGAAAAACTTTTTAAATATCCTACTGGAATTTCCTAGAAAACCATCTTTTCGTAATCTGAACGTTTTTCTGTACAAAAATGATTTTTATTAATTTAAATTACAGATTCGGTAACACAAACTGTTATAAATTGATCAGTTTCAGATTTTCTTCAAAACTTTTAACAAGCGATTTGAGCAAAACAAATTAAATATTGATAAAATAAAGATGTTTGCACATAGAACGACATTTAAGTTCTTATTTTTTGCATCAAAATCCTGTTTTTTCGTCAGCCGAGCACAGCTTTTGGATTTGGTCACTTTATCTATATATATAAAATAGAATGTGTGTTTGTTTATTTGTTTGTTTGTTTGTATGTATGTATTTTATAGGAGACCAGACCACTGGACCGATCTTCCTGAAATTTTCACAGTATGTAACTGGAACTCCGGAATGGTCAATAGGATACTTTTTTTTTGGCCACGCCCACTTTTACGCCCACTATTTCATTATTTGAAATTGTATACCAGACCACTGGACCGATCTTCCTGAAATTTTCACAGTATGTAACTGGAACTCCGGAATGGTCAATAGGATACTTTTTTTTTGGCCACGCCCAGTTTTACGCCCACTATTTCATTATTTGAAATTGTATACACATGATGCTTTAGCCTTGGGATAGAAAGCTAAAATTTTCACCATGTGTTCTTTGGAACATGACAAAATTTCCTGTACTTTTACTTTTTAAAATTTTGCCCAGGAACGTGGTAAAAGGGGGGATAAAAGTGGGAAAAAGTCTCCCCATTAGCGGCCTCACCGAACCCTTTACGATAGATAGCTGAAATTTTCACCATATGTTCATTCGGATATAACCCAACTTTCTGCAGTTTTACTTTTTGGAATTTTGCTCAGCAACGTGGTAAAAAAGGGGATAATAGGGGAAAAAGTCTCCCCCTCAGTGGCCTGTCCATACCACTGGACCGATCTTCCTGAAGTTTTCACAGTATGTAACTGGAACTCCGGAATGCTCAATGGGATACTTTTTTTTTTGGCCACGCCCACTTTTACGCCCACTATTTCATTATTTGAAATTGTATACACATGGTGCTTTAGCCTTGGCATAGAAAGCTGAAATTTTCACCATGTATTCTTTGGAACATGACAAAATTTCCTGCACTTTTATTTTTAAAAATTTTGCCCAGGAACGTGGTAAAAGGGGGGATAAAAGTGGGAAAAAGTCTCCCCATTAGCGGCCTCACCGAACCCTTTAGGATAGATACCTGAAATTTTCACCATATGCTCATTCGGATGTAACCAAACTTTTTGGAATTTTGCTCAGGAACGTGGTAATAGGGGAAAAAGTCTCCCCCTCAGTGGCCTCACCAAACCCTTTGGGATAGAAAGCTGAAATTTTAACCATGTGTTCTTTCTGATATGTCCCAACTTTGGAGAATTTACTTTTTACAATTTTGATACGTAACGTGGTAAAAAGGGGGATAATAAGGGAAACAGTCTCCCCTTTAGCGTCCCGACCAAACCCTTTGCGATAGAAGGCTGAAATTTTTACCATGTATTCTTTCGGATATATCCTATCATTCTTAAATTTCACTTTTCCCAATTTTGCTCAGTGACGTGGTAAAAAGGGGGATAATAAGGGAATAGTGTTCTTTCGGATATGTCCTAACTTTCTAAAATTTCACTTTTTAGGATTTTGCTCAGTAACATAGTAAAAAGGGGGATAATAAGGGAAAAAGTCTCCCCCCTTACCGGTCTGACCAAACCCTTTGCGATAGAAGACTGAAATGTCCATAATGCTTTTCTTTCGACTTTGACCCAACTTTCTGGAATTTCACTTTATATAATTTCCATCAGGAATGTGGTAAAAATGAGGATAGTAGAGGCGAAAATTTTCACCATGTGTTCTTTGGGATATGACCCAACTTCCTGCAGTTTATCCATCATCCCAAAAACTAGGTCTAAGGCACGCTAACAACGTAGCGGGCTGCGCCCGCTACGTTGTTAGCGTTCTAATAGCGTTCTACCAAACCCTTTGCGATAGAAGGCTGAAATGTCCATAATGATTTTCTTTCGACTTTGACCCAACTTTCTGGAATTTCACTTTATATAATTTCCATCAGGAATGTGGTAAAAATGAGGATAGTAGAGGCGAAAATTGTCACCATGTGTTCTTTGGGATATGACCCAACTTCCATCCAGTTTATCCATCATCCCAAAAACTAGGTCTAAGGCACGCTAACAACGTAGCGGGCTGCGCCCGCTATATGGTATAAAACATTTCCTCCGTAGAATGTCCACTCTGCCAAAAAACGTTATCTATAGATGTATTTTCGACTTAAATACATCCGTTAACTCTGAAAAAACTCAAAGTATACCCAAATGTGCTTTTGGCGAAAACTTAAACATAACTTTTCTTTAACTTTAATAATTAACTTGGATAATTATTAACGTTGAAATCTCAACGTTTATACATTTGCACATATAGCGAAACTCTTTCGCTTTATTTACTAAAAAGTGTTTTTTTTTACATACTTTCGATTATACCGCTAATATTTAAAAAGGTTAAAAATTTTGTGAAGCTTTAATCGGTGTGGCGAAGATTTGTATTAATAACTTAACGTTGATAGCTATGAGCCAAAATACAGCCAATATGAAGTATGTTTTCGAAAACTTATCTAAATTAAAAAATTGGTCCAATATCTAAAAAGTTAAGGTAAAAAAACTCATATATTATGAAAAATCCCCAGGATAATGTTATTCTTCCAACAAGGAAGAGGATTAAGTTTCACAAATCACAAAACAACTTAAATACCTCGAAAACAATTAAAAATTTATTAAAAGTTTGTTCTACAAGTTTAAAGGTAATGCAATTTAGATTCATAATTAATGGAGAAGTCCTGAAGGACTTAAATATAAATCATTTCAAAAATAATGTAAACTTTTTTTTTTATTTGTATGTAAATTTCTATTCAAAATATTTGAGAAATTGCAATTTTTAGCGACCTAAAAACATTATTCTTATTTGGCTGAAATTTGGAACATATTTTGCTGTGGTTCATACACAACAATTCAAACCGGACTACGTTTAGTTTTTTAATACGATTTTGAATCACCATAATGTATAACTTTCAGATGTATCTTCTGTAAGATTTTAGAAAATTATTTTTGTTAGAAATGGTTTCTAAGTGCAAACGGTATAAAACTTCCTGGCTGTCACATAATTTTTAGCACGCTCGTAAATTTTCTTATTCACACACGTACTGCAAAATACACCCTCCTTCCATAAAACGCGATTCGATAGTGCAACAAGATAAAACGAACAGCTGCATTATGTCACATTATATGAAGAGAAAATTGGCCTAATATAAAGGCAGGTATATGCATATCTAAACGCAAAAAACAAACGCGTTATACAAGGCATAGGTGTATTATATATACAGACAAAACTAAATAACTGGAGTGGCAAACTGTTTCCGTTGCGAACCCAAAACATAACCAAATCTTAACTTTGAAAAAAATAAATTTAACAAAAATTCAAATTAGTTTTTTTTTTCAATTTGTTTGATTTTTTAATTTGTTTATTTACATATTGCAGGGTAATTTTAAAACATTTAATACTTAATGTAAGAAGAGCGCAGGTTGTTGGAAAATTTATCATATAGAGACAATCTGACAAATATAAATACACAAATAATAATACAATTTAAATGGAAAATCACTGCTGATTTCTGTCCATAAAAAGAGGCAGAAACTAGTCTAGTCTGATTTAAAAATTAATAGTGTGTATAATTTTTAGAGAAAAACGTTTATTCTTCTTCTTAACCTCAACATTTCTAAAGTGCGAGTTTATTTCAAAATGTTTTTGTACATCTAATATTTAAAAATTGAAATTGATTATAAAATAGCAAAGCTCTGAGTTTTAAAATCATAATTCTGCAACAAAAAAATCGTTCAAAGCCAATTTTTGTTTATATGTATAAAATTGAGAGTAAAACAAATTTACAAAAAAGTAAACGAACGGAAAATTTGTAAGAATTGGTAAAATAGATAAAATAGCTGGTTCTAAATACCAAATATTAAAAAAAAATTATGGGAAAGATAAAAGGTAATTGAAATCGTGGACCAGAAACAATTTATAATGTTTTTTTTAACTTCTTCCATAGTTAATTCTTTAGTATTTTTCACTTTAAATCCATAAACAATTATAATTTAATTTAATATTTGTTTTTGTTTACTAAAAATACAAGCATATTTTTTAATCATATGTTTTTTTTCTTACAAATTTTTACTGGCAAAAATGTATGCAGTAAAAACTTGTAAGTTCTTTTGCATCAAACTGTCACTTTACTCTCTCTTTTTCCAATTTTTTACTGATTATTTGTGTAAAAGAACACCTTCCAGTAAAAAGCTGTACAAATATGTACAAATTTTCGCGTACGCGAACAAACATAAATTGTTATTTTAAGCAAAACATCAACAGATTTTCTTTAATGCAGAAATGTCAAAATATGCATTTATAGCTAAATATGCATTACCAAGTCGATGCTATTTTGTTGCAAATTTCCCGATTCGCAAATATATTTGGTTAACATTGTTCTTCAATTAGCATATACAACAAATATACATTTACATGAAGTTGAGAGCTGTATGCTCAAAAAAAAAAAGTTAGTAAAATCAGCAAACGATAGTAAAATATTAGTAAAACATCTGTTCAATACAGTTAAGTGCTGAATAAGTATAACGTAAATTTTAGCTGAATAGTACACCTGATTTACAATGGTTAACATTTTTAAAAAAGGTAGTACATTTTTTAAAAATGTTTACTATTGAAAATGATAAACATTTTGGGATCACTCATAAAATCCGTAATCCTTTTTAAATTAGATTTTCTTCATACTCGACTGAAAACCTTCATATTCGACTGAAAACCTTCGTTTGTGTATTACATTTCGTTGCTGCGGATAAATGATCATAAAGTGGACCCGAAGAGGTTGAAGTACACATATTTTGAAAATAATCAGAAACATGTAGCGTAACATAGAAAATTAACTCGAGTGATACTATTGATACACGTGCCTCTGTTTTACAAGCTCTGCTATGTTTTGTATTTGAGTTGAGGTATGGGTTAAGCTTACAATGCTTAAGGCTTAAATACAGCTTTTAACAAAAAATGGAAACACTGGTCGTGGTAACTTCATCTAGGCAATAACATATAAAAAATATTGTACACTTATGTTCTTATATGTAAAAGTGTTAGTTGGAAATATAAATTTTTGATCTTTAGATCATAAGCAATTTTGACTTATGTATTTCAGGAACTATTTTACATTACTAGTGGAATTTGAAGGACAATGCCTTTTTCATCGTGCCACAAGACCTTGTTTATGCAAAAAATTAAATAATAGAAAAAATTCCATATATCCATATATATATCCATATATATCCATATATATCCATATATCCATATACATATTTTTACACTTCACAGATAAATTAAAAATTACAATAAATCATTTTGATTCAGCTGAGTTAATATATGCATTTTGTTTGTAAATCTACAACCAACTGATATATTTTCCATTGTTTTTACTGTTTTAGTACCGACTTAACTTCAGATTTTTATTGGGGATCATTAAATTAGAAGTAATTTGGTTTTCATATATGCCTTCGTCCCAGAAAAAATTGGTCCAAAAATCGAATTTTCGAAAGTTCTTAGCCCATTTTCACCAAGAAAGCATCAAATAACATAAAATCCTTTGTTTGATACTGTTCTGGTCATTAAAGAGAGCTATGTGCCAAATTTTAATATTTTTGCTTTGTTAGTTTTGGAGATATATGCGGAAATAAAGGCTGATTATAAAAATCGGACCTTGCTAAAAAATATAGCTACTATATTGCCTTGATGCACAATTTATAAATGTAATTATTTTTTGCCATTTGACCAATATCCAAATGAACATAATTAAACAAAAATACAAAGTTTTATTTTATTATCATATTATTTATATTTTTTTTGTAACACTGTAAACTGTAGTGTACTAGGTAGTGAAAGGTTTAAAAAATTTTTTCTTAATAATAAACAAAATTTTAGTTCTCACTATTTTACTTAAAAATTTAAGGTCCAAGAATTTTCTTACTTACATAATACTTACGACTTATTTTGTGCATAAACCAAGAAAACATTTAAGTAGTTGCAAAAAATGTAGTTTAACTATAAGTATACAAAATAAAATAACAAATCGTTAAAGTAAACAAATACCCAAAATATAAATAAATGATGAGTAAAGTCAGTAAATATGGACTTAAATTTGTAGAAGATGAAAAACCAAAAAACATGAATTTGTATAACTAACTTGTATGACTATTGACTATTCGCCTGTGGTGTTGGTAGATATAAACGTAACGAGAAAATAAACTTAACGCCTTTTTGACAGATGTAAAGTAATGTACTTTAGGGGATAATAGCATAGCAAAAAATGGCACCGCCTCCTGAAATATAAATATATTTAATACTGTATCAAATATTTAATAATATTTTAAATTACACACAGTCACAAAATTAGAAAAAGTCGATTTGGTTTGAACCGCGATATATACTTTTTACAAATTTTGTCTCGCTGATTCCAAATCTTTTGTCCAAATTTTTCCATCACGTCACAATTTTGAGGAAAACGCTGTTAAAATGGGAAAAAAATGTGTTTTACCCCATTTTTGTAGTTCTGTACACAACACATCCGAAAATCTTAAGCATTTTAATTGAGATGGTAGATATATTAAACAATATTCTTAACCACGTTTCAAATTTATTTATTATTATAGGTAAAAATTTGCATTTGAAAAATACTAAAATAAAAAAATTACCAAATATTACATTTTTAATAGCATCCGACCAGCTTTAATTTATTTTACAGTCACGATAAAAACCTTGTATTATAATTATTTATCTCTTTCTGAATCATTAGAAACCTTCAATCGCATAATAAAAGGCTTCGAAAAGAGCAAAAATAGCCATTTTTAGCAACTTTAACGACGGTTTTCTCAAATTGTGACGTGGTTGAAAATTTGGAAGATTAAAAAATTGTAAAACCCATTAACGCCCAAATGAAATCTGCTGAAGAGAATTCAGTGAAAATTTATTTATCTGATAGGCAAAGACATCAAATAGGATAAGCTGAAATCAAAATTAAGAAAAGTTAAAAGAATACAAGAATAGTAAATTGCCAAGGAGCAAAAGGGGGAAAACGGATCAAACTTGATTCATGAGGATTAACTAGTGCCTCGACAAACAATAAATATTAATTATACATATCATATCACTATAATCAAAAATTTTAAAATTTATAGTTTTCTTTTGCCAAAAATTTTGCAAATATTTGATTTTCTTTTATTTGCTGTTAAATGTTGAGAATTTAAAGGATAAACAATTTATGTGATAAGAAAAAAACTTTAGTTTCTTTATTTCTAAATTTAGTTGGCTTTCAGAAAATTATTTTAATTAAACTATTGGACAAATAGGGCCTTAGAAAATTGACAAAAATTGAGGTGTCCTTTTATTACATTTGAAGATATTTCGCCAAAATAACAACCAACAAATAGTTAAACGTTAACAAATACATTTACTAAACAATTTGTTAAAATGACGGACAGGTTTTGTTGGTTGTATAGTGATCACCCATTCATCAATTTAGCATGGGATTTAGTTGTTTTTGGTTCAGTGTAGTTAAAAACAATTAAAAAACATTTAAAAAATATAATTTTTTAACTATATGCTTAGTAATTTTAAAGCTTTTCCTTTGTTTATACCCTGCGGGAAACGAAGGATCGATTGATCCAAAGTAACAAATCTGTGATATATGTTTTGGGGGAACGTCACGAAACTGGTGTAAACAAAATTATGGTGCACCAAAAAGTGTTAATTTTGGTGAAATTACCAATCACGTGACTATAGTTATGGTGACAAAACATTCACTGGTTGCTACCAGATATATCATGCAACTGGAGAAAAAGTAACATAACATCAAAGTGTACTGAAGCAACTAGGGCCGTTGTAGTTGAAGTTATTACTGGTCATTGAACTGGTTCAACACCGTTAACAGTGGATGAAAACATGGCAATTAGTGCCAAAGGATTCAGTCCCTTGACTGCTACACATCAGACATAACACTGAAGGAACTTTATCTGTACCGACTATGTGACAGTAGAAATGAAGACATAACACTCCACTGGTTTAAAAGAACTGAACACGGAACTGTGACCAGGGCTGCCAGATATGGCGATTTCTCGCCAAACGTCGCGATCTTAAACTTAGTTTTTTGTTGGGTAAAGACAAAATAAGCTAAGTATAACACTGATTTTTGTTGTGCCTTTTTTAAGGTTTTTTTGAACAGGGGTAAAACACACTGTTTTGGAAAAGTGCAGTGATTCGTTACGGTCTGGCTATTTAGCAACTCGTGCATAATATGACATACACTGAATAAAAACTCACAGGTTACTTGCTAATTACTTTTCGCATTACCGGCGACATGTACCCCTTAGACCAGTGCAGAGGTACGTCTCAAAACTATTTCAGTCAAACTACCCCTGTTACAGAACACTTAATATGTGACTAGTTTTCCTTCAAAAATTGTTCTTTAGTTCTATGATACGTACAACTACACCAGTCACGTGATCATTTTTTTCCAACTGGTTCTGTTGGATATCACATAAATCTTAAAATGGTCATACTTTGACACTACCAACTTCTAACTTGTCCCGTAGCATATTCATTTCAGTCGGTACGGTGATAGGTTGCATTTCTCAAGTTATTCGCCACGTTACATAGTGCTTCACAGGTAGCAAATTGTCACCACCTATGACAAGCCCATGTCAAAAGTACCGGTCACTTTCATATAACAGAACCGAAACTAGGACAGGTTCATATACACAAAGTTCTAGTCACATGACCATACCAGTGACTGGTTCATTTCCCGCAGGGTAACGACAAAATATTGTGAGTGGTTTTATCTCCTTACTCTTTATGCCATCTACCGACCGAAGATTGAATACTACTCCAATATATTGACAGGGTCTCCAAATTCTATTTTGTAGCTTCTGTACCGGGGGCAAAGGAGAGAGTTGGAGCTCATCAACAACAGTAGGGTATCCTGATATATTGATTCGCTCGAGCATCGTCAGAAAGTTGTGTGTCATAGTTCGATATCGATACTACCATAGTGATCTGATGAGAAAAGTGAACTTACACCTAGGGCCCGTGTTTTTGTTCGTAACGCAAACTTGTCATATAGATCTCATACGTTTGAGGTCGATATACAGGTGGATCGCTTAACACATTGCAGAGAAAATTCGTTCATTAGTCTATTAGGTATGAACTCCTTGCAAACGTTTTAGAGACATTCAGGAGGACATCCCCTGAGTATTGGTCTGTAATTAACAAAAAATTTATCTGTGTAATTAATTATGAATTAATAGCGAAAAAGATATTATTTTAAGATATTCTTTAAAAATTTTAAAAGAATAATACAAAAAGTGAAAAAATTTTATATTATATATCAAAATTTTCAGAAAGTTTAATCTGAAATGCAATTTTTATAATTTTTTTAATAAAATTAAGTTTGTATGTATTTACCATGGAGGAAATTTCAAAAGTAAATTTTTAACATGCACAATTTAAAATTGTTATTTTTCAGGCAAACGCACTTTGTTTAGCTAGAACTGCGTTGGTATTCATTCAAACACTCAGGGAACTTCTGCTTTAAAAATATGTTGTTGTACATATCAGTCATTTGTAGAACATATTAAATTGTTTACTAATCTTATAGTTCATTTAAAAAAACAACCCACATAAAATGACTGTTTTATGATTTTACATTCATTTTTTACAATTGTTTTTTGTTATTTAAAAAAAAAAAAAAATAAATGTTAGTTTATTTTTTACTAACATGTAGTTCACTTTTACTACAATTGTTAGTAATTTTTCGAACATTAAAACACAAATAACAATGTTAGTTGAATTTACTGAAACGTGCTTTCTTTAAGTGAAATTTCATTTGTTTTTAACTACAGTTGCAGTGGTCTTTACCTACATAGTAGTCTAAGTGAAAACATATGTTAGAAATACTTGAATGTTTTTTTATAAATATTATTAATTAGGATTTCTCACAGACCCCATACTTTTAAGGCATACAAATATATTACATTTTTTCTGTTTAACACTAGAACACACACCCGTGTACAAATGTATCCACTTGCAAATTTGCGGTGCTGTAACTCAGGAACGGCTTAACTTAGAGAGCATAGAGATTTCGGATCTAGGAAATATAAGTAATTTCTAATCTTTTAAAGGTTATTTGTTCCAATTCGGATCAGTGGTTCCGGAGCTACGAGCTTTCAAAGTCGACACCTAACGTAAACACACACAACATTTGGCTATCCCATCCCCGTGACCTTTTTTGCCTATATCTCTTGAACCAGGTAGAATATTTGCATGAAACAAAAACTAGAAAATTTGTAAAATATTAATATACGCATTTAATTTGGACCATTTAAACATTAGAAAAAGCCAAAATAAGCTTGGAGGTACAAACATATCCCGGGTGTGTGTTCTCGTAGAAAGAGTTGGGTATGCATCGTACGGTTAAGCTATTTTTCCGATAATTAATTTTTTTCATAAATTAAATAAATTGTACATATTAAAATTGTGGCTCTTCCGTTTCCTGTAGACCTTTTATTAGCGAAATCGTGTAGAATGAGAAATTTCAATTTTAAATACATACATATGGAATATAATCGCATAATTAAAATTAAAAGGCATAGTTCACACTATTTGAATGGTTCAAAAAAGTAGCTTTATTTTTTGAAATTATTTATTTTTTTGCAAAAAGTTTTGTAAAACATTTTAATTTTCAACAAAAAGTTGTTTGAAAATATTTCTTTAGCTATATATAACTTTCAAATTCTAAGACCATATTCGTGATCTGCGTCCTGAAGTCATTTAGAAATGATAGACCGCAACGCCCATGCATCAAATTTTTCTGATTTTGTTCAACTGTGTTATTAATAAGATATGAAAAGCAAAAATATATCAGTTATATAAATAATAATTAAAAATGGCAATTTACTGTGCTGAAATTAGCAAAAACTTTGGCTAAGTATTTGAAGATAAAAAACAGCAAACAGAAACCGTAATATAAAAAAATAAAAAAAAATTATATTTACCTTAAATTTAGTTGAATGCAAATAACAATATATTTTTCTTAAATCATCAGAAAAAAACTTTGAAACCTTTTTTGGTGAATTTTTATTGTTTATACACTGAAAAAAATGCCTAGCTTGAAATATACTTTTGTTTGGAAAACATTTCTGTTTCTCATGTTTCTAACATAACATGCGTGCTTGCAAATATTATTATGCTTGCCTATAAACATATATAAGTTTTGGAACTACACTCAAAAAAAAAAGTTTGTAAAGTCAGCAAAAAATTTTGCTGAGTCAGCAAAATTTTAGTCAGGAGGATGCTAGCAAAAAAATTGCTAATGTCAGCAAAATCTTTTGCTGAAAATCAGCGAGCTGATTTTTAGCAACAAAATAAGTAGATTCAGCAAAAGTTTTGCTAACACTTAGTAGATTACAAATAAAAAAGCGTTGGTAAAAATTAATAAATTTTTTGCTGAATTTTAGTAGATATATTAATATATTTGCTGAAAATCATAAAACATATTTTTGTGATTCTTTTAAA
Organism: Delia radicum; assembly: GCA_021234595.1. NCBI lineage: Eukaryota > Metazoa > Arthropoda > Insecta > Diptera > Anthomyiidae > Delia > Delia radicum. The sequence continues at coordinate 181,103,086 of CM037851.1, read as the reverse complement.
AATAATTTACAATAATTACGAAATATAAAAATTTTCATATTCCCACATTGACGACATGAATTAATTTAATATCTGAAAATATATAGAAATAAATATATATAACATAACAAAAATTTTCTTTCAACTACTTACATCAATGGTTGTCTTAATGATGATATCTTTTCAATGACGAAACTGCCGAAGATAATTCTAGAAACGAAACGAAAAAATAAACAAAAACAAACGAAACGAAAAAAAACAACCCTTTTTTTTGCAATAAGAAAAAGGAACCATACAAATCTACCTAAGATGTGTGTCTTTGTCTTTCGATATACTCTGTCTACATGTCTGTATATGTTTTTTCATGGTTGATTTTTTACTTGTCTTGTTAACATTGTACTTTTTAGTATCATCTTCCTCTTCTCTACTACATCTTGACATGCCGCGACTTCTGCTTATCAGCACAATTTTTTTAGCAAAATTAATTAGCAAAACATTAGTATATTAGTAAAGCATTAGTATAAAACAGTTAAGTGCTGAATAAGTATAACAAAAATTTTAGCTGAAAACACGATTTTAGCAAAAATATTTGCTAAAAAATAGTATACCTGTTTTACAAGATGTTTTACTAACTTTTCTACTAACTTATTTTTTTGAGTGTAACGGAAAACATCTATATGCAAAAATATATATGTTTGGCTGCAAATATTTATATGTTTATTATACGTATGTTTCAATGTCCCAAACATAGTATCTAAACATTAAAAAATTACATATATATCTTTGTGTAGGCTTAAAAATTTGAATCATTGTAATAAACATATATAAAATAACCTGGAAACGTATTTAAAAGTGTTCCTTTTCTGAGTGTACTAATTACTTTTAATTAACTGAATATAACTAACTTTTTGTAGATTCAACCGATTTTTTGTTGCTATTCTTATTCAAATAATACTTAGCAACAAAAGGCTACATATTTTAACAATGTCGTTTTAAACTATTTTTTTTTTTTAGTTTTAGAAAATATTTTTAAATTTTAATTTTTGTTGATTTTACTAAATTTATTTTGCAACTTTCATTTAACTTAAATCTAGCCCAAATATAACCAAAGTTTTGTAGATTTAGCAGATTTATTTTTGCTATTCTTATCTTATTAATATTTAACAAAACAAAAGTCTCTAATTTTAGTAGTTTTTTCTGCAATGTCATACTGAATTAATTTTTAGTAGTTTTCGCAAAAAAATTTACTGGATTTGTACTTTTAGTGCAAGTAAAATATTTATATTAGCTTGTTTTCCAAATACAAAATCTAATTATTTTGAAAATCGCAATAACGGCGATTACGTATTTGCATTTGTTCTGAAAATGGATGACTCTTAATAAAAAACTCATTCTTAGTTACTACAAAAGACTTTGTAAAAGTAACATTGTGTTTAGTTGTTTGTAGATACATACTGTTTTGAGTTCACGCTAAATTTGTTGAAATTGTTGAATTGAGGAAATTTTTCTATGATGGTGTAAAATAGTGAAAAATTGGAAGAAAAAACTCCAAATACTTAATATCGTATAAAAATAAATCATTTCAGAACAAATATGGTTCTCGAATATTCGAAAATGCTCAATATTTGAGGCCGGATCCTCATTTGAAAGTACACTCAAATAAAAAAGTTAGTAAAGTCAGCAAAATATTTTGCTGAGTCAGCAAAATTTTAGTCAGGAAAAAAATTGCTAATTTCAGCAAAATGTTTTGCTGAAAATCAGCGAACTAATTTTTAGCAACAAAATTAGTAGATTCAGCAAAAGTTTTGCTAACACTTAGTAGATTAGAAATTAAAAAACCCTTGCTAAAAATTAATAAAATTTTTGCTGAATATTAGTAGACTAAAAAAAAACTCAAAAAATTTGTAGAAAAATTATACTTTAGTTAATTTATTTGCTGAAAATCTTAAAAAAATATTTTCTTGTGATTCTTTTTAAAGTAATTTACAATACGTTACAAAATATAAAAATGTTCATTCAAATTGACGACATGAATTAATGTAATATCTAAAAACAATAGAAATAACTATATAAAGAGTGAGATCGCATAAATCCTAACACAGATTATCACTTATAACTTTTTTTATGTTTAAAAGTGAACTTTTTTTTGAATCAAGTTATCTTTTAAAAAATTGCCAGATAATGTGTATAAATTATTAGCGAAATCGGATCATTAAGTTGTTTACAAATGGACATTGAACAAAAAGTGAAAACAAAAAAAGTAACATTTTTACAAAAAAAACCTTAAATTTCGTAGAAAAAAATATGCTTAATTGTTCAGAACTCAGAAAAAATAATTTATATTAAGATTCTTTTTAAATTATTGATGAAGGCTACAAAGCAAGTTCCCAATACTGTCACTTTTTTTTTGGAAATGGTCTGCTAATATCAATTAGGGTACTAAAACTGGCAAAAAGAAAGCTCCTTTACTCACTTTTTGTTCAGCTTCCATTTGGCGACTTTTTAAAAGATAACTTGATTAAAAAAAAAGTTCACTTTTAAACATAAAAAAAGTTATAAGTGATAATCTGTGTTAGGATTTATTCGATCTCACTCCTTATATCATAAACAAAATTATCTTTCAACTTACATACAGCAATGGTTGTCTCAATGATGCTATCTTTTAAAGGAACTCAAATACAGCAGAGAATTATAGAAACGAAACGAAAAAATAACAAGATGTAACATATACAACCCTTTATTTGCAATAAGAAATAGTCAACTTAAAAACAATTTGACCACACTAGATTATTAATCTATAAACATTTAGTTTACAAAAACACATCTAATCTTTATTAAATTTAAGTATTTTGTTATGTCTTTTATTTAATTAATAGACAATTACTTGCACAAACCTGTGACGGCGCAAAATTTTAGTTCTTTTAATCCACAATTTTGTTTTATGTATGAAAATCAGATACAAAAAACTTCCATGGTTGATGTTTTTATATGTTTTACTAGAGTTGTACTTTTTAGTACAATTTTCTTCGTCACTACTACATCTTGACATGCCACGACATCTAATTCATTCTGCGTATAACTTTTAATCTGGTTGTCGTTCACACTATTGATGTACTAATCAGCACAATTTTTTTAGCAAAAGAAATTAGTAAAACAGTAGTAAAATATTAGTAAAACATTAGTTCAAAACAGTTAAGTGCTGAATAAGAATAACTAAAATTAAAGTTTACAACATAAGTTTAGCAAACAATTTGCTGAAAAATAGTATAACTGATTTACAAGATGTTTTACTAACTTTTCTACTAACTTATTTTTTTTGAGTGTGCGGTTTTGGACTCTTAATACAGTCAAATAAAATTGTTAAGTTTTTTATTAAAAAAAAACAAAGGTAATTACAAATTATTTGTTTAAAACTAACTAGGAAGCACCGCTGTTGGATGTGCTCTGGTTGCCATAAAATTTAGATAAGTGATAGAGCTGACAAAATTAATAAAAGTTGGTACCTTTTTAACGGCGTTTTTTCACATTTAAGGGTTAAAATTTGTGTTAAAAATATTCCAAATTTCATGCTTTTGTCAAAAAAGTTTCGAGCAACTTTGAAATCAGTTTTTACCTTGAATATACTATTTTTTGTTACTTTTGTCTTCTTGATCTTATATCCCAATTTTAACGAAATTTGTAGGAACACCAAAACAAGTAATTTGCAGATATGTAGAAAATGTTACGTTGCGATATTTTGAACGATCTGAAATTGTTCATAAAAAATATATGTTGGCAAAATGTATATCAAACTTTTTTTTAACTAATTCATTCAAAATATCTTTTTTTTTGTTTAGTGTTGAAAAATGTAGACATTTCTACAATCTCAAAAGTACTTAGGATAATATTTTTCATCTCCTAAAAGCGATGAGTTCTGCCTTGGATTTCGATGTCATGCATCAGATAAAAACTTAAATAAATAAATTTTTTGTTTTTGATTCGATAACAGCATTTTTTCAATTTTAAACTATTTTAAAACTTTATCTAAAAATTGTAATTTCATCAAAAAAGCAGTTTTTAAATATGTATTGCATAATTGTGAAATAAATGAATGCTGTTTGAAAATGGGAAACCCTTAACAAAAGCGCTTCAAATTTACATACCATTGGGATTTTTTTAATTAAAAAAAAAAAAAAAAAAATTAAAGCCGTGATAAAGTTGCCATTTTTTAAAAATTTTAATAGCTAAAAATGGAAATGTGAGATGTTATGGGCTCCATGGTATGTTTGTATAAAAAAAGATAACCAAAACAATACTAAGCGTATTGTAAATATATATAATGTGTTAAATATTCAACATACGCCTAGGTGTCCAAAAATATGTGTTAGCTAAGTATATTTAACAGAATACCAATCTCAGTTTCAGTTTTAAAGCAAAGCTATTTGTCTTCCATGTTGAAACCTAACACCATGTAAACACTTCAAAAATTATTTGTTTTTAAAAGCAATTAACTTCACATTTCAACGCTTTTATTTTCTTCCTTTGACATTCCTATTGTTCGCAAATTAACATTATAAATTACTGTTTCGGCATTCAGCGATTTTTCTAAGGTTATTTTCTGATAATATGAAACTGGTACTGGATAAACAAAGAAATATAAACGGCTTAACCCATATATTACCAAGCATCGATTTCGATCGAATTTTTTGACAAAACTTGGTAGGAAGATACGTTGGTTTCCCAGTACTTATGCATTTTCGGTTAATTGTATAGCCTAGTAGAGCCCTTTAGTGCTGGTAACATTAATAGAAATTGAAACTTTGAAGCTTTGTATGCACTCAAAGGGTTTCTTTTTTTCATTTAATTTTTATGTATTAACAAGTCAAAATTTCCACAAAATTTTGATTGCTGTTTTCGCACTATTTTTAAAATTTTTTAAAAAATTTTACATTTTTAAAAAGTTTTTGAAAATATTTATTTGACAACTTCATTTATTTGAGAACTTTTATGGTTCAGAGAAAATAGCACATTTCTGACGGAATAATTTTTCGCATACTTATATTTTTACAAAGACGGAAAAATCTTGATTCCATTAGAAAATTTTTTTCAAAAAGTACATGCTAAATGAATTTCATTTCGAAAAGTTTTGTTAAATGGTGCCACACTAGATATTAACTATAATATTTTTCTGTCAGCAAACTTCACATTAAATCGCAGAGATAATTATATTACGTGTGGACCACACATTAATGTTACTGCTAGTATTATATCTGATATCAATATAGTGTTCTTATGATAAATCTCTACACAACAATATCATGATACACAGATAAAAAAAATTGTAAATACAAACAAACTTTTTGTAAATACAATCAATATTTTACTTGAAATTGATCCTATACTTGATCTTGTAAATACAAACAACATATATGTAGCTTGATTGTTAAATTTATTTCACTAACATAGTCAACAAACGAATTTTTTGAAATTCAAAGCAAATTTTAACAAACGATGTTGTTGAGTTGATTGCTGACTTTCAAACAAATAGATTGTCATATTAACAAACGGGATTGTTAAAATGATAAAAAATTGTTGATTTTTAATAGTATTTTAATTAAAAAGCCATTTTCAATAAAAAACTCAAGCACATTTTTTTTAAAAACAATTTATTTTACAACAATTTTTAAAACAACATTAAATAGCAGTGGTTCGATGTTTATGGATCTGGTGAAGTGCAACGTAACTAACACTTTTGTTTTAAACTTTCTAATTGTTTTGTTGTAAATATTGAACATATTTGATGTTCGATGTATGTGCAATCTTCCATTGTACAATTAAGTCCCTTGAACTCCAAATATTTGGCTATAGTATTAATCAATAATACCCTTTGTTGTTCGTTAAAGATTTTCTTTTCATCATAGATTTTTAAAATTTGGTTTCCAATTTGAGTATTTTTAAAATAGTCAGTAACGAAGGAATTTGATTGCTTTTTTATTTTCACTTTTAAATTTTTTTTTCACCGTTCGCGCGTGTGTATAACAAAAATTTAAATATGTTGCTATATTTTAGCTTGTTGCTGTCTCTTTCTTATGCGTATAATGAATGACAGGTACGAGTGTTGCATATTATTATATTTCTAAACATTAAAACGTAGTAAAAATCGCTGAAACGCAGATATACTTTTAATGATTTTCTTTTTATTTTCACTAACTTTGGTTATTAATAAATCAATTAAATTATTTCTTTATAAAAAATACACACTTTTCATTTAGAAAACAATTAAAATATGGAAAGTAATGTTAAAATAATATTTTAATAATTTTACTCGTATTTGAAGGCACACAATGTAGTTGACAACATTGCTGGTGTTAAGATTTTTGGGTTTCAAGAAACGTGATTGTTGAGACGTGTATTGAAAAAAAAAATACGGAGGTTTGTCATATGAACAAAATATTGCATTGATAATAATAAAAATGTTATTGAAATGAAAGTTGGCTTTTAACAACTTTATTTGTCACTTCAAATTTGGTGATATTATTATCTGTGTATGGAGCTGTCAAAATAAACACACATAAAAGATTGTAAACAAAAAAATAAATAAAAGTTAAACGCCTAAAATTTAAAAAATACAAGACGAAAAAGTGTATTAAAAATTGTTAAATCAATTTAAAGTTATTTTTAATCGCATAGTTGAAAATTGAATGAATAAACGGACGACTTTAATCAACAAAAAATTATTAGAAGACGTGATATAAATATGAATACGTGTTCTTCATCCTAAATATTAGTTGGCGTGCTCGCGCATATTATATCCAACTTAATTTCTAATATGGACTCCATGTTACATAATTATAGATACCAATAAATCGCATTTATTACGCCGGTCATCCTTATTTTTTTAAATTTTTTGAGAAAAAGTGCTTTACAAAAAAACCAAAAATTGTTTTTTAAATCATTATATGGCAACACTGGAATTACAAATTTTAAACTTAAACCACGTTTGTAAACAAGACTTCAAATTTTAATATGCTTTTTACTGCGTTGTTACATCACCTTACTATCAAATGTTATAGGCTCTTAAAAATTGGTGCGTCTTTTGTGGCACGTTGGTAAAAAAGGGGTTAGTAAATATAAAAAAGCCCGTTATGATATCGAGACCTTTAAAATGTTCGCATTACGAAAATTTATTGTGTGCTCTCGTAAAAATAATTGTGTTATTTTTAATAATCCTATTATATAATATTTAATGCTAAACTTTATAAATTTTTATGCAAACACACAGAGAAATAAAGTGCCAACCGAATTGAAAATTGCATTTTGGTGGTAACAACTACGAATTCGGTTAGTACAGCCATACTGACATTTTGTTTCTGAATATTTTTTTAAACCAATTTTTTTTTGTGAAATCCAATATTTTGTTGTAGAAACCGATTTTTGTCGTAGTAAGCGAATTTAAGTTAGCAAATTTTTTCTCTGTTTGTAGGTACACTGAGAGAATTATATGAATGATATGACCGGATTTTTTAGTTTTGTTAATTCAGTTTTTCATTAAATTTTATGAAAACTTTCAGTTTATTTATTTAAAATTTCACACGACTTATGAAAAAATTTTATAAAAATAGTTTCATAAAAATGATGGATATTTGTCATGAGGTTAAAAAAAAAAAATTCAGTTACTTTAGTGAAAAATTTCATTTAAATTCGTCGAAGAAAATTTTCTATGTGTATATTTCAGTCGTACTCGTATTGTTCGGTTGCTGAAATTCCTTTGTTGCAGTTGCTGAACACAAACTGTTGAGTTTTTTTGGTTTCAGTAAAAGAAGTTGTAATAAAAATTGTTGCTGATTGTTGTCGTATGTGTGCAATTTGCATTGTATTATTATTTTATGAATAAGTTTATTATTTCTATAATTGCTTTTTATTTCTGTTTATTGTTTGCTATTTAATATTGTTGTACCTCAAATGTAGTAATTAGTAATTTACTAAAATTAAAATGAGCAAAATATGTTTTTTAAATAAATTTTAATTTCTTATTAATGAAATAATATTTAAAGATTTACATATAAAATTTTATTCTTATTCGGATGCTGTGGCAAAGCAAGCTATGTTAGCTCAACGTGATGATATTTGTTAATATTTGTTTTTCCAAATATTTAAATAAAGTTATTAGATTTCTATTTGCACAAACAATACTTTAAAAATATAGGGTTGGATTTCAATACATTTTCGTAATAAATTTTACACTTAGACCCAAATGACAGTTTTAAAAAAATCTCTTATAATAAAGATATGTGTCATCTTGTATAACCGGAGTGATTTGGCTATTTTACAGATTTAATATTTAAAATATCTTGAACTACCGTTAACATGACGCTAAAGTAGCGAAACGCAGATTTTTAAGGGTATTTTGTGGATATAACTGTATTTAATTTTTAAGGAAATGCAGTGTGGCAATATTTTATATTTGAGCTATATAAATGAAGTTCTTCAAATACAAATACATCAGCTTGCGGGCCAACTCCTTGGAATTTTTTCGGCCGTATATAATTTTAACTGCAACTAATTTAAAAAAGTTATATAACAACTTTCAAAGTAACTCTAAAAATGCACACTAGGGAACATATGTCTACCTAAAAGTGGACCTAAAATATAAAACTCTGTAAATTAAAATACAATTTTTAAAAATTTAAGTAGAATTGACAAAAAAAAAAATTTAAATAAAAATTTAGTTTAATTTTATTTATTAAAAAGGTTTATGTATCGTTTATTGGTGCTTGCGAGGATACCATATGAAAAGTTAACTTTTTTAATTGCGTTAAATAAATCACATTTTATTTTGTGGAGCATATTGCAAAAGTGTCCAAAAAAGACGAGAACAGTTAAAGTGAAGCGTAAACAATTTAAAAAAGACTAAAATTTGGAAAAAAAAAAAATAAGAAAATATATCAAAGGCTCACTTTAGGGAACTTTATGAATATTTAACTTTTCACATTTTTGTCATATTTATTATGATATTTTATTTAATCAATTGTTTTACGTTAAGATTGAGTATAAAATTCTTACCGTCTATGAAAATTCCGACTAGGAAAATTCTTTATAACTTGTTTGTTATTCACTTTTTATATATACAGAATATTACACTTTATATTGAGTTTTTTTGTAAAGACCCAATAAAATCAAGAAAAAAGTGTGCATTTAAGTCGAAACTTTTTGTAAAATAGTGATGGAGGAAATTAAACTCGATGACAGTTGACCGTTTTGACAGATTAATGCCGCATCACGAAAAAAACCGAAAGGTTCACTTTATGAAATAGGCTACAATTGGAAACATTCCCTTCATAATTTAAGAAAAACTTTTTAATTGTAGAAACCACAAGCCACTATTTGAACGATAGTTTAAAAATTTCCATACCGATATTGATGTGGGCGTGGCGGGCAACAAACGCTCTAATGCAAAGATTGTGTTTGCCAACCATGGAGTTTTTTAAATACTGGAAACATGATTTTTTTCTCCAAGCTAAAGTTAATATTTGAGAGTTCATTCAATTTATTTTGTTGGATTGCAGTTATTATTGTTTGGAAACACTTTGAAGTTTAATTAAATTTTAATTAATATGTATTTGACAAATTTAATTTAGAAATGTTGAGGTTAAGAAGAAGAATAAACATTTTTCTCTAAAAATTATAAACACTATTAATTTTTAAATCAGACTAGACTAGTTTCTGAATTTTGTTATGGACAGGAATCCTCAGTGATTTTCCATTTAAATTGTATTATTATCTTATAATTCTCAGATTGTCTCTATATAATAAATTTTTTAACAACCGGCGGCTGTTTTCTTTCCTATTAGCTTTTCTGTTATTGTATATTGTACTCAGAAGTGACTACACTAACAAACAAAAATATTCTATTTTTAGATTTTCGTTTTTTTTTATAATCACTGATGACGCCTGTCCATAAAAAGGCAGAAACTAGTCTAGTCTGATGTAAAAATTAATAGTGTTTATAATTTTTAGACAAAAACGTTTATTCTTTTTCTTAAACTCAACATTTATAAATATACTACATACGAGGGCGAATCAATAAGTCCGTGACTTTTTGAATGAAATACAGTTTTTTGTGCAAAAAAAAAAATTATTTTTCAACATAATCTCCTTTTAGCTCAATACACTTAGTCCAACGTTTCTCCAATTTTGGTATCCCTTCCAAAAAATAGGATTTTTCGAGGTTCATAAAATAGGCATTTCTTGGCAATATGGGGCCGTTTTTTTTTTTTAAATCCTTGTTAAATCGGTCCAATAAGTTGGCATAATATTCGCCGTTTATTGTTTTTTCTTTTGAAGGTAATCGATGTGGATTATCACACGTGCATTCCAAAAAACTGTTGCCATCACCTTATTGGCCGACAAACTTACCTTGGCCTTCTTCGGAGCCGGTTCACCCGGAGAAACCCATTGTTTAGACTGCTCATGCCGCAAAAACTCATTCAAATTGCTGATAAAGAACTCCAAACAATCCTTTGAAGTTGTCACACGATTACGTTTATGGTCAATTGAGAGCAAACGCGGCACCCATCTTGGAGACAGCGTTCTTAAACCCAACTGATCATTTAAAATCGAAACCACACTGCCATATGAAATGCCTATATCATCAACAATCTCACGCACTTTTACTCTTCTATCGGCCAACTCCATATCGTTGATGTTTTCGACATTTTCGGGTGTACTGACTTTAATCGGCCGTCCAGAACGTTCAGAGTCATTTGTACTTGTGCGACCACAACGAAAGTCAGTAAATTATTTTTTTACAATTGAAATCGATAGTGCAGAGTCCCCATAGCATTTATCAAGCTTTTCCTTGGTTTGACGTCTTTTTTCGCAATAAATATTGTTTAATGAGCACTCGAAATTCACTTTTTTCCATTTTTAAAAAAATCCACGACGTTGTATGTTTTGAACAGCTTTTAAACGCAAAGTAAGTGACGGAACTTGCTTAGAATTTGACAGTAGTCTACTAACAGGTGGTAGCAGTGTTGTATTTCATATAACTACGAGGGAAGTTAGAAAAGGACTGCCTTATTGATCCGCCCTCTAGCAAAGCAACAAACTTTCTTAGCTCAAAACAAAACATTGTTAAAAGACAATAAGTATTTGATATTTTGTGATTTTTCGGAAAATGCATTATTTGAAGTGCAGGATTCAGTGCAGGGATTCAACTGGAAAAATGCAGTCAAAGTTATCTCCAACAGCAATTAAGTATGTTGTGGATGGAAAAATATTGCACACAAATTTTATTATAATATCTGAATGTGTTCAACATAACAATAGAATTAATGGTAAAAGCAATAGTAAAAAGTATATGTCATGGTGTTTAATACTAGTAACATAAAAAATCTAATAAAATTTTTTTTTCTTCGGTGTGAAATTTTTCTCAATAAATCGGAAACTGATACGTTCTCCAATATGATACTTAAGGCCAGTATTGAGAAAGAGTTCATTATTAATATACAGTGCCGGACAAAAGTATTCACACAGCAGCAAACTTTATTTTAAATCTTTTATATTTTTAAAATGAAAGCTATTAGCCGTTTATTGTTTATTAACTTATTAATAATTTAAATACAACAAAAAACTAACACTAAGCATGTTGTATTAAAAAAAAAATTAAAAAATATTGTAGCTGATGTTATGAAGAAATTGGTCCATTCTATGCCAAGAAGATTAAAAGAAGTCATAGCAAAGAAAGGCTACTCCACAAAGTATTAAATAATCTGAAATTTTATTTTTTGTACAAACATTTAAAGCTGTGATAATACTTTTGTCCGCCTAAAATAATACTTTGAATTACATATTTGGTTTTTTCTTATAATATAACATACTAAGAATAAGTTTTTTGTTGAATTTTAATAATTTATAAGTTAATAAACAATTTTGTTGAATGCCATATCCGGCTAGTGGGTTTCATTTTAAAAATATAAAAGATTAAAAGTAAAGTTTGCTGCTGTGTGAATACTTTTTTCTTTTTTTAAAAAAATTTTGTAAAATTTTCGAGCTAATTTTATGTCACGAAAAGTTGAATTGTCAGTTTTTGCAAATCTATCGTCCTTTCTATATACTTTAGTACTGTTTGTGTAATCAAAGAAGCATATTTCTTTGAATGTGAGACTGCATCCTTAAATATTTTTTTATCCTTTGGTTTCATAAAGTATGCAGAGTGGAATTTATGCACTTACATTCAAATTATACGAACGATTTGAACAAATTTATTTTTCAAATCAGCTTTTGTGAAGAAGTATGATTCCAACAGACTCTATATTGGTTCCTTTTTTGTTTCGTTGACACATAAAGCAAAGTTCATTCATCATATAAAATTTATTTGGAAATGGTAAAATTCAATAATTTCGGTGTAGTTATAAAATATTAGAAAATTTCTGATAATAAAAAGAAATGAGAAAACGAAATTTTCAATTTGTATGCCTTGGTTCTTGTGTTGTTTTCTAAATGTATTAAAATTTGTATTTGTATTTTTCACTGTATTTTTTAGATTTTAACAATATTTTATATTTTTTACTACCCACCCAATAATTAAGGAGAAGCCTAGAAACCTAAATCTCCTATCACAAAGCCTGGGACATTCGCAGAGAACATGCTCCGAGATCTCAGACACCATCTCACAAAACCTACACATATACGTGTCCGATTGACCCTTCCTATGCAGATGGTATCTGAGATTACAGTGTCCAGTTAAGTATGACGCCAGGGTCCTCAAACCCCCCTTTCAAGCGACAAGAGTCGCCTCGACCCCCTACTGGAAAAAGAGATCAATCTCTTAGCCTGGCGCTGACCAGAAGAGTTTTCCCAGTAACCAGAGAATTCAGACTCTATCCATGCTCTGAACCTTTCCCTAACGTACCCCGCAGGTATTCCACAGAATGGTTCAGGACCAATAAAGGGCCTTCGGGCCCCGCGGTTGGCAAGACAATCTGCCCACTCTTTGCTCTCATTCCCTCATAACCAGGATTCCACCCCAATGTTAGAGAGTTGCCCATACCGAGCCTATTGAGAGTCTGAATGCATTCCATGACCAACCCAGACGACACCTTATAAGCCATTAAGGCTCTCAGTGCAGCCTGACTGTCAGGCATTCCCCTGCCTGTCGCAGGCATTCCCCTGCACAGACACAGATGACCCAAATCTCAGCCTGAAAATGGACGGATATTTTCCCATAGGTAAAGCACGCTGGAAGCCTGCTCCAAAGACGCCCGCACCCGTGTTCCCATTAGACTGATAAAGAGCCATCAGTGAACCACAACTGAGAACCATCTTCCGGTTCCCAGGATTGATTAGTCCACATGTCTCTGTCAAACAACAACACATCAAAATATCTATCAAAGATCCACTCTCTTTCACTTAATAAAAGGGCGACTAACATTTCACTAAATTCAACTAACATTATCATTTGTATTTTACTGTTGATATAATTAACTGCAAATGTAGTAAAAATTAACTACAAATGTTGTAACAAATTGCCAATCGTTTATTTTGTTTAATGATTTCAAATAAAATATAATAAAATAAAAGAAACTGATAAAATTAATTGTATAGTAATTTGAGGTATTTTGTTTTTTTTAAACGAACTACAAATGTAGTCAAAACTGAAATTGCTTCTACAAATGACTGCGTTTTCACTTAAAAATAAATATACTGTGTTACTACTCAAACAACTACAAATTTTTGCAGAGAATTTCCCTAAGTATAATAATGAAATAATACACATCTTTCCAAAAACTTGAGTTTTTTCTATATGATATATTAATAAAAAAATGTTATTTAATTCCATTTATATATTAATCTTTAAAATTTTAAAATATAAAAGTATTAAAAAATAATAGCACTTTAATTACATCCTTTTTTAAATAAAACATCCTGTAATTTTTAACTATATACAATCAAAAAGTCCGTCGTCGTTATACAATCACTCATACTCGTGTATTCAGTGTCACAAAAACAAAAAAATTTGCATATCTGCCATATTATGTCATACCACCACATCCTTTTCATTTGCACCAAACATGAAATCGTTCTCTTAACCAAAAAAAAGGCGTTCTACCGGTGTTGCCATGTACTGCAACCGTCCAATAAATCTATACAACAAGCCATCGTAACACAACAGAGCCAAAAAGAAAAAAACAACTGAAAACCGGTAGCCAACATTACAAAAGTGTAGCCTTTGGCAAAGCACGTACTCGTACACGGTTGTAATATAGAACAACGACAAGTAAAGTATACTCTTACTGTAGCGTTTAACATTATATGACAACATTTCAGAGAGACATTCATCCTTACAATCGTGTAACATTACCCAAACACCCCATTTTGCAGAACATACTCTTTACCTCCAATTACGTACTGCTGGCAACTGACTACTAACTAAAGGGACATTGCTTGTCATTATTGTGATTACAAAGTTTATTTTTTTTCTGCATATTTTTATATATATTTTTAAATTTAATTACATGTATTTAAAAACACAAAATTTTCTCTCACTCTTTTTCTCATTTATATTTCAACAGATGGTCGCAGGTAGCTTTATGCCAACAAAACAAATTAGAGCACTACATTTAATAGTATAAGTTGAAAATTAAAAAAAAAAAAACAAAGAATGAAAATGACAAAGCCCTTTTTTAGTTTTTATATTGTTGTTATAATAACCCTTTGTTATTCCCGAGAGCGTTTAGAATTGAATATATAATAAAGTGTAAATTAGGGCGCCCATAGTATTTTGCAGATATTTTTAAACCTTAAATGTACACATTTTATTGCAATGTAAATTTTATAACAGACTTTTTACAAAATAATTTATTTTACCTTAACTAATTCAAAAGCGGATATTGAATCTCAGGAAACATACGATAGGAATAAATTATATGTATTTTCAGAAAACTAGAGCGGTTAAAATTTTGTGGCTTTTGCCATAGAACAAACCCAAAAATAGTTTTTAATTTGGAATTTGCAGACTCTTGGTATCGAAGTCATTGTTTTGGCTGCATTTAGCAAAGGCCAACCATTTCGGATAACTGAAAATCACGTATATATCTTTAAAATACATATTTTAAGGATATATTCATACTTGACTTAAACACTCGCATTCGGCAAAATATTGGTATCGGAGCGATTGTTTGCTTTAGCTACATTAAAGAAGGTCAACAATTTCTGATCAACAATTTTCCATATTTTATTTTTTCTGAAGGTCAACAATTATCCATATTTTAAGGAAATATTCATAATTTACTTAAAATTTGAATTCACTGATTTTGTTCTGTTGAAATCTAAGGACAAGACCTGTAGTAATATTAATGGTTTAAAATTAAACAAGCTGGTTCGCGTTTTCTTTTGTTTAATTGTTAAATAATTAATTGACACAATCAAATGTTCATACAAAGCAAAAAAATTATTTAATAAGAGGAAAAAGCGATATTAACCTTAACTTTTATGAATTAAATACGCAGGTTTGAAGGGGGAGATTTTGACACTTTGGCGCATATGCCACTAACAATTTTCATTACATTTAAAGGAGTTATTAAAATAATCCTTTTCATAATTTGGGCAGTTTTGGATCATCTTTACACTTGTCTTCGCATGTGCTCGAGTATAGACATGTTTTTGTATTATTTTTTTTTTTTTGGTTTCAAAAAACAAAAAATATAGAGTTAGTATATTTTGGATAGCATTTTCACAACTTTTATTAAATAACTCGGAAATAGACGTATACGTAATATTAATTCATTCATTAAAACAACACGGCATAACACGTATACGTAATATTAATTCATTACATGGTTAAATGTATTGCAGTGTCCAGAATAAGTTTACTTTCAGCAAATTAAAAAAAATAAAGTTTTTTTAAATTGTTTTTATTAAAATTACAGCTATTGATAGCCAGTTTTATGATTAAATTAATTTCCTAATATCAAAAATGCCCAAGGAGCTGGCCGATAAGCTGATATATTTGGATATGCCACTTACAATTAGTTTTCTTTTTTATATAACCGAAATTTCGGGTGTATGGCCACATTAGGGAACATTCCCTCACTTTTTGAAGAAGTTGTGGCAACTTATTGATAAATTATTTAATTGCAGTAAAACTTCAGAATTTTTGTTTTAAAAAATCGACGACATAACAAAAATGGGTTAATCTGTCCTGTGCATTATAGGATTAACATTTCTATTTTTTTCTGCCCTCCCCATGTTGCGGTAACGAGATCAGCAACAAAAGCTTTTATAAATTTTTTTGTTGTTACATTTGCTACTACAATTTTTTTTAGTGAAATCACATGTGTACTGGAATAAAAAATCTCACTCCTTGTTGTGTGACTCTGACATAACATTTGTTTTGTTAGTACTTATACTTTATACTATAAACATTTGTGTATGCAAAGTCGTCTATACATGTAAATATTTACACATATGTATAGGTAAATATCTACACATAAATACATGCTGAGTAAATGTCGATTGACATATAACGACTACGACGACAACACAACATTAACATGAAAATGAATTTTTACCTTGTTAGAAAATGTTCACTATACTAATATGCGTGCCTATGGGTATCATGGTTTGTTTACAAACATACGATGTATATATACGAATGTACGAGGGTAGTCCAATGAATTTTGAAATAATATATTTCAACAATACTCGAAATTTTTTTTACAATAATCTTATTATACAAAAAGCTTTTTATGTGTGTTTTTATTCCACAATAAATACCGAAGGTGGTTTTGATTTTTCGAAATATTAATAAATCACAATTTTTATTTCGCAGGGCCTAAAGTTGTTTTGTATAAATTGTGCGTTTTTATTTATTTTTTTTCGCTAAACTACAGCAGTAAACCAACAATTAATTATTATTTTAAAAAGTACGAGTAGTTGAGTACTTTAACGATATAAAACCATCGAATTCGTTATAACATTTCATTGTCACTAAAAAAATTTAAAAGTTAGTCCTAAAGAGATAAAATTGAAAACTAAAAGTTTTTATTAGTAGACTTTATTTTGTTTGTAGTGATTAATTTTTCCTCAGTCTTATTAGGAAACTAAAGAGTGGATAACCCACTGAGTTTAATGAAACTTTTGCACATTCTTGGGTACAAAAGACCTTGGAACTTTTTTTATATGATAAGTTTTACATTTAGGCCCGATTACTGAATGTCCAATTAAAATTTAACAAAGAGTTAAATTGAACAATAAATGTGTCAGTTAATGTCTCAGTTAGTAGCTACCGGGACATTGTAAAAATGAGGATTACGTTCAAAAAAGTGAGACCAAAAAGCAATCCAGTACATAAATTGCTTACCTTATCAAAAAAAGTAACATCTTAAATACAAAATCAGATCTTATTTGATATAGATCGATATTTATTGTTATCCAGGTTTATCTCAAAGTTGGCGAATCCAGTAATATCCGATAAGATCCCTCAAATATATTACTAGATGTATGAGGCTATATTTCACAATACATATTTATGTCCTATAAGCATTGAAAATATGAACTATGTAATATTATTATTAAATATGTAATCATATCTTAAACTAAATTGTTAATCTTAATGTCATATATAATTTTATCCAGAATTATTTTATTCATATGGTTCCATACATAAGCATATCCTATGTAACACATAAATATATTTGTGATAATACAGTATGTATTATTATATTTTTAATTATATTGCTTATATGTCACCCTATACGATTACATATATTGTTATATATGATAATGTATTATTGGGTATGACAATAGATTTGATATATCTTATTATGTATAGCATATATGCTCAATATCTAATTTTATAAATGTTAATATATAATAATATCTAATAATATATCGTTATATATGTTAACTCATAAGAAACATATAATGAGATATGGCCATGAATGACACCATATAATCATTATAATATATTTTAACATGAAAAACATAAGGCTATATATACGAGGGCGGATCAATATGTCCGTGACTTTTTGAATGAAACACAGTTTTTTTTGCAAAAAAAAAAAATTTCTTTTAACATAATCTCCTTTTAGCTCAATACACTTAGTCCAACGTTTCTCCAATGTTTGTATCCCTTCCAATGATTTTTCGAGGTCCATATAGTAGGCATTTGTTTGATCAATAAGTTCATCGTTGGAACTAAATCTCTTTCCACGGAGCCATTTCTTTAGGTTTGGAAATAGGAAATAGTCACTGGGGGCTAAATCCGGAGAATATGGCGGATAAGGTACCAATTCGTAGCCCAATTCATGGAATATTGCCATTGATACTGCACATGTCTGCACCCTTGCATTATCTTGATGAAAAAGAACTTTTTTCTTGGCCGTATGGGGTCGTTTTTTTTTAAATCCTCGTTAAATCGGTCCAAGAAGTTGGCATAATATTCGCCGTTTATTATTTCCCTTCTGAAGGTAATCGATGTAGATTATCCCACGTGCATCCCAAAAAACTGTTGCCATCACCTTATTTGCCGACAAACTTACCTTGGCCTTCATCGGAGCCGGTTCACCCGGAGAAACTCATTGTTTAGACTGCTGCTTGGTCTCCGGAGTGTTGTAATGGATCCATGTTTGAAGTTGTAACACGATTACGTTTATGGTCAATTGAGAGCAAACGCGGCAACCATCTTTCAGACAGCTTTCTTAAACCCAACTGATCATTTCAAATCGAAACCACACTGGCATAGGAAATGCCTATGGCATCCACGAGGTTGTACGTTTTGAACAGCTGTGAAACGCAAAGTAAATGACGGAACTTGCTCAAAATTTGACAGTAGTCTATTAACAGGTGGTACTTGATGGGATCGGTGTTGTATTTCATATAACTACGAGGGAAGTTCGAAAAGGCACGGACTTATTGAACCGCGCTCGCAATTGGTTTACACGGTTAATTAATGCTTAAAAAATATAACAACCTAGGAAAAAAATACAGTCGGCACAATGTTTGCAAAGCGGTTACGCGTTGGCAGAGCGTGTGATTATCAATATTGACAGTATTGTCCTGTTAACCGATGGAAAACAGTGGCCAACCGTTGGTATGAGCGAACTTGCCGCCGTTGGCATAACGATGGTATTTCAAAAAATTTTGTGGTGTCAAAATACCTTAAATTTAATTAATTTGGAGAAATATGTACCTATAATTAAACATATTAAAAAAACAGCATAACAATTCGGTATTAGTCTTTTACATCATATTTAAATGTGTGAAATATAATGAAATGTAAAAACAGATAATGCTTCTAAATGTTTGTAATATAGGTAAACACAATATTGGCAAAGAGTTTTGCGGGTGACAAACACATGCTTTGCAAACAAAACAATGTTTTTCTCGTACAATATTGGTTGTAACTTTGGTAATTTTTAACATTGTGGGTTTCACTAAAATAGCAGTGGTGTTCCAGTACTCTTTTTTTGTATGGTTGGCAATTTCTACGTGGAAAATCATGGATAATGGTGAATTATAAATGAATTAGGGTTTATTTGTTTAAAAAATTGTCAAATACCATAAAAATGTTAAATAAAAAATAGAAGTTTTCAAAAACTATTAGTTGTAGTATAAATGAGGTATAAGACGAATTTCCCCGAAATAAATGCGTACATTTGTTGCACAACATAGCAATAGTGTACAGAGAATACATGTACATATTCACCATATTTATGAAGTTTTCATAGATATGATAATGATTTTCATAAAAATGTATGTCAAATATTTCAAAAATCTTCATCATTTCATAAAAAGTTTCAAAAACCGCGTTAAAATATATTTAGTTTGTGTTCTTATCTATAAAAATTCAGAATTTTCATTTGAAATTTAGAAATCATCAATAAGAATGAATAATTTTTATTTGAAATTAAGAAAATGTTATTTTTAATTGGTAAGTGAATGTCAGAAATTCTAATCAGTTTATGAGTTCTATATTTTGCACGGAATTTTGTGAATATAAATTAAATTTTAATTAGTTTCAGTAGTAAAAGAAATTGAAAATGGAAATTATTTAATTCGAGGCCATACTCTATATTTCTTTATTATAATATCAAATAAATTATAGAGTTTTTGTTTTCAAATTTATTAATTGACCACTTTCAGGAATGTGTTGATAGATCTATTTCAGTAATTTTCTAGGTTTCCATCATTAGAACACGTTTTGTTGAAAGAAGTGATGCAAAACATCAAACACTCATATAACCAAGTTATGTTTATTCACATAATATGTTCTGATGATGGGAACCTAGAAAATTCCCGAAATAGACATATCACAACTTTCCTGAAAGTGGTAAATTAATAAATTTGAAAACAAAAACTCTATAGATTATTTGTTAGGAGAATATCCTAATAAAGATATGGCCTCGAACTTGAATAATTTTAATTTTCATTGCACAATTAAAGGTCGAAAAAACATAATTTTTATTTTTAATAAAAATTATATCAAACTTGTAGAAATATAAATTTTTAAAATCCAAATTAAAGTTCTTAAAGCAATTTATTTTTCTGAATTTACATAAAAACGAATATCAATTTATATTTTGTGAACTTCAAATTCTTCGTTTTAGTTGATATATTCTGAAATACAGTTGCAAAAATATTGAGTTTGAGAAATAATGTATTTATTAAAAATAAATTTTCGTCATTGGGTATAAAAAAAAATGAGTTTCAGAAAAGCTTATAAATTTGCGTCATACAAAAAAGCGTCTTACAACATTTAAGAAACTTTTTTGTATTCATGAGACATTTCAAAAATATGATGAAGCTTGTTATACATTTAAACTTGGATAAAAATCAATGAAGTTCTTTATAAATAAGCACTCGGGAAATTCTGCTGTAAATATTTGTGTTTTTTAGAGTTTTAATAAAGTATCTTTATTTTTAAGTGAAAAAACAGTAATTTCTAGAAACAATTTCAGTTTTGACTGCAGTTATAGTTCATTTAAAAAAACAAAACACATCAAATTACTGTATTATGATTTAAATACATATAAAACAAAAAATGTTTGTTTATTTTTTTTTACATATGGTTCATTTTTACCACAATTGTGGTACATTTTTTGAATAGTAAAAAAAAACAAATGACAATGTTAGTTAAATTTACTGAAATGTAAGTCGTCCTTTTTTAAGTGAAATTTCGTTTGCTTTTAACTACATTTGTAGTGGGGTAACCTATATAGTATTCCAAGTGTGATGAAGCTTTTTCTTTGAATGTACAAACACACAAAAGTAAAAATATATATAATCATTTTGTTTTTCTACAACTTATCCAAGTTTCATCTAAATCTTCGGTGCACTACACTCTGTAGTTTTCTTCTTACTCAGGACCAATAATTATAAAGCAATCTACATATGCAGTTGTTGTGTATATGCATTAAACGTATTTGCAGAATATAGTGTATAAATATGTGACAAATCAGTCAAACCAATTTTTTTTTGTGTTTTGTTTAATATTTTTTTTTTTTTGGAAACCCAGTTAAAACTCAGCATATATGCATCTATTTATGAACATGTCTGAGCTCTTTCATGTTCATATATGAACTCATTCAAGGTCATAAATACCCATATAGAACCATATAGGTTTCATATATGCTCCTTGGAGTTCATATGTAATCATACATGTAAATATTACCACAATTTTCGTTAATGTACGCATATGACCATGTATCGAATTGCATGTACATGTATGATTACATACATAAATATTACGTCAATTTTAGTTAATGCACACACATGAACTCATATGATCCCTCAAATGCACATATATGAATCATTTATGAACTCACATGATAAACAGTCATGTACTTTCACATAAAAAAGTTAGTAAAGTCAGCAAAAAATTTTGATGAGTCAGCAAAATTTTAGTCAGGAGGGTGCTTGCAAAAAAATTGCTAATGTCAGCAAAATCTTTTGCTGAATATCAGCGAGCTGATTTTAAGCAACAACTTTGCTAGAAATTAATAAAATTTTTGCTGAACATTAGTAGTCTGAAAAAAACTCAAAAAAATTGTAAAAAAAATTATACTTTAGTTAATTTATGTTGCTGAAAATCCTAAAAAAATATATTTTTTTGAGTCTTTTTAAAATAATTTACAATACGTCTCCCAAATTGACGACATGAATTAATGTAATATGTAAAAATAATAGAAATAATTATATATAACAGAAACAAAATTATCTTTCAACTACTTACATGGTTGTCTCAATGATGCTATCTATTAAAGGAACGCAAATGCCGCAGAGAATTAAAGAAACGAAACGAAAAAATAACAAAATGTAACATATACAACCCTTTTTTGCAATAAGAAAAAGGAAACACAAAAATCAACCAAAGATGCATGTCTTTCGCTTTAGTCTGTCTACCTGGTGTATATTTGTTTGCAATTTGACCACACCAGATTATTAATCTCTATAAACATTTTGTTTACAAATACACATTTAATCTTTATTAAATTTAAATATTTTATTTTGTCTTTTATTTAATTAATAGACAATTACTTTCACAAACCGGTGACGACGCAAAATTTTAGTTGTTTTAATCCACAATTATGTTTTATGTATGAAAAACAGATACAAAAATCTTCCATGGTTGATTTTTTTATATGTCTTACTAGAGTTGTACTTTTTAGTACAATTATCTTCGTCACTACTACATCTTGACATGCCACTGTTGTCGTTCACAATATTGATGTGCTAATCAGCACAATTTTTTTTAGCAAAATAAATTAGTAAAACAGTAGTAAAATATTAGAAAAACATTAGTTCAAAACAGTTAAGTGATGAATAAGAATAACTAAAATTTTAGTTTTAAAGATAAATTTAGCAAAAAATTTGCTGAAAAATAGTATACCTGATTTACAAGATGTTTTACTAAATTTTCTACTAACTTATTTTTTTGAGTGTATCCATTACAAAATTTAATTCAGAAATTATATGCTATAATTATTTTTACAATATTATAAAAACGGAGCACACTGCAATGTGTGTGGTAACTGCGGTCGGGGTTACGTAGGCCGTGTAGGCGTCGGGACCTGGGCGTCGCGGAGCCTCTGGGTGTGTATAATAATTAAGATAAAGATTCGGAAAAACAATCGGTATTTTGTATAAGTCTTTAGTTATGCATCAAAAATTAGTTTTTAATGTGTGTTGTATTAAAAGTATTTAAGTCCCGGACAAGACCGCATACAAATTGAAAAATATAGAAAAAAAAACTAGACCTATGCCTTAACATATTCAATATTAATATTTTAAATTACAAAGAAAAAAACGTTGTGGTAATGTATTTTATATCAAATGTATATTATTATTTACGGTTAAATTAATATATGAATTTATAGCATACACGTTTTTTGTTTCTATAAAAAAGAAAATATTTTTAAAATAACACAACATTTTTCATTTTAATTTAAGTTTATTTTCTTAATTTTTATAAAGTGTTCGCCCAAATAAACATTAACACAGAAAAAGTTGTATTACACGCAATTCACAAGGTTATTGGGGTGTAAATTACCCCCGTGCGAGAACAGAAGGTTAATGGAGACTAAGTTAAGTGATATTTTCAAATACAACATTTTATTGATTAAATTTTATATAGATTAATAGTCTGTAACATCTTATATAAAAGTTAAGCGTTTAATATGCATTTGTTTTAGTTTTTCTGGTATGCTTCCCATAACTGCAATTTCTGTTGTAATTTTTCTCTCCACTTATAGAAAATTGGAAATTGAATTGAGATTTTTTTTTTTTTTGAAAATTCGACTGTTTCTTGATTGGTACTATTCCTGGGCGCCTCTTAGACTATATGCTATATAAAACTTCCTATAAAACCATTTAAATTAAAAAAAAAAATCTTTTTTAGTTGTATTGCACGTTTTTCGACTTCAATATTATTCTTAGCATTGCTATCTGGAACATTTTGCACTTTAAATGTACTAAGCCCAAAAAATGTTTTAACATGGCATAAAAAATGTTTCGAACATTACACTCGTTGTGCCACTTCGCTGCCAGAAACCTTTGGATCAGCTTCCAAAATCTTCTCCAAATTTTTGGCCTTGGAAGAGTTCTTATGTTTCTTTGTTTAATTAGTTTCGGATTTTCTGCCAATTGTTAGGTACTTGTTAACCTGTAATAACACATATAAAACAAACTGAGTGAACACGTGTACATTTTTTGTGATTAGTCCAACATGGATTAGTTCGAAAAGTTTAAATAACTTTTTCACGCACTTGCTACTGATTATTTATTGCGAGCTAACTCTGCAGATGATTTTAACAGATTAAAAAATTTTATAATCTGACACATTTTTCAAACATAGTCTCATAAATAAAAAATATTGTAATCAATCGCAAAAAAGTTATAAAGAAAAATGTGTGTTGACGTTTATTTGGGTGCACACTTTATACATATATGGGGCATTCTGAAAGTTAAAGGAAAACAATTATCTATCATTTTGAATTTTTAAAAACTGATTTCAGATTCGTAGTCAGCGATCTCTTTAACTTTTTAACAAAAATATTTCATGTAGTTCGATGATTTTCTAAAAAAAATTATCCGCCATATTGTATCCGCCATTTTAAATATTTCAAATCTGATTTCAGATTCGTACTCAACGACTCACAAATCTTTCCAAGAAAATATTATAAAACATATAAATAAATAAAAAATATTGTTATCAGTCGCAAAAAAGTTATAAAGAATAATGTGTATCCACCATTTTGAATTTTTAAAATCTCATTTCAGATTCGTATTTAGCGACCCCGAAAAAATATTTGATACAAAGCCGAAGCTAGAAAAAAAAACCATCCACCATAATCAATTTGCCACTTTGATTTTTGAAAATCCTATTTCAGATTCGTATTTAGCTACACCAAAAACACTTTACCTTTAATAATATATAACAAAACTGATCACATTTATCATTTTATCATTCGCCATATTGTATCCGCCATTTTGAATTTTGAGCACGTAATGTCAGATTCTTAATCAGCGATCTCAAAAACTATTAAGTGCCAATTTTGATGCAAATTCCGAAACTTTTTTAGATTATCTGCCATATTGAATATCAAATTTTTAATTTACAAAATCTGACGCCATGTTCGAGCTCAAAACCTCACATGTGGCAAGTTTCAAGACTTAACATTTTTATAACCGTCTCAGAAAGTAGTATCTCAACTCGCGGTGCTGAAATGTTGAGCCATTATACAGCTCTATACTTAAAGCTCAATTTTGGACAGAGTTTCGAGGGTCTCCCTTTCAAAAGAATGCCGCATATATTTTTTCATATATTTATTAACATGCTTGTTTTGTTCTCGCACGAAAATATTGTTGTCCCAAGTAAAAAGGTTTATATATATTCAGATAAAGTTTTATACAATTAAATGCTTTAATGTAGAACTTTATATAGTCATATAAACATAAATTTGTAAAGCATAAATGTAAATGTATCTAATAATACATAGCTTTGTGTTGTTTCAAAAACATTTAGAAGGTGGTAAAAGAGTATTATATTTTTTTATATTGTCATATATAAAATTTAGCTTGATATACCTAATTATATATGACTATATATACAATATACAGCTATATATTCTATCGTATATAATTCAACATAAATGTACATATAATTATATATAACTTCATGTGAACCAACATTAAAAATATTTTTGTATAAGTTTTTATAAAGCCATATATTGTTGCATAAAAAAATATATAGAAATATTTGATGTCCAATGCATTGAATTTTTTCTAATTGAATTCAGATAGGATTATATATGGTTACAAAGCCACATTTAAGTGTATGTGTTGTGATATGAAAATTTTTTCTGATTGGTTTTAGATATAATTATATAATTTCGGAGTTGAGACTTCTGATTTACTTAACTTTAAAAATAGTAATGTTTGTTCACAGGAACGACACTAGCTCCCGCAACATATCTCTTTTTTGATTCACGTTAGTTATGTTCGTAAGAAACTGTAAAAATATCTACACTAAATAAGCTAAATAAGTGCCTAAGCATATGTTATCACACAAACAAGGGGGTTATTATATAATTCGGTTCGAAAAAAAATTCGATACGAAAAGATTTTACACATTGAAAATTAAGTAATAAAAAATACTTTTGAATGGTTAAAAATATTTCAAAACATGTATACAATTATCTAGTGAATCCGAAAAGTAGAAAGGTTGGACTTTTGAGTTTGCATGTCATCTTACAAGATTTTTTAAAATTTCCGAATTAGAAAATTTTCGAATCAAATTACATAACAGCCGCTAAGGTATAATTAAATATAGTTCGCCCCGGTAGGCTAGTTGGTAGCATGCTGGCTTGTCAGTGCAGGGGTCGTGGGTTCGATTCCCACCAGAGGCACTGGTCTGTTTTCGTTACAACGCGCGGAAAGCCATAGTAGCTAGTGCTCGGTTATAATTACATATATGATTATTAATTAAAAAAATAAAAAAATAAAAATAAAAAATAATTAAATATAGTTGTTTAAAATACGTATAATCTTTTAACAAGTTGATGGAATTAGATATAATTTTATATAATTATTGAGAAAACATGTATCCCTTTTTATCTAGTAATATTTAATTATTTCTAATTCGATACTTTTATATATAAAACACAAAAGTTAGTATGGTGACGAAATTCGGATGAAATTGTATCTAATATACATCAAATTGTACGAAATTGAATTTACATGCATCGTATTTGATTGCATTCAATTAATGTATTTAAGATACAATTATATGTTCTCATTTATCTTATCAAATTCGATCTCATCTCATCGCATATCTAATTTAATTATAATTTAATATAATTTGATAATGCCCCAAATATTTTTTTTTACTTGGGTTGTTAAAATAGCTTGTGCTTTTAAAATAAATTAAAAATGTAGCTATTTAATTATTCAAGAGTTTATCCAGATATTTTTAATTATACATACACAATAAAAAATAAAATTAAAAACAATTCCTTTAACTTAACAAAAAAAATAAAAAAAAATATAAATACAAGCCAATATTTAACATGTAGTCAAACTGATATAAAACATGTATGGCATACATGCATAAGTTTTTAAACTAAATTAACAGCAACAACAAAAACGTCATGCTACAAATTTTGTATTTTAATGCATACAATTTAACATACCAATCCACTGCTACAAGTAACTTACAACCTGTACATTATGATCAAATAATATTCATATATTATACATTGAAATAGTCAGAATCGATGCGGTGACGTATGAGTTATGCACAACTTGTGTGCATATAACTCATACGTACTGTATGGTGTGTTTAAGAAAGCTTGTACAATTTGTAATATAACTTTTCAATAGATAATGATATTTGAAGTTTAGTGTAAACTTTAAATGGCAAATCGTATTGTTTTATTATATTCTTATAAATTTTTTAATTTAAAAATGTCTTAAAAATTGTTCTGTTTGATTATTTTTTTTAATCAACGATTTTCTAAAAGATTGTTCTTAAGATTCTAATTTTTTATATGAATCAAAAAAAAATTATATTTTAAATGATATTTTAGTTACTTTTTGTTAATTATAGATTAATTACTTATTTAAAATATTTTCTTTAAATTTAGAATTTTTACTATTTAAATACATTTATTTGTCAGTTCAAAACATTCAGAAATATCACAACGAACATAATACTTGCATATCTGCTTTACGTTATTGCTTTACTTTCAAATCATAGTGTTTATGCATTTTATAAAGCATGTAGTGGAATAAACGGATAAATTAAACAACAATGCAAACCAGCCATCCATCCATCCAACCAGTACTCATACTTTGATAATAAACAAAGACATAAACACGCAATGCTGACATTATTTTTTAAAAGTTGCAAATTTTATTTTAACCTGAATTAAAAAACAAACAAAAATAAACAACAAAAAAAGTAATTAGCAAAACACAATACCTGTACTGTAAAATAGCAGCAACAACAACAATGAATACAAAAAGTAGGAAAAGAAAGAAATTATGTAAATTAAGTTTTAAAATATGCAAGAGCTAAGAAAAAGTAGTACGAGATAGTCAATAACATATGGTTTAAAAAGAAAGATTGACTATTTATAAAATTTGTATGTACTTTAATTTAACTTAAGTTTTATCAATTTACATACAAGTTTTTTAATTGCAAATTTAAAAAAAAAAAATTCTTTAAAAATGTTAAGTTTTCTTCCATCTTCTTTTATTTCATTCTTTTTAGTTCAAACGAGCTTAAGATCATTTATTTATTAATTATTTATTTACAATATTTCGGCTTCACATTGGGTGACTTCTTCAGGGAAGAATAGATAACAAAATGGTATATCGCTAAACTAACAGCTGCACCTAACAAATGGTAATGCAATAGAAAGAGCCTACTAGGAAGAGGTGTTTCAGTAAAAAACAATTATTTTAATATGATCCTCATATGCAAAACTCGCGATTTGTTAAAAATTTAATATGGCAGCATAACCTTGGAAGATGAACATAGGGTCCAACCTACAATATGATATATGAATACTAACTAGGGTAGTGCAGCATTTACAATATTGTGGGATTTCCAATTTTGTCCCATATAAAATGTTGGACAAATCGCGAATTTTTCTTATGCATTGATAAAATAACTCTTTTTTTCTAATATATAACTCTTTTAATTGTAATATTTGTTCCCTGAAGAAGTCACCCAATGTGGAGACGAAATATTGGAAATAAATAAATAAATGATCCTTAGCTCGTTTAAACTAAAAAGAATAAAATTTGCTTTATTTATTATCAAATATGTGGAAAAAAGCAAATATAAGTTTTTAAATACTAGCGCTAGTTAAACCATTTCAAAATATTTGATATTTAAGCATGCGAAAATCACATTAATATTTCTTTATGGCGTAGTTTTTGAAATAGTCTTAATTTTTTATTTTTAATTTTTGAGTAATTTATATTTTGACTATATCTCTATTTAGGGTCCAGCTACATTGGTCAGTCAAAGTGCTTAAAAATATCATATAATGCGCTACATTTCTTTTGAATATTATTTTTAATTCGGTTCAATAGTTTATTACCACGTAAATAGCACAAAGAAAATCTATGGATAAACATGTTAGTTATGTTGAAAAATTTATATTCGTATTTTTTTTTTATAACCTTTACTATTATTCCTAAAGTGACACTCGTACTGCACATATTTATATTTACAATAAAATAAAATTAATTATTACTCAAAATGAATTAGCAAAATTTTTTTATTTTATTTTATTTTATTTTATTTATTTGTTCATATATTTTAGACTTTCGCATTGGTAATGATTTTTAAAAAATTTCAGAAAATATTTTTAAAAACTAGTTTTTAGCCAAATCAAGTCGAAATATCTCGAAAACTGCTAGTCAGATATCAAAGTTTTGAATTATTATAGTTCGGCATGCTAAAATTAATTAAAAATTATGTGTCAAAATTATATTTTTAATAAAGCATTTTCAAAATTTTTTGAAAAATCGAAAACTTTGGCAGTAGGTCTCCAAGCTATTGGATTTTTTTTTTAAATTTGCATCACATACATTTTAGACCTAGTGCTACAATAATCACAACAAAAATTGATAAGAATCAAAAGTTTATTAAAAAACGGAAAAAAAAGTTACGGTTCCTAATGTGACACACTTTTAAAATCAAAATAAAATGTTTAGTGCGATTACACAGGAGGACAAAATCATAATTTTTAAAAGTTAATGACCACCAATTCCATATATATCAGGCACTCTGATTTGAATGGCGTACCTTATTTTTCGATCTATTCTACAGTTTTTCCTCAAAATTACTTTACAGTTTGCGCATGTAATTGCAGTTTTTTACATATAACGTTTCTAAAATTCAATCAATCTGACTCCTTTCTCTTGAATTGTAAATACAACAGTTGTAATCTTTGTTGGGGTACATATTAGATTCACAAAACTGTAGATTAAATCCGCTATTTAGCGGGTTTTCTTATTTGTCTAATGCTTACGGTTTAAGCGAATTATATCGCTATACTAACAGCTGTCATTAACAAATGGTAATACAATAGAAAGAGCCTACTAGGAAGAGGTATTTCAGTAAGAAAAGAATTATTTTAATATGATGCCTCAAATGCAAAACACGCGATTTGTCAAACATTTAATATGGCAGCATAACTTTGCAAGATGAACATAGGAGTCCAACCTATAATATGATATGTGAATACTAACTAGGGTATTGCAGTATTTCCAATTTTGTGGGATTTCTAATTTTGTGCCATATAAAATGTTTGACAAATATCGAATTTTTCTTATGCAATGAAAAAATAACTCCTTTTTCTAATATAACTCCTCTTAAATGACTCTTTACACTGCCTGAACATTTTATTACATCGATTAATTACTTAGCGATAGAATTAGCGGAGACCAAAAAAATTAGAAAAACTCTTAACAGCGAGATCAATTTTAAGCTTTAGGAATAAAATATGAACACTAAATAATAATACTGGTTTAGTTCTTAGAAATACACTAATTTTAAAAGTTTGTTTAGTCATTATAGAGAAGAAAGTTAAATATATCTAACACTGTAATAGAAATGCTAAAGCTGTTCGGATGTGGTGAGCATACAACCTCAAAAATAGATTAAAAAAACCCAATTTTCGAATTTTTAGTCATAGTTTTCTCAAAATTGTGACGTGATGGGAAATTTTGGAAAACAGATTTTGAATTACTGAGACAAAATGTACTCAAAATATGTATCACGGTTCAAATCCACTTTTTCTCATGTTGTGACAGTGTGTAATTAATGTTATTTAAAGACCTCGGATCTATCAAAAATATATTTTCAGTTTTCAGACCATCTTGCTCATAATAACAATTGAGATAAGCAGAAAATTACAAATAACCCTTTAAGATGTCGAAGCGTTGATATCAATTTATAATATCAACACGAGTTTTTTAGAATTTATTTGTAAAAAGTGTAAAAAATATAAAATTATATAAGTGACTGATCAAGAGGCACATACGCCTGACCTCCAGGTGGGGTAGTTTCTTCAGCGAAAATTGGTGGCACTTTAAAAGACGTACACGTACACAGAAAAAAATTACAAAATTCTGTTTGTAATATTAAACAAGTTCCATAGAACATTATTGTCAATGCAATATAAAAGTTTTATTAAACTGAAACCAACAACCCTGTAAAATACGCTGCTTACATGCAAGCAGGTTTGTAAGGGAGTAAGCCAAAAAGAATCCCTTACAAACCTGACTGCATATGCCATGATTTTTATATGACGAATTCAAACTTGTAAACATTACTTTTATACAAAGCGCGGATTTCAGTGCTTATAAAAAGCAGTGATTTCAAGGGTTTCAGTAAAACCATATTTCATGTCTACATTATTACGATTAAAAATAATAATATGAATAGTATTTAATTTATTTTACATAAAAAATGTTACAGGTATTAATTTCCTGTTGTTAAAATTTTAGACATATAATATAATTATTTTTTTACAGCTCCACGTGTTAGCTCTTCAGAAACAGTTAAATGAATAATTGTTTTTTATTTCATACTAGAAAACAACAAAAACAATCAGAAATCACTCGGGAAAATGTTTACAGATCGTTC
The DNA here is from genome assembly GCA_021234595.1 of Delia radicum. Lineage (NCBI taxonomy): Eukaryota > Metazoa > Arthropoda > Insecta > Diptera > Anthomyiidae > Delia > Delia radicum. The sequence goes on along the minus strand of CM037851.1, from coordinate 181,071,462 downwards.
ATAATACACGATATGAAACATTACAACCTGCATTCTATAAGGGATTAGGGTAAGCTGTTTACAATCTGCATCCTTGTTAGGGAAACAGAAAGCACAAAATTTTTGGTTGTTTATTTTTATACGAAAATTATTCGTTTCTTTTGCTGCTTCTTATATAAAAGTAATCACTTACATCAGCGCATTTGTTTTATCCTGCTTCTAAAAACACGAAAATTTTTTACTGGGAATGATGATTTGTAAATTTGTAATTGAAAATATTTGTTTTCAAATAATATATATATGAAAAACTACAATTTATAAGCATTACAAGCAACAAATTTGTTGGAAATAAATTTTAATTTAAAATGAGAGTGTTTGAATTTACAAATTCAATTGTTGGCGCCAACTGTCTTTACTGTGTATTATTAATTTGTTACATGGTTATATGTGTTGCACGGGTCAGACGTAGTTTTCGTTCAGCAACTTCGAAGAAAAAAACTTTTTTAATTTTTTTTTCTTGAAATTACAGCTATTGATATCCGTTTTGATGATTACTTAATATAAAATATAAGTTTTCCAACTGAACCGTTATATTTAAAGCTAACAAATGCTCAACATCAACTTGGCGAATTAACCCCTTAGCGCAGTGGTAAAATAGGTCATAACTCTAAACCATCTTTGGTTATTAATTTAAATAACTGAATTTTTTAGTGTTGCAAGATTATTTTATAGAGCTGCCACATTTGTTCGCGCAGCACTACACAAAAGTAAGTTGCAATTTTGAGCTAATCGCATGATTTTCGCCTTAGCAAGTATTTTTAATAGCATCATTTTAATAAGATAGTTTTAAAAAAAGTAAATGATTTTCAGAAAATATATTAAATATTGTCTTAGTGCAAGAACCAATTTTAATGAAATTTTATTTTAAATATCTGCTGATGCGAATAACTGTTTTGCTCAAACTTCGAAATGTATACAATACATTCCATGAATGTTTTTGTTATTTTTGTGATACCTTTACCAATAATTAGTTTGCAATCCATGAAGTCACAAAATTTGTTTCCACTTAAAAAAATGGTGAAAAAGTCAGCTCAAATGTGTAGCCCTCACTAGCGACATTAATTTTTAGCAAATAATGCGAAGCCTTAGCCTGTAAGAAGTCCCAAGAATTTTGGAACATATTAAAATTTGGTAGTTTTACTTTTTTTTTATTTCTTAAAAATACAATTTCTAGGATTAAATAAATCATAGAAATGTGTACTCGAAATTCTTAAAATCGCCATACAATGATTAAGACCAGAACTAATTTTGATATAGAAATAATTTAATAAAAAACTAAAATCAAAACTATTGGTATATTCTAATTTGTTTTCATAGTATGAAAATTAAATATTTTATTAAGAAATCGATATAAGAAAATTTGCAACTTTGATGTATCATAAAATTTAAAACAGTTGACTTATAATAACATAGATGGCGCATTTTTTTATTTGGAATATAAATTTTCGTTTGACATCTAAATTTCTAAAAAAAAATATAAACATAAATGGACCAGTTTAGCCGATTTTAATTACTTTGGAAATCTTAAAAAAATATATATAAAGATAATTTATGTTTTAAACATACAATTCAAAGTTAAAATGTGTAAAATTTTAGAAAAAAATAATTTAAAAATAAATAATGTTGGTGGAGTAAAAAAAAGTTAAAAAAATGGCCAATGCTCCCCCTTCTACCCACCATCATATAATAGAAAATCTTAAATTTGGATACTTCTACAGAAATGTCCATAACTTTTCTATTATTCCACAGATTTGCTTCGAAAAAACCTAAAAGAATAGACATTAAACCTGAAGTACTACTTAAATGAAACAAATATTTTATATTTTTCTTTTAATACATGCAAATATCTTCCATATTTTTTTTTTTTTTCCATTTTTACATTTTGTTGAAAAATAGAGATTTTTCCATGTAATTTCGACAAATAGATTTATTCTGCGGACCAAAGTTGCTCGATCCAAAATCGATATATAGTCAAACTAGTCAAATTAACTTTAAATTTTAATGCGATTTTCGGTGGCTTAAATACATAAAAAAAATGTTCACATGTTTGAAAGATTTTTCCTGTAAACTATTGCCACACGCAACGCAGTCCATTCTTTTAGTTTGGTGTGGCTTTTACAAACTCATACTCCACGAAAGGCTTCGTTGCTTTTTTGTCATACTTCCGCTGCGTGTTATCTAAATAAATTAATAATTTACACTATATGCCAGCAACATGTCGAAGAGTTTAAATAACTTAAATTCCATGTCCCAATTCACCCTATTATGACAAAAGTTACAAAAATTGCCATAACTTGTGCAATCCCAGCACAAAATAACCTGGATTTGGTAAGCAGTAACTACATTTTATGCTTCGAAAATAGCGCTTTACCGCATAGCATACTATATAGCAATTACGGAAGGAATTCTGTAATATTTCCCAGTGAATAATGAATACAATGGAGCAATAAAGAATGCATACCATGAGGCATTAATGTTGTCAACATACAAAAAAGCGCTTCTTATTGCCTAAGAATTCATGAATTTATTGCTTCTAAGAGCACATGAAAGAAGCGCTTTTCACCTGCTTAAAAGAGACCAAGTGGGACACCGCGAATAAAAATCATGCCTTCTGGATTTGCTTTGGAAGCGCTTCTGGGTAAGCACCATTTCTTGCTGGGATGTTTAACTCTTTGCGAAACCCAATGTATCATTCCTTAGATCCATGATGAAAGATTCATGCTTTATATTTACCTGATTAAAAATGTGAAAATATTTATTTTTTTTTACCAAAAATAGGAACAAATATTGAAATTTTTTTTGTATGTTTTTTTGTATTTGCTACTAAAATATAATAAGAAAAATACGCCTCCTAAAATATGGATTCCCTAGTAAAAACGTTTAGATATGATCAGATATGATCATATATAATTATATCCAAAATTGGATTCTTTCCAATTATATCAGAGTTCAGATATATTTATATATACCTTCAGATTTAATTTGCTATAATTTCATATACTTTTATATATGAATATATATATGTTTAGATATAAATAGATATGGAGTTATATATAAATATATATATGGATTCATATATTATTTCATAGACTCATATTTCAGATATAATTATATATGACTCCATATATATTTATATATAACTACATATCTACGGGTTGGCAGAAGTGATAAAGCAATAAAACACTATAGTTAGAAATTCCAAAATTCATTAGTATGGGAAAAAATTAAAAGTCCACATCCGCTACATATATTATATATAAATCATATTTATAAATTTGTATTTTTTCTTGTTTTTTCCAGAAAATGTAAAACCTTTGACATTTGATGAAGTTTACAATCAAAGTAGTCCCTCAAATTGTACTGTCTATGTTGGTGGAGTTAATAGTTCTCTAACAGCATTAAGCGAAGAAATATTACAGAAAACTTTTTCACCATATGGATCAATACAAGAAATCAGAGTATTCAAAGATAAAGGTTATGCGTTTGTTAGGTAGGTTTATTTAAAAACTGTGTAAAAACTTATAAATATTAATAAACTATATTTATGCTTTGTAGATTCTCGACCAAAGAAGCTGCTACCCATGCTATTGTTGGTGTTCACAATACTGAAATTAATGCCCAGCCTGTTAAATGTTCGTGGGGCAAAGAAAGTGGTGATCCCAATAATGCTCAAACAATTGCAAGTCAGGCTTTAAATCCTGCTGCTGCAGGATTTCCATATGGTGTTGGTGCTGCTGCAGCTGCTGCGGCTGCTTATGGTCAACAATTAGCTGCTACTGGCTGTTGGTATTCACCTACTCCAACGTATCCTGCTTCATCAGCTACTACTGCTGTAACACCAGCTGCCTCGGCGGCAGTACAAAATCAATTTCTGCAAGGTATTCAAGGATATCATTTTGGTCAATATGGTGGTTATCAGCAGGGTTATATGGGGTAAGTTCTAAACAAGATATATTTAAAATTAAGAGAGATAGATTTAAAATTAATATCGACCGAAAAAAAAGAAATACTAAGAAATAATAGTAAAATCATTATTTAAAATATTTTAGTCATATTTATATAAGTCACTTTTACTTGACAATATTTAAAAGTTTTTGTAAATTAAGTAAATATTTTAAATGTAATTTAAAAACTTTCTATTAAATTTTTCAATTTATCAAAAGTGAAAATCTATACTTACAATAAGTACATATTTATGTACGTGTATTGTATTAAAAGTTAAAATATATAATCATTTTAATTGTTAGTAACTGTCCCTATAATATTGTGCATATGTCGACAAAACCTACTAAAACATTCAATAAGGAAATTTTCTCTATTGTAGAATGTACCCTAAAGTGGACCTTTCTGTTTTTTTTTTCGTGTTGTTGCTTAAATATGCCAACTGTCATCGAGTTTAATTCCCGTTATCATTATTTTTCAAAAGTTTTGAATTTTAGCCTTTGTGTCGTTTCAAAAAAAAATCCCAATATAAAGTGTAATTTTTCGTAGATATAAAAAGTTAATAATAAACAAGTTTTAACGCATTTTCTAAGTCGGAGTTTTGCAAACGGTAAGAATTTTATTCACAATTTTAATAAAACTAACTGATTCCGTATACAAATATAATAAATTTAACAAAAATGGGAAAAATTAATTATTAGTCTTTTTGAAATGGTTATGCATCGCTCTAACTGTTTTTGTCTATTCGGGAAAATTTTGTATAATGTTTCACAACAAAAATTTTTCACAACGATTGTTTACCGCACATAAAAAAGCAATTTAATACAAGTTTCAATTTAAATACAAATTTTTGTCGAATTTTCTTTATTTTCTAACAGTTTTAGGGTCAGATTTGAGCCCAAATTTGATACCATAAACATGAGATTTCTCACCTAAACAAATTGTTTGTTCCATAGTTTGTAGTCAATTACAACATATATACTATTCGTTAAGATCTGCGCGTTACACCACTGCACTGTGGTTTCAAATATAAATTTCCTTGGCCTAAATTAAATTATTCTCACATGCACTTTTCGTTTCTCTGTTGTTGCTATATAATAATAAACACTTCGGAACAACATAAAACAGATTTTGTTTTTGTAAATACTCATTTACCGTTATAATACAATAAACTGAAGTTGAAGTTTATAAGTAAATCTAATAAAAGAATAAAAACACCTTTTTTTTTTTTGTTTTTAACTGTAAAAAGTATCTAATTATATTTAGTGTGGAAAAAAATCAAAATGTTAGTACAACAGTAATTTTATAATAAAAAAGTTAAAAAAAATTGGCGTCATGGAAAAAAGTTAAATGTTTCATACAAACCAGAAAAAATAATTTCATAAACATGTGTAAATTTAAATAGGCTTACAGAAAATGTATATAAAGTGATAGCTATAAGGGTAATCAGAAAACATGAATTGATATCTGATAATCAATTTTATTTTGTCAGGCTCTGCAACTTTTTAAGAAAATTATTTTTTTTCTTAAAAAGTTTCCTTTAAAAATTCCGATTTATTTCGAATTAATAGCGAAATGCTGTAAAAGAATATACATTAAATTGACAGTTCAGTTTACTAGATTAAATATTATTTAAAAAAAATTCCAACCCACTAATAAATAAACATAAAGCAAAAAAAAAAAAATTACGATTGTGCATTAAAGTGTTAATGCGACAAAAAATGCATAAAAGAATTACACTTTCCATACAAATCCTATTTTAAACCAAAAAAGTTAACTAGAAAGTTAACTCCATTCATGCAGGTGTCAAATAACTTTTTTCTAAGTGTTTTTTTCTGTTAATTAAAGTAAATTATCACAAATAAAATTGTAATTTTTCTGTTAATATGGAAAAAATATTCATGATCTTTAACCGAACTAACCAACATCTCACACACAATTTATAGATCAACAATGAAAATTCTCTATTAACCACTCACAAGGTACAGTGCAAAAATTCGCTCGACATATGTTGAAAAACGAAGAACCTCTTCAATGTTTGATATTCTTTCACTTACAATGTAAAGGATAAAATATGATGACATTTGAAAATAACTGCCAGTCAAATTTTCAACTTAATTAGTTGAACTGGCAACTGTGGTAATAATTAATAGGACTAAACACAGATTTATAGAAAATAAGTTCGCAGTAAATTTTGTCATACTCAACAAACGAAGTCACGTTACGTTTTTAACTTTTAGGTACGAAGAATGTTGATGAAGGCCGTTGTGGGCTAGAAAGTTAACTCCATTCATGCAGGTGTCAAATAACTTTTTTCTAAGTGTTTTTTCTGTTAATTAAAGTAAATTATCACAAATAAAATTATAATTTTTCTGTTAATATGGAAAAAATATTCATGATCCGAACTGACCAACATCTCACATTTTTTCATTTTAATAATTTTTTCTAAGAAATTTGGAAAAATTTGTGCTCTGTGTAGTTTCATTGTATTTTTGTTTTTTATTTTTATAAAGCCAACTACTAAGTGGAGGGCTACATTAGGCACCATTCCCTTATATATTCACTACTATATGACAATTGTTGGTATGTTGTCTGTTGCTGTCGTTGTTAATGTAAACACAATTTTAACACAAAATGAGGTTACACACATCATATGCACAACAACACAATGTAGTTGTACAAATAACATTTTAGATATTTAAATGATTGAAATGCCACTAGGGATAATGATAACATGATGAATGACTGAATTCATTTACTAATTGCTAGACATGTTCATTAAAAGTTCACAAGCAAACAATTTCTGGATAATTTTTGTATTCACTTTATTATTATTATTAATTTTTATGATTGTCAAACTATAGTAGCTTACATTCTAGTAGTTATGTAAATCAATTTGTTTAAGTAGTTACTCACGATGGCTCAACGCAGAAGGGCCCTAACTCCGTTTTGTATTTGCTACTTTACAACAAGCAGCTAAATACTTAATAGAATAAGAAAAAATTATGGACATTAAATTTCTTTTATTTTTTATTTCATTGTGGTCAGAATTGATTAAAAATTAATCTTAAAAAATTGTATGTTCAAAGTTTTTTAACACAGTGCTTTTTCCAATAAAGCAATAACCAGTGCCAGGAGGTTTATGTAAATATAAACATGTTTGCTATCGTAAGATAAATAAAACAAATCAGCAAAGTTTGCTTTAAAATGCAAAGCAACTAACTTTAAACGCTGTTCCAAACTAAACACTCTTCATTATTTTGCCCAGAGTCTATTTGCTGATTAGCGAAAATTTTTAAATTAAACTTTGTTGGTCTTAGGTGTTGTTCAGGTTTTTACATTTTATGTGGCGATAAGTATTTTTGTTAATAATACAAATTAGATAATTATATGTTGTTAGTATTGCTGTTATGTTATTATTGCTCTACACTCAAATAAAAAAGCCTGTCTGTTATAACTAGTAAAGTGATAGCGGCATAAAATATTAGTTAACTACACTAGAATTTAGTAAAATTTAGCAAACTAAACAAAAAGCCAAACAAAAATTACACCGTTTTTGAAATATTTCAAATATGCGATGTTAAAGCTCTTCCGAAATAGTCATCTGAAAGCCGAACCATTGGGGAAATCGAAAAACGCCCAGACAGCCACTCGAAAAAATGTAATAAGTATTATTGTATGTTAATTTAAACTTAAACCAACAACAACTTCCCATACAAATGTGGTTTTCAAAACAAACTAATATTAAATTAAATTTCTTTCGGTTGATAATGCAACAATATCGCAACAATTGTATTTAAAACTATAGAGAAATGATACAAAACCTAAGAAATTTTAAGTATGTTCTCTATTTTTTTACTCTCCAGCAAATTCTCGAATTACCAGTATCTAAATAATAAGCAGTGGTTTTATGGCAAACTACGGCGTCAAAACTCATTATTTTTGTTCGACGAGGTCGTTTTTGTAAGTAGTTGTACATATTTGCTTCATGAAAAATGCACAAAATGTTGTACCATCGCTTACTCGTTCCTTATACTAGTCATTATTATAAGCAACTAGAAAACTATGTTAGACTACGTCCGAGCCAGCCGTGGCGGTCATATGCCAGAAGTCATATTTAAATTATAATGCCTGAAGATTATCTTTCGAATAAAGTAAATTTCATGACAATTTAAAAAATTCATCTTTGTTTTATTCCATTTCAAAGTTCTCTACCTCAATAAAAAACACCCATTATTTACAAAAAGTTCGTATTTACAATTTTTTTTATCTGTGTATATATCTGCACTCATAATAATCCATGCATGAAAATATGAAATTATTGTCAAAACTACAAAAAATTTCGTACAATGTACAAATTTTCGTTTATTTCACAAAAAATTTGGTTATTTTGATATTTTTTCGTAATTTTACGCATGGATTATTATCAGTGTGCAAAGTTTAGTTGAAAAAATCCTGCGGACCAATGACGCTGCCAATAAGCAGCTTTTAATAAACCACCGGAATATACCTTGGTTGAATTTATAATTTCCTAAAATGCAAAAAGTTATATCCCTAACAAACATGTTCAACTTGAAAAAAAAACTTTGCCGTCAATTATAAAAATAAACACGAGGTGGAACATTTGCTGCATGAGCAGGAAATTGATGGGTTTCCGAAACCCATTTCACTTTTAAAAGCTGTTTTAGAATAAGTGGATACTTCACATATGACACAAAACATCCAAGTGGAAGGGCATGTGTTAGTACGGCCGCTATTGTACACAAAAGTGTAAGGCATTTCCCAATGCGGAAATTCAGGGAGGACTATTTCCAGGCAACATAAATCAATCTCGTTGATTTTACGCTAATAACATCTTCGCTATATTGGCCTGCGAGGCACAACATTTATCAGAATAAAGTTCTCGGAATCGTTTCTTCCCTGGGAACAAAATTCCTAGCAGTTGGTGACTATAATGCCAAACATATCTTTTCAGGTTCCAGACTTTTAAAGGCAAAGGGTAAACAGTTGTTAAACACGATAATGTCAAATAAGCTAGATGTCATAGCGGCCATCCCACTTATTGACCCATCAATAAGAAGCCAGATCTTATTGATTTTGCAGTCATAAAAAACATTAAACGTGGTCAATTGTCATTAAGCTCTTCACTTCGCCACACAGCATTCAGCTATGAGAAAATGCCTACAATATTCAAAATCTGCAGAGAAGACATTCAGGGCATCCCATAGTATATTAGAAATGATAACATTTACAAAGACTTGAACATTCTCACTGTACGAGTTAAAATAGAAAGGTACTCAACTAAGTACGCGAAGAAACTAATTGTTCATCCTAATTCGCTTACTCGAGAACTCTTGATATTTGAAGGACTTCGCCGGCTAAGAAGTAGTGATAGTTTGGACCTAGCCAGACAGGATGATCTCCAGGTCAATAATTATTAAAATAATTATATTCCTAAGTTAAGATTTGAATACCAAAAATTGGTTACTACTAATAACCAATAAATTACTAAATTAGGTTAATATTTAAATATTTATTGTAAATCTCCAAGGAAAGATTCAATAATAACATATTGAGTTGAAAAAAATAAAAAATTATAAAATCAAAATTTAGTAGAAATTGTTTTGTAATTTGAGAAACTAGCTCGGAAAATTCTAATGAAATTTTTCACTAAACTAGTGAAGTTTTCTTTCCAAAGTGAAAGAAAAATTTCTTAATCTCTTTTATTATTCGTATACAATTTTTAGTAAATAAAATAAAATTTTTCATGAAATTTTATTAAAATCTACCTTAAATTAATAAAAAGTTTCAATGGGTGTGTTCCATTGACACTTCATAGATATTTTCCTTAGCTTAAGTGAATTGAATTTTGTTTGTTTTTTGTGTTCTCTGATAATTATATTTAAAAATGATAGATTTTTTTGGATTCTTTTCTACCAAATACCATATATAAGTGATCGAATTTTTCTTTTTAAATTTAACACATATGTTGATAGAGAATTATATGTGACTAATATTATAAAAATTATAGAATTTGTTTGGTTTTACTGTTTTATATGTACTTATATATAGTTATACTAAGTTTGAGGTTATGTAGCTTTTATAAATAATGCACTACTGTCCTAAACATTTTAGTGGAAAGTTTCATGTCAACTTTTTAAAACCCGTGTTCGTTTATAACGATATTTTTTTTTAATTAAGCACTGGCACCCTTACATGCATGTTCTGTGTTACCATATGGTGACTACAGGGTGGTATAGGTTAATTATTAAAATAATTATTCTGTCATATGATTGTAATGTAATTTTGTTTTATTTATTTTTCTCTTACAGCATGGGCGTACAAATCCCTGCTACTTGGCAAGGTGTTGCTACACAAGCACAAATATCTCCTGCTCAACAATTGGCGACGGCGGGCGTAGCCGGTGCTGCTATACCTCAGGCAGCCGGCGTTGTTGCTTATCCCATACAACAATTCCAAGTTAGCCCACAGGTTGGTAATGTAATTTATACTGCTTAGCAGAATCAATTCTTCTGATATAATTATGTACATTTTTGCACCTAATGGAAAAATCCAAAGGAAATGTCTAATAAATTTTATTGCAATTGTTTCATTTTTTTGCACGTTTGTTTAGCTTAATTTGTTATTATAATAAATTTATATTTTTTTGTGTTTTTTTTTAACTTCTTTAAAATATACTTACAAATTTAAACCGTTTATTAAATTTAAACAAAATTTGATAAATTGTTCAAAAAATATACACTGAAAGAAGTACTTGTATAACTATCTGCATATTTATTGATTTTATACTAAATTCTTAACTTTACAATATAATACTTGTTATAGAAGTTTAAAGACACTATGGCTTGTCCTTCGAAAGTCCATATATTAAAACCATGGCATAACTATACCGATATACTTATTAGGAAAAGTTGAAATATTTTTAATTTTTTACACACTTTCAAAGAAAACCAAAACATTAAAGTATTTAAAAAAATTTGTTTACATTTCAAATAAAAACAATATTCAAAAAGAAATTCTGCCGATAATAATTAAAACTATTTACGGATTAAAGTATATGTAACAACATCGAAATTTAATGAAGTTAAATTACAAAAATATCGCAAATATAAAACAAATTGATTAGATTTTCAAATAAATTTAATTTTGTTTTGAGTTATTTGCTATTTATGTTTACATTTTTTTCAATGAAGAGAAAGTGTTTTCTTATAAGTCTACCTGTAAATAATTTTGCCATGATTTAAACAATAGTAATATATTGGAATTTTATGAATGGAATTGGAATTTTATGAATCTGAAAAAATTTCTTTTGCCAAATTATACGAATTTGTATTAGTACCTGTACTAAAATTTTTCCTTTGAAATGTTGAAACTTTCCATATATAAAATAAAATATAAACGAAATGTTTCCAAAAGTTTGCTGTTTTATAAAATTTATGAAAATTTAAAAAAAAAAATTGGATTTAATGAAAAGTTTAATGATCCGAATTTTAATGAAGATTCAATGATTTTATAAAACAATTTTTTAAATTTAATAAAAAAAAAAAAGTATTTCCAATACAGCTGAAACATTTAAAGTCAAAAGTTAATGAATTTTCCAAATATAGTAAAAGACTAAAAATAAATAATAAAAGTATATTTTTTGAGTGTTTAAATGCATGTTTCAATAGTTTTTCTGTATATTTGAACTAGGTTGTCAATGGAAACACACATTTATATATCGCACACCTAGCTCAAAAGTGGCTCAACTCAAAATTTTAATTTTTCGGGTTTATATGCTTAAACTATGCACAATACACTTGTTTATCTATAAGAAAAATAACAGTGTATTTTGTTGTTGTTAACTGTTGCTAAAAAAGAGTTATATCTTTCATTATGTTTCAATTGGTAGAAAGTTGCAAATATTTTTTTTCGATTTCTGAAAAATGAAAACTTTTGAGTTGAGTCACTTTAGAACTAGGTGTGCGATATGTGGTATTGGTCTTCAAAATGTCTTTATATCTGAATGATCGGTTTTTCCAATTTACACTAGGGCAAACATTTTTCTTTATGTCATCGGATACTTTGAAATTTGTAATTTGCGGTTTTTTGGGTTGCCACACACAGGCAAATAAAGTGCTAACCGAATTGAAAAGTGCATTTTAATTTAAAATTATAAACCCAGCTAGTACAGCGATATCTATATTATATTTCTCAATATTATGGGTCTAACAACTAAAATTCACTTGAATTAACCGAACTTTGTTGTGAAAACTAGTGTTCAGTTTTACCAACCGACTGAAATGCGTAATAACCAAATTAGACAATAACCGAATTCAATAATAATAACCGAATTTCAATAATAATAACCGAATTTAAATTTGATACAATTTTATCCGACATTTGACCATATCAGGTACATTGAATTATATCTAATTGGATATAAATACAACTGATTTTATATAATTTTAGACGATATTAGGTATGCTTTGCGTGAATTAAAGTTATGCTTAAAAGTATTTAGGTAAAAATTATAATTTCAAAATTTTCAAAGACCCAGTGTGAAACATAACGAAATATATAAAATGTATCAAGAAAAAATTTTGTGTTTTAAAAATTTATACCTAAATGGTTTTATCTTATAAAACGTACAGATTTGTTATTTAAAATTATATAAAATAAATGAAAATGATTTTGTTTTATAATTAATAGGCGCGATGATAAAAGTTTCTTTATATTCATATACAACTTGATATCATTATATGTGTTTGTTTCGTGTGACAATACTTAGTTTATGAGAATTTTTTTAATATGGTGTAATATATAGTCATATATCATTGTACTTTTAGCACAGTTCATAATTAGAATATAAATAAGTTTCAAAACATGAAAAACTATGGTTTTTTATTATATAATTCATTTATTTATTTATTTAATTAATTTATTTATTTAATTTTTTATTATTCATATTTTTATTAAAGTACTTAAAACAGCGTTATAATTATTAGGTCTTAAGCCAGCGAATATGTAGACTAACATAGAACCATCGAACACAATATCTGTTAGATTTTATACGCCAACTGGTTTTAAGAGAAGCAGTTTTAGAGGTATTTTTAATGCATAGTTTATAGTATATATAAACAAAATTTTGCGTTTATTATACATAAAGCAAATATGTAGATTCATCCTTCATAAAATAAATATCGCATTCATCCATTGTATTTATCCAGTGTAGTTATTCTTTTAATTATTTTGTAAAACAAGGACGTGTATAGTTTACTGTTTATTTATGCTCTTGGAAAAATCTGTAAGTCTTCTACTTGAAAATTTTGCGAAATAAAAAAACTTATTTTCTTTCTCAGTAAATGTTTTTTTTATTTTACCTAGCGTTTTAATTTTATTATATGTTCCAACTTACAAATACATTCTTGGATTTAACATTATTTATTAAAATTAAGATTTATACGTTTTATAAATGAATTTATAAGTAGTAATTCATTAGATACAATATTATCTAATGAGTTTTTTAATTCAAAAATTAAAAAAAAAAAAAATTAAATGTTTTATAGATCAGTACTTCAATTAAATATAAAACATATAAATAGTAATTTAAAAAAAAAAAAAAAACCCAGCTAAATCTAAAAATTTATCAAATGTTTTTCTTTTAAATTTTAAAAAACTCTTTAAATTTTTGATCTTTTATCATTAATTATGATGTTCAAGATCATTTGCATTCAGTAAAAAAAAAAAACATGTGCAATGTTGATTTATTAATTAAAAAAGTTGTCTTTCCGCTAATTTCAAGCAGACTTTATCTACTGACATGTCCGTTACATGTTTCATTTCGCGTCACCGAAAATAGTCAGAGAACCAATGTAGAAGGCTTAGGAGATTTTCACCTCTTCTGCATTGGTTCTCTGAAGATTTTCGGTGACGCAAAATGAAACAATTAAGGACCTGTCAGTAAATAAATCTGCTTTAAATTAGCAGATAGAAAATTTTTTAAAATAATAAATAAACATTGCACAGTTTTTTGTTTAACAAAAAACAAATGATCTTAAACTTGAATAATCTTTGCTCGCATCATAATGTAAAAATATGTTGAAACGTGAAACAAAACAACAACATTTATCGAGGAAGAAAATCAAATTTTTTGTACACAAATTTGTTTATATATGCTAAAAAATAAGCATAAAAAACCTCAAAAAACGGTTTCTCTTATAAACAGTATGCATTAAACTTTAACAGATGTTAAGTACCTTGGTTCTTCTTTAGTCTATATGTTTGTTGGTTAAAAACCTAATAATTATAAAGTTGTTGTAATTTAGTTAAAAATATTAATATTCATTAGAAAACAAAAAAGTAGTTTTTCATGTTTTTTGCAGTAAATTTTGAAATTAACTTATATTCTAATTATAAGCGGTACTAAACAAATGTATAAAAAAGATAGGATTTCTTTAAATTTTACTATATATATTTATATATAATGATTTGTTTTGCCATATATAATTATATATAAAATAAATAGAATAATTTTTGATTATTTATACCATATTAATATCATATATGTTAGAATATATGATCATATATAGATCTATATCTATTTCATATGATCAGATATACAAGATATGCTAATATTAAACATACGATACATTGATATATGATTATATATTACGCTAAATTAACAAAAAATTTCATAAACATATATATATCATATAACATATATCGTAATATATTGACACACATATAAGCATATATAACGGTATCAAGTTATATATAGAAACTTTGTTTATCGGGTTATATTATTTATGATTTATGATGGAAAAAAGTTTCTGCATACTCATATACAACATTTTTTTTTACAGAATATCTCTGAAAAAAGGATATGTCTGGACATGCGTTGATGTGTTTAATATACCGTTGGACGCGACCTAAAACCCTTTTATGTGCTACTAATATTGTATAGTATATAGTATAGTACAAAATTCTTTGAAAATCTAAAAAATGCTTTTTTTTAAATCGGTCCAGCTCTCGAAATCTCAAAGATATACACGAAATATTTTGGAAATCGTCATAAAACATAAATAACAACTCTCATGTTGAGGGGTGACAAAAGAAAATTTTTTCGTGAGCCGGTCTAATGTTTGGTATTCCCTACATTTAGTGAAAATAGTTTCATTATATTTATGAAACAGTGTTTAACTGTTCATATTAAATTATAATCAAATATATAAATTCTAAATATCGGGTTTTTTAATCGTGTAGTGAAATTATACATTTCAACAAAAACCGAAATTTTTACTTCTCTGGGATGGGATTACTCAAGTGTTGTTACTCAAGTGTTGTTCTACCAAGAGTGCAAAATGGGATTATTTTTAAAAATGTCATAATCTACATTTCCTTTTCAACTATATCAAGCACTTATATGGCATGATTTTTTGTGGCCCTTTATTCCCAATAGGAACCACAGGACATAATATATATAATATATATGGCATGTTTAAAACTCTTTAACAGGAAATCCTAAAAAGTTACCCCTTCTGAAAAAATTTAATTGCAATAATTCCGTCATTCCTTACCGCTAAGTAAGAAATGTCGAATTATTCACTAATTTGGTCATATATCGCCCTGTATATGATTTATATATGATTATTATATGATTTTATCGTCTTTCATTCCCTGGTTCCAAATCCGGAATACAATTTTTTTAAGTTTTAAAAAATGGATATTTTGGTACTTTTTAAAGCCTTTTATTACTCGGTTAATGCTTTCTAATGATTCAAAATAATGTTAAGTATTTAGAATACACTTTAGTTTTTAAAAATATCCTAAAACTGATATAATATTTTCTAAAACTGATTGCTAAAAAAGCGTAAAGATACATTTAACAAATGCCTTCTACAAAAAAATATAAATAAATTTTTAATGTGAGATTTTAGAAAAATAGCAACAAAGTCATAAAAATTTAATGCAACGGGGTTACGACCTATCATTTCTAAAAGACTTTTAGATGCTGATGAGGATTTTTAAAGTTAGCTATAGTTAAAGAAATATTTTCAAAACACTTTTTTTTAGGAAATTTAAGTTTTTTGATAAACTTTTTATAATATAATACAAAATTTTAAATAATTTTGTATTAATTTTGTATTATTTTATAAAAAAGTAGCATTTTGTATACGAACGTTTAGAAAGAGTAAAAATATATGACCATATACATATGTCCACATACCCTCAAATTTCGAATCCAAACATTTATGGAGACATATATGAAATCATATATGTGTCCGTATATGACAATATATGAACATTATCACTTGTGTTGTCAAATTTCACTTTACTATAATACGATGCCTATTTCTCAAGTAATTGAGGTTTTTCTTTGAAAAGTTCTGAACTTTTTAATGTAAGGTCATCAGAGTGGACTAACAATTTGTATCCCAAATATGTTTTTTTGCTCTTCAGTTGTTCTGAAAAAAAGTTCTTATATATAATTATTTAAGAGTCTTACAGGAGATTGATTCCAATGATATTTGGACATGTCAAACAGACGATATAAATGACTTAAACTTTTGTAGCGGCTTATTAAAAAAATAATGATGACTATGATATTTTTTTAATAGTAATATTTTTCGATTTCAAGACAGTCACATATTTTTCTATATACTACCTAGTGCCATTTTTCTTAGTTAATTTTTTATTGCTTGTTTGCACTATGTCTATCACATTTTATTAAACTTTATTCCAAAAACATCATACAAATTTTTTTCATACATTTTTTTTATAATTGTCTTTTTTACTACTTTTTTCCAATTTTTACTAACACCCATATTATTTTTTAAGGTTTATCCTTTACTTTTGCAGGCACAGTAAATCCTCACAACAATTCAAATATTTAATACCAAAAATACAATGAATTTGATATAAATTCTGAGCTGTAAATAAAACCAAACAAAACAAAAATTAAGCGGCAATATAGATGATTAAAATCTAAAAAAAAACATAAAATAATAAGAAAACAAAATTATACAAAGCAACAAATTATTTATACATACAAAACATATTTATACCTATTAAAATGAGAATAGAATTAAAAATTAAATACCAAAAATAAATACAAAAATTAAATACCAAAATAAACATACACAGAAAAAACTATAGGCACCAACAATGGAATTTGTAAATTCAAACACCCCCATTTTTAAATTCAAATTTATTTAAAAAAAAATTTTTTATTTAAAATGCTTGTACATTGTAGTTTTTTATACAAAAATTCTTTAAAATAAAAATTCAAAATTACAAAAAAAAAAAATCAACTAAAGGGTGTTTGTATTTACAAATCACATAGTTGGTGCCTATTCTAAAACTTTTTTTTATTTACAAAAATGCTCTAACAAAATTTTGTAATTTAAACAGAATTTTGTAATTTATTTCTGTGTATTTGAATAAAAGTATTTGTAAATTAACGATAAAAAAATATATTAGACAAACAACAAAGAAAACAATGAAACATATGAGAGGGACAAAACAACTTAATTAACATAATTTAGTATAATTATGAATATTTCGGATATAAAAAAAAACACATACACACTTACACAACTAAATAGATATATTATATAGTTATACAGTTATGCATATAAATGATATTGGTTAGCATTAGAATTTATATGAAATAGACAAGTAGGAAAAATATAAGCAGTTTTGTTTAGTATACACATTTAACAAATAAATGCACGAAATATTAGAATCCTGGTAATGAAATCCTACACTGTTAATTGAAACTAAAAGAGTTTCTTAAAAATGAATCTTTTCATATATTGAACACGAGTATTGAGTTTTGTTTAAATGCAAAAGTTTAATAAAAAAAATATAATAAATAAAGTTAAAATATTTGTTTATTATTTGAAGTTAACTAAGTCTGAATTGTTCACACAAGATCCTAATTGAGTTACGAAATATAAAACTAGGACAATTCTTACACTACTGAACCTATGTCAATCTACACCGAGAGAGTTATCTGCATGACATAAATAAATGTTTGCATTAGTTCAAGCAATTGTCACTAAAATTCGTCCATTAAAACTTTTAATTAAATTAATGCAGTTTTTCATAACATTTTGTTAAACATTTAATTTTATTTTTTAAATATTCATTTAAAATTGTTAAATAAAAATGAATAAGCTTTCTATAAAGTCTAACACACTTTTCATTCAGTTTGTGATGTAAAAAATCATTCGAGCTCGTCCAAGAAAATTATCTATGTTTAAGGATTAAAGTTACATTCTATTAAATGCCACATTTAACAATGTTTCAAATTTCACATTGAAAAACCAATTTTAAATATTGGGTCAATATGTGTTATATTTTTAATAGTATTTTACAACTAACACTTTTATGAATGGTTTCAAGTTTTAAGAAAATTATTTAATAATAATTACACTGTACTTGAAATTTCCACTTTTCAAATGACACATCAAAACCTTGGGGCATGTAAACTTAATTTTAGGTCGTCGAATGCAGTGGTGAACTCCATTTTAAAAGGTTAAGTCAAAATAAAATAATAATTAGTTTGTAAATATCAGGGACCGTAACGGTTATAAGTGATAACAAAAAAACTTCCTTTATAACAGTTATTTTGTGGATTAAAAAGAAACAAGACATCCAAAACAGTTATTTTTCAACGTAAAAATAAAAGATCGGATGAAACTCTTAAGAAGAGAGTTTTTTTTCGCCTTCATTAAATAAAACTCTTTTGAGGAGTTTTATTTTTTCCGTCTAAAATAAAACTCATTTGAGGAGTTTTATTTTAAAACTCATTTGAGGAGAATAAAACTCATTTTATGTAAAGTGACACTCAAAGCTTGCCGCTTGCCAGATCATTACAATTTGTAAGGCAGTGTAATCTAATCACTTGCATTGCAATTGAAAAAATTGTCATTAAAATGAAAGCATGTGGGTTTTTTTAATTAATTCCTATTATTAAATGTTTGTTGTTTTGTTTCTTATATCTTTATTTATCATAACTAGCTGAATAAAATCCAGTTGCAACTGCATTAAGAGATAAGAAATAAAACAATAACAATTTAAAACGGCAGGTTTAATAACCAATGCGATGATCGACCGTCGGACAAGCAGGGAAGCTTTACGATCTTCACCGGATGTTTTCCGATCTTGGCCAGATGTTTGCGATATATCTCAGTCATCATGGGGCAGTATTTGAACTCCCTAAATGTAGATAGGGAACAAGAAAGCGAAGGAAGTGATAATGAGGATGAAAAAAAGCTTTCTATGAAATCGACAATTTTCCTCCAAGGTACTTGTCGATTGATAAGCCTCTTTTTGAGTTCTGGGAGGCTAAAAGAATACACTATCCGTACTTGTATACATTGGCAAAAACTATACAGTGTGTATCTGCAACTCAGATAAGCGTGGAAAGAGCATTCTCTGTTCTTAAATTGGTATTGAGCGACCTGCGTTCAAATCTTTCCGCAGAAAATTTTGAAAAAGTTATGTTCGTTAAATGAAACAAATAAATTACTACAAACATTATAGCAAATAAAGTCAATAAAAAAAGAAGAAAATAAACAAAATGAGTTTTATTTTAGACGGAAAAATTAAACTCCTTAAATGAGTTTCAAAATAAAACTCCTCAAATGAGCTTTATTTTCTGACGGGAAAAATAAAAATCCTCAAAAGAGTTTTATTTCAGAAGGAAAAAATAAAACTCCTCAAAAGAGTTTTATTTAATGAAGGCGAAATAAAACTCTCTTCTGAATAGTTTCATCCAATCTTTTATTTTTTCGTTGAAAAATAACTCTTAACTGTGGAGTTGAGATTGTTTTCTTAAGATCAGCATAGATTCTGAAAGATCACTTCAATACGAAGCCATTGGTATATAATAGTATACGTCTCCATTGACTCTAACATAGAGAGTTTTTGAGTTAAAGTTTTCGCGATAACTGTTATTTTCGGTCTCTGGTAAATATGCATTGTATCAAGCGATTTTTTTATTAGTTGTCAAAACTTAACTCTAACAGTGATGGCCGTTCTCTTTTAGGTGATACTTTCTAAAGAAATTTAAATATTTGAACCATATCAAACTGAACTAACAAATGTCAGTATAAGTTAAATTATTGCCAACCGTTCAAAAAAATAAAACATAGTACTTGCAGAACCCCTCATATGTGTTAAGAATTACCAAATGTACAAATAATATTGCACTAGAAAAACAATATGTTGTTTGCCAGTACCAGCCGCAAAATTCTTTGTCAATAATGGTTTTACTAATATTACAACGAATTAAAAGCATTATCTTTTTTTTTTAATATTTTATTATAATTCACACATTTAAATATGATGTAAACTGCTAAGGCCGAACTCTATTAGTGATTTCGAATTGTGTTTTATTATACATTTTCTCATAATTATTCAAATTTCAGGTATTTTAAAAGCACCACATTTTTTGAGTTCCCGATTAAAAAAAATTGATATGATGCTTTATATAATCATACGTAATTAAATATGTGTCTTTATACAGTTTTATGTGAGAAATAGGCCCATATAATTATTTATGTTGGCATTAGTTTTGTTCTAATTTGATACTATCTAATTAAATTGCATCCGAATAATGGCGCGATACAATTTAATCAGTTTTCATATAAAACTATATCTGAACTGATACGAACATATACAAAATCAGTAACAGTTGTATACGGGGTTTGCATTAATTTCATTACCTGCAAAAACCGGGTTTGTGCTTCAACGTTTTTAATTCTTTCAGAATTTACCCAGTAAAATAGTAAAATTCAAATAACGGGTTGGAGAACAACTTATACTGTATTATATCCTGTTATAATTACTGTTCTGCAACCGATTTATCCTATTTTCAATAGTTTTTTTGCTTCCGAACTAGAACAGGTTGCTTTAGAACCGGTTCTGGAACCAGTTATTGAACTGGTTCGGGGTCAGTGAAATATTACATTTTGACTCCCATTAACCTGTTCTAGAACCGGTTCCATGCAATCTAAGGTAAAAGAAGTTGTTCTAGAACAGGTTCAAAGGTAATCTCTTCTTGAAAAAAATTGCTGACTAGTCACTTGCAAAAAGTTCATGAACATATAATTTGTAAAAAGTTCCTTTTCAATTGGAAATTTTATGTAATTCCTAACATTTTCTTGAAATTACCTCAAAAACTATAAGTTGTATGCGAAAAGAATTTCAAAAAAATTGATCAATATTTTATGCGATTTTGCAACTTACAAAATTAAATAACAAACGCGAAAAAATCTAAAATCAAACATTACAAAGGAAACAAGAAACAGAAATGATTTATTAAACAGAAATTAATAATTTATAGAAATAATGAGTTGATTTTAGGGACCCTACATTTAGTTGCGTATAAGGTATGAAATTTTAGGAACCAAAAAGGAATCAATATTCGTACTCAAAAATCAGGTGAAGTTGCTTAAGTCGAATTAAATGTTTTATCAAAAGTCCACGTAAATAATTATACACAAAATGGGACAGGAAATTGTTTAAAGCCTTTAATGTAACGAAGATTGACAAATTTTCTAGTGTGACTTTGTATGGGGTATGTTGCTTCAAACATGGCAACACTGTAATTTCTCGCCACCTGATGGAGCGTTGGCGAACTTATTGAAACTTTTGATTCATAGCACTGATTAAACTTCGATGGGGCTAAGTGCTATGGGAACACCGAAGGCGGGCGCTACTATACATATGAGGGTATAAAAAACTCATATTTATTATTTTTCTAAATTGATGTTGTCGTCACCGTGAATCGACCCCGGGACCATCTATGTAACAGTCCAAAGCTCTAACCACTAATATACAACGCCCCACACATTTTGTATTTTGCAATATTTTGGTATATATAATGTCATATATAATTGGATAATATAATTTTATCTCTTTGTAAATGTAATATACAATTATATGTTGATCGAGATGCGATAAGACGCAACAATATATGACATAATATTAAAATTTTTCGACAAAACTATTTTTTATATGAATTTATATGTCCAGTTAAATGCAATGGGAGACACATGTAAGTGTATAAAAACAATATTTACCCGGGGTTACCAATGCTCTGCCAACGTTGGCAAGTTCGCTTTAACCAATGGTTGGCCACTATGATCAATCGGGCAACTTTCAAGATTGGTAATCCCACGTTCTGCCAACACATAAGCGACCGTCGCATTGCCAACACTGTGCCGACTGTATTTTTCTGCCTGGGTTATTACGATGACATTTCTAATTATATTTAAATTAATGGCATCCGCGTAAAAATGGAAACTCTTTTTAAACCTATTTCATAGTACTTTTCAAAACTCTTTAAATATTTTCTTTTTGCAATAACGAATCAATGCAAATCAAAGAAATATGCATTAAAATTAAAACAAATAATGTGTTGTAAACAATATTATAATTAGTTTGAATTGTAATTGTCTGTCCTAAGTATGTGCTGTATAAGGTGACTCTTTAAATCAACAATAATTACAGTTTCATTGTCAGGTTCATATTTTTTTAAAACCATACTCCATTAAATTGGTACAAATCTGATTTTTCGAATGTTTCATGAGTATCAAAAGAGCAAATTTAAGACTGGTCAATTTCATAATAAGCTAATTCCACGCTTGTTGATTGATATTCATATCCAAGCCCTGCTTTTATTTGTAACTTAAATAAATGAGAGTGTTATAGAATTTTATTAAAGTTTAACTTTTGCATGTTTTCATTCGATGTAAATTTTTTTTTTTTTATATATCACTGCGGTGGAGGTGGAACATTTTGATTTTGAAACTTCTTTTATATCTGTTGCTGGTTTGCGGTTGAAAATGCTTTTTATAGCTGAACATGTTAGGTTTTCAAGATTTGAATATACTAATCTAACAGATTTCTAACGCAATATTTAGTCGTATATGCTCTACCGTTTTAATCTTGTACAGCTAAAAGCAACTACTGATTTTTGGTGAAAAGTGCTTAGACCAATTGGGTTCCCTTTAGGATTACAGGCTAAAATTCGCTATACTTCGCTTCGATTTACAATTTTTTTTAAGACTCTTAAAACTTGTGTGCTTTATTTGATGTTTCAATTTTGTTTTAAATTTTACAGTTCATGAAGTTATGATGAAAACAATATGAAATTTTTTTTTCGTTAGCAAATTTAAAAGAAAAAACTAGTTTTTTGGTAAAAGTTATATTGGCGAATATTTTGCGAAGTAGAGCCAATATTAGAATTTGGTGTCCACATTAGTAATCAACGACCTAAAATCAATCAGAATTGATAAGTCACATCTCCGCTGCATTTTTATTAAATTGCAAATGTAATTAAAATTTAATATACTATACACTAGAATAAAAAACTCTGTAATGGCTACTAAAAACTTTGAAGTTTGTGAAATTTCAGCTCACAGGTATTTTTGTTTCTAATTTTAGCAAAACATTTCTGCTGAGCTGTAGTTGAAACAAGTAGAAAAAGTTAGTACCTGCTACTAAAGTTAAGCAAAATCGTTGTAAAATCAGCAAAAAAAATTGTGTAGATATTGCAAGGAGAGTCTCCCGATGGGTTCTCTTCAATTTAATGAAAGTCGAATATTTGATAGAGGAGAAGAACATAAGGAACACGTTTTTTCAAGCGTCTCAATCTCATACTTAGAGGTTAAAAAGTGAACTAAAACATTACGGTATTTTTCGGTTTATTTTGAATTGCTTCCGAGCAATTTTAGATAAATGGGGGTACTAAATTAAAGAGCCTTTAAAGACGCATTAACTGCTATAAGAAACCCGTTTTCAGGGCCATTAAAACTTCCGTGCAAACCGAATTTTGGTGGTTCCACGTAATATCACTATTACAATATTTTAATTCTATTGTAACAAACGACATTTATTTCCAAATTTCGAATTTTTATTGTAACAATTGAATATTTTATGTTGATGGACTATAATCTTCAATAAATAGATTCACATGCATTCAACAAAATTTATTTTGTTAATAATAAATTTTTATTTCTCGAACTGGGCTCGAACCGGCGATCTTCCGTTTGTCAGGCAAGTACTTGACCCCTAGCCTAAATCCTATTTAAATATGTTTTTTCAAATTTCAAACTTGAATATTTTCTAGTTTCAAATTTAAATATTTGCCTAAAAATGGATTTGTATGTGTAACGGAAATTCGGTTGCTAATCTCAGTATTTTATTAGAGTTACCAAAACTATAAAAAAAAATATATATTATTTTTAAATAATTTTATTAAAAAAAAATCTGTGTCCTCGAACTGAAGTCGAACAGGTAAACTTCTGCTTGTCAGGTAATTACTTTACCTCTAGAGTGATTGTTTTTTTGCAGGCGAAACTAATATTCGATTTCAACTGCAAATATTTTATTCAAGGGATAAAATTTTCGAAAAGTGGTTGGTTGTTGGAATTAAAGGTAATGTAGAAGATAATTTTTTTTTCAATATTGATAAGGAAACCCAAAAGTTTGAATGATATGACTGTGTTTTGGTTAATTATATATATTTGCTGTTCACAATATAGTTCAATTATTCTGATGATGAATTTTAAGTACTTACAATTAAAATTATTGAATAATGATTAAATTTTGTTGGTTACAATGGAATTCCAACTAATTTATTCTTTGTGGGCATATATTAAAAATATTGAAAATAAATGCCAATACATAGGCAATATGGATATAACAACTATTGTTTTTTTAAGTAGTATAGCGCTGCGTACAAAGTTTCGTTAATTTCAGATATATTTGCACACAAAGAAATAAAATGCCAACCGAATTGAAAAGCGTATTAAAACTATTGATAACGAATTATGGGGCTTTTGAACTTATATAACTTTATATAAAGAAAATCGGACGAATACCATGCCCTAACTACTACAGATCAATACATCATCAATACAGATCAATATCAAGATCAATACAGATCATACTTAGTAAGATCGAACAAGTCCACAAAGTAGAATAATTAGAGATTCAGAAGATATATTATCAATCATATCATATTGCTTTCACTGAACACAATTAAGTTTCTAAAAATACAAAATTTTGTATAAATTTCTGTGGACTTTAATTCTTATGACTGAAACTTATGCTTATTCTTTTTCATATTAAATAAAAAGTTTGATGCACAATAAAAACATATAGTCGGCTTCCTATGTTTTTTTCTTTTGTCCCTGGCTAATATAAAGTTTTGTTAAGAGTTAAAAGAGAAAAGTTTTTTTCAACTAAAATATACATTAAAACACAGACAACAACAACTAAAACTACACAACAATAGAAAACACTTTTTTTGTGAATCTTTTTAATGTCAAACTATATAATAATATATCCACAAACAATACACAGCTAAGATTTTACAATCGACAGTTAGAAACTAGCGGTGATTGTAGTTCCAATTGAAAACAAAATTACGAACTAACTTAAAGTTAAACCAGTAATCGAGTGTTAATAGAAGATTGTAAAATGGGACTCTTCGCTAAAAAGAAAAACACATTCCAAGCCATACATAAACCAAGTTCAACTTAATGGTACTCGTTTCAAAATAACTTAACAAAACTTTAACAAAAAAAAAAAAAAATAGCTAACTAACGAAACAAACAAACTTAAACTTAACTTTTAAGAAAGGTTTTTTATATATATATAAACGTATAAAAAAAAACTAATAAAATAGCACTAGTGCCTAAAAAAATCTAAAAAAATATTTGAAATATTATTTCACAAAAAAAACAAGAATTTAATATTTATTAAATTAAAACAAAATCGCACACCCACGTTTGAACATAAAAAATTCAAAAACAAAAAAAAAATAATAACATAAATATGTATCAAAGCATTCGGCTTTTTTAGTGTACTTTATTTTAGTGTTTAAAATACAACTTGCAATAAAATTGATTTTGAAAAAAAAACTAGTGATTTTTATAAATATAAATCAAATTATAATTCCTACTAAAAAAAATTCATACAATAACACGATTTATACACCTACACGATAAACCTATACACACACTTATACTCACTTGTATTAACACTTTAATTACATTTGTATTAAAATCACATAAAAATTCCTAAAAGTTTTAGTGCAAAGCAATTTACTAAATCCTGTAGTTTAAAAAAAAAACATATAAATAGGCAACATAATTATTATATAAAATATATAATATCATCAAAATATTTAAAATCGATATGATTTGTTTATTCAAAAAGTTCCTAATAACCAAAATCATATATGAAATGATAGAAAAACCAATGCTATTCACAAAAAATAGTTAATTGTTATTATATTTTGTTGGCTTATTTGTTATTTATATTTTTGTTTAGTGATTTGCACTTATGTATATTTTATTTATATCTGTAGAAAACAAAAATTGGAGTATTCAAAATATGTATAGTAAAAGTGTTCTCCGACTGGTACTTTTATTCAAAACAAAAATAAAATAATTGTATCTTGAAGCTATGTTGTATAACACTTTTACATTACAATAACAGACCCAGTAATTAGTCGCCAAGTATATAGGAATATCGCCAATATTTGCATTACACATGCCTTAACTTCAATATTCATTATTATTAATTAGATGTTTTGCTACACTGAAAAATTCCATGCATTAAAACAAGTCAAAATAAATGAAAATTTGTTAATTTTACGAAACTTTTCGTTGTTTCGACATCAATTTCGTATTTCTATTTATAAATTATTATGAGTGTACATATAAAAAGATTGTCAATATAACCAAATTTTCATTAAAGTTAGTAATGGAAATAGTTGACCTGTGCAGGCTTTAGGTCATTCTAAGAAATACGTGAGCCCAAAATATTTGGTTTGCTCATTCTACTGACCGACCAAACCTAAATTGAGCTTACCTGTATTTTTAAGCTTACTCTTTTTAAAACACTACAAAGCAAAAATCGTTCTGCAAAATAATGATTATAATAGAGCATTTTCATCGATGAATTTTTAATTTCCAAGTAATATTTTATGCATGGATAAATTTCAAAAAAGTAGTTTACACAAAAAACTTTCAAAAAACCATTTCGAGAAAGCTTCCTTCCTATAACAAGCCTTTGTTAAATTCATCGATAAAAATGCTAAATTAAGCACGATATATTCGTGCGGCTCTTTCTCGATCGGCTTGTTAAAAAAAAAAATTAAATGTTTCAATCAAATTTGGAATACTGTTTCATTCCCGTATAACTGTTGTATTTTATTTTGATCAGTTAGCAAAACGAAATGGAAAAGCACATTGGCCAAACTAAAGCGAAAAAGTAATGGAATAGTAATGAAATGGAATTGAATATTGAGTGAGTCATTTGTTTACTTGTACACACAACCCGGGTTTGAATATAGAAAAAGCGGAGCGTTATGGATTAAAACATTGCTCCAACCAGAAAAGAACGAAATACAAAATGAGTGGGATTGAAATTGAATTTATCATTGTTAACAAATGAAATTGAACAATTAAGGAGTACATTTAAAACATTTAATGAAGGTAGCAAAATGGAACTTAGGTAGCAAAATGGAATAGCAAAATGGAATTTAGTACTAAAAACCAACTCATTCCCTATTCTATTCAATATCGTTCAGATTTAGACCAATGTTACACTTCGTAAAACAAAATTTAATACCACTTAAAGTAATTGAATTTGCTAAAATCCTAAAACGTATTTTAAAAATCGTGAAAATTTAATTTAATTTGGTTAGCGTTTCAATTTCGCAAGTTTTTGTTTTAATTTATATAAAGACGAGCTTAAAAGCAAGTTACTTCGTTACCGGAAGTTTTATATATAGAAATACATTAAGATGTAAATTTAATTATTTTTTAAGAAATTTGTTTCAATAAATTAGTTTATCCTTTTAAAGTACATGTTTTTGTGATTTCAGGATTTAGATTTCAACCTTAGTAGAATTATAAGGTCATGAAATGTGGAATTTTTTTCGTTTAAAGCCGATTCATACCAAAATTTTATAAAAACCCATAGATTTTATAAGAAATATTCAACAAAACTAACTCATACCGCAAAAAAAAATAAATATCAGACTTTTTGCTTAAATAGTTTGTGCAGGACGTTAAGGGGTAGACTTCCTCCTTTTTGTCGCTCTCTGTAAACATTTTTTAATACCGAGTTTAGCGGATGCCTGCACGGTTCATGCTGTGTGCACAAACCAAATTTTAATATCATTACTTTAGCGGCTTTTAGGAGCAGACATTTTCCCACTCGTATTTTAATCCGTTCCAAAATATAACTTATCAGTTAATTATACCATACAAAAGTGAACAAATATTTGAAATTTATGTTTCTTACTAAAAGAAATCTAAACAATTCTAGCAAAGAATTACCAAAAATTCCGTCTAAGGGGATGGAAAAACCAACATAGCCAATTTTATTTGAATGTCTTTTTATGAGAATTTGTATGACGTTACTCGTGAAAATTCTAGAAGAACCTTAACAGTAGTTTAAGAAAAATTCCAAGGAACATATGATTTAAATTTAAAACATTTAGCCATTAAAGACCCACATACCAAATTTTGGATTTTTGCCCTTTTTGGCTCTCTCCGTAAAAACTACGCCCTATACAAATGTCTACTCGTGTAAAGTATCCACATACCGAATTTATAATTTAGCAATTTTTGGCCCTCCTAGTGGAAATATCTAATTTAGTGGTTTAGCCTGGTCGCCAAGGAGAGAGTTTCTCCTACTTTAACCCCTCTTTTTACGACGCTCCTGGCAAGAAATCCAAAAAGTATCTTATAAGTGATCTTGTTCATATTAGAAGAAACATATATTTAAATTTTCATACTTCTGACCAAAGCGATTTTGGCAGGCCGAAAATGGGGAAACTTTACACTTAACGTCACTCCCAGTTGGAATTTCTAAAATCTGCTGTATACATATGCCTCCTTCTGATTTGAAACTCAACGTA
The DNA here is from genome assembly GCA_021234595.1 of Delia radicum. NCBI lineage: Eukaryota > Metazoa > Arthropoda > Insecta > Diptera > Anthomyiidae > Delia > Delia radicum. The sequence continues at coordinate 181,042,523 of CM037851.1, read as the reverse complement.
CAAAGTTTTAAGTTTCTAGCATCAACTGTTTGAGCAGACCGCCAAGTGGGATATTTTCGCCCTTTTTGTCCCTCCCCGTATAAATTGCTAAAAGTTCCGTATTTTCGGTAACCATATACCAAATCAAACTTCAAGTTCGCTTTAGTGGTGTGGCCAGGCCGGCAAGGGGAAAACTTTTCCCCTCTTAAATTTCAAAAATGTGCTTCGGAACTCACGTGCCAAATTTGAAGTTCCTTGCATCCAGGCCGTCAAGGGGAATATTTTCCCCCTGTTAGCCACTCCCCGTGGGAATTTCAAAAATCCCGTCAATACACATATCTATTCGTGATAAGGTACCCACATACCAAATTTCATGTTCCTCGCTTTAGTGGTTTGGCCAGGCTGCCTCCCCGTGTGACTTTTCAAAAAACCGCTCTATATAAAGGTCTAATCCTGGTTTCAAGTTCCTAGCATCAGCGGTATAGAATGGGCGATGTTGATTCAGTGAGTGAGTAAGTAACGTTATTCTATATTATATATAGACATATATCTATACCGATTTGGCTTATTCTAAAAATGAGCTGGCCGAGTGAAAAAATTGTGTTAGTCTTTATGAAGGTCTTCTAAAGACTGAGATCAAAAGAAGTATAACATGGTTTTTCAAATGTATACAAATTTAAAGTTTTGATAATCAAGTTGGCTTTGAAAAACTAGTCAAAAATCGTACACACAAAAGGCAATAAAATATTTGTAAAAACTTCTTCAAAGTTTTTAATCGGATTTTGAAAACAAGTGTTAAAAAATATAACTGTTTAAAAATATGATATGATGGTTATATTTATATTAGCACAGTCAAAAATGAAGGAGAGATGGATGGAATTAGTGAATATTATAATAAAATATTTTATGTACTCGGGTTAAAAAGACTCAAAAAATATATTTCTTGGTGGTTTTTAAAAAAATTAAAAACGAGTTGCAAAATATTATATTTCCAGATTACTAATCGTCCAAAGCAGATATTAAAAGTGGTCTCATGAAGTACTGGAAATCTGGAATCAAACAACTTTCTAAAAAATTAATTAAACAAATTTTAGCACTACAGCATACCGGATAAATGTACACTCTTGCAGGCGCCTCATAGGCTTGATGTAAAATTTTTTACCGTCTAAACCATAAACATGCTTAAATTTGGCGGACCATTTGTATACATATAAGAAAACCATAGTGAATCTCATAATGTAATCCATTGATATCAAAATTTAAGACAAATAGTGTTTGAGGAGATAACTGCTATAGCTGCATAATACATCGCGAGGTGTTCCTTTGATATTTCATAAATTCTTTCAATTTTACATAAATTAGCATAAAATTATCTTCAATAAATGATCACATTTGTTAAGATTTATGAATGCGTAACAAAGTAATTACGACTTTTCGTCTTATAGTTTTTTTGACATCAGTATATAGTTAAAAACTTTGGTTCACTAATTTTTAAATACTATGAGAAAGTAATTAATATTCTGGCTGCTCTTTATAATTAAATTCTGAATTTTAATCAGATAAAGCGGAACGAAATGGAATGGAAGCTTTGTACAAATCCAATTGATATGGAATGTAACAGCGATGAAATTTAATTATTATAACACACACAGGGAACAAAATGAAATCGAATTTGCTTTTGAATAGCTATAAAAACAAATCTCATTTGTAAAAATGTTAAGAGAAATGACGTGAAATGGAGCATTGGTTTTAAATTGAAACATATGGATAGTTATAGAGAACAGCGGAATTTTAACACTTAGCACTCGGAATGAAATGGAACAGGGAACGAGTACAATAACTTTATCCAGGGAATGGAATAGAACATCGCGTTCTTTGCTTTATGTAAAAATTCCTATCCACTTTGCCTTTTATATGTAATGTTTCGCTTCTTGAAACGCAATGGATTTTTTTATTTGTTAAGTGTTTCAATTTGTAAATAATTCGAAATTCATCGCTTGCGATATAACTCTCTCTAGTGATAATTCAAGTTTTGCTGTTATTTGGTAGATGAGACAAAATGATATTTTTCGTCGTAAAAATGAGAATATTTGTGGAATTTGGTTATATGCAAGACATTAACTAATTGTATGTAGACTCTTGACTTTAAATAAAAATCTAAATTAAATAAACGATTTCCTGGTTCTTCTTAAAATTCATTTATTGGTAGACATTTTCGAGTTAAGTCAATGTTAAAAATGATAACTGTTCTAAAAATAACCAGAGCTCACCTTTAACTACATATATTTTCATATAAATCTGACATTTATAACTATGGTTAAGCCCTAAACTTTAGTTATTTCTAGATAAATATAAATATATATTTTTTTTTTTTTTTTTGGATTGTACAAACATTTTTCTTTGACACTTTTTTGCTTTAAAACAGTGCAACAATGTACACGATATTTTACCAGCCGAAACTGTAAAAATATATGATTTTTATTGAAATCACTCTTTTAATGCAAATCCGAAAACTTTAAAAATATAAGAAAAATTTAACAGTTTATAAAAGCACTCTAATCCATTTAAGTGTTCACTGTGTCTCTGTTTTAACCCCTAAATGGGATTGTCCAAATCAAATTTGGCAGTTTAAAACATTTTCGATAATTTATTTTATGCCATACAAATTTTATGATTTTTGGCTGAAAAAAAAATTTAGAAAAATCTTATTTTGAAGAACAGTGTGTATAAGCAATATTTGCAACAAATATTTTAAATTGTATTTTAATTTTACATAGTTTATTTACTTTTGAAAATATTATCTTTTATTTAAATAATTTAATTGAGCATAACAACTACTTCCTATTTAATACAAAAATGTATGCCTTTCTATTTGCGTTACCAAAAAAAAAAAATACTTGTAATATACCAAACAAATTTTGCTTTATTTAATTTATTTTACTTTTTGTTTTGTGGATTTCTTACTAAATATTTCTTCACTTTGTAATAATGCTTTCAACACCCGTTATAAACATTTGAATCAAACCAATCACTTCAAAAATTCACCATTTCCTTTTTTTAATTCTTACATACATACATGTAATTAAATTTAAAAGATTTTTTTTTAAATTTCCTTAAACAAATAAAAACTTTCTACTGAAAATTAAGTTGAATAAAAATTTTTATATGAATTGTTTTCTTTTTTCTTCTTAATTTCAGTTACCAGAAGATGAATGGTTAGCAGCAAATTTATTATGTTAGTTTTAAAAATAAACAACATACGAAAAAAAAACACTGAAAGAAATATTTCAAAAAAAAAACTGAAATAATTGAATGAAAAAAAAAAAAATAAAGCTGAAGAAATATTAATGAAATTGACAAAACTATAATAAACATAAACAATAGTATAATAGAAAAAAAAAAATGGAAAATATTTAGAAGAAATTTAAAAGCTAAAAAAGATCAAATGAAAATAGGGAAAATTACATTTAAAACCTACACTTACTTACATACAAAAACAGCAACCACAAAACAATTATACAATATAGAATGAAAAAAGAATTATATTAACAACACAACATTCAAAATGTAGTAACTAGCCGATAATATAGGAATTATAATTGAAATAAAAAAACCAAAATAATTATATATAAAATAAAATTAATATTTAAAAACAATCAACATTCCATCGAATGATATTAAAAATTGATATGATATTATAAAAAAAAAAAAATAAATAATTATAGGAATTAAAAAAAAAAATGTCCCCATTATTACAGAAATGCAAAAAAAGAATGCAAATGGAAAATAGTTTAGTTTTTAATTAATATACACTCATTGAAAAACATATTCATATAACTTTACCATACTACGTGCAGCAATCAAACTTAAAAAGGAAAATCGTCTTCACAGTGCCTTTAGTATGCGTGGTTTAGTATATATTAAAAAGACTGCGGAAAGCAACATCATAAGAGTTGATGATATAGAATATCTGGATGAGTTTTTTCGAGAGCCAGAATCCACACATGATGCTAATGAACGTTTTAATCAAACTTATTATTAAAATCTTACTTTCATACTATTTTTCTCTATTTTTGACACTTTGTACCATTTTAAATACATTCATATTTCTGAATATACAAATTTTATATGTTTTTCAAATCAATAGTTCAACTAAAAATTTATATGTTAATTATAACTTTTTTATCAAAATATATATTTCGTGCGTTACTAGTTCATTGTTTTTAAACTTTATAAATGAACAATACTCATAGAATTAGTTCCAGAGATAATGTTGCAAATATGGTTAAAGTCCTTGCCAATCAGAGGAAAGGTGTTAAAATATGTCATATAAATGCTCAAAGCTTGAGGAAAAAGATTGACGAATTTAGATTAATCTTTGAAAACTCAGGTATTGATTTTATTTGTGTATCGGAAACATGGTTTGATTCGGAAATTACGGACTTTTCTGTTTCATTAAATGGATATAATTTACGTAGAGTCGATAGAGAAGATGGATATGGCGGCGTTGCTTTGTACATCAAAAAGGGTATTTCTTTTAGTATCAAATGTACATCTAAAGAAAATTGTGATTTTGAGGACATCAATAATTCAGATCCTTTAAATTTAGTTGAGTATCTATTTATCGAGGTAAACAATGAAGGTAGGAAATTGCTTGTAGGTAGTGTTTATAGGCCTAACAAAAATCTTTGTACTAGGCGGTTTATTCGAATTTTGGAAGCACAAACAGCTTTGTACGATGATGTTATAATAGCAGGAGATTTCAATTCAAACCTTCTAGTGGATAGTAGTTTTTCGGATGACTGTGCCTCGCTTGGTTTAATATCACCTAATATCTTAAATCCTACACACTTCACTGCAACTAACAACACGCTTTTGGATTTATTTCTCGTGAGTAATGAAATTAATGTACTTCTCTATGATCAATTGTCTGCGTCATGTTTCTCCAAGCATGATCTCATTTTCATGACTTATAATTTTCAACTGGTAATACCAGTTGAGAGAATTACTTTTCGAGATTTCAAAAGTATTAATTTTAGATTTCTCGAGGAAGAATTTTTTAAAATCGATTGGAATGTTTTGTATTCTTTGTATTCCGTAGATGACCAACTCTCTTTTCTTGAGCAAAACCTAAATTATCTGTTTGATCTAACTGTACCAATAAGGACAAAAATTATTAGTAATAAACAGAAACCATGGTTTTCATCTGAAATAAAAGATTATATAAATCAAAGAGATTTTGCGTATGCACGTTGGAAAAGATTTAAAACTACAACATTACATGAGGATTATCTGACTGCTAAAAGAGAAACAAATAAAATGATTAAAAAGGCCAAATCCGTTTTTTATGCTGAAAAGTTTTCTTCCGCCATTGGCTCCAAAAGAACATGGCAAACGATACGTGAAGTTGGTATCGGCAAATCTACGAATCAAGAACCATGTTCGATTGATGCCGATACAATCAATAAAAAGTTTTTAAATGTTCCTATGGTTCAAGCAGATCAAAATTATTATGTCAATAATCATTCTAGTAACAATTCTGAATCTAACTTTTTTTCTTTTGCTGCAGTAGACCAATGTGACGTTTTATCTAGTATATTGTCTATAAAATCCAACTCTATAGGAGTGGACGGGATTAATCCAAAGTTTCTAAAGATTCTTTTACCTCAACTACTTCCAATAATAACATTTTTGTTTAACAAAATATTAACTTCAAGTTACTTTCCCTCGAATTGGAAAATAGCTAAAATCGTCCCAATACCCAAAGCTGGTTCTGATTATAGACCAATAGCCATTCTTCCATTTCTCTCTAAAGCATTTGAACGTATTATGCATAACCAAATTACTTATTTCTTGGATAACAATAACTTGCTAACAGATCGTCAATCTGGGTTCAGAAAGAAGCACAGTTGCATAACAGCCTTAGTTGATGTTACAGAGGAGATTAGGGAGAAACTTGATGATGGCAAGACTACATTTTTAATACTTTTAGATCATTCAAAAGCGTTTGATACCGTAGATCATAACATTCTTTGTTACAAACTTAATAACTTTTTCAATTTCTCTTCGACCGCTACTCAGTTATTGTCAACATACCTACGTAACAGATATCAGTATGTTGAAACTGCAATCCAAAAATCCAAAGCACTGCCTGTAACCAGAGGGGTACCTCAGGGGTCCATTGTTGGGCCACTATTATTCTCACTGTACTCTAATGACCTTCCAGGCATTTTAACAAATTGTAATGTAAGAATGTACGCGGATGACGTTCAACTTTATACCAGTTGTACTAATGCCTTGATCGACCAGTGTATTATCTCTATTAATCAGCAACTACATCGTATTTATACGTGGGCAACCGCAAATGGTCTAGGAATAAATCCAAAAAAATCTAAATGCATAGTAATTCAAAAGCGACTTGCCAAACTAAGTATTATACCTAATATATTTATAAATAATCAAAAAATTGAAATAGTAAAATCTGCTAAGAATCTCGGAATATTTTTTAATGACACTCTTACGTGGTCGAACCACATTAACTATGCTTGTGGTCGCACTTTCTCTATGACTAGAACTCTTTGGCGAACCCAGCATTGTACACCTATTCGAATAAGAATGCTACTTGCCAAAACTTATCTGATGCCTGTTTTACTATATGGTTGTGAGCTTTTTGCTAAATGTGATGCAACTAGTAAAGGGAAATTGAACGTTGCATTTAACAATATAATCCGATACGTGTATGGACTTAATAGGCGTTCTAGTGTATCTTCCTTTTCATCTCAGCTATATGGCCTTTCTTTAAATAATCTACTAAACATTAGAGTTTTAGTTTTTTTACATAAAATAATATATACCCACATACCTGATCATCTGTACAGCAAACTTGTTATTTCAGATATAAGCAGGGGAAAAAGACTTAGATCATTTAGATACAAAAGTTTAATTTCGGAGTGGCATTTCTACATATTCGCAGTATCTCTCTGGAATTCTATACCCCACAGCTCTCAACTTTTAAGTAACGCACGAAAATTTAAAGAAAATATTTTTAAACTGTTTTCGGCATAAGAAAATCAAACATAATTATTTGATAAATTAAATTATTTAAATTTATTTAAATTTTTTATTTAGTTTTTTTTTGTTTTGTTCATCTTGTTTAATTTAAATTGTTTTTTGTTTTCCATATAAAAATTGTAATTAGTTGTTAAGTTATTAATTAATGATCTTATAATTTTTCAAATCATCAGTTCCATACTGCAAAATAAGACTCTTAGTCTTGTGTATGGAGCAATTCAAATAAATAAATAAAAAAAAATAAAAAAAAAAATAAAAAAAAAAAAAAACAAAAATATAAAATATAAAAACACTGAAATAAATTATACATACATACATACTTATATATATATATAAAACAAGCCTAGAGTTTATAAAATAGAATTAATAGTTACATTTATACTATATACTATATAATATACCTACATATTTTTAATATGGGCACTTATATTATAAATGTTTGTACAGATGTTAATAAAAAATAATATTTAAAAAATATAAACCTTATGGCATTAACTTCTATTCAATATTCTTCATACAATGCATTCATATACCAAAAAAATGAAGTCATTACAATATGGTACAATGTTGTAATAAATGTACAATTCTAATTACACAATGGGGTAGTAAGTATGAGTGGTAATTAAAAGGTATAAAATATATTGCAAGTGATCATTAACCCAAAAGAATTTAAACTTATTTAAAAAAATTTGAAATCATTTATTTAAAAAAGTTTTTTTTTATATAAATATGCGTTAAAAATATGCGTTTATCAAAATATGCGTTAATTACATTTTAAGTAAAATCAAATTTTGAAACAACGCACACTGGGGATTTTTGTATGGAGGTGAGGAAAAAAATATATTTATCAAAAAATGTAGTGATTTCATCACAAATTTAGTTTTATTTATATGGTAATACACAAAAGTAATCAAAATAAAGAAAGTTTGAGAAATGTATATCGTTACCTACAATGTAAAAAGTCCTAACTAACAAAAAAATTTAAATGATTTTTTTAATTTTTAATTTATTATTTATTTTAAATCTGTTTTTAATTTCATCACAAATTTAGTTTTATTTATATTTTAATACACAAAAGTAATCAAAATAAAGAAAGTTAGAGAAATGTATATCGTTACCTACAATGTAAAAAGCCCTAACTAACAGAACAATTTAAAAGATTTTTTTAATTTTTAATTTATTATTTATTTTAAATCTATTTTTAATTTCATCACAAACCTTTTTTTTATTACATTTTTTTTTCTTATTCTGAGAATCATAAAAAAGTCATAAATGTTTTTCCAAAGAATTTTGTGCATATCTCGAGCAAATTTTTGAAATTCATACCTTCACTTAATTGTGAATAAAAGCGAAACGCGTTCATCAAATTTCATGGTTTATGTCTCATTTTGTTCATAGGTTATGCGACTTTACGTGAAAGTAATAGGACTTGACAGGTTTTACCGTTTTCGATTTTTTATGAATTAAAAAAAAAAATTTTAATTTTTTAGGCAAAAAATATTTTTTTTTTCTTCATACATTTATTTATAACTTCGAAACTGTTGCTTATGTAGCGAAACGTTATATAAACTGATGAAAATAATTGTAATTCTTGATTTTTCTAAACTTGTTTCAGCTAAATCTGACTAGTGGTTCTCAAGTTATGTAAAACAAAACAGCCTTATCAGAATTGAGTTCCGAATCAATCAGCTGAAAACTGTTGTACTGTGTAATGCAACAAATTGAGAGGTGGCACCTGTATTAGAAGTGATTTCCAACTATGGAAAATTAGGGCTAAAATTGCAGGTCCAAATGTTTGAAGAATAAAGGTATTTTTGTTATATCTTCATAAAAATAAACAAACAAAAAAAAAAAAATTAAGTCTCTGCAGAGTTTAGTTTTTCAATTTTAGTATACTGAAATATCCTACTTTAAATAAAACATAAAAAGAAAAACGTTAGCTCACATAATAAAATAATATTCGTTTTTAAATTCTTAGGTTTAAATTAAGTTGGTTCGGTAAAACATACAAGTACTGAGTTTGAAACGGATATAAAAAAACTGGCAGTCAGATCGGAGTAATTCTTTTTGGGTTTGATTGTACCATTTAGTCTAAAATTTCAAAATATCACTGCATATTGCATGAAGAGTATGTTGACAATTTGACTTTTTTCCGCGAAATCCCCAGTGTGCGACGCACCAAAATCAATGGAAACTTAAACTTAATTTTGGATTTCTGAATCAGTTTTAAAACATTAGACCAAAATAAAGAAATATTTCTCTTTTAAGTTTGTATTGTCCCCCAAAGATTTTTTTATTGTGTTTTAGGGAAAATATTTTGAAATCAGTTTTGAAATGAATTTAGTTATTGTTTATTTTTCTAAACTGAGCTCTAACAATGATGGTCACCCATTTTCATGACATGTTTTCTTATGTAATCTGAAGATACGAACCATGTGACACAGATATCAGTATACATAAGTCAATATATTTTTCCTTGATATGTTGAATAAATGCATTCTATCTGCGTTAAAATGAAAGGTCATAATTTTTAGAGTTGAGTTCCGAAATACAAACGATAAATAAAGTAATATCAAAAGAAATGTTGATGTCTTTTACCTAAATTATAAAAAAAATCGCAGGACTTAATGCAATTTTTAAAATTAAATATCTATTATTTTGACCTTATATTTTAAAACTGAATATAACCAATAAATTCTTAAATTATGACTACGTGTCCCGGCGTTTTGGTGTGTCAGTTTCACTTACTTACAGTGTAATTTAAAGTTGACTGATTTATTATCATTAAGTATACATTTATAAGTGAACCACTTTCAACCAAAATTGCAAGAAAATAAGGAAAAATTTTCGAATTTTATGTTTCAAACAGCCTTCTTTAAAAAAATACAAAAAATTTTAAAAAATCACATGTTATTTGCCACGAAAGGATATTTATATTGAGATAAAATAAATTTGAAAATCATGATTTTTCAGTGAGTTGTGAATAAAAACGTTTACTCATGTTTTAAAAAACAAAAGAAAAATTATTTTTTTTAAGGCTTTAAAGCAATAGCAGTTAGAGTTTTTTTTTTTGTATTTTCTTAAACATGGGAAACCATTTTTCGGGTTTCAGCTTATGTCGAATTGTTTAAGAGAAAGTTTAGGGTACCAAATAAAAGAGCTTTTGGAGACCCATTACCTGATATATTAAACATGTCCGCTAACATTCAAGTATTTTTGTTATTTTAAAGAGTGTGGTTTTTGTGATATTAAAACTGGAGTTTGGTTAAAAAACAGAAGTTGTAAAAACTACTATAACAGTAGTTTTTTCCGTATTTTAATTATTTTTTTTTTAGTACAATAATAATTTGTATTTCCTACATCTTATTTAAAAGTCAAAATTGCAAACGGTATTCCAGTGATGGCATTTTTATGCATTAGAGATACAATGAAATTTTCTAATTATTACACAGGAGGACAAAATGTTACTTTTTAAAAATTAATAATTAATATATAATTATATATATTTCGGAATTGCTAATTTAAATTGTGTACTTCATTTTTTGATCAATGGTACACGATTTCGAGAAAAATATCTTTAAAGTTATGCGATTTTGTATTTAAAACTTTTCGAAAGCAACCAATCTGCCTTTGTTTTGATGGAATTAAATAACAAGACCTGTATTCAGAGTTATTGCTCATATTTAATGCACAAAACTTTATATTTAAACCACTGCTTCACGTTTTATGAAAATCTTTACCTTTTTTTACAGTTTTAGCGAATATGAACCATTAATTAACAATTGACCTCAATAGTTGTTTAAAAAGAGGCAATAGCTTTCTAAGTTGAACCCAGAGTCACACTTTTGGTATGAAATGTGGGCACATCTAAAAAATGTTGTTGCAAAAATTGAAGCAAAAAAAAATTTCCATTCGCCAAAGTTTTTGTAATATAATAATTTTTTTTCAGGTACATTGAAATTAGAGATACACTCAGGGAACTTCTGCTTCTGCTGTTGTTACTGTAAATTTCTTGTAATTCATTTAAAAAACCAAGCCACATAAAATGACTGTTTCATGATTTTATATTTAAAAAAAATTTTTTTGTTTATTTGTGGTTAATTTTTACTACCATTGTGGTTCATTTTTTGAACATTAAAAAACAAATGACAATGTTAGTTGAATTTACTGAAATGTCGTCCTTTCTTTAAGTGAAATTTCGTCGTCCTTTCTTTAAGTGAAATTTCATTTGTTTTTAACTACATTTGCAGTGGTCTTTGCCTACATTGTATTCTAAGTGTACCAAAATAATAAAAAAAAATGTATGTATTTTACAGTTTTAGTTTGTCTAGTTTTGGTTAGTTACTTTTTGAAATGGCTGTCTTAATTAATCGTTTTTCATTTTCTCGTATAAAAATTACTACAACAGCAGTTAAAACAACTACTACTGCTTACTATGTAGTTTACGGTAAGAATATTCTAAGTGTATTAAATTTAATCGTCATTGGTAATTGTTCGGCTTTTATGCATGTTTTTTTTTGAAGAGCTATATTTTAAATAAATGGCAACTCTAAAAACAGTACGTAGGCAATGCTGGTATCACAATTTCTTTTTACTCGAGTTCATCAAAGCTGCATTCAGAAAAGCTGATTTCAATAGTTTCAGATATGTTTTATATAAAAACTTATTAAATTTAGAACACCTTTTAACGCTTAAACATGAGTTTAAGCTGCTAAAAAAAAATACGTGTCCATTATTTTTTTTTTCTTTATCACATATTCAAAGTTCATGAACATCCGAGAGAACAAATCGGGAGACTCCACTTGTGAGTAATTTGCTTTTAAAAAATTATTTATGAGGAAAAATAAAGAAAAATTTTATTGAGATTAGACAATTTCAATAAGACAATAACTCCACACAATTTTCGGAGTAATTTTTCCTCGGAAAGGCATGTTTACATAACAAATTACATATTGTCTTAAAACTTTTTAGAGTGATTTTAAATAAAAAATTGCAAATTTGGTAAAATCAATATTTTTAGATATCAAAATAAATTTTTGCATCAAAATCCCATATTTTTGTTTGCCAAGTCCCGCTTTTTGATCAAAACCAGTCATACGCCATAATGTTCACTACAAATACTTTAACGTTAACTCTAACTTCTTGCACAAATTTGTTCAATAGATTTTGTAGTAATGGGTAAAACAACATGTAAACTACAAATATTTTTAAATTATACCAGAATTTTTCAAAAACTACTAGTTTTTGGTTGTAGTATAAATGTGGTGCAACTACGAAGTTAAAATCGAGATTAGTATATTTCTGATAATTAAGCTTTATTATAAAATGTTTCAAATATATGTAAAAACTTATATGTAATGATCACTTGCATAAATGGATTTTTTTTTTGTTTTCACTGAAAAAAATCATTTCGTAGGTTTAAAAAATTATTTTCTCTTTTTACTTAAGTTTTTTATTTCACTGCCACTACGGACACATTTTGTTACTTTTATAAAAACAAACATTATTTTTTTATATTAAAAAAAAAATATATAAATTTTTTATAATATTTTGTATTGAAAAAAAACTGTTAAACTGTTGTTTGTTTCCATTAATATATATTTGTGTTTTATTTTTATTATCTTTAAGCCAAATCAACTGTAAACAGCATACATATATTTAGATAAAAGGTTTTTTTATTAAAAAAATCATAAACCAATTTATGAATATTTATAGAAAAATAAATAAAATTAACGAGTGCTACATAGATGTGTTAAAAATACTTAAAAAATAAATTAGTTTTAAGTTAAAAAAAAATATATATATATATTATTTTTAAACCAAAATGGCATATGTGCAATAAAATTAAAGATATTTATTAAAAAGAAATATGTATAAAAAAAATTATGATATAAATATGAGCTAAAAATAAAAATAAAATACTTTAACACTTATGTGTATGCTAAAAAAAAATATAGCCATAAATTATATTAAGTAAAAAAAAATGGTGTTTTAACAGAAAAATCTAAAATAAAAAAAAAAAAAATTTTAATGTTAATTATATAAAAAAAAAAAATAACAAAATTCAAAACTGACTTTTTATTTTTTTGTTAAAGAATTTATATTTTTTTGTTACAAGGGAAATTCTAAAAAAAATTAACAAATATAATTATGAAGTATTAGGCTAAAATAATATACAATATCAACATATAAAAATAATATTTATGCATGTGGATGATACGTACGTACACATATAGTGGAGATCATACAATATTTACCAAAATTTTTAATGATTTTATGTAAGTTTTTAATAAACCTTAAAATTTCTGTAAATTTTTTTAAGTTCTTATAGATTTCCTAGTTGGCTCATTCTTCAGTAAATCGACACACAAACCGGATTAATGTCTTTAATTAACATAAAATTTTGATCAATCATTCTCAGGGATCTTATTAATATAATGGATTCTAGTTTTTCTCTATTCGTGGTAGTTTACGTTTTATCGCAGTTTAAATTTGAAACTTCTTAGTAAAATGCGTGGTGTTCAAAACAACATATTTCTTAAACGCGTCACCCAATTTTGAACAACTTAGTCTCAGAACAAGGCCTGTATAACCTTATCGAAACGGTTTTGAGAAAAATAAATCTTTTTTAACAACAGGATACAACATTGATTTGCAAATATATATATGTATATATATATATGTCTTTGATTTGCAAATCCTTAATTTTTGTTTTTATTTTTTGTACTTTATTTACCTGACTGTTATCTACATCATATAAAAATTTCAGAATGGATTTGAAATTTGTTCCGTGTAGATCTTAATTTTTGTAAACATAATTTTTATAAAAATGTAATTTTAAAATAATTAGTATAATATTAATACAAATTTTGTATTTTAGTTTTCAATAAATAGGGCTCGAAAGTAAATGCATTTATAACCGTGTTTTATGTACGTAAAATATGCATTACAAGTCATAAAATATGCAATTAAGATTATAAAACTGCATTTATTTTTAAATTTTCCAACGTTTTTAACATTATTTACACAATCTAAGTGATTTTTAAAAGTCTTAAAAGTGTTTAAAAGTTTAATTGTATTTTTATGCATATTTTTGTCTTATGTATTTATTTTATGTGAATTATGCGCGTTTATTTATTTTGTATGTATTTTAGTAAAACGTCACATATATAAACTGCGATAAAACGCGAAGTACAAGGAATATGGGAAAAACTAGAAATTAAAAGCTTTGTTAGGTCCAGGAGAATAAACACACTAAATTTTGTGGACAGCGGGATGAATGAATTTGAAAAAGCCACTTTCTGTGTCTATGATTTTCATTTTCCCACCTTTATGATGCAAAAAAAAACATGTCCAACATCAAATGCTTTTTGTTCGATCTGAGTAAATTTATTTATTTTTTTTACTTAACTAGAATACCGGATATACATTTACAAAGGTTATAAGAAACGCGTTTATGCCGATTTGAATTCGCGACAGTTAAGAAAAATTTTAGGTTAGCCCTACATTTATTTCTCTCACATTTTAGGCATATTTTAAGCAGAATGTCAAAATCTTTCAAACGAAATCACAAACAGTTACATACCTTCCTGTAAAGGGGATGGAGAGTACATATTTTATAAAAGCTTTCGAGGTTACTTTATATTTTCACTTATATTTTTTTATCTCTAAAAAGATTTGGCTTATTTTCAATAACAAACTGCTTATAGTACAGCCAAACTATATTTGCGAAGTATTTGGCGATTCATTTACTTTTGGAATGATGAACTGCTTACACTCTCCTGCACGGTGGGATAAAATGTATATAAACTAAAATTCTTGTATAGGTTTTATTTTATGTTAAAATATTTCGGATCCCCACAGCGTATGAAAAGTATTGTATTAAAAGCTGAAAAATATTGTTGACCAAAAGAATTAAAATTATATATTAAAATAAAAAAAAACTAAAAAATCTATGGAAAAAATATTTAAATGAACAGATAATATTACTAAACATAAATATACTACTTAAGATACATACAAAGTATTTAGATTATAAGTAAAAAATAAAATATTTATATTAAAGAATCAGAAAAACAAAATTAAAAAATAAAAGTATGGATTAAAAAAAAAAACTAGTTGATTTGTTTGTTGATGTTTGAGCTACATATCAGTAAAGTATGAAAAAATTAAGAAAAAAAAAAAAACAAAAAATAAAAAACAAAAAATTAAAAAAAAAATTATAGATACAAATAAAATTAAATTAAATATTTTAAGACGTCATATTTATATAAGGTGTATTAAAAAAATTTTAAATATAAGTTATACATACGACATAAAAAAATACATACAATATAAAATATCATAAAACAAAAATAGAATAATTAAAAAAGGTAAATACATAAAGCAAATACGCAAAAACAAAAAAAAATTCTATTCTGTTCTGTTCAGTCTTTTGTATGTGGCATCTATGAAGAACGTTAAATAAAATTACATACAAAAATTAAATTTGATGGCATATAAATATTAAAAAAAAAAAAAAAAAAAAACTGTAAGCTGTAGTACTATTACAATTATTTAGCAAAATATATATACATAAACTATATACTATATATATATTATACATATTATATATTTTATCATATACAAAAACTAAACAAAAAAGAAATAACAAATAAAGTATAAATAATAAATAATAAAAAATTAGTGGATTTTTTATACACAAAAAAGAGAGAAAGTTTAGAAACTTATTATATATATTTTAATTATTTTTTTTTTTTCGAAATATGGTTATTGAACTTATCATGACAAAATTTTAGAAACTTTTTATACGTGAACTTTTTTTTATAAACAATAGAACAAAAGATATAGTAATATTTTTGTTCATTTTGTTACAAGTTGATTTGATAATAATTATCTTCCGTCATTGGTATGATATAATTCACACTAATTAGTTGCCCCTCAACTGAGCAAAAAAAATTAATTTTTTTTAACCTAAATTCAAATAAACTTACCATGAGGATAATCACAAAAAGTGATACATAATTGGGCAGGCCAGTTGGATTTATAAAACTTATTTTAATGGCAAACATAAGTCTCAAGAATATAATATTTTTTTACCGAACATACATCAGGCAGTTCACATCAATCTTTCTGCCTTAATAAAATATATCTGAAGCAATAACCGTAATAATTACATCTTTTTTCATAAAAGTCAGATCCAATAATAAAATATTTCACTTTTATTATTTTTAACAAACCAATCAGATACAATTTTCAAAATAAATGTATAAATGTTGTGGTTCCATTGTATTCATTGGCTCCTATTTAATTTTTTTCAAAGCTTATGAGATCGCCGAAATTTTAACCGAATTCTTGTTTTGCAAGTTCTTTTTAATAAAATTGAAATCTAAACCGTTATTATATTGTGATGATCTCTTCATCTGTAAAAACCAAATTCCAATTCTACTCTTAAAATTTGGAGATCTTGAATAATATAATATGGACCTCTTGTTGAAAACAGGTGAGTTTCTCTGTATCAAAGTTGGTTATCTTGGGTATAATAGTCATTTTTATAAAGTGTAGTTGTAACAAAAGTTCATCGAATTCTTGATACCCTGTATTAAAATAGTCTACGTTTTATTATATTTATTTTTCATATATACTGAACAAACAACTTTTGTAAAAAGTGTAATCTCTAAAAGCTGTTTAACATCATACGCTGTCAAATTTGAAACTCCAGAACACACCATGTATTGATAGTCTTAATGCGTAATAATTTCTCTATAGCCAGTCTATATTAGGTTAGGTTATCCGACTCAAGTCCCTGAGGACTTACACTTAAGCCAGAATGTCGGCTTGTTGTGCGCTCTAAATAGTCGGTCCTATGTCACATTCCGGTCGTATGTCACATTCTATGTCACATTCCTATATATTGGGTCACTGGATAGTATTTCGTCCCGGATCCCGGCGAATGCCGGGCATTGACAGAGAGATTCAGAATTTCCCTCGTCTTGCCAGTCTATATTACACATGAAACACTCATGTGTAAGCGAACAGTTTTTAACATCACGATTTGTTTTTTGTCTTAAAATTTGGAAAACAAATTAGTATTTTACAACTATGTGACACATATTTTGGGAAAAAAAACTGTTTTCTAAAAGATTTTTTTGTGTTTAAGAATTCAAAAAATGGAAAATGGTCCGACATGTATATATTTAAATTGATGTATTTTAAAACTAGGGGACCGATGGTTGGTGATTTATTTTAAAGGTCGTGTACTCTACTTTTTCCAATTATACTTGGATATCTATGTTGGCAAGTTTTGAAAGAGTATTATTTAGCTTTTAACTTTCTTTCTAAATAATCTCAAAAATTTACAGAGTAGGACGATATGCTATACTTAAATCGGTTTTCTAAAATTAGTTTCCATATATTTCTTTAATATTAAAATAACTGCTACTTTCGGATCAGATTAAAACACTATCAAACTTTAAGTATAAACATGGAAAAACTTGTATTTAATTTATTGAAAGAGCGTTTAGAAGTTGTGAAATTCCAAAAAAAAAAAATGCTGTTTATCTTACTAAACGACCATGTAATTAAAACCCCTTCATTGGTCTAGCTCCCCAGTAAAGCCCGCTTGAGAAAGAGATGGCGCTCTTAATAAGGTATAGTTAATCCCAGCGGGTTCAAATTTTACTTCATTTAGCTTTTTTTTTTTATTTTACAAAATTGGGGCCGTATTCAAAATACCTTCGTTTTGCTCATAAGTCTTAAAAAGATATATTTTTTTGGCAAATATCTGGTTATTTAACCAGCCAAGGGAAAACAAAATTGTATAAAGCATTTATCCAACTCAGAACGATGTAAAATAGAATGGAAATGAAGGTGCTTTAAACTCTTAACGTCAATGATACTAAAAACGGATGGACGATTTGATGATGTATTACAAATATAATATGTTTTCCATCGCTTCGCTTTTTTTCATTTTTCAAAATTGTGGCCGTATTCAACATACTTTTCGTTTTGCTCTGAAGTCTTAAAAAGTTATGAATTTTTTTTTTTTTGTCAAATATCTGGTTTTTTAGCAAGGCAAACCAAAACAAAATGGAATAATATAAAATAGAATTGAAACGAAGGGGATTGGAACACTTAACGTCAATGATACTAAAAATGGATGGACGATTTGCTGATGTATTACAAACATATTAATATGCGTTCCGGAATATTTTGAATACCTTCAGTTTGCTTTTCTAATTATTTATAGGACAATTAAGAATTAATATATATGTATATATATAAATGGATATGGGTTCTATTAGATTATTTATTTTTTTTAGTACATAATCTGCAAGAACCTCCGCATATTTACAAAAACAAAGCAAATTAAAAATTTTTAGTTAAGTTGATAAACTATTTTGCTCTGACTAAAGAGCTCATCGTCCCCCGAAGTTTTGGGAAAGCTACACCCTCCAAGCAGAGCTTATAAAAACCTTATAAAAATCTATTAAAACATCAATAACACTACTCAACGGCAAAAAACCTGATTTTGAAAGATATCATTTTTAATAGACCAAATCTGGCAAACATTTTTTTCTCAATTGCAGTTTTTGAAAAATACCGGTTTTTATATTTAAATCATTAACACCATTTTTCGTATATTTTTCTTAACTTTTCGAAATTTTACCGAAAAATCATGAATTTTTTAAGAATAGAAATAAATATAAAATTATCTTTCATTTGAGTATAATCATTTAATTGTTTGTGTCAAGATATTGCCACGAAATAAAATATCGTCTTTTTTTAGTTTATCCTTAAAATTAAAATTTCAAATTTGTGCATGAACTGGACATTGCAATTAATATATTTTTGTTCTAAAATTGCAAATCCATAGAAAATATTTATCAAAGAACTTCAAATTTTCACAAATTTTCTACATTCTTCAAATACCAAAGTAAAAAAATGTTATTTTCATATACAAATATATTATTAATATTACTATTGGAAAATATGCATTTTTTTCAGAGATTGCCTTTACATGTTTTGTTTACTTTTGCTTTTTGTCGGTATTCGGTATTTTAAAACATAATGGACAAATTTGACAAATGGTAAAATGTATAGCGTATTAGATACTATTTTAAGTATCAAATTTGTTAATCAATAAATTCAATAATCAGCAACCAAATCGGAAAAACTAAAATTCGGGTTTTTTCTTAAATTTTTTACTCAAACTCGTATTAAAACGGCTCAGAAAATATGTTTTTAATGTCAAGATTATTCCACATTGTCTCCAAATCCAAAAAACATACCAAATATCGTTTTTGACCAAAGTATTTCGTCGTACACTAATGTTTACTAATAGATTTAATTACTAGTCTAAATCTGCCAAATTTATTTTCTCATTTTTAGTTTTTGAAATATTGCGGTTTTTATACCTACGCTTCATGCCACATTATATTTTATACACACAGAGAAAAATTTAGCTATTTGCCAACTGAAATACTGTTACTACGATTCAAATTTAGTTATTATGAATTTCAGACGGTTTTCTCAACTTATTCGTTTTCACAACCAAGTTCGGTCAATTCAACTAAATTTTAGCTGCAACACCCAAAATATTCAGAAATCTATTATAAATATGGTTGTTCTAACTGAATTTATCAGTTGTTACCATTAATATACACTTTTAAATTCGGTTGGCACTTTATTTCTCTGTGTGTATATAAAAATAATCTTCTTTTCTAAATACTTCAGGATGTTTTCAATTTTAATGCAAAAATGTGTTCAGTTTACGCATAGTAATAAAATTTAAACTTTTTTTTAGCATTCATAAAATTTTTATGGATAAAACCAAACATGCACAATTTTTAGTTTTATTGCAATACCGGTGAAATATCTTGAAACAAACACAGACATGATTATTCTCAAATGGACGACAATTTTGTGTAGAAAAAAGTTATTATATATAGTATCACAAAATGCATATATAAGCTGATCTCATTGTATCTCATGAGATCAAATCTCATATACTTTAACCCCAAAAATGGGTCTGTCATATACGATAAAATTATATATAATTTGATACAATTTTATTTAACAATATTTAAATCTGCTTGAGCAATATTAAATTAATGTGGGGGTGTTCGTTAGACAACCATTTTTATTTTTTCCTATTTGGAAATTGGCATTTTTATTTTTAAAAATTTCAGTTTTTAGATACGCTTTCCTTTTTGCACTTCCAGAAGACGCAAACATTTTAAAATGAAAACTTATGCTAATAAAAAGTCAAGAGGATAGCATGTAGTTCAAAAACCGGTTTATGGAACTGATTTTTATTCCCAGAGGTTTCTCTATTACCAAATATAACTGCAGACTAAAAACCATTGCCCATATTAATGTTTTACTTATTTCTTCATCGGACAATATTGATGATATGAACAAAGATTGACGAATAAAAATATGTTGTATTGCTTAAAGTTTAAAGAATCTAAACATAATTGGATTATTCTAGCTTTTATAGAACTTCCACAATTTGAATTTGAAAAAAATCGAAATTATTTTCAAAAGTGTATGCAGAAGGAAATGAGTAAATATATAAAAAAAAATTAATTCGTTTTATCTCTTTTAACTCAATGAATATTAAAATATCGAAAATAAAACATATTTCAACTAAATTTGTTCACACAAAAAATACTGTACTCATTTTGTCATTGAAATTTTCATGATTCGAAATCGATAGATAGATCAATGTGAATTAATTTTG
Organism: Delia radicum; assembly: GCA_021234595.1. Classification (NCBI taxonomy): domain Eukaryota; kingdom Metazoa; phylum Arthropoda; class Insecta; order Diptera; family Anthomyiidae; genus Delia; species Delia radicum. The sequence goes on along the minus strand of CM037851.1, from coordinate 181,021,729 downwards.
AAAATTCGCAGATTCGTTTTGGGGCATATTTTTCATTAGAGGGAACAACAAGATCAAGAAATTAAATAAAAATATAAATTCCTTCTCAATTGTGTTGTATTTTTATTCTTAGGTAAATAAAGCAACTTAAACAAACGCATTAGTCAATTTTAAAATAGAACTTAAAAATACCTATATAAAAATCCAACAGTCACTTAAAATCGAAGCAAAAAGACAACAAATATAAATCCAAAAAATGTCAAATCAAATTTATACAAATTCTGAAACCAAAACCAATCAAATGAAAGTATTAAATTTAAGTTAAAGTAGTTAATAAAAATATAATGATGAACAAGTAAACATTTATACAAAATAACAAAGAAAATTAATAGCAATAAAAAAAAAACAATGACAAAATATAATAATAATTAAAAAATATAATAAACGAATAAATGTATATGTTATAGAATAATATGCAATATAATTCTAAAAAAAATAAACTGGAATACATAAATAACAAAGCAAAATATTCTATAATAAAAATACAAAAATTACTATGAGTTAATGGGAAAAACTTATTTAAAAAAGTGTCATAAAATATTCAAACATCCTTAATTTAAATGCAGTTATAACATCCAATCAATAAAACAAACATCAAAAGCAGTAAAGATCAAATCATATCTAACCAGAACAATTATATTTTTATTTTTCCAATCAGTACCAATTTACTCATAGAAGCAATATTTTAACGAATTGCATAAAACCTTTAGAATAATTTTCACAGTATCCCGTCAGCTATTAACTGTTACTTTATCTGACACATTTGTTATTGTGTTTAATTAAAAATAAATTATTATTAAATGTTTAATTTAAAATAAAAAAAACATTAAAAACATTAAAAACGTTCCCAAAGAAAACAAATATATTGTGGCAATATAAAGTATGTTTTAAATTTAATGCTCCACCCTAAAACTAGTCGATTTTCTGTTCCCATAAACAAAAATATTCAGCCAAAAAATTAAGTTGACGAAAAAGGAGAACATTTATTTTTTTAATAATTTTCCTCTATTGATGAATTTGTTTAATTAACTTCTTAGTTTTGGGTGCCTTAACAAAAATTGGGCTTCAAATCTAATTTGTAGCAATTTTGTTATAGTTATATTCCCATGAAAAAGTTCCGATATGGGTATGTATAAGCCATATGTAGTCATATCACATTTTATATTTGTTGATCCTAAAAATAACATACATGAACTTATCTTATAAGGTGACCTCCCAAAGTGATCCCTTGGGATCATCTGATATAATTTAATCGAAAAAATGGGTCTATCTAATTTGATATGATTTCATAAAATCCTTTAAAATTATTTGGAAATCCGCACTAATATTTTGTTTCACATTTCAAATAATAATGAAAATTTAAATATAAATCAAAGAATTTTAAAACTAGTTGTGATTCTAATTTGACTAATATGTGATGTCATATACAATTATATGTAAAAGTAAGATATTTTTTTCTTGGTTCTACCATATATGTGGTTATTTAATTACACAGTTCAAGAAGATGCACCCTTGTTGCGACCTATAATTTTTAAATGATTATGGGACGCAGATCACATATTTTAGAGTTACTTTAGTTAAAGAAATATTTGTGAAAACCTTTTTGTAAGAAATTCAATGTTTTTGATACACTTTTTGCAAAGATGTACAAATTTGAAAACAAAAATGCTTCTTTTTTACAACATTCAAATAGAATGAAATATGCCTTTTAATTTAATATATTACACGTTTCGAAATGTGCGAACATTTTCGCTATGCTATGTTAAAATTTCTCATTTTTCATGATTTCGTTAACAAAAAATCGACATCGAAAAGATGAACCAAATGTTTAGTATGTGCCTTTAGAAAACATCACTGGTTACTTAAAGTATACTAAAACTTGTGTACTTTCTCTTTTAGTTTAAGAAAACAAAAATTGATTAAACTACAAAATTTAATATATTTTTATGCCTCCCACAAATCCACATTAATAAAACTCACATAAAAATATTTAAGTATGTTTAATACACGTGTGCTAATCAATACCAACAAAGTTTAAGGTAATTGCAGTGAGTTTTCTTAAAAAAACAACAATTTTAAATGATGCATGCTGAAAAATTATTTCTTTTATTTTCCCCATACAAATTTAATTTTTAAAAAAATTCGAAAATTTTTTGGAGAAACTTGATACGAAGATTAAGTGGAATATAAAATAACATGTGCTAAAATTTTAAAATGCGATTAGGGGTTTTATAATAATCACAAAATAGAGAAATAAGTGAAGAGTTCACTTTAATTGCAAGGATATCCTACACTCTTTACCCATTCACGGTAAATTGATATGGTTCTTAAGCCACAAAGTCCATACTTTGAAACCATATTAAAAGTTATTCGTAGTTTATTCAGGTATACGAAAAAATAAAAGAAATTAAGAATAACCACAAAAAGACAACACAAAATTTAAAATTTTTTTTAATCCACTATGTATTATCATTGTTAGAGTCCTTTTGTACGAAAAACATATACACAAATCTTCCATGGTTATATTTGTTATATGTCTTACAGGAGTTGTACTTTTAAGGATAATTTTCTTCGTCTCTGCTACATCTGGACATGCCGCGACATCTACTTGATTATGCGTATATCATTCAATCTGGTTGTCGTTCACACTATTAATGTGCTTTTCAGCACAAATTGTTTTTAGCAAAATAAATTAGTAAAATATTAGTAAAACATTAGTAACATATTAGTAAAATATTAGTAAAACATTAGTTCAAAACAGTTAAGTTCTGAATAAATATAACTTAAATTTTAGCTGAAAACACAATTTCAACAAAAGATTTACTGAGAATATATGCTTGATTTACAAGTATGTGGGTATGTATGAAAAAAAAACACAACTTTTAGAGAACAATATTGATTGTTTAATAGTAAAATCTGTATTTAAAATTATGTTTATTAAAATCCACTGCACTAAATTTTTGTATTTACCTGCTGTTCAAATGCTCATCCGTAAGGCTAGGGCAATGAAGTTACTATCCAGATCCTGTGCTAATTGATATTCTATATAATAAATTGTCTCGACCGAAATTTATAGATATGCTAATTTCCTCTAGCAGTAATTAATTTTCCAATGAAAATTTTGTACAAAATGTTAAAAAAAAAGTTATGAAGCCAAACAAACATTTATTTTACTGTAAAATAAAGTTTTATGTTTAAAATTTTGCGTTGAAAATAATACAACTAAAGTTTTTAACCAATTTGTAGGTATTTCCCATATACTTATTTCATATGAAGACAAAATAACTTCACAGTTCTGTTTTTCTTATATTTTTGAATTGGTGCTTGTCCGCAGCAGCCGGTAAACTAAATTTGAATTGATTGGATATTCGATATTTGCGATTTAAATTTTTATGCAAAAACACTTAATGCATAATACAATATTTTTAGCTTATGCTATAGCATTTAATTGATTTTCACGTTCGTTGATTCTAACACGGTTTTCCATAAAATACACCTACCCAGCAAAAAATAATGCTTACCCCGAAACGCTTTCGGAAGGCATTATTTGATAACGAAGCGCTTCCAAAGCAAATAAAGAAGGCTTGATGTTTGTTCGCGATGTCCACTTGGTATGTCTCTTTTAAAGCGCTTCTTTCATGTGCTCTTAGAAGCAATAAATTCATGCCTTCTTAGGCACTAAGAAGCGCTTTTTGTATGTTAACAACATTAGTGCTTCATTGAATGCATACTTTATTGCCTCATTGTAAGCATTATTCACTGCTTTAAAGAAGGCATTCTGGGAAGCACGACAGAATGCCTTCCCTAATTGCTTTATAGTATGCAAGGCGGTGAAGCGCTATTTTGGAATCATACAAATGTAGTTACTTCTTAACAAATCCAGGTTATTTTTTGCTGGGTAATGTTTTTTTTTTCTTTTCATTCATATCATGTTCCAAGCATTCCTAAGATTCTAATCAAATAAAAAAAAAAAATTAATATTCCATAGAATTAAGTTGATTTAAATTCATTAAATTACCCAAATTGCAAAAAATATCGTTTTTATTAAACATTAAATCTAACTATATATCGGGCATATCGGAACAACAAGCGGCAACTTTTAAAAACTACTCGCAATATCGCAATTAGCATACGAGTTTAACCATCGTAGTTCAACTTAAAATATTGCTGTTTTTGACATCACTGTTTTCAAAATTGTTTGGTACAAAGTAAATCAGAGTACTAAAACAAATACAAATATTGAATTATCTGACGCATCTGAATCCAGAAATATGAGGTCCTGAAAATCTTTTCCTTTATGATTAAATTAATTAATTAAATTAACTAAAATAGTTTTCAATGCAAAATATATAGTATAAATATAATTGCTATCAAAAAACGATCATTAGAGTAGAAATGCACTTTTGCATAAAATTGACAAAGTTTTATTGATATTTGGTAATTAAACATATATGTTTTTCCAACTGTTCAGCAAAAATATATATATATATCTCAGCAATGTCAAACTAACAGTATTTGTTCTCCTATAAGAGTAAAAACAAAACATGGAACAACTTTTTAAATGTTTCCAAAAAAAATTGAAAAGTAGGTGAATATTCAAAAATTTTGCGCTCATTTTTAGTACATTATTTATTATTAATTAACTGAATTTGGCATATGGTAGAAAGTTGACTATATCAATATATTTTTTATGGAAAATTTAAAAAAAAATTACATAATAAAATTAAAAAAAATGTATGTAATACAACACTCAAGTTACTATCAAAATATACTTACTATCAACTTATACTTTCTTTATCGATCCAGGAAGTTTCATTGTGAAACTCGTATTAGTTTTGGGGAAAATATTCGTTGAATATTGTCCTTCATATATACATATTTAGAAATGTATGTGTTAAATCTACTTGAGGTACCGAGGAGTATGAGCAATAAATAATAAGGAGTATGAGCAATAAGGAGTATGAGCAATAAAAAAATAAATCACACCCAAAAATATTTAAATATACACTATCCGACAAAATAAAGTGCAAATCCAGAAAGACGTTCGAATGTTGGCCAAACTGAAACCGTTAAAGTTTTGCTAAATGGATTTGCAGAAACTATTGTGGCACCATTTATTAATCTTTGAAGTCTACAGATTTTAAGTGTTGTGTACGTTTTAGTATACAGCAACATTTTCTTTGAGGGTGTAGCATTTTAATAAAAACAGTTAATATTTACCATTTTTTGAAATTCATATACAGAATGGAACATTTTGATCAGATCTGAAACTGATGTATGAATGAAATCAAACTATTAAAATAGTCTTTTGAAAACGTATATATTTTTTTTTGTTGCCGGGGCGCAGAACACAAAACTAACCGGTTTTATTTAAACTTCCACACAGAAAAATTTAGGTTTTTTGCCAACTGAAATTCAGTTACTAACTCTAAAATTCGGTTATTATGAATTTCAGTCGGTTGGTACAAATGAACATTAGTTTTCACAACAAAGGTCGTTTAATACAACTAAATTTTAGTTGCAACACCTAAAATACTCGGAAATCTAATTTAAATATCGTTGTACTAACTGAATTTATAAGTTGTTCCCATTAAAATACACTTTTCAATTCGGTTGGCACTTTATTTCTCTGTGTGTAGCATTAAATATTAACGATTTTACCAAAATATATAATAATTTTATTACAAAAGCTAAAAAACTTTAAGCTTTACATTTTTACATCATACATAAATCCATATAAATATGCATTTCATTTAAATGCAAAAGTATATGAGAAAGTGTCGATTTAATTATTGAAAATTTTATATTAATATTATTATTTAAGCAACAATTCATTTGTTAATAACTATTTGATCTTTACTGTTTTACGTCAGCTTATAGTTTTAAAAAATAAAATACAATCAGTTTTAAATATCAGTAAAATAAATTTAAAATAAAATTACATAAAAAAGTAAAAGAAAAAAATTATTTTAATTAAAATAAAAAAAAATTGACTGCAATATTGCAAATATTTTGTAGAAATTTAAGCATGGTTAAAAAACACATACATAAACAATTATAAAAAATGTTCTATACAAACAAAATTTACACTTAAACACAATTATATATAATTTATAAAAAAAAAATGATAAAATAATGAAAAAAATACAAAAAAAAAATTTAGTTATATAAAGAGAACCATGTGTCTATATTATACTAAAAACCAAAAATATACCAAATTATAAAACATCCATCAACAAAAAAAAAAAAAAACAATTTAAATAAACTACAAATATAAACTTATCTAACTACACTGAACAACTGTTTTAAAAAATATATTAGTTACATAGTTATACATAAAAAATAATTCAAGATAAAACAAAACAATATAAAAATAAATAATTTAGAAACATCTAGGAATAGATGATTCTGTAGAAACAAAAAATCATGAAAAAGAATTATTTATATAATTGTATAAATATAAAAGTAACAGAATGTTTGTATGCTAAATGATTAAAAAAGTCATAACAAAATATTTATGAATGTCAAACAGATATAAATAAAATAAATTTAAAAAATACATAAATGTCACAATTGATTTAAAAAAAAAAAAAAATCAAATTGAAGTAATTAAAAACCAAAAAAAAAAAATATATATATGAATTATTATGTAAGGTCGAAAGAAAACAAAACAGTAAAGAATATATTATATTATATACATAAAAATAAAATATTGAAAAATGATGAAAAAAATAACAAAAGAAAAACACAAATAAAAATTTTTTAAAAATAAAATATTTATTGGTTTGTTTCATTTCATTATTTTTGGGATAACAAGTTTATGGGGGAGTAAATTACGCAATAGCCTAAAAACTCCATAGCACAAAAGTAATAACAAATTTTAAAACTAAGTGTATCCCGACCTGCAATCGTAGATTTTAATAAACTTTAGATATGTTGTAGAGCAGGAAAAAAGGAGACACGTGACTAGTAATTTTCGTTGGTAAACGCATAACTTCATAATGTCTGGCCTGATTTGGATAATTTCTCTTTTGTATGTTTTGTAATAGTCTAAATATGGTTCCGAGGGAAAGAAAATTTGGAAAAGTTGACAGGAAAATTGTAAAATTCGGGAAAAACTGAAAGTGCGCTTTTTATGAATATTATGTTTAACTCAAGGCTATATCCGTTATTCGTCATGGTTCTTAAAAATAAAATTTGTTAAAATTGCGTTGCAACTTCGGAAAATTCGTTCAAACTTCAAAAATCGTAATTTGTGTATGCACTCTCGAAACTATAGATAGGAACGACATGTGTGGATTTGGTTTTGTTCATTATGCTCCTGGATGGAAATAACTTTATTAAATAAAATCTTTTAGATCTGGAGAAAAATCTGGAAAAATACCACGTGCTTGATTACTAAGAAGACAAGAATGGAGCAAAATTAATGATTAATAGGTTTTTTGTTAAAATTTTGCCTATTATGGAGGCTCTAGCTTTTCTAAAACTTCGGGTTCTGATAAGATTTTTAGCCAGATAAAAATACTAGTATCAACCTAGCTAATATGTTTGATTTGCTTTATTTTTGTAAATATACGGAGGTTGGAAGCTCGTTAAAAATTAAAAATAACATAGCAGTCTAAATTTAAATATGATAACATATGTTTTACCTTTTGTATTGTTTAATTATCGGTCCTACAAAATGTAGTAATTTTATTACTTTTCTAATTTATTTCATTACGCTGGCCTATGTCATAGGCATCATGTCAAATTGCAGATCTCTATATTTAAATTTATTTTGCTACATGCGAAAATACCGTTTGACAGATACAATTTTCTGAATCAAGCCATTCGGTTAGATTGTAGTGTTTCCAAAGCGGTTAACCGAACCGTCGTTATTTATATAAAGTTTTTTTTTTTGTCGTTCAGCCGGTTTTATATTTATTCTGATAAACTGGAAAAATAAGGTAGCGAAAAAAATTATTTCTTGGCGAATAAATATATTTAAAATCCAAAAATCCCCATCCGTTTACGAATAGAGAATAATTGGTTAAATTGACTTAAATTTTCTTTGAGTTTATTTATTTATTTAAGTCTATGAAATTTAAATCCTTACAGACCACTTAGCTAACAATAATAATTACAATAATAATAAGAATAAAATGTATAAAAACATAGGTATGACAAATTAATAAAAATTATAGAAAAATACATCAAAACACAAATAAAATTTTAATTATTAAGATACAGGATTACATCTCTTTTTAGTATATCTAAACTTTTATCAAAATCGATGACATTATAAAGTTCATTAAATTGAATACAAATTCTACGAAAAGGATCCGAGTTGGCATAATTAATACGAAAATATTTAACAATGAGAAATTGATAGTATCTTGATAAACGATTAGGAGTATTTATGTTAACTTTGCTCAAAAGAAATTCTGAATATAAATTGCCATTAATTAAATTGAATAAAAAAGATACATTAAGCATTTTTCTTCGACTTTGATGAGAAGGAAGTTTTATAAGTGCAAGACGACTACGATATGGTGGCAGTTGTACATTAGGATCCCATCCCAATCCCCGAAGACAAAATATCAGGTATTGTTTTTGAACCGACTCGATGGAGTTGGAATGTACCTTGTAATATGGATCCCATACTACTGAGCCATATTCTAAGATTGGCCTGACAAGTGTCGTAAAGAGGTGCCTCGTTATGTAAGGGTCTGAAAATTCCTTCGACCAACGTTTGATGAACCCAAGCACACCTGATGCCTTATTAATTGTTTTTGAAATATGGTTACGGAAGTCTAAACGTTTGTCCAATAAAATTCCCAGATCGTTGAACGTTTCCACCAGCTCCAGATGTTTATTATTTATCATATAAGAGCCATTTATGGGAAGTGATCTAGAAGAAATTTTAATTTTGCACCAGGTTGAGTTGGTATGAAAGAGTTTTTTTAATATATATTTTTTTAATTTAATATAATTTTACATTTTACATTTTACACATCAGTAAAAACACTTAAACTACACCAATAAACCTTAAACCAAATATGTGTTAAGGCGAAAGATGTAATTAAAAATTTGCCAGCGTTGTTATCATTTTGGTTAGTTTGTTCGTGTTGAGCGACTCAAAATATTTGGAAAAATTCAATAATCATTTTTGAATATAGATTACATATATATTTTACTCTCCGTCATTTGCTCCCACACAACATATTGTATAAGAATGTGTTAAATATACGGCATATATATTTATAAAATATAGTTGAATGCCTATGAAAGATGTGTTCGTTGCTAAAAGAAGAAGAAACTTTTAATATCTATGTAATCTATGTTTTCCAATCAATACCTTCGTTTGCAACAAATGATGAAAGAATAATATGATTTTTTAAAACATTTATTCTGATTTCATGACTCTTTGCCAAATACACGAAAATAGTATCTTTTTTAATACAAAATTGTATCAATTAGATTACGAACACGAATTATTTGTCAAATATGTTAAGAAAACCTGCTTTGGTCACAATATTTGTTCGTGGTTTATTGATTACACACTGTCGCAAAATGAGAAAAAGACGTTTTAATTTGAACAGCGATACATTGTTTTAATAGAATTTGTTTCGCTGCTTCCGAATCTGTTTTCCAAACTTGTCCATCACGTCACAATTTTGAGAAAACCGCGATTAAAAATATCGTTTTTAATCATTTTTGAAATGCTTAAGCATTTTTATTACGATCGTTGGTATATTTAACTTTGTTTATCGCAAATGAGTTAACAAACTTTTAAAAGTTGTATATTGTTATCGGATATAATTGAATTTAAAAATACTCTATCAAAAAAATTACTAAATATTGAATTTTTGTAGGTAAACTAGGCTATGCATCCGAACTAAATTATTGGTAATAACCGAATTGTAGATTGCATTGTTTATAGAAACAACTAATGATTGGTATTGGTTAACGAATTTGAGATAATGTTTATTTTCCTAACATAATATATCTGAAGACCACGGTTCAATACCAGAGAAATTAAAAAAGTTTTTTAATAAAATTCTGTGGAACGAAATAATATTTATTTGGAATGTGATATTCGGTAAGGCAGCTAAATATTAGCTTTCACGACTAAAAATATAATTTACCATTACGAAAGTTGTCGTAACCGCCAAAATTCCATTGAAAACAAATTCGGTGGCCACAACTGAGACTGTTTTCTGGGTGAACAATAAAAAATAAGAAAACTGAACAAAAAATCCCTATTTTTTATCTTTGACGACCAATGTATCAGTGTCCTGCAGGAAATTGAATGATTCCATTCAAAATATCTCAATGTTTCTTGAAACTTGAATTATTATATAATGTTCACCAGAAAGTTTGATCCCCTATGTCCACTAACGTTCATAAAAATATGTACCAAAAATTATGCAAAATATATTTACTTTTTAAATTTGGGGTCACCCTATTTGATTCTGAGTCCATATTGGTCAATGAGGTAGGTATGATCTGAAGTCTACATCTATTCTGTGTCGAGAAACATCAAACTCGGGAAAATAGATTGGAAGAATATCAACCATTCGTAAATTATAATTTTAAATGCTTAACAATCAAAATTTGTTTGTCAAACTAAAATTTTTGGACTTGGATATTTTAAATTGTGATGTCCTGTTCGTTTAAGATAATTTAAATACGTATTTTCAATGAAAATTTCCGAGTTGATATTTCAATTTTGAGAAAAATGTTATGGATTTTAGAACACAAACGACGCTTTATCGCAATAGATTGTTTTATTTTAATCCCATTTATTAATTCAAATCTGCCAATCCAATTATATTTTGCAAGTCTAATAACGTGTGGTACGTATGGTATGGAATTGTAAGATACTACTAAATATGGCATTTTACGAAAAATTACAGTTTTAAGTGAAATTGTATCTTAATATAGAACTGATTCAATATAATTTTTACTCGGGTAATTTTAAATATTTTCGAGAATATCCCTTAAACCGAATTTTATATCAATTTAAACTTATGAAAAATATGTGCGCACTAGGGTTACAACTCTTCTAAATTTTTACCTATCAGCAGGTAATGGGCAATAATATATTAATAATAGAAATCGTTTTTTCAGGTCATTTTGAAACAAGTTTTTAACATTTAAGTTGAACTAGTTGACGAACAACAACAACATATTTTAAATAACTTTTTACTTGTTGTGTTCGTTATTTTGCGAATTTTGATGTCTACATCGCGAAACAACGCTTTAATCTGTTTTATCAAAATCCGCGAAATACGTCAAAATTGAAAACGTTTGTGTTCTTTAAGTTGGATATGTATCGTTATTGTCTAATCACGTTAAAATTTTAGCTAAATATTTTTTTTTTTTTTTTCGTTAGACCAACACTCAGGGGATGCCCCCTATAATGCAATGCATTGTGTTGATATCAGGAAATTAGGTTATGGGGAGGAGGAAAGAGGGAGTAGTGTTTGTGAATATTTGATTTGAATTTCGCAACATTGTAAGTGACAGGGAAGACCTCCGCGGGAAGTTTATTCCACATACGGCTAGTACGGCTGATGAACGAATTTTCTCTGTAATGCGATGTACGGTTCACTAAACAATCGACTACAAACGGATGAGCTCTGCTAGATAAGCGAGTGTTTCGAATGAAAATACGGGCCCTGGGGATAAATTCACTTATCTTAGCAGAACAATTTCCATGGTAATATCGATAGAACAATGTTACACAACCCACATTCCGACGATGCTCCAATGAGTCAATAGAGCTAGATACCCTCTCGTCATTGATGAGCGCCGACGCCCTCCTTTGGACACGGTCCAGAAGCTCCAAAATAGACTTTGAAGCCCCTGCCCATATATGGGAGTTGTATTAAATTTTCGGTCGGATATGGGTGGTATAAATATTAAGTAAATCGGAAGGAGTGAATTACTTCTTACACCGTCGCAGGAAACCGAGACACTTGAATGCTTCTTTCGACACCTGGAAAACGTGCTTATTCCAACGGACATCAGACTGAATCCTCATGCCCAGAACATCAAGAGTATCCGATTTTTCAATATTAATACCACCCAATTGAACAAGTGACAGCGCTAAATCCACGGACCTATGGGTTAACATTGGGTCTTGTGCGCATTAAATTCTACCAAATTCGCACGACCCCACTCAGAGATTGTAGAAAGATCATAATTGAGTGTATCATTCATATTCTGCCTTTTGTCCCCAATCTCCTCAAGGCCTGGCCTACGATCGAAGGAAAATGAATGACAAATGTTGCTGTCATCTGCAAAAGAGTAAATAGGGTTGAAAGTTTGAACAAGAAGGTCATTTAGAAAAATGAGAAATAGGGAAGGAGAAAGAACGGAACCCTGACATACCCCTGAATTTAGCTGAAACTCGTCGGATGAGACCCCATCTATAACAACGCGTATAGTGCGATCTCTGAGAAAGCTCGAAACAAAGCGAGCGAAGTCTTTTGATAATATCAGATTAAATTACATCCGAATAATGGCGCGATACAATTTGATTCGATTTTGTGGAATTTTGTAATTTGCAGCATTAAATAACAAACACGGTAAATTGTGAATGTGTACATTAAAGAGTAGCATGAATGTTTTGCAAAACTCTGCGTACTCTGACTGTTTTGACGATTTTTATACTTAAAATAGCAATAAACAGGCTATTTAGCTTAAAAATTAGTTTGTTGTTTAATGGGATATTTTAATTTTGTCCATGTTTTTATAATTTTCAAGATTTAATATGTCCATAGTGAGCAGTTGTTGTGTGCGGTTGAGTTTTTATCGAGGTTAAGAAAACATAACAAAATATCGTTTTACCAAGTGTCTGTGGAGCCGAAAATCGGTTGTATCCAATGTTTATTGATAAGCACGCCTCTGTAGAAGATCGCAAGTGAATCTATCCATCCAATTTTTTGATATTATAATTAAAACTTTACTAATTTTTTAATACTTGTTGGAAAGTAAAGAAAATAATTTCACTCAATACGTAAAGGAATAAACTATAAAACTAAACAATAACATCAGCTGGCCTCTTTCTGCATGCTGAATTCAATAATGCCATATTAATACAACAAGTGCTATTTATTAACCTGTGCTACCATCTGTAACCATACTTCGACGGTATTATCGACGCTAGGATTAACAGTGTTATCTTGGTTAAGCCGTTAAATTCAAAAGTTACAGTATCTATCCAAAATTTTATGTACGAAACTCACTTGATGAGTAACTTTCGTAAAGCGTAGACATAGTGACGGATATACAATATAAAATCGTTAACAAAAAAATAAAAACGAAAGAATTATAGCAAGAATTCATCATTTACTAAAATATATATTTAAAACAAAAACAAGTATAACAAAAACAACACGTTAAACAAAAATATCAAAATACCTAACAACTTAAATATATATTTACTCCAAAAAGAAGAAAATATACAAAAAAAAAAAACATTTAATTATGTCTCGCAAAAGAACACGAGCAAACTTCTCTTTAAACGACAGTTCATCTAGTGTTTCTCCCCTTCACCACTGTCGAATGATCAACGAACGCGTGGATAGGGAAGTGGCAATGTTTAAATCATTACTTCATGAATTTGAAGAGCGTTTAGAGCTACGCTATGAAAAACATATCAATGAGTGCAAATCAATGCTCTTAGATTTTGAAAGCCATCTCTTCATTGAACTTAATAAGAGTATGTCTGAAGCGATGACTGAAATTAATAATGTAAAAGAGCGGGTAACTGATCTTGAAAAAGTGACGGACGAAATTTTAGCTCTCAAGAGTGAAATTAAGGATTAGAAAATACGATCATTAAAAAATGCTAACTCTGTGGTTGCGTGTGATCTGCGCCTAAATGGAATTCCCTTCAAATCTGATGAAAATCTTAATGAAATTTTCGGAAAAATCTGCAGTATTATAAAGATACCAGTACCACCATTAAAATCCATATACCGTTTGCAAAACCGTAATAACAAGGCTAAAGATGATAATCCTGATGCAGTTATAATTGCAAAGTTAGTCACACCTTTTGATAAAAACTATTTTTTAAAATCTGTTGGTATCTACAAAAATAAAAACAGTACAAATCTAATGTTAAATCTTCTTGGTTTTGAGTCAATTAAACCTTTCAACATAAAAGAAAATTTAACTAATTCAAACTACAAAATACTTCAAGAAGCTATCACTTTGAAAAAACGGAAAAAAATTCATTCTGCATATTCTTTTCGGGGCCTTGTCTATGTAAAGCTAGCCAAAGATGATAATCCTACCTGCATCGAACATTTGGATGCACTTCAACTTTTTCGTAGCAATAATACTCCGTGTGACAATGGAAGTTCCTTGCTTAACACAACCGTCGGGTAGTTTCGTATTAATATACTGTGAGAGCTATTTGTACTGGTATTTTAATAAATATTTATCTATTATTATTTTTAATTTATATTTTGATATTCTTAAAGTTTTGATGTGCGTTGTTGTTAGGGCTTGCTTCTCAATAATAATAACAATATATCCAAATGAATAATTTCAATAGTTTAAGTGGTAGTTCCAAGGATGTTACAATGAACATGGTAAAAATTCTGGCTAAACAAAAGAAAGGTATCTCCATTTGCCATATAAATGCGCAAAGCTTAAACAATAAAATAGATGAGTTCAGATTAATCTTCGAAAACTCAAATGTGGATATAGTTTGCGTCTCTGAGACATGGTTTGATAGCTCAACACCTGATGGTCTTATCTCTCTGGGTGGTTACAAAGTTTTTAGAAATGACAGAGATAGTCGGGCTGGTGGTGTTGCAATCTTTGTTAAAAATCATATTGCTTGCAAATTTTGCTCCAAGTCAAGTGTTGAAGATTTACTTTCTACTAATAATTCGGTAAACCTAGTGGAATATATATTTATTGAGGTCCTCGCGTATGAGAGGAAAATGTTAGTTGGCTGCGTTTACAGACCGCATCGAAGAAGGGATATGTCAAATTTTTTTCAAAAGTTGGAAACATTAACAGTTACCTATAATGACGTTGTGATAGGTGGAGATTTCAACTCCAACATTTTATTGGAACCTATCTTAACCGATAACATGTCAACATTAGGGCTCGAACCAACAAATCGAACCCATCCAACACACTACACTTCTACTTCAAATACTCTGCTCGACTTGTTTTTCGTCAGTGATAACTCAAGGGTGCTCCTTTATGACCAGCTTTCTGCTTCATGTTTTTCTCATCATGACTTAATTTTTATATCATATGATTTCAAGACTAAACCCGAACAAAAATCCTTCACTTATCGTGACTTCAACAATATTGACTACAATTTACTATACAATAATTTTATTTATTTATTTATTTATTTATTTATTAATCCATATTGTAATACAAAGCCATTAAAGCCAAAAAACGTATTACATAGCAATACAATCCTGAGTATAGTACTTAACCTAATCTATACAAATAACTTATGTAAATATAAATCATGCATAAATAACTGCACCCATCAATTTAACTTTAACTTATTGGCTCCCCAGCCGTAACAAATTATAAAAAGTACTATTAAAAAGAGATTCAGTTAAGTAATTATAATCCGGTAATTTTCACAACTCATATCAAGCAATAAGAATCATAGAAGCAAGTCCCAAGATAATTAACAGCTACTGTACAGAAAACATAAAAATCTATCGCAATAAACTTGAGAAGTGCTTCATAAGCTTAAGGCGAAACACATTATTGGATTGCGAAAAGATACGCAATTCATGCGGTAAACGATTCCAACAGCGAGCCACCCTTACAATAAAAGATCTCTCAAACACAGAACACCTGATTCTAGGTATTATAATTTGCTTATTCCTAGTAGACCGCGAAAAAGTAAATTCTTTACATAACAGGACAGGTATGCCACTTTTAATAATGCGATGAAATAGGAGAATATTACGGTACTTAACGAATTTATCAAAGTGGCACCCTAAGAATTTCTTCACAAATTCAGAAATATGTTCACGTCTACGGACACTAAACACATACCGAACCACAGCATTAACAACTCGCTCCAATATCTTTAAGTTCGAGGCAATGGTCCCTGATACCAGCTCAAGTCCATATAAGATCTGCGGCATAAGAAGTGCATGAGCTAGTCTACATTTAACCTGAAAAGGCAGAAAAATATTCGTGGAATATATTCTACGTAAAGTACAAGAAACCCTACGATGTACAGATTCAAAATGAGACTCATAACTAAGCCTGTTATCAATTATAATACCCAAACATCTATGTTGGCTTACAAAATCGATCTTAGAGTTCCGAATAAAAATCTCAAAACCATTCACAAAGTTCTCTGACGTTCCAAACAATATAGCCTTAGATTTAGAAGGGTTAACAACCAGCGAATTTCTAGAAGACCACAGGTAGATCCCATTAAGACAGTAGTTAATATTAGCCTCTAATACATCGGCAAAATCTCGACCAGTACTAAACAAAAGCAAAATATCATCTGCAAATAAAAACGGCTTACACATACTAGAACTTAGAACTGCAGGTAAATCATTAATGTAAAGTATAAATAAGAGGGGGCCCAAAACCGACCCCTGAGGAACTCCAGATGTAAGTGAAAGAATACTAGAAAGCCTACCATCTAAATCTACAAACTGTGATCTATCACATAAATAAGACAATATGAGTTTACAAGCCGACTTTGAAAAGTTGAAGAATTCCTTAAGTTTTATAATCATAGTAGAGTAACATATAGAATTAAAAGCTTTGGTTAAATCAAGAGAAACTAGCACACTTAACTTATTGTCGTTCTCACAACTTCTAATAGCATCAGTTAGATTTAGCAAAAGCGATGTAGTATTAAATCCTCGGCGAAAAGCATACTGAGAATCAAAAATTTCATTCCTGGTAGAGATAAGCATTTGATCCTTAATAATATGTTCCACCACCTTGGACAGCGCAGGTAGAATAGAGATTGGTCTCAAATCATCAGGACCACGGACAGTACCAGATTTCGGAATAGGAACAACCCGTGCAATCTTCCACGCCGAAGGAAACACGGAAGTGGTCAAAATAGCATTAACTAAATGCAAAATAAGACCAGAAATATGAGGATAAATAAGTTTCAAAAACTGAATGGAAACATTATCAACACCAATTGACTTGGACTTTACCTTATTTAAGGCTTCAAAAACTTCATATTCAGTAACACAATGAAAAGAAAATGCACCATCCATATCGTCAAAATGATCAAAATCTACTTCAAAGTCTCGAGCAGTGCCTATACCACGAACAAAGTACTCATTCATTACATCCACATCACCATCACAAACGATATCACTAGAATTAACGCATCCAGCTCTCTTTAATACCTTCCACATTCCAGAAGTATCCAACCCCCCAAACAGTTTAGCGTAATGCTTTCTCTTTTCCCTTCTAATGGTTGATTTCACTCTGTTTCGAAATTTACAAAATACACTCCATTTATGACTTGTAGGATCAGTTTTATACGCAGAAAAAGCCAGATCTCGAAGAGATCTTGCCAGCACAATAGTTCTAGCCTTCATCCAAACATCATCACCGGATGAACGAAAAAAACGCCTAACAGGCACAAAAGTATAAAGTTTTTCAATAAGAGAATCAAATAAGAAGCATTTATTATTAACATCAACCGCCTCAAAAATTTGTGAAAAATCAAAATTCACCAAAAAAGCTAATAAGCCATTCCAATCAATGTTATTGAAGTCAAGGTACTCAACAGATGAATCAACACGTTCTAAATTCATATTAAAAGATGAAAAAATAAGAGCATGATGGGAAATAGATGGACACTGCACCTGACCAGAAATATTAACCAAAGAGCGATCACTCACTAACATAAAATCAATCAATGAGGTAGATTGATGTTGCACATCAAAGTGAGAAGGCCTAGAATTGTGGCAAATGGACAAGTTAGATCTAGTACAAAAAGAATGTACTAAATTAGACTTTGCTGCATTGAAGAGGTTGCAATTAAAATCGCCAACAACTATTACATTTGAATAATTAAGGAAAAGCTCATAATGAAGGTCCTCAAACTTTCCAAAATCAGCAGGCGGTGGCAAGTACACTACACCAAATAAAACTTTACAATTCCCAAAATACAGCTCTAAAAAAAGTGACTCACATTTATCAAATATCGCAACTTTAGACACAATTTTAAATTTAAGTTCGCTAGAAATGTAAATTCCAACACCACCACCCCTTGCACCCACACGATCATTACGGCAGAACTTGTACCCAGGTATCTCAACAGAAAGACTCGAAACATTCTTAGTTAACCAGGTCTCAGAAATACCAATCACATCAAAAACAGAACCACCAATCACACTTTTAATTTCATCAAATTTAGAAGTTCTAAATGCAGGTTTCAAACTGTTACAGTTAATATGAGCAACATTAAACTTTCCCATATATGGTCGCAATTCAGCCTTAAGATATGAGTTGTCACTAACTACCGGACCAAGATTTTCATTAAAAGACATCAAAGTTAAAAAATACGGCTACAGTGGGGAACCAAAAGTAACAAAATGATTGGGCAAAAATATAAGTCAATATATACATTTTTATACTAATCCTGATAAATATTAGACAGCCAATAAAAGCAGCATAAAAAGTTTTAGAGCAAAAAACAATAATTAATTATATTAGTTTACAAAGAACCAAGATATAACGCCAAAACTCAAGTCAAACCTTGAACACAAGGGAATATAAAATTTCACGATAACGTTATATCCAGCTTCAGAAATACATACAAAAAAAAAAAAAACAAATTCACTCTAACACAGCACCGCCACCAACTCGAAGGGCTGCACACCCAGCTGCATCACGAACTTCCAACTCGTTCCCATTCGGCAAAGTAAGCTTAGCTTTGAGTTTATCAGCATTGAAGATTTTATACTTTGTAATTATCTTATCAACAAGCAGGTCTCTACAAGCAGCATTCAGCCTAGTGGCTGACGGAGAGAAATGATCATTTAGAAAAACTCAACTTTCAATCCGTTTCTTTACAGCATTACCCACAGCAGATTCAACTTGTTCACCAACAGCACCGACACCATCATCATCATCGTCACCAATGACATCACACTTTCTTAAAGTTCGGGTTTTAAAGTATTCACTCATAATTTTATCCCGAAGGAATACATTATTAAATTTCACCAATATAAGTCTCTTTCCATTTATATAGCACACATGATTAATTTCATAACCAGCAATAGGTATGCTATAAAAAGCACCCAAGGCCACAACAACTGCAACTAAATCCTTCAACCCCTTTGGCAAACCTCGGATGACAATGTCGGCCCGATTCAACCTTCGGTGCAGAACATGGTTCCCTATTTCCAAAGAAGATATTTTAGAGGTGGTGGACAACTCAACATTGTTGATGCGCGTGTTACACGACAACACGTCAGCCTTAATTTCCTTGACACTAGAAGTCATTTGCTCCTTAATCTCACCAACAGCATCAGTGAATGCAGCTTTGATCGAAATTAGATCATCATTACCTTTCGATATAAAGGAATCAAATTTACGGTTCAAGTCGCGAACCTCATCGGCAAGGGACTTATTACGCCCAGTGCCCTCCAAGCACACTGCACACACAAATGAAAGCGCTTTATTTGCCCTAAGGGCCACAATTTCATCATCTGAAATCAGGGCACAAGCTGAATGTATCCATAAAGCACACATTTTGCATTGAATACTGCCCTGCTTCCCTATAGTTTCATCACAAATTCCGCATTTGTGAATTCTAGGTGCCATAGTAGCAATAAAACCAAGGAAAAACAGCAACAACAGCAAACAGCACCACGTGAAGAATTTGTAAAAAAAAACTTGGTTCAGGTTAAAACAAATTCACAATTTACACGAAACAATATTTTTTTTGAAAAAAAAATAGCAAAAAAAACCAATATAATTAATTTACAGGTTTTAAAATCAGAAATATTTAATTAAGAAAAAATAAATTATCAGCCGTCACAAAAAAACACACTACTCAGGCATAGCGTTGCCAAATTAACTGGAATAATATATACTATTTACTTTCTGTTGATGATAAATTAGCTTTCCTTGAAAGTAATATACTTCAACTCTACGATGAAACTGTTCCATTAAAAACCAAAATACCATCAGTGAAAAGTAAACCTTGGTTTACAACGGACATCAAACAATTAATTCATCTAAGGGATATTGCCTACGCTAGGTGGAAGCGATTTAAAACACTCGAGCTTAAGAATGAGTACAGTACTGCCAGAAAATGTGTTAACCAGAAGATCAAATTAGCAAAGTCAGAATATTATTCCAATCAATTTGGTACTGCTTTGGAGTCAAAAAAAACCTGGAAAACTATTCGGGACATTGGCATTGGGAAAAAAGTTATTAACGAAAACTACTCGGCTGATGTCAACGAATTAAATTCTGCCTTTACAAATCTACCATTTGTCCAAGCCGACAGTGATCTTTATAACTTTAATAACAATATGGACAATTTTTCTGAAGATGAACGTTTTTTTGAATTCTCTTGTGTTAACCAATTAGAAGTTTTGTCATGCTTCTCTTCAGTAAAGTCGAATGCAATTGGATGCGATAATATTCACCCTAAGTTCTTTAGGATCCTCCTACCTCTTCTTATTCCATATGTGACTCATATCTTTAACACAATCTTAATGTCTAGCACGTTCCCTTCTAAATGGAAACATGCAAAAGTTATACCAATACCGAAATCAAATAATGAATATCGACCTATTGCGATTTTATGCTACCTTTCAAAAGTCTTTGAAAAGCTATTGTATTCTCAGATATGTGAGTACATACATGGACATGGCTTAATGTGTGAAAAACAGTCAGGATTCCGTTCAGATCACAGCTGTATAACTGCTCTTGTCGAAGAAAGCGAGAATATTAGACGTGAACTAGATAATAACAAACTAAACTTCCTAGTACTGCTTGACCACTCTAAGGCTTTCGACACAGTCAACCATGAAACTCTTTGTATGAAACTCAGACGGCACTTTAAATTCGCATCAAGCTCAACTGAACTCATGTTAACTTACCTTGTAAACCGTACACAATCCGTATGTGTGAATAATTTATCATCTGAACCATTGGCTCTTACTCGAGGCGTACCTCAGGGTTCTATCTTGGGACCGCTACTTTTCTCATTATATGCAAACGATCTCCCTCAACAACTATCGTACAGCAAAGTACATATGTATGCGGACGACGTACAGCTATACCTAAGTAGCCCCGAAGAATCAATTAAGGAGAACATCGATAAACTGAATTATGATCTGGATAAAATTCATCATTGGGCCATCGCAAATGGTCTTTGTTTAAACCCTAATAAGTCCAAATGTCTCGTTATACATAAGAGGTCCATGCAACCAGAAATTGATGAAGAAATCCTTATTAACAACCAGAAAATTTCAATTGTCCCATCGGCTAAAAACTTAGGCATCGTATTCAATAGCACATTATCATGGACTAACCATATTAACTCGTTAGTTGGTCAAACATATGCCAAGCTTAGAACACTATGGTCAACACAATCATTCACTCCATTAAATGTAAGATTGCTTCTAGCTAAGACCTACGTTATTCCTGGTCTTTTATACGGCTGCGAACTCTTCGCAAATTGTGACGCCACAAGCAAACGTCGACTTAATATTGTATTTAATAATATTGTACGATATGTCTACAATCTAAAGAGATTTAGTAGTGTATCATTAATTTCCAGGAACATATACGGTGTTTCTTTGGATAATTTTCTAAAAATAAGAGTTCTATTGTTTCTTCATAAAATTATATACACACAAAAGCCAAAATATATCTTTGATCAAATTCGATTTGCAAGATCCAATAGGGGAAAAAAGTTAATACTTCCTAGACATCACTCTCTTGTTTCTGAATATCAATTTCATGTACATTCTGCTCGTCTTTGGAATTTATTACCACAAAACATACAACAAGCCAGCAACGCAACGCACTTCAAAAATTTACTTTTTAATGTTTTTGAATAACTTTAATTTTTCAATGTTTTTCTTTCTTTAATAATTTTTACTAATTTTGTTTTCAATACTTTTATCTTTTTCTCTATTTTTGGTTTTATTATATTATATTTTTTTATATATTTTATATTCATTTTTTAAATTTTTTAAATTTTTTAATTTTTTTTAAATTTTCTATATCTTGTTTTTATTTTTTATATTATATTAATCATTGTGAGTCAATTGGGATATTTTATTCATGTACTATAATTATAAGATTCAATCTTGTTGTACTGAAAAAAAAAAAACAAATAAATAAATAAATAAATAAATAAAATACTATCAGAGTAAAAAACGTTGAAACTAAATTTAGCTTTTTACATTGAAAAAAATCTAAAACTAAATTAAAAACTCCTAATGTTACAAATCAAACAAATTCGTTTTTTAAGGTTAATACACCTTATGTAGAAAGTTAAGATCCAGAAAGAAATCAGTTCAAACGACAAAAATTGGGGTAAATTTTGAGTATACAATTTTACACAAAATGATACAAGCAATTAATTGTATTGATGTTATACATATTTATATCCCATCTCACACTACAAATTGACAAATTTTGTAGTGTGAGATGGGGTTTTTTGAATATGATATACTATCTAAATATATATTATTTTGTATTTTACTATGTATAGGTACATATAACGTCATTATTAATTGCATTAGTTTTAGCGTATTCTAAATGCAATATACCATTATATATTGAGCGAGATGCGATGTCAGGCAGACAAAAACTTATAAGTGTATATCAAATACTGTATTATTTTATGAAAAAGTTTTAACTCGGTAAATTAAAGATTAATAACCGTCCAAAAAGCTACGTATTTTTTATTCATGAACTCAAAAGTTTCAGATTTTGCAGACAAATTAAAAGGCAAATATCCCACATAAATGGCATGACACTTACAAGGAAGCTTTTCCAATGGGATCACTTTTAACTTACTAAAATTATTATCGGTGTAAAGGAGCAAAGAAATATGGTAAATGTGTTTTTCAGCGGCCTAATCCCATGTGTTGGGGTTTAAAAGTGGCGGTGAAAATCTGTGTAAAGTTTAGGACACTAAGACTTAGTTAAAAACAGCGTTTTACTGGAGAAAGCACACATTATGAAAGAAATTTTGACACTATGTCGTAAACCCAGGCTGCCACTTAATTAAATTTTTTTAAATTTTGGTGAACAAATTATTCACTATATTTTTCCTTTTTAATATATCCGACTTTTTCTAAGATCAGAGATAGCCCATTGGGGCTATATCTTGTACGACGTAAATTTTGCAAAAAAAATCGTTTAAGCTCACTAGTGTGATTGTAATCTGAAAGAAATAATGCTAAATAAAAAATATTCAATTTGAAAATTTAAAAATTTAAAAATATACCTGAAATCGCCCAGATCTTATTTAAACCAAATCATGTCAAATCATTTCTAATTCACTTTGATTTATATTTTGGACGATTTCAGATGCTTTTCAAGCGTTCTTGTATGTTTACCCTTTAGTTATAATTTTTTTTATGAATAATTATAATTTTCTTTAATCCATTTTTTAAACAAAAACACTTTAAAATTTCTAAAAAAAACAATAACTTTATAACACTAGTTTAGCTTTTAAAATGTAGCATTTCTAAATTTGTTTACATTTAGTATAAAAAAAAATTGTGAAAATTTGTGTCAAATTGGACCACGTTAACACATGACGCATATCGATCAAAGTTTAAGGCTCAAATTATATGGTGTTGGTAAGTGCCATATAAATATGAAATAGTCCAAATTTAATGTTGGTATCTCGTATATTTGTGGAAATATAACAATTTAAAATTCAAAAAAAAAAAAAAAAGTAGCAAAAGTAGCCGTATAATATCGTTAATATTTTTTTAACGCTTAAAGATAAGTTATTCATTTATACCTCATTTTAAAGCTACTATTATTGTGCTTTAAATACAATTAGAAAAAAAAATATGTTTTTGAGTGTAAAATACATTTTTTTAAAACTCCGCGGATCAAACCCCAGTATTTCAAAAAAAAAATTCTTTTAAATTCATAAAAATAAATATTTTAATTACAAATGATTCCCCTATATGTCTTTGGCAAATCCCTATGGACTCATTCCATATAAAAAATAAAAAAAAAATGGAAGAGCCCTTTAAATTTTAAACAAATTTGGTATGGATGGTAAGTGCCATACAAATATGACATAGTCCACATATTATGTTGCTAGCTCTTACTTTTTAAAATTAAAAAAAAAAAAAATGAGAATTTATCAAAAGCAATGGTATAACGGTTAAAGCTACGTGATTAATTGATACCTCATTTTAAAGCTACTATCGTGCTTTAAATAAAACTAGAAATATATATTTCTTTAATGGTAAAATACCTGAAATACAATACGCGGATCAAACCGCAGTATTTCAAAAAACTGTTTTTGTTTAATTCTTTTAAAAAAGATTGGTATTTACTAATTTTTCCCTCATATGTCGTTGCCAAATACCTTTATGGAACTCTTGCGGATTCCAAATTTATGAAAAACGATCCTAAATGTAGAAAAAAGATTAACATAAAAAAATATTTTATTGAAAAAATAAAAATCAAAGTTTTGCAAAAGAAGTTGCACATAGTTGAAAATGTCTTTTTAATAGCTTAAGCTACAAGAGCCATTTATACCTCATTTTAAATCTACTTAAATCATGGTTTTACTGGCACAAAAAATGTATTCCCTTTATGAAGGAAAAACCTATTTTGTTCAAAATCCATGGATCAAGCCGCTGTATTTCAAAACCCAAAATGTTATAAAATATCTCCTGCGGGATCCAAAGTTATCGGTTTTGTAATTATATTTTTTACAATTTTATGCATAGCTTTGGATTCCCTAAGAGTTCCTAAAAGTGATTTGGCTACGGCATGGTGGAATAATTTATAATTAACACATTTTTTTAACATTTTCAAAAAGCCAGTTTTTAAAAAACGTCGTTTTGAAATGCAAATTTTTGATAAAAATAATTTTATCTACAAACAATTTTGTGTTTCTATTTTTATTGAAAGCACGATAACAAGAGCTTTGAAATAAGATATTAATGAATAGCGTACCCTCAAAACAAAAAGTTAGTAAAGTCAGCAAAAAATTTGCTTGCAAAAAAATTGCAAAATATTTTGCTGAAAATTAGAGAGCTGATATTTAGCAACAAAGTTAGTAGCTTCAGCAAAAGTTTTGCTAGTACTTAGTAGATGCAAAATTAAAAAATCCTAGTTAATTAATATATTGCTGAATATTAGTAAACTGAAAAAAACTCAAAAAATTTGTAGAAAAGTTATAGTTTAGTTAATTTATTTGCTGAAAATTCTAAAACTGTTTTTATTTTTTAAAAACAATTTACAATTTTTTTAAAAATAATTTGCAATATATAAAAATTTTCATAATCCCACATCGACAACACGAATTAATTTAATATCTGCAAATATGTAGAAATAATTTTATATAACATAAACAAATTATGTTTCAACTACTTACATCAATAGTTGGTGATGACATCTTTGTAGAAACGAAACAAAACGAAATAACAAAACATTAAATATACAACCCTTTTTCGCAATAAGATAAAAGAAATATACAAAATTATGTAAATTTATTGAATTTAAATATTTTTTTTATTTTTGTCTTAAATTTAATTAATAGACAATCACTTTGGCAAGCCGGTGACAACAAAAAATTTAATTTTTTTTTAATCCGCAATTTATATCTATACGATTTTATTATGTATGAAAATCAGATACAAAAATCTTCCATATATGATTTTTTTATATGTCTCGAAAGAGTTGTTCTTTTTAGTATCATTTTACTCGTCTCTTCTGCATCTTGACATGCCGCGATATCTACTTCATTCTGCGTATATCTTTAAATTTTGTTGTAGTACACACTTTTAATGTGCTTATCAGTACAATTTTTTACCAAAATAAATTATTGAAACATTAGTAAAATATTTGTAAAACATTAGTTTAAAACAGTTAAGTGCTGAATATGTATAACTAAAATTTAAGCGGAAAACATAATTTCAGCATTACAAGACTTTTCTACTAACTTCTTTTTTTGAGTGCAGTTTCCACCTTTAGAAAGACTAAACTATTTTATGCGAGTATTTTTGCTAAATTTGCAATTTTTCGAATATATGGACGTTTGTGTACGACTACTTTTGTGAAGTTGGCAAATATTTTTCATATTTATTTTGAAACAAGATTTTTTAAAATCCTCTGGGAATCCTCTGGCTTTACTAAACTAGCAAATATATACCAAGATTGGTTGAAATCAGAAATGGTTGAGGAATTCGATTGTTTGATTTTATATGTTTTAGTCTATGGAAACACCGAAGAAAATTATATATTGTGTACAAAAACAATTTTCGCATTTATAAAAATTTAATTGAATTTTTTTTTTGTTTTACTAACTTTTCTACAAACTTTTTTTTTTAATGTACACACAGAGAAAAATTTAGCTATTTGCCAACTGAGATCCATTTACTACGACTAAAATTCGGTTATTTCGAATTTCAGTCGGTTGGTAAAAGTGAAAATTAGTTTTCACAACAAAGTTCGGTTAATTCAACTGAATTTTAGTTGTTAGACCCATAATATTTAGAAATAAAATATAAATATCGTTGAACTAACTGAATTTATAAGTTGCTGCCACTAAACTACACTTTTTAAATCGGTTTGCACTTTATTTCTCTGTGTGTATATATTAATGAACAAATTTCAAACGTATGGTAAATCAGTATTGAGAAAAAAAGTTGAATATATATAACAGCATAATAAAAATGCTTAAGCTGTTCGGATGTGTTGTGAACACCACTTCAAAAAAGGTTAACAATGCTCTTTTTAGCGCTTTTAATCGCTGTTTGGAAAACAGAATTGAAATCAGCGAGACAAAATCTGTTATCGCAGTTCTAACCAAATACACTTTTTCCAATTTTGTGATTATGTGTAATTTTTGACGAAGATTTAAAAGTTAGTGGAGTTAGCAAAAACCAGTTTCTACAATTTGTATCTTCAATTGGTTTTTTTGACATTTAAAAATTTCAGATTATCAAATAAAATGCCCAGTTTAAAATTTATTTTTTATTGAAATAAAATGTATGTGTAGTAAAAGTTATTAAAATCTGCTAAATCTAGCCATTCCAATGTTTTTATTATAGATTTAACAAAATCTTAAACGAACATTGAAACTAATTACCATTTTTTTATTTTATTTTTTTTAATTTTTAGCGTTTTTTTATATACATCTTTTTTTTTTCTTCTTTTTGTTAAACCATCATCACCACTAGATGCATAAAGCTACAGCCGAAAAGGCCAGTTGCATCATTAACTAGAGGAAAATCTAATATCACTTAAATTAGCATTTTAAAAAAGGGGCGGAAATATATTGCATGCAATGAACAAATGAGGTTGGCTCATGCAAGAAGACCACAAGCAGCACCCCACTTGCTCTACATTCATTTAGTCGTTTTCTGCTCGAATTGCTGCACTCACATCAAGGATAAATACATATAATGGTGCATCGCAGCAAACAAAATAAAAAACTATAAAATACAGAAAAAAGAAAACAACATCGTGAGTTATTTTTATTTTATGTAAAATTAATTAATTTTCTTTTCTTTTTTATTGTATCGAGAAAGCAAACTAACAAGCATAGGCAAAACATCTAATTATAATTTAATTTTCATTTTAGGCATTTTATAGAAAATATACCAAAAGATGAATGAGGTGACTGTGTACATTAAATCAGGACTGCTCAAACTTTGTTCGTGAATAATATTAAGACGTATTACCACTGTGTGCCAAAGAGTATACCGAAATACATTTTAATAGCGGTATACAAAACATGTCGATATGTTCATCTTAGGCATTTTAAGAATTATAATATAAAATAGGGGGGGGGGGGGGGGGGGGCGGGCCAACCAGAATGATATCACAAACTTGAAAATTATAAACACTAGTTCATAAAAACATATTTCTGAAAAAATTTTGAAATTATATAAAAAAGACTATTCATTTTGAAAATTCGTTAAAATACAAAATTGTTGGAATTCAAACTTGTTAAACAAAAATGTTTAGTCCGTCTTTACAAAATCGCAAATGCCTACCACCAGGCATAGGAAAACTTATAAAAAAAAATACGTACTGCTTCTATTTATTTAAAAGAACAGAACTATTCTGATCATTTAAATCTCAGTGTAGAAAGCATTCCCATTATAAGTGGTTATATAAGTGCATATTTGGTAATGGCAAGTATTTACAATTGTCATTACAAATCGCAATACTTTTATATGGGAATATCGTACCTTAAACTAAAGACTTTAGACAAAAAATATTTGGTCGGTTTTTTTTGTATTTGGACACAATGTGGAATAATTTTGTTATTGAAAACATATTTTTGGAGACATTTAAATCCGATTTCGAGTGAAAAATTTAATGGAAAAAGCCGAAGCAGACATTTTTAAATTTGATACGCATTCAATAAGCTCAAGAAACATTTTTGCATTTAACAAATTTGTCTATAATACCGAATAGAAACAGAAAGCTTTTTCTGCCTGAAGTCTTCGGTCGGACACTAGTTAGACACTATTAAAAAAAATATTTTTTTATTGAAAATATTATTTTTATAAATATTACCCGGGATTTGAACCCTGGCATATATGTCGTCAGACAGCCGCTCTACCATCTGAGCTATATCGACATGTTATACTTGATAGATAAAAACACAAATGACTTGCTTGCACAAAATTTCATTACTTTCCAGCTTACAAAAGCTAAAAATAAGTAGTTATACATGTACTTACTAGAAGTGAAAACATAATGATCTAAAAATAGATTTTCAAAAAATTTTTATATATTTTCTTTATATGTAAAATAATGATAGAAATAATTACTTACGAGTAACGCATTCTCTTTTGTGTTTAAATAATGGGAAAATTTACTAGTTGTTACGAAGTCATTTTAACTTTCAATTAAAAAATAAAATTCAAAATACTGACGATTAGAAAAAAGTTGCAAAAATTATATTTTGAACAAAAAAAAAAAAAAGAAAAGAATTTTAGAAAATAACCAAATATTTAAAAAATAATAATTTACAAAAATAGGTCGTATATTAAGGCACCCAGTGTAGAAACGTTGATGATATATCATTATTTTTTGTACTACCAGTAATGACACTAGCTTGCTCTCTACATTTCTTTAATATTTGTATAATATTATCGGCTGTTTTTCTATTTTATGATTTTTTATAAATCCAGCATATCTAACTACATATGTAGAGAATACAGAGTTAGCTTTGGAGTTGAGATATTAATTTTTGAAATCAAAACTACGGGTTCAATAATTACGAAATTTAAACAGTATGTATTTTTTAAGGAGATTACATATACCAAGTTTCATGCAAATCGGAAGGGGCGAAGTTGAAAAAGTCATGACTTCATAAATAGGCCAACTGGAATGACTCGATAATGTTTTTCTTTTAGTTAATTTTGAACACCTCATCTGACGACTTGTTATTAGATTAGATTAGACTAGTGTGGCACTATGCACCGCGACCAAAAGTTGGTATTTTGTGCTGCCAGCGAATACACCCTATAGGTTCAGGCTCCCTACGAAGCCAACTATCGTACCAGGTAAACAGTTCCAAACGTCCGATGGCGTCACTATTCGACCACCAAAATAACGCACCCACCTGTCGGAGAGCCTCGGACATTTGCAGAGAACATGCTCTGAGGTCTCGGGTTCCAATTCACAAAACCTGCACGTATTCGTAGAGGATCGTCCCATCTTGTGACGACTTGTTAAAAAAAGCAACTTTTGTATGTTGCTTTTCAAGCCAACTGTTAAATTAACAGTATTTGTTCTCCTTTGTGAAAAGTTAGATGTTATTATATTCTGTAGAAAATATTTGTTGAATATATTTTTTCGTGATTACTTAAATATTTCTATATATGAAGCTTGTACGTAGACGTATGAGCAATAAATAACACAGTTAATAAAAAAAGCTCATACGCCTACGTACCAGAGCACAGTGGGATAAATCACAAAATTTGTGGAAATAATTCGGCCATTTGTTAACTTGTGGTCGGATTGTAATGAAATTTGGAACATGCATAAAAGACATAAAATGGAGTTTAGGTTTTGATTTTGAACCTTGCAGACCCTTTGGGGGCGGCAAAATGGCTGCCCAAATTTGGGTACTTTTTTCATAAAAAATTTTGAGTGTTTGATATTTTTTTGTTTCTCATTCGATTTTCAAAAAATTAACATATTAGTAATCTTCTTGTAAAGATGAACAAAAAACATGCTTACATGTGTGGGTTACCTCCAATAGTTTCCGAGATATTCCGATTTGAAAATGTGAAATTCCAAATTTTGTTCGACTCAGGTCCAAAGTTTTTCGAATATCGGGAGAAAATTGGGACCAATTTTCGTTTTAAAATAACAGTTATTTAGCCAATAAAATAAATAAAAAATGATTGAATAAAAAAAAAATTAGTTCAATATCTTGTTTCAGTCAAAAATTACATTAGTTTAAAGTAGAAATTAAAAAAAAAAAGTAAATTTTGGCGATATTTTCCCCAAAAAGCATCAAACTTCTTATCGCTCCAGACAAATATTTTTCTTCTGAACATATAAAGTATGTATACTTTTCTGGAAGGACTTTTTATATAAATGCGAGTTGTGGTAAAAAAATTTTGATTTGTAAATACTTTTCCCCCCATCCGCTTCCAAAGTTGCCATATTTTTGAGGTAAATATCAATTTTAACTCACAGTTAAAATTTGTGCACGCCTCCAATTGGGTAGTGGAAACCGGTTTTAGATACTCCAACAGATACCTAATGTAGTGTGTAAGTCATTTCCAATCCCCGCTTTAAATGACGAAATGGCAGCAAAAAAACGAAAAAATCCCATTTTTGGAATTTTTTTTTTTATTTGTAGGAATTCTGGGATTGTTTTCAGAAAATCATAATTTCTGAAATTTGTTTCGATTTGCTGACTTTAAAGTCTAGTTAAATCCAAAAATCATTGGATTATGTCTATTAATAAATATTTTATTGAATAGTGAAAATTTTCATTTAAGCAAAAATTGAAATTTTTACCTTCATATTTGGATTACCCAAGTTTTTGTTTTACCCAGATGGCTAAATTCAACCTTTTTTAAAAAAATCGCAATCTACAGGTAATTTTCTTTTCAACGATACCAAACACTGGTATGTTATGTTCATAACTTCTAAACAGAAAATCTTCAAATGTTAGCCCTTATTCATATATTTCTTCTAATGTGTCCTCGTATTCACATCTTACATAATTGGGTCAGGTAAAAAGGGTTTTATGATGTTATATATATATGAAACACAACAGTCAAAGAATATATCCTCCAAAACTAATCCGAAACAATGAAACTTTGTGGATCGATAAATAAAAAAAAATTAAAAAATAAATTGGCTGATTGTTAAATAAGTTCACATTTGGTTTATTCGTAACTAGCTCTCAATCTTTTTAAACATTTTAACATTTCTAAAATGCTCAATTAAAAAAAAAAAATATATATAGATATAGTCAAATGACAGTTATCAGCGAATTTCAGTTAAATTAAATAGTTCAACAAAACCAGAACAATTTGATGCATCGAGATTGTGACATATCATTTCTAAAAGTCTTTTGAACGCAGATAACGATATATCTAAGAAATTTTTGTTAATATTCAGAAAGTTTTCATAAACTTTTTTTCATAAAATTTCATAGTTTCATAAAAAAAGTTCATTCGATTTTATAAGATATTTCTTCATAAATTTAACTAAAATTTTCTTTAGAGCTATGAAATTATTTCAAAGACTTAATTTTTTATTTTTTCATAAAAATTCATAATTTCATTAATTTTCATACTTTTCAAATCTTAATTTTAAGATATAATTGTGAAGAGTTCGAGACATTTTATAAAGTTTTTTTATTATTTTAATGTAGCCTTTTAATTTGTTGATCAACTTTTTGTTAAATAATACTAAATTGAATAATACAACATTTAATATGTATTGTTGATCTTCAAAAATTGCATTTTATTTTGATCTGTCAGAATTAAAATTAAAAGTTTTGGAAAATTTAAAAAATGGTTAAATATGTTTTTGTATGCAAAATAAAAATGTGTCTCTTTGGCCAATACATAACAAACCTATTGTGCTTTCATATGATGTATAACATTTTAAGATGTCTTAAATAATGGGAAACCGCTTTTTTTTTGTTAAAAAAGGTGAGACTTCTGTATATGAAAAAAAATATTCATAATGAATTAACTACAAACACATAAGTTTCAAACACTTTTTAAAAACAAAAGCGCATTTCCTTTTCTTTAAACTTCTATATATTTAATTCTCTATGAAAAAAAAGCGTGCGCTTTTGCTTTTCAAAACCCCTTTGTTTTCACGAACATCGCTATATTATTAAAAAATTTACAAGTAACATTAACACTTCAAAATTTAATTAAAAACTGCAACCTAAATTTATAACTACAGCACAACTCACTGAAGGAACTCACAGTTTAAGTGCTAACGTGTTATCGTTGTAAATATTTTTGATTTTAAATGTATTTCCCTTAAAAAGCTTTATTGACGGTGAATTTAGTATTTCATTATGAAATGAATTCCTAAAAAATTAAAAAAGTGCTCCCGATTTAGGATGGTTACTCCATTATGAAATAGTTTACAATTAGTATGGGAATTCATTCATATCATAGCAAATAGTGTTTGTTGAGAAGAGTTCATTTTGGCTGTTGCATGTAATATCTCGGTTTGAGTTAAGCCAACTGTATTTTCCTATTGCAGACTACTGAAGATTTGGGTGATGCCAATGAGACAATTGTATTGTATATAGTGACAATTTTCAAACTTTTTGAAAAGCCACAAGTAAAGTCTAATATGACAATATCATATGAGATTTTTGGACTTAAGGTATGAGAATATAGAAAGCACGGAAAAACAATTTTTGTATTTTTAATACAAAATTAAAACATTTCTGTTTTTTTTTCTGGATTGAAAATTCCATACAATCTAAGAGTTTTCCTATTTAAAAAATCAATAGATTCTCAAGACTCCAATTTCAAGAAGTTTTTCTATGGAAAACCCTAGCGATTCTGAAGAATTTTTTTTGTACCCTTATTTTTTTATAAATAAAAACCCTTACATTCTGAAACTTTTTCCTTTAGTAAATATCGCAGGTTCTACAAACATAATCTAATAGAAAAATCATCTGATTCCCAAGACCATTACATATTTAAAACTCACAAATTCTGAGGACAAAGGAAAACCTCAGATTTTATGGACTTGAGCTTTAAAAAAAATTTTGTTTCTGAGAAAACTTCTTTAAATAAAATTCTTAGTTTCTATGGATTCTTTTATAGAAAAAGGCACTAACTATCAAGATTTTTATAAAGAAAAATATCTTAATATCTGTAAATTAGTATTAGAAAAAATTGTATAGAAGATTATGCCGCATTTTTAAAAATTCTCGTTTAGTTTATATTTATTATTATCGATATGTTCATAGTTTACAAATAATAATTAGAAAATTGCATTGTATCTTCAATATATAAAAACGTCATAATTGGAATACCACTTGGAATTTTGACTTTGCATTTTAAATAGAATTTTGTTCAAAAAATTATGTTGTTTTTATAACATCGTGGTAATTCTAATGGATTTCCAACTGATTGATTTTCTATGTGTATTCATGATTTTAGGCGCACAAATTTCGAATGGTTGGACATTCTTGTAATCATATACTAAAAATGAGAAATCCAAATGTCTGTATATTATTTAAATTTTAATCGACAAAACTGTAAAAACATAAATACGAACAAGTGTTGTTTAACAAAAAAAGCTTCCCCTTATTTGTTTAAAAATTTGGAGGGTAATAATAAAATTGGTTTTAAGTCGCTATGATGACAAAAGCTACATCAAATAAACATTTTTTTTGTATATTAAAATTCATGCTAATTTCTGGCAATAGGAAAAAGGTGCTACACTTTCTTTGCGAAATTAAAATATACACTCTTCAATAAACAAAACAAAAACTACTCGTAATCCAAAAAAAAAATTAAAAACTAATTTTCTTTTCTAATTGGTAGATTGGCAATTCAAGCAAAAAATTAGGTCATCACTAGGGCTCGAAATGTCAAGTAAATGAATGTTTGTTGTCGTTAGTTGGAGAAAAATGTTAACCAAATATCTTTGCGAATCAACTAATTTGCAATAAAACTGCATTCATTTGTTAATGCATATTTTTACATATTTCACTATAAATGTATATTTTAATGCATATTTTGACATTTTTTGCTGCATATTTAATTATAAATGCATTATTTGCGTTGAAATGCATGTTTTTAAGAAAATTGTTTGATATTTTACCACAGAAAAAATAACAGAAAAATTACAACCTTTTTGATGAAGTTTATTCGTACACTAAGAATACTACTGCAAATGTAGTGAAAAACAAATGAAATTTCACTTGAAGACAGGACGACTTACATTTCAGTAAATTTAACTAACATTGTCATTTGTTTCTTAATGTTAAAAATAATTAGCCATAATTGTAGTAAAAATTAACCACATATGCAGTAAAAATTGAACAAAAATTTATTTGTTTTATTTTTTTAATATAAAACAAACTACGATAAAAAACGAATGCAAAATCATAATACAGTAATTTAATGTGGTTTGTTTTTTTAAAAGAACTAAAATTATAGTCAAAACTGAAATTTCTTCTACAAATTACTGTTTTTCACTTGAAAATAAATATATTATATTACAACTCAAACAACTACAAATATTTACAGCAGAAGTTCCCTGAGTGTAATTTTCAATTTTTAACCACTTTAAAAAAATAACAAAATACTAAAATTGTGGAAATAATGTTGAAAACGTTAAAAAAAATCAATAATAAAGGCATATTTTTAAATTTTAAGTACATATCTTAAGATTATAATTACATGTTTTATGTGCACAAAACACTAATATAAATGCATTAACTTCCGAGCCCTAGTCATCACCAACTATGTATGCATTTATATTCATAGCATTTGGTATGCATTTTTTATGTCCAAATGTTGATGTTGTTTGTTCGTTATATATATAAGGTACCAGTGTTTGTTAAAACGTAAGTTTTAACATTTGACTTTTTTCCTTTTTGTTATTTTTAATTCTTGAAAAGTAAGTAAACTGTAATTAGCTTGAGTTATTTAGAAAAGCCTATTCAGAAATTCTTTTAACGAAAATGATAAAATAATTAAAATGCTAATTTTGAGATTTAATTATTCAATATAATAAAAAAGTATGTTAGTAAATGTTTCTTATTTAACAAAACCAAAATTATGTGTTAATTATATAAGTGACAAAACGGTGAAATGGTGATTTTTAACCCTCTGACCGTCTCAAGGTTTTTTACAGTGATGTTCTTCTATCAATTTTTTTTTTCGTGGCCTATTTTAGGCGAGAAATCCATAAAACTAAATAACTTTAGGCATGCATTATTCCTCGTTCCAAGATATAACTACAATCCAAAAAGTACCCTTTTAGTGATTTTAGTTAAGAAGATATGGCGATTTTCGTTTTTCGAAAAACTCGAAAATGAGCTAAAACTCACTTTAACTCATACATATATTGATTACACTCAAAAAAATAAGTTAGTAGAAAAGTTAGTAAAACGTCTTGTAAATCAGGTATACTATTTTTTAGCACAATTTTTTTGCTAAAATCGTGTTTTCAGCTAAAATTTTTGTTATACTTATTCAGCACTTAACTGTTTTATACTAATGCTTTACTAATATACTAATGTTTTACTAATTAATTTTGCTAAAAAAAAAATGGTGCTGATAAGCACATTAATAGTGTGGACGGCAACCAGATTGAAAGATATACGCAGAATGAAGTAGATGTCGCGGCATGTCAAGATGTAGTAGAGAAGATGAAAATGAAAAAGTACAACTCTAATAAGACATATAAAAAAATCAACCATGTAAGACTTTTGTATCTGTTTTTCATACATAAAACAAAATTGAGGATTAAAATAACTTAAATTTTGCGTTGTCACCGGCTTGTGAAAATAATTGTCTATTAATTAAATAAAAGACAAAATAAAATATTTATTTATTTAAACTAAATGTTTATATGTGTGGTCAAATTGAAAACAAACGTATACAGAAATGTAGACAGAGTAAAGTGAAAGACAAAGACAGGTAGATTTTTTTATGGTTCCTTTTTCTTATTGCAAAAAGGGTTGTTTTTTTCGTTTAGTTTGTTTTTGTTTATTTTTTCATTTCGTTTCTATAATTATCTTCGGCAGTTGCGATAGCATCATTTAAACGATAGCATCATTTAGACAACCATTGATGTAAGTAATTGAAAGACAATTTTTGTTATGTTATATATATTTATTTCTATATATTTTCAGATATTAAATTAACTCATGTCGTCAATGTGGAAAAATGAAAATTTTTATATTTCGTTATTATAGTAAATTATTTTTAAAAGAATCACAAAAATATGTTTTATGATTTTCAGCAAATAAATTAACTAAATTACAATTTTTCTACAAATTTTTTGCGTTTTTTTCAGTCTACTAAAATTCAGCAAAAAATTTATTAATTTTTAGCAAGGCTTTTGTATTTCTAATTTACTAAGTGTTAGCAAAACTTTTGCTGAATCTACAAATTTTGTTGCTAAAAATCAGCTCGCTGATTTTCAGCAAAAGATTTTGCTGACATTAGCAACTTTTTTGCAAGCATCCTCCTGACTAAAATTTTGCTGACTCAGCAAAATTTTTTGCTGACTTTACAAACTTTTTTTTTTGAGTGTAGGCTTAAAGGCTTTGCTAATAATATCTAATGTAATCTTCCTCGCAAATTGAAAAAAAAAAAAAACGATCAATAGGTTTTCAAGTTAAGACGATGTCCTTTACATCTATACCTTTGGAATGCTGTATGTTATTATCCCAAAATAAAAACTCTTTTTAAAGTTTAAGCTTTAATCTAACTTTGTGTTTGCTATCAATGGTTACCCGTACACATAAATATGTTTTCAAGACTTTTAAAAATTGTGTTAATTTCAAACAAAATTTTTGTTCTGAAATTTTACGACATTTTAACTTTAATGCTTTCTTGCACACAAAAAATTACTTCACAAAATGTTTTTTAAATTTGGTTTTCTATTGAAATAGTTTTAATTCTTATTATAAATCATTTATTTTGCGCACTTATGACGAATTTAAAATACCCCGCATGGAGGCGAGCTTGCCTGTTAGATTTTTAATAGCATTAAGTGGGCACTGAAATTAGTTTTTATGACTTGTAGTTTTCACCTTGACATTTCACTAATTTTTTTTTACATATTTAGGCTTCGTAAGGCAAAAAATTGCATTAAAACGTTTAGTTGTTAAAATATGTTTTATTTTTAATTTTGATTTTTGAGCAATTTACCTATTTTGGCAACATCCCGATTTGTGATCTGCTCCATTTGGTTAGTCAAATTAAAAAAATGAATATAATTTAATGCGCAACATATCTTCTATATTTTTTTAAAACCGGTATTTTAGATCTTATGGGCCAAAATTTTACGGAAAAATCTCTTCATTTTGACAATAACTAAAATAATAAATTTTGAAAAAATATATCAGGTATGAACTTATTTTTTCCTGAACTTAGTACTTGCAAAGTTAGGACATTTATATAAAAGTGTGCAAATTTACGATTTTCTATATTTTTTACCACACACAGAAAAATAAAGTGCCAACCGAATTGAAAAGTGTATATTAATGGTAACAACTTACAAATTAAGTTAGCACGACGATATTTACATTTGATTTCTAAATATTTTGTGTGTTACAAACAAAATTGAATTGAAATAATAGAAGTTAGTTGTGAAAACTAATGTTAAGTTGTAGCAACCGACTGAAATTCATAATAACCGAATTTGAGTCGTAATAACCGAATTTCAGTTGGCAAATAGCTAAATTCTTCTTTGTATGCATGTATTTGTTATTTTGACGCTACATGTCGCAAATATTAGGATATATGAACAAAATTTGGTACACCGACTTATTTATAATGACCAAAAGACAAAATCTACGTATTTTGTGTAAAATCCCTGCGGGAAATGAAGGCTCGATTGAACCAAAGTGACGAGTTTGTGATATATGATTGGGGGGAACGTTACGCGACTGGTGAAACCAAAATTGTGGTGTACTGAAAAGTGTTAATTCGTGTGAAATGAACAATCAAGTGATTATGGTAATGGTGATAAAATATTGACAATTTGGTACCAGGTATATCATGTGGCTGAAGAAAAAGTAACATAACATCATAGTGTACTGAAGCAACTAGGGTTGAAGTTGTTACTGGTCATTGAACTGGTTCAATCCCGTTAGTAGCGGATGAAAACATGGCAATTAGTGCCAAAGGATTCAGTCAATTGACTGCTACAAAGCTGACGTAACCCTGAAATACTTATTTTAAAATTGATTTTTGTTGTGCCTTTTTGAAGATTTTGTGAGCAGGTGCTATGACACACTCTTTCAGTGAAGTTCAGTGACTGGTTAGGGACGGGCAATTTAGTAACTCGTATATAACATAACAC
Source organism: Delia radicum (assembly GCA_021234595.1). NCBI lineage: Eukaryota > Metazoa > Arthropoda > Insecta > Diptera > Anthomyiidae > Delia > Delia radicum. The sequence continues at coordinate 180,982,963 of CM037851.1, read as the reverse complement.
ACGGTGAATAAAAAGTAACAGGTTATTTGCTAATAACTTTTCGCATACCCGGCTACATGTACTCCTTAGACCAGTGCAGTGGTACTTCACAAAGCTATTCCATTCAAACTACCCCTGTAACATTACACATTGCGCTTATTATGTGACTAGTTTTAAATCAAAAATTGATCTCCAGTTCAACGATACGTACACCTACACCAGTTACGTGATAATTATTTTCCCACTGGTCTTGTTGCATGTCACATAAATCCTAAAATTATCCTACTTTAACACTGCCTACTTCCAACTTGTTCCGTAGCTCATTAAATTCAGTCGGTACGGTGATTGGTAAACGTCGTCTGGTTATTTGGCACGTCACAAGATGCTCCAAAGGTAGCAATTGCCATCTCCTATGACGAGCCCATGTTAAAAGTACCGGTCACTTTCATATTACAGAACCGAAACTAGGACAGGTTCATACACACGAAGTTCTAGTCACGTGACCATACCAGTGACTGGTCAATTTCCCGCAGGGATGTGTACATGTGTACCCCTTTTTGGTTTTCAACACAACACAACACCTTTTGATTTTGGTTATAATTGGCCTTTTGCAGACATATTGCATATATAAGCATTGCAATTTTTTGTTTAGGCTCCATTAGTAATTTATTTTGTTATCACTGTTTTCTGTACTAAATTTTGAAATTGTAATCTCTCGTGTTGTTTATTTATCATACTCTGTAATTGTTTAATATTTTTTTGAATACCATATTTATTTGATTTAGGGCGAGTAACTTTTATCAATATAACCAAAGTTTAACTTTAACCACAGATATTTTTATATAAATTTCACATTCATAACTATTGTTAAGCATTAAACTTTGATTATTTTGAGATAATTTAGCAGGCTCTATTATTTTTAATTTATTAAAATCCGAATGTGGATATTTTATTTTTGGTTTTTTTCTTTTGACATTGGAAATGGTTTTAGCACAGCTTTAATCCAGTGTTTACGAATGTGCTTAAAATTTATTCTATCCGAACGCAATTTGATAAAATCGTTCGGTTCAAGATCTTTAATTATTTTAAAAATAATTTTTGAATTAATTGAGCTTGAGGTAAATTAGTTATGATACAAAATATATTTTTTTATTTTATATATCACCAATATTTCGTCATTAATTGAAAGTCACACTTATTGAGAGAAAATATCATATCATACATGTCAGATCAATCACCATTCCGATCGACCATCTCCGATTTCGCTGAAATTCACCATAACTGTCATACTCAACAAGGAATCGATAAAACATGAATTTTCGAGTCCGGACCCTTTCGGTTTCCGAAATATGACGCCATGAAAATTGCACAAATTGTAAACTTTTACTAAAGTATGGCTTCAAAATTGACTATAACTTTTAAACTATACAACAATAAAAAAAAATCTATTATTTACAAACATGTGCGCCCCGGTAGGCTAGTTGGTAGCGTGCTGGCTTATCTGTGCGGGGGTCGTGGGTTCGATTCCCACCAGAGGCACTGGTCTGTTTTCGCTACAACGCGCCGAAGGCCATAGTAGCTAGTGCTCGGTTAGGGTAATAGTATATAATTTGTAATTATATGATTATTAATTAATAAAAAAAAAAAAAAAAAAAAAAAAAAAAAAAATTTACAAACAATTTGAAGTGGTTTAACTCCTTTTGCATTTCTTTCGACGACATTCTCCTTTACTTTCGTTGCATAAAGGAATAAAAATATCAACATTCCATATTTATTTTACCTGATGTGTTCATTTTCTTACTAATACAGTTTATAAATTATAGAGGAAAATCCCCATATTTACCATTCAACCATAAAAACAATGTAAAAATACATGCAATTTTTTTTACAATATAAGAATATAGATACAAAGACATTAAGTAAAAGTCATAAAAAAATAAGAGTAAAAAATATTTTTTTCAATTTTCATAAATAACATTTTTATACTTAACACGAATGTAAAAAAGTATTAACGTACAAATAGGGAAAAATAAAATATATAATTTTTAAAATGAAATTGGTATAATAAAGCAAGTAAACAATTTTGCTCAAGCTTTACGTTAAGAAACCGTGCACTACACTGATAGAATTATCCTTCAAGATATTCATGAAACAATGTCATATAATTTTTTTTTTTTAGGTTCAATGAAGGATTTTATTATATCCAAGAAATGTTATTAATATTAAGAAATTTTTCATAAACTTTTCTTAAAATAATGTCATAGTTTCACAAAAAATTCATTCTATTTCATAAATTATATTGTCGTAAAAATTAACAAAAATTTTCTTTAGAATTACACTAAAAAAATAAGTTATGTGTTAAATTTTACTAACTTACAGCAATTTTTTTGCAGAAATTGAGTTTTTAGAAAAAAAATTTAGTTAAACGGTTTCACTAAAAAACTAACTTTGAACTAATGTTTAACTAGCTTTTGTTGCTACCAAAATTGTGCTGATAACACATCCATAGCACTGAGAAAAATAAAATGAAAAGATGTTGCAGCTTGCCTAGATGAAGTAGATACAAAAGTTTCAAATAAATACAACCATTATAAAACTTACAAAAAAATGCAACCGCGATGATTTATTTTTTTTCTATTGTACACATAACTAAAAAATCACAGGGAAGCGACAAAAAAAATTCTGTTCACAAAAGTTTTAAATATTAAGAAATATAAATAAAACAATAAATAAATTAAATGAACTACGTGGAAAAACGTCGGCGGCTCGAGGCAAAATCGGCGGCTGCTGATAATTGGCTGAAGGTTAAATTTCATAAGAACTATATATGTTACAAGAGGTATAAAATCAAAATTTAAACAGAAGACAAAACACATGCAATGAAAAAAGTAAGCAAAAATCAATGCAAATTGTGTGCATATCAGTGATGAAAGCCGCTTAAAAATGTCGGCGGCTTGAGGCAAAATCGGCGGCTGCTGATAATTGGCTGAAGGTTAAATTTCATAAGAACTATATATGTTACAACAGGTATAAAATCAAAATCTAAACAGAAGACAAAACATATGCAATGAAAAAAGCAAGCCCAATTTATTTTTGGTGGCATATAGATTTGTTTTCACCACTTTGTTTATATTTAATATGGACGAATTAAACAGACAATTTTTTGTTAAACGTACTCATAAATTTTATTTTTGTATTCAAAACAGAAACTAAAAATATGAATAGAAGAATAAAAAATAACAAAATTGTAAGCAGAAATTACAAAATAAGCAAATATGAGGGTTTAAGTGGTCCAAAACAGATTTGAATTTACGAGTTCCAGAAGCGTAAAAATGTGCCATTATGAAAATAAATATGGTCTGACAGAAATTAGAAATAGTTTTATTTTAGATCGCATATTGCCATTGAAGTTTCAAAATTGTACCACCTCAGTGCGCCAAATTGCACTAAAATATCAAATATTTGCGACATATAGCGTGCGAACAATAAATACATGGTATAAATATAGAGAAAATCTTAAATTTGGATACTTTTATACAAATTGGAATAACTTTTCTATTTCCATGGATTTTCTTTGAAATTTATTTATTTGCTTTGTTGAAGAACTACATTTAAGAAAAAAATCTATATATATAAAATACAATGTTTGTATGTTTGTCCTCTGTAGACTCTAAAACTATATAACCGATTTGGCCCAAACCGGTTTCATTTGAAAGGTTATATTCCAGATTAGGTTTTCGGCTATATATATTTCAAGTGGGCGTGGCCCCTCCCACATAAATTGAATAACATCATATATCTTGACTATTGTGATAGCAAGAGTTTTGAAACATTGCAGTATCCCATATGTTACTGACTTTAATAATCAGGACAAAATGAGCGGGATCGGACCAGTGGGAGTGGCAGCTCCCATACAAAGTAAATATTTAATATCATATATCTACAGTACTATAATAGCCATAGTCCTGGAAATTTGTGCACGTTGATTATTTGTTAATGTGAATAGTCATGGGAGAAATGGGCGTGATCGGTCCAGTGGGCGTGTCAGCTCCCATACAAAGTAAATATTTAATATCATATATCTACAGTTCTATAATAGCCATAGTCTTAGAAATTTGTGCACGTTGATTATATTATGAATAGTCATGGGAAAATTGGGCGGGATCATACCAGTGGGCGTGGCAGCTCCCATACAAAGTGATTATTTAGCTCATATACAAAATTAATATTAATAATAAATATCTAGGGTTCTATATTAGCTATATAGCCTTCAAATTTTGTACGAGTCCATCAATTACAAATATTAGTAGTCGAACTGAAAATGGGCGGAATGGGATAAATGTGCGTGGTACCAAAGAGTCTAATGAATAATGAAATGATTCACTAATGTGAATTTATTTTTTTAATTATTTATTTGCGTAAAAGAAATTTATTGATTTAAGGAATTAACTACAATTAAAATTTGAAGGCAAAACAACGTTTGCCTGGTCAGCTATATTTTATATTTTTAATTGGAGACAAATATCGTATATTATTTCGAAATTTTCTGTTTTTAATTTTTTATCCAAAAACGTGGATTTTCGAGTGTAACTTCCATAGGTCCTAAATTGATGCACCGATATAAAAATAGTATTTAATATATATATTAAGCAAAAAATTATACTTATTTTGCAATTCGAATGACCAAGATAACCTGATCATTACGCGAGACATAGACAAAATAGTCGGATTACTCAAATTAAAATTTAAAAATTTAAAATAATTTTTAATTTTTTTTTAAACTACACCATAAAAATGTTTTAATGCGTTTTTCGGATTTAGGAGGCCTAAATAAACAATAACAAAATAATCGCATGTAACAAAAGATGTTACAAAAAAGTGTAATATTTAACGTGTTTATTCCACTTTAAAGTTACACATTTATAAACGTGGTCATACTGAATCCGAAAACATGGGTTTTGCTTTTTTAAAATCTTAGATTTGAAATTTGCATAAAATTTACACATCACGAAAAAATTATAACATACATATTATGATTCTCTCGCGAAAACTTAGTTTTTTATTAAATGTTTGTATTCATAAAAGTGTAAGGCATTTTTTTTTTTTTTTTTTTTTTTTTATTAATTAATAATCATATAATCACAAATTATATACTATTACCCTAACCGAGCACTAACTACTATGGCCTTCGGCGCGTTGTAGCGAAAACAGACCAGTGCCTCTGGTGGGAATCGAACCCACGACCCCCGCACTGATAAGCCAGCACGCTACCAACTAGCCTACCGGGGCGCACGCATTTATTTTTTATTTTAAACCCGTACACAGAAAAAAATGTTTCCCTACTTTTTTCAATTAAATCAGTTTGTTGAAAATTTTAAAAGCTGTCAATCAATTAAATGTTCGCTCAAGTTCGGAACTTGCTTGACATTTTTATTTTATCGCTCAAAAACAAACATTAACACATTGTTGTTGTGTTTTGTTATATTTATGTAGTTGTTTTTTATAAATGTCTATGTTCAGTGGTATTAGTAATAAATATTTTAAATTAATTTCATTTCAATTATAAAGGGTGGTTAAATTTCAAGGGCCGATGTTGATTTTGAATAAAACACAAACTATTTAGGAAATTGTTGTAATTTTATTTTATTATGATATATTGGTATTACTCAATTATGTATGGAACAAAATATCGGCCAAATGGGCGCCGCGACCACGGCGGCACACCTCCATCCGATGGTCCAAATTTTCGATGACGCTGAGGCATAATGGAGGTTCTATGCCATTAATGTGCCGAATTATCTCATCCTTTAGCTCTTGAATTGTTGCTGGCTTATCGACGTACACCTTTTCTTTCAAATAACCCCAAAGAAAAAAGTCCAACGGTGTCAAATCACATGATCTTGGCGGCCAATTGACATCGCCATTACGTGAGATAACACGGCCATTGAATTTATTGCGCAAAAGAGCCATTGTTTCGTTAGCTGTGTGGCAAGTGGCACCGTCCTGCTGAAACCACATATCGTCCACATCCATATCTTCCAATTCGGGCCATAAAAAGTTCGTTATCATCTCACGATAGCGAACACCATTCACAGTAACTGCCTGACCGGCCTCATTTTGGAAAAAATACGGACCGATGATGCCGCCAGCCCATAAACCGCACCAAACAGTCACTCTTTGTGGGTGCATTGGTTTTTCGACAATCACTCTTGGATTCTCATTCGCCCAAATGCGGCAATTCTGTTTATTGACGAATCCACTGAGGTGAAAATGTGCCTCATCACTGAAGATGATTTTCTTCGAAAATTGATCATCCACTGTTGCCATTTCTTGCCACCATTCTGCCCATTCACGACGTTTGGAATGGTCAAGAGGCTTTAGTTCTTGAGCCAATTGCACCTTGTAAGCGTGTAAATGCAAGTCTTTATGCATAAAGTTCATCAACGACGAGCGTGAGAGGTGCAATTGTTGGGCACGACGACGAGTTGAGGTGGACGGCTCTTCAGCCACACTATCGCGAACAGCAGCAATATTTTCTGCAGTACGAGCTGTACGAGCATGCACTGGTGTTCTCACATCTTCTACAGACCCGGTTTGCTCGAATTTTTCCACGATTTTTGCGATTGTACGCACATTAGGACGATCAAATTGACCAAAAAAATCACGAAGTGCACGATATGCATTTTGATTTGAACGCCCATTTTCATAATAAGTCTGGATAACTTTAACACGTTGTTGGATTGTGTATCTCTCCATGGTTCAAATTGAGTAAGTCTGAAATAGAGAAATGTCAAATAAAATTCGGAAAAAAACTTGGCGTTTATGTGTGGTTCACATTCAACATCGGCCCTTACAATTTAACCACCCTTTATTAGAAATTAATTCTTATTAGGTATATTACTGTATTAAGTTAAATAATTTAGTTTCAGTTGTTTAAATCTGAATTTTTATTTATTCTAAAACATTATCATGAAGCTGTTAATATTATTTTTAAAGATTAATTGTGTTTAATAAAAATGTTTTTAAACAGAAAGAAAATGCAAAAAAATAAATTAAAAACTTATTTCAAACAAAAAAAAAACAAAAAAAAATATACTATGATTTCAACAAAAGGCCTAATTTCTACAAAGAGCAAGTCAAAATTTTTTGCTATAGTCCCTACGCTTAATAGAAATAAAAAACTGATTTCTGTGTGAATTTGTTCACATAAGTATTTTGGAGCTGGTATGTGCACGAGCTTTTTTTCAATAAGACAGCGCAACATGTCACACAGCTCGTACCACAATTGATTTATTGAAATAAACATTTGGTAACCGCATATTTTCACATTTCGGACCCGTGAATTGGCCTCCAAGATCGTGAGATTTAACGCCGCTGGACTATTTTCTGTGGGGATATGTGAAGTCGCTAGTCTACGCAGATAACCCCGAAACGATTGACCAATAGGAGGACAACATTCGCCGCGTTATTGCCAATATACGGCCAACAATGTTGGAAAAAGTTGTCGAAAATTGGACCAGTAGATTAGACTACGTCCGAGCCAGCCATAGTGGTCATATGCCTGAGGTCATATTTAAATTATAATGCCAGAAGATTATCTTTCGAATAAAGTAAATTTCATGTCAATTTAATAAATTCATCTTTATTTTATTCCATTTCAAAGTTCTATGCCTCTATAAAAAAACACCCTTTACCAAAGTGAAAAATTTAATTTAAAAATATTAAGCAAAAGCAGCAAAAAATTACGCTTCATTTGCATATATTTTTCAAAAAGTTTTTTATTCTTATTTCGGCTTTTCGAACCACTATATATTAATCACTAAAGGTTTGGTTGTAAAGGGTCCGCCATCTAACGTTTTTTTTCAACTAGTGCTTATTTCGTGAATGGTAACACTTAGCTCATGTCTGATTTGACAGATAATTAGTTTTATCCTTCCGCTGAACGAATATGGTCCGTATGTTCGTTATCTTGGGAAAAAAGTGAAAGAAACTGGCATCCTCATCGATAAACCAAAGCGTGAAAAGCCAAAAACAGTGCGTACACCCGAGAATATTGCTGCTGTGGCAGAAAGTGTGCGTGAAGCGTCATCAACATCAATTCACCGTCGTTCTCAACAATTGAACATTTCGGAGACATCATTGAGACGAATTTTGGTATGACGCCATACAAAGTCCAAAGTTATTTGGCGGACGCTTTATACAAGCAATATCCATTATTGTTTACTGTTTACCCCAATAACGAATTTCGGTAAAATCTGCGCCATACAATGGAACAATTTTATTTTCCGCTCAAACAAAGAATCGCTGTTCGTCAGTCTATTGCAACCTAAATAGTAATTGACTAGCCATGTTGCATTTAATTCTTTAGTCGCCATAGTCAAAATTAAAAAAACTTTAAAAATAATAGTTAAATAATGTGTTCATACTTTAGATATTAATATTTCACGACTAAAAGAGCTTTTATCAAATTTAAATATCAATAATTAATATTTGGGAAATTCTCAATATATATTAGGTAGCAGAAATGTTTAAATTTTGGTAGGTTGACATTAGTTTCACTAAAAAAAACATATTAAGTCCACCCTTTATATTTTATAAAACTTCTAAAAATAAAAATATTTATTCAAAAAAGTCGTACTTTAAAGTAATTTTGGTACAGAAAAAGACATAATTTAGTCAAATTATTTGCTTAAGGTGTTATGATACTTGCTATTTTTTGTATTGGCTTTTTTTTAGGATTGACTGAAAGAAACAACAAATGCGAGAAAGAACAAGAAATAATTTTTTGTTATTTCAAAATAAAATGTAAACAAAACAAACAATATTGCCCACGTTTTGTTCCCACAAAAACCGTCAAAAAAAGCTAAAAATCGCAAAAAAAAAAGTTAAAACCCGCTACTTTCGATCAAAAACTAAAAAAGTTGGCAGCAGTGCTAACATTTAATCTGGAAATGTCAATTTTAAGCTAAAAATTTTTATAGTTTTTTTGACAGTCCAAGATTATTTATCGATAACACACGTATATTTGTTTGACATATCAAGATTTTTTATGGTATAATCATACTCTTTACACTTAGTCCGTTTTCCTATGCAAATATATTTGCACTGTTCTCCAATATAGAAAAAATACAAAAATAGCAAGTATCATAACACCTTTAGGTATTCGAAGCAGTGCTTGATAAGCCATATTATATAAAAACGCGTTTTCAAAAAGAGTAGCTTATACCCTTATTCGAGCGAGGCATTCATATGTGTACAATTTTCATACATCTGTTAAAATTAAAAACATCAATCAATGCAAGTTAAACATTTCCATTTGAAATTAAAATATATAATTTTCATTTTAAAAAACATAAATTAAAATTCAGAAATTTGACAAGATTCTTTTTGAAATAAGGAACATCAAATATAATGTTCAGTTGATATTTTAAAATATTTATTTTTTATTTATTTATTAAGAATTAACTTACAATTTAAATTATAAGGTAATTAAAAAAAAGAGCAATAGCAACTAGGGCCTTCAGCTCAAAAGTGTAAAACATAATAGTGGTGTTATTTTATATAGTTAAACAAGTTTTGTAACAGAGTAATATTGACTTAAATATTTGTAGTTAAAGTAGATTAGTATGATTTGTGTAGTTAAATGCAATTGTATATATTAATTGATTTTAGATAATTTACTATTGTTGAAATATTTTCATCTGTTGGATCAGCAAGTAGTTCCAGGGGGTCTCTATTGTTAAAACATCTAGATCTTTGACTGTTGAACAGTGGGCAATCGCATAGGAGATGAGACGGGTCGGTGGGGTAATTTAAGTTACAGTTGCAGGGTAATTTGATTGTAAGTTTTAGAATGCAGCCATGTGTGACTTTGGTATGTCCGATTCGGAGTCGTATGATTTTTATTAAGTCTATCCTTTTTGTGTTTATATTTTTGTTGATGTTTGTAGTTAAGATTCCAAAATTGTTAGTGTTTACTTTTTTGTACCATAAAGATGTTCTTTGGTAGGTCGTATCTTTATTTTTGTGATGTGTTTTTATATATTTAGATATATCTTTGGGGTTGAGATTTTCTGTAGTTATAAGCGGTGCCTTTAAAGAGTATTTAGCTGTAGTGTCAGCATACTCGTTTCCAATGATATTGCAATGGCTAGGGATCCAAATTAATTTAATGTCAGGGTATCTTCTGATTATAGTATTTCTGATTTTTGAAGTATATATGTTATCGTTTGAGATATTCAGTACAGATTTAAGAGAAGATAGAGAGTCGCTGCAGACAGCATATCTGCCCTTTTTATTTCCAATATATTCCATAGCTTTGGTAATGGCTATTAATTCTGCAGACAGAATAGAGCTGTGTTGTGGCAGGTGACCGACACTAATGGTTTTATTTTCTGTTGTTAAACTGAATCCAATATTGTTTCCGTTTTTGGACCCATCGGTATATAGGATTTTGTAATTTATTAATTGTTCTTGTATGTCCTTAAAAAGGGTAAGGAATTGTTGAGGATTATGGTCGTTTTTATTAAATTTGTGTAATGAAATGTCTATGCTGTTTTTGTCAAGGGTCCAAGGAGGGAATTTTTTATCTCTAAATGATTGTGATGTAATCGGAATATTTAATTCATCGCAGGTATGTTTCATTTTGTTGATTGTTGACGGAATTCTGGCAGTTTTTGTTGATTTCTTTATTTTTGCTAATAATTTGTTTAGGGGGGTTGTTTTGTCATAGAAGCATTTATATAATTGTGTTGTTAGGGTGTCCCTTTGAATTTCAAGGGGAAGAATGTTAGCCTCGGCGTAAAGGTTACTTATACGGGAGGTGCGAAATGCCCCAAGTGAGCATCTGATGGCTGTGTTAATTTGTTTATTGATTTTTCCAATAACTGATTTAGGGGCATAACCATAAATGGGCAGGCCGTAATTGACTTTTGATAGAATAAGCGCTTTCGTGATTTGAATTAATATAGAGGTGTTACAGTTGAATTTAGGGCTGGAAAGGCATTTGATAATGTTAAGTTGTTTTGTAGGGATTGGACTAAATTGTCAATATGTTCATTCCATTTGTATCTTTTGTTGATATATAAGCCTAGTAGTCTAAGATTTGAAGATTCAGTAAGTTGTATTTGGTTGGATAAGATTTCACATCTGCAGAGCTTTTTGCGGCATACATGAATGTATTTGCATTTTGTTGGTGAGAGTACTGCACCGGAGTATTTTGTCCAGTCAAGTATGTCTTTAAAAAGACCATTAAGGTTAATAATAGGATTTTTGTTTTTGTTGGACTTTACAATTAGATTAAAATCGTCAGCGTAAGACGTGAAATCAATATTCCGATGAATTGATATAACTTGGCATAGTTTATTGTAGGCTATTAAAAATAGTATTACGGAAAGTGGAGATCCTTGTGGGATGCCATTGTAGAGAGGAAAGGCACTGGAATAGTGTGATCCGACTCTAACTTTAAATTTGCGGTTCTTCATAAAATTGGTAATATAATTTAGTACTTTTGGTCCTATTTTCCATGAAGTTAGTTGGTCAATTATTGTGTGTAATCCTATTCTATCAAACGCTTTTTGGAAATCTAGTGATACTATTGTTATATGTTTCCGCAAAGAAAGCGAGTCTGCAATTTGATGGTCTACGTATAATAGACTATCAATTGTAGATTTCCCTTTGGTAAAGCCGAATTGTCTATTATCTAGTAGCTTGTTGGTTGTTAAAAACCACCATAATCTATTTGCAACGATTTTGTCTAGCGTTTTGGATAGACAGGGGTTAAGTGATATAGGGCGGTAGGAATTGAGGCATGTTTTGTCATTACCGTTTTTATAAATCGGTATAGTGATGCTTGTTTTAAACTGCTGTGGGATATAAGAATTCCATATTTTATTAAAAAGTTGTAGTAGACGCTGTTTCATTATCATCGGTAGTTGCTTAATCATCGGGTATGAAATTCTGTCTATTCCTGGTGTTTTGCCTTTGAGTTTATTTAGTACTGCATGGAGCTCATTTATTTTAAAATCTGTCTCGATTTTACGAGCTTGCAAGCTGGGTTCAATAGTTGATCGATTTAAAAGTATGTTTGATTTTTGTGATTGAAATTCGGGCGGGAAGTTGAAGTCGGATGAATTTTCTGACCAAAATTTTGCTATTTCAGAGGCTATTTCAGATCTGTCAGTTAATAATTTTCCAGCGTTTGCTTGTGAAGAGATTACATGTATTGTTTGTGGGGACTTGTAACCTGTAAAGGACCTTATGTTTGACCATATACATTCTGCTCGAGAAGATGGATTTATAGTGGATGTAAAATTGAATATTGATTCTTTTTTAGCCATTTTTATTTCCCTTTTTAGTAAAGCGTTGTTTCTTTTATAGCTTATCAGATTGATAGTCGTCATGTTTTGTTTGTATATACTCCAGGATTTGCTTTTGTTTTTCTTGAGACATTCTAAGTTGGAGTTCCACCAGGGGACCTTCCTGGGGGTTGCGGGATGAGTTTGTGGAATTGATTTATTGGCGGACTGATGAATAATTTTACAGATATTGGCAGTTTCTTTGTTTAAATTTTCACTTTTTGGTCGCTGTGATTCAAAAAATATGCATTGATTTTGATATGAGGTCCAGTCAGCTTGTTTAATTTTAAATTTTGGTAAAAATGTTAAAAGGGGCTGTTCTGATTGCCGAAACAGAGAGATGATGATTGGAAAGTGATCACTTCCATAAAGTGTATTTTCTATTTTCCATTCAGTGTGTATAGATAATGAGGGGGAGCAGAAAGACAGGTCTACATGGGAAAATGTAGAATGAGAATTAAATAGGGTGGGAGTGGTATCATTTAGTAATACAAGATGGTTGTTGTTTATGTAATTGGCAAGTATTTTGCCTCTTCTATTATTTGAGGATGAACCCCATGTTTGATGCCAGCCATTGAAGTCTCCAGTTATCAAAAAAAGTTGATTTAAATTGCCAAAAACGTTGCAGAGGTTTTCATATGTAAAGTTGTGGTTTGGGGCAATATAAGATGAAGCAATTTTAAATTTAATTTTTGAGTGTATTTCAGCACAAATTGTGTCAAAATCAGAACGTACATCAATTTGTTTATGTTGTAGAGATTTATGTATGAGCAATGCAACACCGCCATACCGAGTGTGGGATGTGTTAAGGGAGAATAGTTTATAGTTTATTGGAATAGGGATATTTGTTGTGTTATGAATATGTGTCTCCTGTAATGATATTATTTTTGGTGAATATTGTTTTATTAGTAGCAGAAGTTCATTATAGTTATTAGTAAGACCGTTAATATTCCATTGAAGTATATTTAATGTCATAGTAGAGGTAAAAAATATTAGAGTTTAGATTTTTTTTTAATTATTACTGTTGTTATTTATGGGTTGTAATGAACTAATTATGTTATATACTTTGCGTAACATTTTAAGCCTTTTTGGTACGTTTGCTATTCGCTTTAACGGACTTTTGCAGTTGCTTTCTGGTTCTTTTAGATGTATTTAATGGTACTATTGTTAGGGAGTTTTTTCCCGTCACTGTTATTATTTTGGGATGATGTACTATCATTATCAGATGTTTCTTCATATGACATAGCATCTGAGTTGTTCTTTTCAAGCGTAGCAGCTGTTTTTGGTGGTGGCATAGTATTATTATTGGGTTTAACATGGGAAGAGTTATCACTATTTAATTTAACTTGGTTAGAGGTTGATGTCTGTTGTGTTTGTTGAGATGTTGATGGTTGTTGTTGCGTTTGATTATTGTTTCTAGTTACAGATGAGTATGATGATTGAGCGGAGGGGTGACGATCATTGTATTTTTTAATTGCTGTTTTTCTATTTGTTTTTTCAAGTGTTATTATTGCTTGAATCTCCTTCTCTTTTAAAAAGATCGGACATGATTTGGCGTTTGCCGAATGTTTATTGTTTTCAATATTGTCTTCTTTGCAATTGATACAGAGAGGTGTATGGGAACAGGTTTCTTTGATTTCGTCATTAAGATGGTAATTCATAGAGCAATTAACACAAATTTTGTTGTTTTTACAGAACTTTGACAAATGCCCATAATGAAGACAGTTTTTACATTTTAGGGGGAGAGGAATGTATGGTCTGATTTTAACTTTTTCATAACCAATGAATAATTCGGGGGGGGAGAGTGGTAGATGCAAATGTTACAATAATTAAACCAGTTTCTTTTAACTCGTTGTCTACTTTTCTTAAGATTTTGTTTATTTGATGTACGTTTTGTTTTTTGAGTTCGGTTAAAATTTCGTCCTCTGGCATTCCGCGTAGGTCATTTGAATAAATAACACCTTTAACATAATTAAGTGACTGATGTTCACTTAATTCAACTTCAATAGATTCTGTAAGTGAAGTTAATCGAATCAAGGATCTGGCTTGAACGAAATTTTTGGTTTTTTATTAAAATTGTTCCATTCAATAGTTTTCTGCAGGCCTCAACTTCACCTCCGCAAGTACCGTCTATAACTTTTTTTATTAGGAAAGGTGACACTTCCGAAAGAGTTTTATCACTATTCACTCGTTTCATTATTAGGTATTTTGGACCGGGGGTCAGAATTGTTAAAGTTTTTTTTATGTCCAAAGAAATGGGCGGTTTATAGTTTTGACCACGGTCCGGCGGGTCACCCATTTTCACTACTTAAAAAGCAACAATTTAAATTAACAAATGTTTAATGAAAATACGATATAATAAACTTTAAATAAAAGAAAAGAAAGCGCACAGAGAGCAAAACAGTGATTACGTCTTGTGTAAACGACTTTACAACGAACACTGTATTTTAAAATAATTTTTGGTAGTTTTTAAGTTTTTAAAAATTAGAATTGTAAATAAAATTTTCTTCATTTCAAATGAATAATAAAACTTTAATTTATGGTTTCTAAATTCCACGATTTTTCCTTAAAAATAAAAAATAGTTAATTTTTAAGGAAAAGGAGATCTTTAGCCAAATCGAAATACTAGTATCAACCTACCTAATATGTTTGATTTTCTTTATTTTTGTAAATATATGGAGGTTGAAAGCTCGTTATAATTTAAAAATATCATAAACATTACGAGTATCTCGATGTATATAAAAAGAATTAAAAAACTGTTAACAAAAAATTACTTGAGCCAGAGTAAAAAAATAAATTTTTATTATAATAGATAATTTTTGATCTTATGTACTGCGTAATATAATAAGCACTTCAATTATTGTTCTTTTGGCTCTAATGAGCGACTGTTTATTATATATTTAAAAACTCTTAATCTACCTTGAAATATTCTGTGGGTAATCACAAATTGAGTGATTCCCATGTTCATAAATATAAAGGTGTCGTATTAACGAGTCAACAAAATACGGTTCTTAGCCAATCACAATCAAGTGTCAAATGACAGTGATGGCATGACAATGGCATGACAATGTTGACTTGTTAATTACACTACACCTCCTTTTTTGGGAAAAAGATTGATCAATGTAGCTAATTGATCAATCTTTTGTATAACTTAATTAGATAAAAATTAACCTTTCGTTTTGTTTATAATTTCAAATTTTGTTTGAATGATTTATCTTAAAAAAATTTTTTTTTTTTTTTTTATTTTTATTTTTTTTTAATTAATTTTAATTACAATTATAAATTTTCATTGTTCTCCTTTTTTTTTTTTTTTTAAGAATAATTTTTAGATTTTATTTAATTAGTTAAAGTAATATTTTCTTAATCTATTCTTATGGATCAAGGATGACTTATTATTGTCATCCTTAATCCTAACGTTATTTCTGTTATCTACCTCGATTACCTCAAATGGTCCATTGTATAATTTGTCCAACTTATGTCCAGTATCGTTCTTCACTAGTACGTGGTCACCAATAGATACGCTTATCTCATTGGAGTTGTCCTTAGAATGTTCACCTCGTGTTGTCTTTGAATTGCGCAGTCGCTCTATGGCTCTCTTGTGAGCCGTTTGCAATCTATATTTCACTTCTTTCGCATATGCGTCAATATTATACAGAGGGTCAATGTTACCATTGCCCAAAAATTCAAAATCGGTAGGGATCTTCCCATATACTAGTTCAAAAGGACAGTATTCATGAACCGCTGACGGTGATGTATTGTAACAATATACAAAAAATTTCATCCACTCGTCCCAGTCAGACTTATCATTTGAAATATATGATCTTAGATACTCGTTAAGAGTCCTATGTGATCGCTCAATGGTTCCCATTGTTTCATGGTGGTATGCAGTAGATGTTGCCTTGTCAATTTTCAGGGTTACGCAGAGTTCTTGGAGAACCTGGTTGATATACTCAGTGCCCATATCGGTGAGTATTTTACCCATTGGGCCGTACGTAAGTACAAAGTGCTCCATAATAGCTTTAGCTACTACATTTGCACTTTTATTCGGTACTGGTATGGCGACCAAATATTTAGTAAGGTCACAAATTATCGTCACGGCGTATTCGTTACCATTATTCGACCTGGGCAATGGTCCAATTGTATCGACAATAACTATGTCAAATGGTTTAGCCGGGGTTGGTGTCAAAACTAAGGGTTCCCTGATCTTTAATCCAGACTTATTCCGCTGGCATTTATCACATTTTCTAACATAGCGAGTGACATCCCTCGTTATGCCCTTCCAGTGATATTTCAATCTGATCTTTCGCAACATGCGAGTTATGCCCGGATGACCTCCACATAGTGGGTCATCATGATACCTTCGCATGATTTTCAATTTATCCGAATCGTTTTCGATTTTTATTAATGCTGGAGTGAGTACTATTTTTAAATCCTGCAGGATTCGCCATGTACTGCGTAATATAATAAGCACTTCAATTATTGTTCTTTTGGCTCTAATGAGCGACTGTTTATTATATATTTAAAAACTCTTAATCTACCTTAAAATATTCTGTGGGTAATCACAAATTGAGTGATTCCCACGTTCATAAATATAAAGGTGTCGTATTAACGAGTCAACAAAATACGGTTCTTAGCCAATCACAATCAAGTGTCAAATGACAGTGATGGCATGACAATGGCATGACAATGTTGACTTGTTAATTACACTACATTATGCTTGTTAGAAAAAGACCCTCGCCACGTGTTTGATTACTAAGAAGACAAAAATGGTGTAAAACTGATGATTAATAGGTTTTTCGTAAAAGCTCTGCCTATTCTGGAGGGTCTAGGTCTTCAGCCAGAACGAAATTCTAGTATTAAACTAGGTAATATGTTTCATTTGCTTTATTTTTGTAAATATATGGCGGGTTGAAACGAAAATTTACATATTTTCTTAAGTAAAGCACAAAAAGTGTAATTTTTGGACAGTAGTTATATCTTAGTAACGTAGATAATTTATGACAAAACTTATTACTCTTTATGGATAAGTTTTTGAGATTCGCTCGAAACTTAATTGGCACAAATCCCCTAAAGTAGGCAACGAAAAAATGTTTGTACAATAACAAATTGGTTATTTTTCGTGCCGAACACGTGGCATACATTTCATTGCAAAAGCCCTTAGGCCAATTTTAGTTTGAAAGACTAAAACAAAGGAAAGTACTTTCTTGGATTCACCGTAAATGCAAAATTGTTTAATGAATATAATGTCTGCTATTATGTTAACATATATGATATTTTCTAATGGTGGACTAAATTTTAACATTATTTTAATGTATTTGTTGCATAACATTAGCAGTAATCGATGGTCTATCAATTATACGGTATAAATGGTTAAAATAATTTGTTTATTACTTTCCGTTCAATTTATCTTACGGTCATTGTATAGCAATGTGTATGCGATGCAGGTATATTAGGGGATTCAAAATTCTAGACGTAGGAATTTTCCTCCGCTTCAGGGCCTAATCAATGTGACTACATATTGAAAGTGTAAATTTCGACTATAGGTTAATAGAAATTAAAATTGTTTTTAAATGATATATCAAATTTTAGAGTTGGGCATTCTAGCTCATTTCGTTCATTTGCATTTATTGAACTACTTCGTTCTTTTAGCTCATACGTTTGATCAACAATTTTTTTTTTTCAATTATCCAAATTGTTAAATTGGTCAACTTTTTTTTTTACCAAATCTGCATAATATAAGAGAAAATCCAAAATGAATGGTTAAAAATTAACTAGTTCAATTTAGCCGTTCATTTTAGATTTTCGCTTATACTGTGCCGATTTGATAAACAAACAATTGACCAATATAACAATATGAATAAATGGAAAAAATAGTCGAACAAACACATCCACTAAAAGAACGAACTAGTTCGAAAAATGCAAATGAACAAAATGACCTGTGAACTAGAATGCTCAATTCTATCAAATTTAATACCATAGAACTCGATACATCAAATATATAAAATATTTGGCTATAATTACAATTGTGAGTTACAATGTTTAAATCAAATAGCGGTTTTTCGCGATAATGCAAATTAATTTTCCTTTTTGTTAAGTTTTTGCAGTTTGTCGTCTTATATTATCTTTACTCCGTAGAATTTTCAATTTGCCAAAAACATTATATATATGAATTCTTTTTTCAAAAACGTATTTAAATTAAAAAATCGGTCCATTATTTAAAAAAGTTTTTAAGAAAAAGGTAAAATAACTTAATAACATAATTTATGAAAAATCGCTAGGATAACGTTATCTTTCGTGCTGTCATTAATTTTTTTTTTTTTAAATTACGGACGAGAATTATATTAATAGATATTGAATATACAATTTGTTTGTGTTCTTTCTGTTCAAATAAAAAATTATATAATTTTTTTTCTCCAAATCACAAAACAAATTTAACAGTATGTTAAATTTCATACAAAATATTACAAAAAATTTTAAATTTAAGCGATCTTAAAACGTCATTTGATTTCGCTGAAATTTAAAATATATGTATACTGTTGTGATCAATATACAGCCTCGAAGAGCACAAATCGGACTATGTATAGTTTCTTCATACTATTTTGAAGTTCCTTAATGTATATATTTTAAATCATTCACAAAAGAAGCTTTAGTAATACATCAAACAAAATTTAATTAAATTGACATATAGTAGATATATATCTACATTTCTGTGTACACATATGTGTACACAGATTCTGATGCAGTTTAAATTGAAATCATGTACATAGGAAACAGAATGATTAAATGATAGTTTATCAACAATAAATTGGGCTCTTAAAAATGGCAACATAATGCAAGTGACGTTCAAATATGAGGCATTAAACCTAAAGCAACACCAACAACAAAAAACATTGTACATGTTTTTACGGCTTAGCACTGGATTACTAACCACACACGAAAGTATCATATAAAATATCAAAACAGACGCAAATACTATAAGAATTTGTATTGGGACTGATTCAAAAACTTAAATTTGGGCTTAAAGTGCACGTTCCACGTAAAACCGGAGAGCGAATAATGTCAAAAATATTGTAAACTTTGAAATTAATTTTTTTTTGGCTAAATACGAAAACTTATACTTAAAACATATTCACCAGTTTAGAAGATACATAAAATCAAAGACTTGCAGTGGTTATCAGAAAATATATAATTAATGCCTTTTAAGCATGAAATACATAAAGGGTGTTTGATAGCTATAACGTCAATTTAATTTTCCAATTATTTCTTAAACTACTATACCGAGCGCTTTTGTGTCTTCAGAAGATTTATTCATCTTTGTCTTATTTTTTGATTGCTGCAACATAAAAAGTTGCTGTTGGATTTGTTAAATTATGTAGTTGTCTAGTATTCGGTATTTACGCCTAGCGCGAAAATTGTTTGCTGTAGTGAATATAGGAAAGAGAAACTAATCTTTTCGTTAAGGTAACAGATTTAGTCTAAAGGGTCTAAAATGTTTATGAATGAATGTTTATATTAAAATCGATTATGTTGAAATTACTTAGAACAAAATTATCATAAATTTGTTGTTTGATTTCATATGGTTTTGGTTATTTTTAATTTGTTCTATTTTGAGGCAAATTTTCCGCTTAT
Source organism: Delia radicum (assembly GCA_021234595.1). Taxonomy (NCBI): domain Eukaryota; kingdom Metazoa; phylum Arthropoda; class Insecta; order Diptera; family Anthomyiidae; genus Delia; species Delia radicum. Next base: position 180,962,999 of record CM037851.1, on the reverse strand, counting down.
TTTTTATGCAATCTAAATTAGTAAATGAATATTAGAGTGGAGCGAAGAAAAAAATATCGGAATTTGACTTAACCGAGCACTATGGCCTTCGGCGTGTCGTAGCGAAAACAGACCAGTGCCTCTGGTAGGAATCGAATCCATGACCCCCGCACTGATAAGCCAGCACGCTACCAACTAGCCTACCTGGGAGCACATATACAATATATTGTCTTTCTGTTATACTTGAACCCCTTAAAATCTGACGCTAAAAAGAACACCCTTAAATTTTGTATATAAATACCTTAAATTTGTAATACTTGTATATTTGTTTTGATAGTATTGCATAATTTAAAAGTTTTTTTTTATATTTTAGCATAAAGTGAAAAAATGTGAAAAATTTTAAATATATAAATTTGTATGTGGAGTGACTTATTTGCAGAATATTTTTTAATAAATAATTTTTGGCAATTGGTTAATTTATGTGGAATTTTACAACTTGCGTTCTATATATTGCTCTTATATTGTTATTATATATTATCTAGTAAATATAGAGTTAACTCATGTTGACCAGAGGTCCAAAATGACCCACAGAATAATGCATTCCGATAAGAGCAAAAAATTCTCTAAATTTGATGAACGTAAATATGTTGATACAAGCCGGCTAAAGCCGGGCTTGCCCGGAGTGCACCTACACGCAGAGAAAAAGTATAATTGAAGATGATTGTCATTTAGGATAATAATATGATTGATACGAATATGATGCTCTTAAACTATTATAAAACGATACTCTTTTTTCTGCGTGTAGTTCTGCCTAAAAATTTTATTCATTGTAAGTTTTGTGAATATTTAAAGAGTTTTTTTATATAATGACTAACATGTGGAATATTATACAGACTTCATGTGATGTTGATCACAGATCCAAATCCTTGCCTGTAAACTCTAGCTGAAGGAGTTTGAAGCTTCATAACAATGTAGTTTGTGTTTGGTTTTTATTTACCTATAATTTATAACTTGAATTAGTTTTTGTTTGTATAAAAACATTTATATTCATGATTAGTAACATTTAATAATTAATGAAATTGTGATAAATCCACATTCTATAGATGCCCAATAAAGATGTGTAAATCGGCTTACGTCATTGGACATGCCTTCTTATAATGAGGTAATATCACATGTGCAAAATACTCCATGATACGTACACACTATGGTCCGAACCATAGCGGCTTGATGTATTTAAGATGTATTTTTATTACTAATTAAAAAATTTCTAAACATTTTTTACGGAAGGTTACCCACCCTAACCGACCGAGAGGGCTCATCCCTATGACTTTGGGATACGTACACACTATGGTGCGCTAACAATACAGTGGGTATGCCCGCTGCATTGTTAGCGTGGGGACGACATTGTTTTGCCTTCAAGTTTAAAATGTAATTGATTTTGGATAAGAATTTAGGATTTTTCTATTCTGTGGTATGTCCAAGGACGGCTTCCCTGAGTAAAGGCTGTAAAATAATAAAGTTAATACTTTATTCCGTTGCCCAATAAAAATTACATTTTAAACTTTAAGGCAAAACAACGTGTTATCTATGATAACAACCTAGTGAGCTTTCACGTTACCATAACTTATGTGTTCATTGGTATAAGGTCTAATTTAATGAAAAGATAATGCAATAAAAATATAGTAAAAATGGTATTCATAAGATACTAATACCGCCTAATCTCGCTTCCTAAAACGCTGGAGCTTGGAACTTCAAATTAATCATTGAGGTTCCTTCTCCATCACATACATCTAATCACGATTTTAGGAAATTGTTAGTATGTAGTGCAAAAAGATAAAAAGTCCTCCCGTTATCGTCCTGTTTAAACCCCTTTGGCTAAAAATCTGAAATTTCAAGTGCATTAGCCAATAATCTATGGGCTAAAGCACTTAAAATATACCTTTAGGAATTTTAAACAAAACTTGATAAAAAAAGGCAAATATGTTCCCTTAATTACTCAGCCCAAACCGCTTGATTTTTTAATACGGCATGTAGGTTTCTCCTCCACTCACAAAGATGGAATTACAGTAAAAAGGGTTTTAATAAGAAAAATTGGGATTAATCACAAAGCTTAAACCGCTGGAGAAAGGAACTTGAAATTTGGCTTGAAAGTTCTTCGACCGGCGAAGACATTATCTAAGAATAAATTTAAGGAAATTCTTACCGTGAGAGCGAAATCTTCCTTTAAATGTCATCCCAAATAATATTTAGCTAGAAATTTGACTTTTAAAATATGTGTTTCTTTGAACTTCTAATTAAAACGCTGTAAAGGGATTGCCCGTTACTATAATTATGTGCACTTTGGTGTATGGACTAATTTACTGGAAAAATAATTTCTAAAATATGCAATAAAAACATAGTAAAAATGGTATTTAAAAGGGATTTAGTACAGGCTCACCACCCAATCTAAGCCACTGGAGCTTGGAACTTCAATTCGTCATAAAGGTTCCTTCTCGATCGTGTACAACTAATCACGACCTATGGAAATTGTTAGGACAAAAAGGATAAAAAGTCGTCCCCTTATCGTCCTACTTCCCTGCCCTTCAGCTTGAAATCTAAAATTTGCCTTTAGGAACTTCCAATAAAACTTGATAAAAATGTGGTACAAAGGCAAATATGTTCCCTTAACCACTCAGCCCAAACCGCTTGATTTTGAAATTCGGCATGTATGTTCCTCCTCTGGCGTAGACATCCACAAATATGGGATTATTGGAAATATTTACGTAATGGAGCAAAAAGTGAAAAGGTTTCCTCTTGACTTACTGCAACAACCCTTTTGTATAGAAATCTTAATTTTAGGATATGTATTCCCTGATGTATGGGCTAATTTATCGAAGATATACTTTTTGAAATTTCCAATAAAAACTTGATAAAAATGGTAAAAATATATTCAACTTCAAATTGTTATTAAATAAGACATCCACTAAGACGGGATTTTTGTAAACTTTTGTGGGGATGGATAAAAAGGAAAACATTGAAGAACATTTTTTTGGAACTTACCATAAAAGCGGGGTTTAAAATTGGGATTAATCACAAAGCTTAAACCGCTGGAGTAAGGAACTTGAAATTTGACTTGAAGGTTCCTCGTCTGGAGCAGACATTATCTAATAAGAAATTTATATGGTGAAATTTCTTACGGTGAGGGGTCAAAATCTACTTTTTAATATTTTGCCAAATAACATTTGGCTACAAATCTGACTTTTAAAATATGTGTTTCTTTGAACTTACAATTAAAACGTTGTATAAATGGGGTTGAAAAGGAAAAATGTCCGTTAATAGCCCGGCTCAAATCGTAGGAGCTAGGAACTTGAGATTTTACATTTAGGTTCTCTTAAGCGTAGACATCAACCAAGAGAGGGGCAAAAACGGACAATCTCTATTTAACATCATAATCAAAATCATTAGGTAATTATATCGTAATTCACTTAAGGTATACTTTCTGCGTTTTTATTTAAAACTTGTCATAAATAGAGATTTAAAGAGTAAAAGTGTCCTATTAATGACATGTACAATTGCTTTATGCTTAAAATTTAAACTTTTGCGGGGATGGATAAAAAGGAAAACATTGAACAACATTTTTTTGGAACTCACCATAAAAGCGAACGATTTGAAACAGGAAATCATTTTCTTTTTAATGTATTCCGCCATTAAAAACTATTGGTAACGATATCTCGGACTTTTAAGCTAGTCAAGTATAATAAAAATTAAATTATAAAATATTTTGGATATTCAGAAGTTAACTGTATAAAAAGGGGTAAAAGTTGGTACTAATTCATAACTTTTAAATACATTTTCTTATTCTCGTGAAATTTTTAGATTCCAAGTGTTGCAAAATTATATACTCTTTTTTACAAATGAAAACAAAAGCTCAAAATTTGTAAAAAAAAAAAAAATATTTGGTCCTGGACGATTTTTATAAGAAGTTAATCTTCATTTTTAGGCAGGAATGACATGACATTATCCCAATTTCCGATTTGGGGATTATGAATTGAAATGTTTCTATCATAACCCTCAAACCAACATGGGAACTATGTCTAACATTATTATGCTAATAATCCCCAGTAAAAAATAGACATATTCTTCATAGACAAATTTTTCAAAAAAAGATTGTGTGAATATTAAAGTTTTTCTGCGTAGCCGGCCTGCGGCCGGACTTAGGGGTTTTTTACTCTGCGGTATGTCCGAAGCAGGCTTCGCTGAGTAAAAAATTTCTGCAAATCTGTAAAATAAAATAGGTAATATTTTATTGTATTGTCCAATAAAAATTACATTTTGAACTTTAAAGCAAAAAAAAAAACGTCTTATCTACGCTAACAACCTTGTGGGCATTGTCCGCCAGTATAAAATATGTGTTGATGTACAGACTAATTAACTACTTTTTGAAATAAAAACATAGTTAAAATGGGGTTCAAATGTTAATAAGTAATCTCCCAGCTTTAACCGCATGGGCTTGGAACTTTAAATTTGGTATGAAAGTTCCATCTCCGGCGTAGACACAATTCTCGGAAACATGATTTTTGGAAATAATTAAAAGGTTGCACAAAAAAACAAAAAAGTGTTTTGCTTAACGTTCTGCTTAAACTTCTTCGCTAGAAATCTGAAATCGTAAACTATATAGAAAAAATATCCATCTTATCTTTCTGCTTAAACCTCTTCTGCTAGAAATCTGTAATTTCAAATAGAGTAATGGCTAATGCACTTAAAATATACTTTTTGGAATTCTCTATAAAAACTCAATGAGAATGACCATGCCGCTGTAGCTAGGAACTTGAAATTTGGCATGTAGGTTCATCCCCTCGCATATACATCCCCTAAGATGGGATTTTTGGAAATGTTTACGGGGAAAAGTCTCCTTTTGTCCAAAACACTTCAGGTAATTCACTGAAGAAAAACTTTTTGGAATTTATCATAAAACCATAGTAATAGGATAAATGGCCATTAATCACAAAGTTCAAACCACTGGAGCTAGGAACTTGGAATAAAGCAAACAATTTTAATGTTTTATTTTTAAAAGATGAAATCTTAATATATTCCGATATTAAAAACTACCGTTAACGGCGTCTAGGATTTTTAAGATATAGAAGATTTTGAATATTTAGAAGTTATAGGTTTAAAAAAGAGCAAAAGGTGGTAAATGGTACTCTTTACAACTCTGAAAGAAATTTACATTTTCACTTAAAACTTGTAGGTTTCAACTGCAGCAAAATTATTTACTCTTTTTAACAAATGAACACAAAAGCATGAAATTGGGAACCTGTAAAAAATATTTGGTCCGGGGCAACCAATGAACACAAAAGCAGAAAATTGTGGAACCTGTAAACAAAATTTGGTCCTATACGATTTTTATCTCCCGATCATAAATTTATTTTTTAAATTTTTCACTTTTCAATTTTAAGAGGACATCTTCATTATGGGCCTTCTAGGTTTCGAATTTTTTTTTTCGTAAATCGATAGTAGAAACTTTTCCACAAAAACTGTTATACTAAAATTTCAGAACGAAATTCCATGTAATTCCAAAACAATAAACATAAAAAATCTATTAAATGTGTTTTAAATCGAGTTGACTATATTTGAACAAATTTTTTATTTAAAAACTGACTTAAGCATAGATTTAAGTTACCCTTATTCAACAAAATAGTAAAAATTTCCAGTGGTGTAACCATATTTGAGTGTTATTTTTCAAAACTATTTTCCAGAATTTATTTGTTAAAATTTATTGTTAAAATATGATATTACCTGGTAAATGGCGCCATCAGCTTATCTGAAGTTTTCAAGACTGCGCTCCTTATCTGATTTTAGAATATGACCTATAGCTTGAAAACTGATAAAGTTAAAGGAAAGTCGATGAAAATATGTATTACTCCTACCTTTACCCTACGCCCGTGATAACGACATCCCTATCCAAAATTGGACCTTGGTTAGGACCAGGAGCCACGAAATTTTTTCGAAAAATATATTTTTTTTATAAAACAGTCAAAATTTTCGTTTCATCGGGGTATCCACAAATGTTGTTAATATATAAATGGACCAGGGCTGGTAAAGCTTCCGCGACCCGTTTGAACAAAGAGTCCAACATTAAAATGTAATGGCGCAAATGAAAGACCAACTTTTTTTTATTATATTTCACATCAATGTAGCATTGTTTTTAGCTTGAATAAAAATTGTGTGTAAATTAGAATTAGAAATGAGACTGCAGATGTACTTATTTTGTACTTTAATTAAGAATTGTAAAAATTAACAAAAACACACCTGAGCAAAAAAAAAAAACAATGCATTTTGTTAAACGTAATAAATTTTTCTGTTGAGCGAACAGATATATTGAGATTGAGTAGAGGTTTTTGAACTCCAAAACGTCAGTGAAGTTTTATGTATGTTGGTTTTAAATCTGAATAACATTTTCCTTAACCTGTTTTTCGAAAAGTATAATTTTTTTTATTTTTTCAATTTAGATTAAAATTGCTTTACGAAAAATAAGGTTTGAGAATAATGCTAATGAAAATTAAAAAATACATGCAATGTAAATGAAGTTTTTAGTTCAAAAGACTATTATTTTGGAACTACTTGAAATATTGAAATTTAAATATAATATTTTTGTGAAAAAATGGTATCAATTTATGCAAAAACTTTTTCGATGTCTTAAAGGCAAACATTTAATTATTTTAGGGGTTTTTAACATTCTATCCTCTTCATATCCGAATTCCTAATTAGCCCTTCTCAGTGCGCATGTTTGTATAACTACATATAAAATTTAATGTTTCGACTATCAATTAATCGAGTTTCCATGTTCTTATAAAATTTTTCAAAAACCAAATTTTTACTGATCTGCCTATTTTGGAAACAACTTAAGTTTTAAGTTTCAGATTTAGCTTAACATTTTGATTAAGATGAGCACTTTTTAAATATTTTAAATCCCGGTAATACCACGTTTTCAGTGGAAAATTCAATAAGTGCATTTTTAGTGTATTAGCCCACATCACAGAAAACCTATATTTCTACTTTTTAGCCAATTGTCGTAAAATGGAACTCTTTACTCGTTTCTACGTCTCCCAGTAATATATTAAAGATCCCCTTTTAGTGGAGGTCTTCATTTGGCCATGTTTAATATGTAAGTACTTTTTTGTTTAAAGAACTTTTTGGAAATAACCCATCGTGCCATGACCATGAAAATTAATATAACATGAAAATTGTTATATGTATTCTTCAAATTTTTACGAACTTACAGTTTTTTAGATTTTTTGAAAATTTGATATCAAAAAAAAATAAAATTATTTTTTAGAATAGTATGTAGTTTTTTGAAAAAAGCATTATTTTTTTGTTAGAAAAATCTGTTTTTTATCGAGAATTTGCCATTTATAAGAAGACCTTTGTTTTTGAAAAAGGACTTTTTCGGAAAAACACTTAACTTTTTTTTTGAAAAAGTATATTTTTTTTTGTCAAAAGTACTTGGTAAAAGTATTTTTTTTTTTGGAAAAAGTCTTTTTTTCTGGTGAAAGCACCTTTTCCGGGAAAAGCCCTTTATTGGTAAAAGCACTTGTTTTTAAAAACGTATTGTAACACGATAAGTGTAAAAAACCACTAAAATAAAGTTTATTCGGGAAAAAGTGTAGAAAATTAGAACGTAATTATAACAAAATTATATTTGTAGAAAATTTTGTAGAATTCTGGTTAAACGAATTACAGGACGTCAAGGTTGTTCGTGCGTTAAATCGAGATATTCGTTAAACAACAAAACGAATAAAAAACAAAACTATGCAATTATTATTTATATTTTTTAAATTTATATATTTTTTATTTTCGTTCTATTTGTTTGTTAAAGCGTTACTTCAGTGTGAAAAGTTTGACATTCGTTGAACCGGCAATTTTTTTCATTGAGTGTTGTTTTTAATTTTGTTTTTTAAATTTTAAATACAAAAAAAAAATGGGAAAAAGCACTTCAAAAATTATAAATTTTTTTGGAAAAAGTAATTTTTTCAAACTGTAATTTAATTTTTGAAAAAATGTATTTTTTCGGTATTTTTTTGTAGATGGTACTTTTTTAGAAAAAGTAAATTTTTTTTGGTACTTTTTTTTGGAAAAGCTAAAAAATGTTCGCTAATTTTATTTTTTTTTTTTGAAAAATGGAAGTTTTTTTTGGAAAAATATTGTTTTGAAATTGGTACTTTTTTTGGAAAAATCAAATTTTTTGGGTACATTTTTTGAAAGATACTTTTTGTTTTTTTTTTTTTTTTTTTTGTGGAAGATACTTTAGGTGGAAAATGGAAATTTTTTTAGGAAAAAGTTCTTTTTGAAATTGGTATTTTTTTAGAAAAATTTATTTATTTTCAGTTTTGTTTGGAAATTGTATCTTTTTTGGAAAAGGTGTTTTTTGGGAAGAAGCACTTTTTTGAAATTGATACTCATTTTGAAAATTAAATTTTGTTGCTAGATTTTTTTTTTTTGGAAAATGTACTTTTTCGGTATTTTTTTTGGAAAATGTACTTTTTTTTGTACTCTTTTTTGGAAGATACAGAAAGAACTTTTTAAAATTGCTACATTTTTAGAAAAATTTAATATTATTGGTACTTTTTGTTTGAAAAATGGAAATTTTTTTGGAAAGACTACATATTTGAAATTGGTACTTTTTTTTAGAAAAACTCATTTTTTGTGTAGTTTTTTGGAAAAATTACTTTTGTGGGAAAAATACTTTTTTTGGAAAAAGTACTTTTTTTACATTAGTACTTTTTTAGAAAAATTATTTTTTTTGTACTGTTTTCCAATACTTTTTTAGAAAAATTAAATTTTTTTTGCAATTTTTTTGAAAAAGGAACAATTTTGGTGCCTCTTTTTTTGGAAAAAGAAACTTTTTTGGTACTTTATTCCGGAATTTGGTACTTTATTCCGGAATTTGGTACTTTCGTAGAAAAATAAATTTTTTTTGTACTTAATTTTTGGGTAGTTTTTTTTGAAAATGGAACTTTTTCGTTACTTTTTTTGGAAAAGGTACTTTTTTTTGGAAAAGATACTTATGGTTTGGAAAGAGGTACTTATTTAGGGGAAAAGTACTATTTTGAAATTGGTACGTTTTTAGATATACAGTAGTTTTGATTTAACTGCCTTTTACTTACGTGCACTTTTCACATAACTGCACAAAATTTTGGTTTCGTTGTTATTTTACAAAATTACGTATGCAATTGCCTTCATTAAGTGCACTGTGTATACCTGCGCATTTAAAATAAGTGCCTCATGTTTTTGGCAGTTGTACATTATTTTCATACAAAAGATCGCCGTTAGCTGCCTCTTATGTTTTGCTTACTTAGTTAGTTTGGTTAGTTAACGCTTGTACCTACATAAATTTGTATGTAAAAACCTTATAAAATTTTTTATGAATGTTTTTTTATTTTCGTTTTGTTGTTTTTTATATAAATTCTATTGTATGAAATAAACAATTAATAAAAATAAATTAAATCATATCTGGTCTTTGCAGTTTTCAACAATTTAGTTTACCTGCACTTTAAGGCAGGTAACCAATTTGAGTTAGCAGCGCTTTTGGCTTACCTGCACAAAAATTCGTGTAGAAGTTGGTTGTGCAGCTAAGTCAAAACAACTGTAGAACATTTTTTTGGTACTTTTTTACAACAGTTTTTTGTACTTTTTTCTGAAAAGGGTACATTTTTGGGTATTTTTTTTAAGAGGGTATTTTTCGGCAATTATTTTATTTGAAAATTTCGGTACTTTTTTTGGAAAGGGACATTTTTGAAAATTGTACTTTTTTATAAATAAATTTAATTTATTTGGTACTTTTTTGCCAATAGTTGTGGTACTTTTTTTTTAAAAAGGAAATTTTTTTGGTACTTTTTTTTGAAAATGAACTTTTTCGGTACTTTTTCTATGGAAAATGTACTTTTTTCTGAAAAGGGTAAAATTTTTGGTACTTTTTTTTGGAAAAGGGAATATTTTCGGTAAGTATTTTTTTTTGAAAATTTCGGTACTTTTTTTTGGATAGGAACATTTTTGAAATTGGTACTTTTTTATAAAATTTAATTTTTTCGGTACTTTTTTTGCCAATAATTTTGGTACGTTTTTTTGAAAATTAACGTTTTCGGTACTTTTTCTTTGGATAATGTAGGTTTTTTGAAGAAGGTACTTTTTTTGGAAAAGTACTATTTTGAAATTGGTACTTTTTTAGAAAAAGAAAATTTTTTTGGTACTTTTTTACAATAGTTTTTCGTACTTTTTTCTGAAAAGGGTACTTTTTTTGGAATAGGCTTTTTCGGTAATTTTTTTTTTGAAAATTTCGGTACTTTTTTTTGGAAAGGGACATTTTTGGTACTTTTTTTTGAAAATAAACTTTTTCGGTACTTTTTCTCTGGAAAATGTACTTTTTTCTAAAAAGGGTAACATTTTTGGTACTTTTTTTTGGAAAAGGAATTATTTTCGGTAAGTATTTTTTTTTGAAAATTTCGGTACTTTTTTTTGAATAGGAACATTTTTGAAATTGGTACTGTTTTATAAAATTTAATTTTTTTGGTACTTTTTTTGCCAATAATTCTGGTACGTTTTTTTTGAAAATTAACGTTTTCGGTACTGTTTCTTTGGAAAACGTAGTTTTTTTGGAGAAGGTACTTTTTTGGAAAAGTACTATTTTGAAATTGGTACTTTTTTAGAAAAAGAAAATTTTTTTGGTACTTTTTACAATAGTTTTTTGTACTTTTTTCTGAAAAGGGTACTTTTTTTGGAATAGGCTTTTTCGGTAATTTTTTTTTTGAAAATTTCGGTTCTTTTTTTTGGAAAGGGACATTTTGAAATTGATACATTTTTAGAAAATTAAATTTTTTTGGTACTTTTATTTTGGATAAGGAACTTTTTCGGTAATTATTTTTTTTTTTGAAAATTTCGGTACTTTTTTTTTGGAAAGGGACATTTTTGAAATCAGTACATTTTTAGAATATTTAATTATTTTGGTACTTTTTTGCCAATAGTTTTGGTACTTTTTTTTTGGTAAAAAGAAAAATTTTTTGGTACTTTTTTTTTGAAAATGAACATTTTCGGTAATTTTTCTCATTTTTTTGTACTTTTATTTTTTATAAGGGACTTTTCCGGTAATTATTTTTTTTTTGAAAATTTCGGTTCTTTTTTTTTGGAAAGGGACATCTTTGAAATCAGTACTTTTTTAGAATATTTAATTTTTTTGGTACCTTTTTGCCAATAGATTTGGTACTTTTTTTGGTAAAAAGAAAAATTTGTTGGTACTTTTTTTTGAAAATGAACATTTTTGGAACTTTTTCTCTTTTTCTGTACCTGTTTTTGGTACTTTTTTTTGGAAAGGGTACATTTTTTGGGAAAGGGGCTTTTTTGGTAATTATTTTCTTTGAAAATTTCATTACTTTTTTTTGGAAAGAGACATTTTTGAAATTGGTACTTTTTTAGAAAATTTAATTTTTTTGGTACTTTTTGTCAATAGTTTTGGTACTTTTTTTTTGGTAAAAATAAAAATTTTTTGGTACTTTTTTTTTTGAAAATTAACGTTTTTGGTACTTTTTCTCTTGGTACTTTTTTGGAAGAAGGTACTTTTTTTGGAAGAAGGTACTTTTTTTTGGACTTCGTTTTCGGTACTTTTTTTTTTTTTGGCAAAAGGTACTTTTTTCGGAAAAATGGACACTATTTTCCGAAAAAGGAGGAGTTTTCCACTTTTTGGCCTTCTCCGTAGGAATATCCAAAAATCGCTTCTTAGTGGAGGTCTAAGCCAGAGGAGGAACATATGTACCAAATTTCAAGTTCCTAGGTCCAGAGGTCTTGGCTGGGGAAAAGGGACATTATTTTCCAAAAAAGGAGGAGTTTTTAAACCTTATGGTCTTGTCCGTTGGAATATCAAAAAATCGCTTCTTAGTGGAGGTCTAAGTCGGAGGAGGAACATATGTACCAATTTTCAAGTTCCTAGGTCCAGAGGTCTTGGCTGGGCGATGTTGAGTCACTCAGCCCTCAGCACTCAGTCACTCAGTCACGCCACTCTTATATAGTTATAGATTAAAGCTGTGTGCATTAAAGGGTTAAATAATGCATATAAAAATCTTAAACAAGGCTTTGTAGATTTCCAAATATGCGTAACAGCTAAATATATCAATATTGAGGAAAAAAATTTTGTTGGTAATTTTTGACCTCTGGTCGACATGGGTTAACTCTACTCTCAATAGATAATATATAATAACCAAATCATTATATTGTTTAAAGAGTAAAAGTTAATATTTAATCAAATACATGAATTATTTTATAACCTAAGTTGCTGTTTTTGGAGACTCTTGATGTTGATCTTTGAAATATCTTAGGTATAAGTTGTATCAAAATGAACAAATTGTGGATAATGATAAAACTAAATTATTTTTCGAATTTTAGTATTGGGAGTGACTGAAACCGCAATTAAAATGGACTTCGACGAAGAAAGTACCTAGTGTATGCAAAATAAGATCTGCCATCAAAGGTTAATACGCTAACACTATTTGCAATTATAGTCGTAAAAGCTTCAGTACATATGATATTTTTAAGTATGCATGTGAAGCTCGACCGACAGTTTTTAATGCGATAACTCAAAAAAGTACGTTGTGTTTACCTTACTGGCACTTTCACTTAGGTTTTGCAGAAGTTTCTATTATATACGAGAGCGGATCATTAAGTCCGTGAGTTTTTGAATGAAACACAGTTTTTTTGCAAAAAAAAAAAAAATATTTTTCAACATAATCTCCTTTTAGCTCAATACACTTAGTCCAACGTTTCTCCAAATTTTGTATCCCTTCCAAAAAATAGGAATTTTCGAGGTCCATAAAATAGGCATTTGTTTATTTATTTATTTAATGTCTATAGAACATAGTTCCTTACAGACTAAGAATATCTTAATTTTAATTAAATTAATTTAAACAAGTGGAAGCATTAAAGTCCGATGTGCCGAATTTGGTATAAAAAAAGATTAAATTCGGCTGTGACGAACTTTTGGATACCCTCCATCTCGGTGTTTTCATAAACCAGGGAAAGTGCAAACAATATAAATATCTATATTCTTTGTAAAAATAACAAAAATAATGTTGTTTTTTAAGTAAAACAAAATATGACTGATTGATTAATGTATTTGGGATGTTACAAAAGAAAAAATGTTTAATTAAAGTTTACTAAAATGAATTTGAAATTCTGCATGCTTATAACAGTCTGTATTCAAAGGTTATTCTGATTACCTAAAGAAGAACGTGTAGTGAAAAATATATATATTTTTATAGTTCCTTATGATGTTAAAAAAACTGTTGTAAAATTCGCCTGTTGTTTGTCTCTTTGCCTATATAATAATGAAAGAAAGTTACTAAAATATATTTTTGGATCGGTAGAAGAGATGCAATGAATACAAACGCATAAAAACAATTTGAAATAATTATGAAATACCAGTTTACATTACAACACATGTGTTTATACTATACATCACATAAGTAAAACGGAAAGTGTGATGAAACTAAGTTTGTCAAAAATTATAAAAGAAAATCTTTCGAGAGTTTAGGGTGTTTTCGAGACACAAAAAATTAAAGAAACTGGTATTTCAAATTATTGTTTTTCAGCTCAGTTGCTTGTGCAATTCTCGTTTACGACTCCTAGAATAAGAACCCTAAGAAATTTTCCCAAAATTCGATTGGTTTTTACACATCAATACTTTAATTTAGATTATTTTTGTATGTATCAAATAAAAATTAGGGCTTTTAAGGAAAACAAATGCATATAATCAAAAGATTTTAAGATGAAGTATGCACCTTATATGTCTTAAATAAAAAAGTTCTGAAAGTGAATGTCCTTTAAATTTAATGGGGTTTTTAATAAATGTAATTAGAGTGTAAGAGTTTCCTTGCAAATTTATTAAAGGTTGAGAATGAAAATAAGTAAAAATAGTGTACGAAAAAAAGTTATGAATTTACATTGTTGGATTCGGGGATTTTGTTCCTGGATATTTTTTTGATCTGATAACGATTAATGTGTCTGGCAACTCCGGTTAATGCAGTCAAATAAATAAAGAATTTTAACTAAACTATTTTGTTCTACCTTTTTTCTAATTGGTGATTTTTTGATTTGTTGGGGTTAACGAAAAAGGGTATATGGCAAGCCTGGTATATGGAAAACAAAAGCATACTTAATAAATTAGCTTAACAATTTTTCGAGGGCTTCTCGCATTTGCACTCATAACCAGTGTTGCCAGGTTTGCAAAGCATAAAAACGACAAATTTTCTAGAAAAAATCGTCAAAATCGTCATCATATTTTGAAAAATCGTCAAAATAAAATATATTTGTTAAAAGAGGGATAAAGTTTTAATAAAAAATAAAATACAATAATGTTATTCACATTTCAAATGTTAACGTGTTATCGTTGTAATATAACACGATTTTTGACACTTCTCCAGTCTCAAGTAAACCGTGATCATAAATAGACGTACATTGTGTTAATAAGTTTCAAATATCAAACAAAATATTATTAAAAACAAACTGATTAGTGACTAAAAAGGGATTAGTTAATCCCTATACTAACAGTATAAAAAAAAATAAAATATATAAAAAAAAAAAAAAAACAACAACATAAAACGGTCATATATTGAAGATGTTACTGCCTCTAGTAGGCATAACATAATGAAGAAAAAACCTAAACAACAAAAAAACACTGCCTCTAGCAGTAATTTTTTTGCACCACTTCAAACACTTGATGATGAAGATGATAATGAAATTATAATTAATAATTCAAAAAAAGAACATATACCTCCAATAACAATATTTTTCTATTTTTAGAAAAATTTCAATCGGCCTCTATTAGAAAAATTTCAATCGGCCTCAAACTATTCTGCACTAGTAAAGAAGACTATGAATTAATATGCAAATATTTAGTATCTAAATATGAATTTTTTACATATGGAGCAAAACATGAAAAACCATATAAAGCAGTTCTTCTTGGACTCGATAAGTTTGATCCAAATATAATAAAAAAGAAGTTGAATGATATGAAACTGTCATGCTTAGATGTGAAATTAGTCACAAAAGGCGGGCCTCATAATGAGCAGTCCATATATATCGTTTACTTTCAAAGAAAGTCAATAACAATTAAGGAACTGAGGCAAAACTATTCAGTTATCGACTACATCAAAGTTAAATGGGACTTCCAACGAAATAGGTCTTCCAGAATTACTCAGTGTCATAATTGCCAAATGCTAGGACATGGCTCTAGTCGGTGTAACGTGAAAACTTTCTGCGCCAACTGTGCAGGCAATCACAAAACATCAGACTGTAAGTCTGACACTATTATGTGTGCGAACTGTAAAGGACCCCACAAATCTTTATCGCCCGATTGCCCAAATAGAGCAAAATACCAACAAATGCGACAAAATTCTCAGCCTAAATCTTTTAAACCCAGGCAACAACATTCAAATAATATTCGCTTTAATAACAACAATAATACCAACTATAGTACTGATTTTCCTAATAGTCTCAATCAAGGTGCTAATATTAATAATAATCGAGGCTGGAATCAACAGCCCAAAAATAATAACTTATTTTCCGTTGAAGAAATTAAAAATCTTACACTTGAATTAATCTCGAACTTAAAGAGATGTAACTGTAAAGCCGATCAATTCGAAGTGATAACATCACTCGCATGTAAATTTTTGTATGAGTAATTTAAATATAGTAACATGGAACGCCAGAGGCATCCGCCATAAAAAAGAAGAACTTTTCAATTTTCTACTAAGTAGAAATATTCACATATGTTTAATAACAGAAACATTACTAAACAACTCCATTTCTATAAAACACACAGACTTTTATTGCTATAGAAAAGACCGTGAAGATAATAGAGGGGGAGGTGTAGCAGTATTGATTAGAAAAAATGTGGAACACACACTATTACCACCTCTAAATACATTCCTTATTGAAAATATTGGCGTTAAATTACGAACAACCAACGGAAACTATATAAACATTTATTCCTGCTATTTTCCAGGCGGCTCTGCTGGCAGAGATAGCACCAAAAAATTGCAATTTAAATCCGATCTACGAAAATTTCATAGTAGTAATGAAAAATTTATTCTTGGTGGCGATTTTAACAGTAGGCATAGCTTATGGGGCTGCCAAAGATCAAACTGCTGGGGAAATATTCTGTACGAAAAACTAAATTCCGAAAACTTTTATTTATTATATCCAAATGATCACACATATATTCCATCTGATCCAAGAAGACGAGCATCTACCCTTGATTTCTTTTTATCCAATTTAGAGAGCAGCCTTACTCCAGCCAGTGTTATAAATGACTTGAGTTCTGACCATCTTCCTGTCAAAATAACTATAAATAGTGAATTTACTCCTATCTACAGAACTTTTTACGATTTTAAAAGAGCGAACTGGTCTAGATACACTTCATTTATTAAACGAAATCTAGTAATTCCTAATGAAAATGCTAATAATTCTGAAGAAATAGATTATTTCATAACGACATTTAATAACACATTATTAGCTGCTGTAAATTATAGTGTTCCTAAAAAAGTAAGCACATTTACTACTCAAACTCTACCACAACACATTAAACATATGATACAGATCAGAAATATGTATAGGAGAAATTGGAAAAGATATAGAGACGTTAATGACCATACCCGAACAAAGGAATATAATTATAGAATATCAGAAGAGATAAAGAAATATAAAAACATTTCGTGGAGCAATAAGCTGGCAACTTTGGAAAAAGGTTCCTCTCCTTTTTGGAACATTTCAAAAATTTTAAAGAAAAAAACTACAAACATCCCAATACTTAAACATAATAATGCAACTTACAACACGCAGCTAGAGAAATGTGAAATACTGGCTCAAATGTTCAGTTTAAACCATTCAATTTCATCAAATCTCAGCGATGAATTAACCACAACAGATGTTAACAACGCTATTAATCAACTTAGAGCCGTCGAAACTATTCCTGATAACGATATATTAGTTTCAGCAGACAAGATATCATTGATAATAAAGAGACTTAAGTCAAAAAAAAGTCCTGGTACTGACGGAATAACTAATAAATGCCTCAAAGCCTTACCAAAAAGAGGATTAAAGTTTATCACAGTAATTATAAACTCATGCTTACGACTACAATACTTCCCTAAAATATGGAAACACTCAAAAGTTGTGCCGATAAAGAAACCAAACAAACCAGCAGATTGTCCTTGTTCCTATAGACCGATTAGTCTCTTATCATCTTTAAGCAAAATACTGGAAAAGGTCATAAAGGAAAAAATTACTGATTATATTGATGCAGAACGTATATTGCCAGCACAACAATTTGGCTTCCGTAAGGAGCACAACACTGTCCAGCCACTTATTAGAATCCGAAACCTTGTAAACTCAAACTTTGCACAAGGAAAATCAACTGGTATGGTCTTACTAGACATCAAGGCTGCATTTGACTCGGTTTGGCATAATGGTGTTATATATAAAATGATAAGATTAAATTTTCCAACATCTTTAGTTAAACTAATACTTAGTTTTCTTTCAGAGCGTAGTTTTAGTGTCTTCATAGGCTCCAACCACTCAACACAAAAACCAATATTAGCAGGGTGTCCCCAGGGTTCCTGTCTCTCACCTGTATTATATAATTTATACACAGCAGACTTTCCTATATTAGATGGTTGTGTAACATCCATTTTTGCAGATGACACTGCGATTCTCAGCTCAGAAATATTATCAACCGATGTATTAGCCAATTTACAAGCAGCACTAAGTGAAGTTCATACATACTTTACGAAATAGAAAATTCTCATAAACCCACAGAAAACTCAGGCTATTTATTTCTCCAGGAGGTTTAAACCCTGCTATTTACCACAAAGTCCTATATACTTCAATAATAGTACTATCCCCTGGATGGATAAAGTGAAATATCTAGGTGTCATATTGGATCCAAAACTCAAATTCAAACACCACATCCCTTATATGATAGATAAAGTCAATATTATAACGAGATTGTTATATTCTTTAATTAACAGAAACTCAAAACTAAACGTACACAACAAAACTTTAGTATTTAAATCAATTTTTCATGCAATAATGTTTTATGCTGCCCCAGTTTGGTCCACAACAGCGCAGTGTCATGTAAAGAAGCTGCAGATTGCGCAGAATAAATTATTAAAAATGATTCACAATCTGCCTTGGCATTACTCTACTCAACGATTACACACCTTAGCCAAGGTTGAACTTGTAAATAATAAAATCCAACGATTGACGACTAACTTCAACTACAGATGTTTACATTCTGAGTACACGCACATCAATGAGCTTGTCCCATCATAATTTTATTTTTTTATTTTAACCATTTTATCTAAAATCTAAACCAAAAAAATGTTCATAAAGGTTTTTTGAAAATTTTCTCCTTAACTTATTAATAATATTTAAATAAATACTAAATTATAAAATTATTGTTATTATATATCTAAGCAGAAGAGGATAAAAATCCTAAACTCTTTAAGAAAGTCTGTTAAATAATTGTACTTACTTATATTATACAAAAATAAAGAATTGAATTGAATTGACACTTCTCTTTGGTTTAAACTTCGAAAATCATTATATTTTACAACGATATTCATATTTATAAAATGTTGAAACAGTGTGCCCCAGTAGGCTGGCTTATCAGTGCGGGGGTCGTGGGTTCGATTCCCACCAGAGGCACTGATCTGTTTTCGCTACAACGCCCCGAAGGCCATAGTAGCTAGTGCTCGGTTAGGGTAATAGTATATAACTTGTAATTATATGATTATTAATTAATAAAATAACAAAAATATAATGTTGAAAGATCAAATAAATACAACTTTAAATCAAACAAATTTTACCACTTGAACTGTTAATCACTTATATCTCATAATTCTGTGAACAACATTTCAGTGGCACAACTTTTTAAATATTAAATTCTTTTACAAAATTTGGAAATTCTTTAACAATAAGTCTGTTCGATTACTTTTCCTGTAAAGTTCAGTAAAAACTACTCAGTAACAAAATTACAAATAGTAAGACAAATTTACAATAAAGTAAACGAACAGAAAATTTGTAGGAATTATTAAATTAGATAAAATAGTTTGTTTTAAATATTAAAAAAAAAATCAACTGGTCATTATGGAAAAAGTTAATTGAAATTATCGACCCAAATAATTTTAATGTTTTTTAACTTCTTCCATAGTTAGTTATTTAATAATTTTCACTTTCAATCCATAAACAATTAAAATTTAATTTAATTTTTGTTTACTAAATATACAAGCATATTTTTTTATTTTTTAGTCATATGTTTTTTTCATCTTACAAATTCTTTCTGGCAAAAATGTATCCAGTAAAAACTTGTAAGTTCTTTGGCATCAAACTGTCACTTTACTCTCTCTTTTTACCAGTTTTTACGGCGTATTTGTCTAAACGAACACCTTCCAGTAAAAACTTGTACAAATTTTTATGTTATCGAACAAACTTAATGTTATATTTTTTAATTATTGAATTTTGGCACTTTATTTATATTATTAGGCCTGTTTTTTAAGCAGCGGATTTATTTTTGGATTTATTTTGTTTCATTTAAAGTTGTATATATATCATCTTTCAACATGAAATATATTCGGGCTAGAGATGTGTTTTAACATGAACATTTTTTTTATTTTTATTTAAATCCAATTAAATTTTATAAAAATTTAAAAAAATGTTCTAAACACATAAACACAGAAACTAAATTATGCTAAACCCGTAATGAATTTATAAAAAAATAAATGCGGTTTGGATTAAGTTTTATTCAATTCTAGGACTTGCATTTTTGCAAAATTGTATTTCACATCATATTAGCATATAAAAGCTAGCTATCGATCAAATAACAATGTTTTTGCTTTCAATTTTTAACGAAATAATATAAATTTAATAATCGAGCCGGCGATTTTATGAGAATGATAAATAAGTACATCTTGCTGACATATTAAATTATTGTCAAAAAATCGTCATTTTGGAAGCAAAAGTCGTCAAATAGTCAAATAGTCATTTAGTTATTTTGGGTATTAAATATCATCAAAATGACGACAAATCGTCAAACCTGGCAACTCTGCATGCGATTGCTACTAATTCATACGTACATACATACTGTATACAAAACAAAACAAAAAAACAACAACAATATTTTGTGGGTTTTTGTTTTGTTTTTAAGTGTTGATCATGACCATGGATGGTAACCGATTCTATGTGGTTATTGGTCGGAGTAACGCTATTTTCTTTTATTTCGGTAACGGTATTTTAGGGGAAACTATACTTCAGTTATTTCGGTAACGGGATTTTAGCGTTAACGGTATTTTAGCGTTAACGGTATTTTATTTATTTCGCTAACGGTATTTTAGCGGTAACGATATTTTATATATTTCGGTAACTTTATTTTAGGGAAAAAGATTTTTCAATTATTTTGGTAACGGCATTTTAAGGATAACGTTATTTTAGTTATTCAGGTAATGTTAATGCACACCACAATTTTTAACCGCATTATGCCCGAGTTTAAATGACTGTCTAGTTTATGATCATACTTTGGGAAATATATCTATTTACAGAATTTTTTTTTGTTCAGATCTTGTTAGATTATTTCGGTAATGGTACTTTAAGGTAACGGTATTTTACGGATAACGGTATTTCAAGAATATCGGCAACGGTATTTAAGCGATAACGATAGTCAGTTGAAAGGTGTTAGAATCGGAGACGGTATTTCAGCGATATTGACAGCCATCCCTGCTTGCGTATATTCTTGTGTATAAGAATTGAATGTACGTATGTATGTATGATGAAATAAATAGTATAATTTAAAATTTGCTTCAAAATTTTTAGAGGTCTTCCCACATTTTCACTCATAACTTTTGAACGCGTTAACCGATTTTGATCATTTTCACTAGAAAACTGCTCATGATATCAACAAACAATTTGACTGAAAATTAGCAGTACCTCTTCTGTATTGTCGGAGTATTTTGTGTTTCCACAGACAGACGGACGGACAGACGGACATGGCTATATCGACTTCTCTATTCATGCTGATCAAGAATATATATAGTTTATGGGGTCCCAGAATTTTTTTAAAAGAATTACAAACATTTGACAAAGTGAATATACCCTCCTGCACTATGGGATGGAGGGTATAAAAAATTAAATAATTATTTAATTATTAAAATAACTACTATAATTTTACAGAATTAAATAGCAAAAAATTTTTAAAATTGGATTTTGATGTATTAAATTCTACAATTTGATTTACATTTAATAAATTGAATTCTCTAATTGTCCTAATTAGAGGACTATTCAAGATATAATTAGAACGATGACAAATTTAAAAAAACAAATCATTGTGACGAAGATGTCTACTGGGTACATTGAACGGAATTTTCTCCAAGAGACTGGAGCAATCAATACTACCATTTATTAAATCAATTAAGAATAGCATTGATTGAATCCTACGCCGAGTTTCTAACGTTTCTAAACCAAGATGCATGCAACGGACTTCATATGTAGGAACTGGATAAACAAAATTCAAATGCGGTAATGCAAATTTAATAAATTTTTCTGTATTTTTTCAATACGTTTAATATGAATATCTGCATGAGGGCTCCAAATTATTGCACCATATTCTAATTTAGACCTGACATAAGAAGTATATAACAATTTCAAGGTATAGGGATCTGAAAAATCATTACAATTTCTTCTAATAAAAGCAAAAGTAGAGTAAACTTTGGGAATCGTTTTTTCCATATGCGGCAAAAATGTCATCTTATAATCAAATACTATTCCTAAGTCTTCAACTTCATTAACAGATTTAACTAAATTAGCACCAATTCTATAAGAAGTTTGTATAGGATTACGGATTCTTGCATATGACATATGAAAACACTTGTTCATATTAAAATTCAATTTATTATGAAAACACCATATATTTAGATTATCAAGATCAATTTGTAAATTTAATGCATCATTCAAACTACCAACTCTTGAAAACACTTTCATATCATCAGCATAGAGTAGAAACTGAGAATATTTAAAACATGTAAATACATCATTTATGAAGATATTGAACAATAAAGGGCCCAATACACTCCCTTGTGGCACACCAGAAGTTTGAATATAAGGTGACGATTCGTAGTCATCTATCTTCACAACACATTCCCGATTATGTAAATAGGAAGAAAACCAACTATAAAAAGCCGAATGAATGCCCAAGCTTGACAACTTTTCTAATAAAATCTTATGTGACAATTTATCAAAAGCTTTTGATAAATCCATATAAATTGCATCAACTTGTGAAGAAACTTCAAACTGCGACATACAATAATCAGTAAACACCATTAGATTCGAAATTGTGGATCTTCCACTACGAAATCCATGCTGTTGTGGAATTATAAGAGATTTAGTTGCAAAATATAATCTATTATATATCACATGTTCAAAAAGTTTTGAAACTATTGTTAACTTAGAGATTGACCTGTAATTAGTCACATCCTCCTTACGGCCAGATTTAAATATTGGGGAAATTATAGTATATTTCCAACGATCAATAAAAATACCTTCCATTAAAGATTTATTAAAAATATTCATTAACGGATATGAAATTGAAAAGCAGCATTTCTTTAACAAGAAAGCACACAAACCATCAGCATCAGAACAGTATGAATCCTTTACATCTAAAATAGCCTGTAAAACCTCATCTTTAGATACTGAAACAATTCCCAAATTAATATCAGAAAAAGGGTACAAATTCCTAAATAAAGTTGCATCAAATATTAAATTATCATTATCAGCGGCAAAATTTGACCTGAAATAATTCGCAAAAAAATTTACAATATCATCAGATTTATCAGTTTTAAGATTCCCATAAACCATTGAAGATGGAATGCCAGTATTCTGTTTCTTAGACCGAATAAATGTCCAAAATGATTTAGGATTAGACTTAATGTCATTTTCAACTTTAAGCAAATATTGCTTATACAAAAATTTATTAAGAAAATTAAATTCTTTTTGACGTTGAAGATACTGTTGTTTTACCTCAGTGCAGCCAGTTAAATTATAGCGCTTATGAAGTTTATTTCTTTGATTTTTTAAATTTCTTAAACCCTTAGTGTACCAGGGATGTGTTAAAGAATTTTCCCTCTTAAGAGGAATATTTTGAAAACAAATACTCAAAAAGGTATCCAAAAACAAATCATATGATACATCCGTACAGTTACCATTCAAAATATTGTCCCAATTGACATTACTTAAAACAGAAATCACAAAACTTAAAATTAAATTGTTTAGCAGACGTTGAATTTTTACTACGTAAGTAATTATAACACTCTAATTCAATAACTAAAGCAGTATGATGTATTGTTTTTGAAGAAAATGGTTGTAAACACTCATAGATATAGTATTTTGCATCAGAATTGACGAATACCAGATCCAATATATTATTTAGATTATTACAAATATTATTGATCTGAATAAGATCCAATTCAAAACATGAGTCAATGACGTTGATTTCAAAATCCTTATTAACATTAGTTGGTAAAAAAGTACCATTAAAATTAGACCAGACAATATCAGTTAAATTGAAGTCGCCAAGTACAACAAATCGAGTATTTTCAACCACATTCTCATTAAGATATAAAATATTATTTACATGTGCAGCATACAATTCAGATGATTTTATTGGCGGAACATATGATGCACAGATATACAGCAAACCATTTACAGAAGGTATAACAACAAAAAGCTGATCAAGTTCTTCATCTACCGCCACTTTCGAACAAACATATGATTTTAGCTCCTTTTTCACTGCTATCAAAACACCGCCTCCTTTTTTTAACCCAGTTTTCTCAAAACTTCTATCCTTTCGATACACACTGTACATTTTTAAATCAAAATATTCAGAATCGAAGAAGTCCTTATTTAGCCAAGACTCAATAATAACAAAGGCATCATAATCATATTGAGATGAAAAATCAAATAAACATTTACTTTTAGAACGCATACCAGAGACATTTTGAAAATATATTTTTAAATTAGAGTTATCATTTAAAATATATTTGTCTATCTTCTTCCCAGATCCAATGGCTTTTTTGGGAAAAAAACAAAAGGTCGAACTCGAATACTTGTAGGCCAAAGGGAGGCTTTCATTAACTCATCATAGAACCTCTCAGTAACTCCTACTTTAAAATTAACATGTGTAAGCAAGTTAATATCAGCATCTTTTTTAATGAGCCTCGTACATACCAAATGTTGTTTATCAACATTTGCATGCTTATTAACAAAATTAATAATTTGATCAGCAGTAACACTTGGTTTGAAACCCGCAATATGAACGAACTTCTTCTTTACAACCACATCAAGTTCTTCTGTATCATTAGATCCAACAACAACAGCACGACTCCTACGTTTACTTTTACGAGGCATCATCCATTCGCTACGTTGATTGTCAGTTTCAAACAAGTTAGAAGCAGCAGTGGGATATGAAGTAATAGAAGAAACATCATCATTATCATTATTAGGCAAAGCAGAAGCAGCAAGAACACCATCAATACTATTTGCATGTGTAAATGTGTTAGATCGAGCAATTGTTTTGTTTGATCAATAAGTTCATCGTTGGAGCTAAATCTCCTTCCACCGAGCCATTTCTTTAGGTTTGGAAATAGGAAATAGTCATACGGAGAATATGGCGGATAAGGTATCAATTCGTAGCCCAATTCATGGAATTTTGCCATTGAGACTGCACACGTATGCACCCGTGCATTATCTTGATGAAAAAGAACTTTTTTCTTGGCCATATTGGGTCGTTTTTTTTTAAATCCTCTTTAAATAGGTCCAATAAGTTGGCATAATAACCGCCGTTTATTGTTTTTCCCTTGCGAAGGTAATCGATGTGGATTAAAAAATAAAATGTGAATGGATAAATGTTTCATGTCTGATCATTTAAAATCGAAACCACACTGCCATATGAAATGCCTATGGCAAAACCAATCTTTTAGTCTTCGAGGGCCAATACCATATAGTGGTTTTTTTTCGACATATTCGGGTGTATTGACCTCAATTGGCCGTCCCAAACGTTTGGCTTTATCAAGCTTTCCTTGGTTTTATAGTAATTAAATGTGCTAAAGTCCCAAAACTTATTTAACAAATTGTGAAAAGCAATCTGATGTAGGCGTGTCCCTATCCGGATTTCATTCCTGCCCAAGGAAATCTTCAGGGGACTTTGTTATTAGAATTTCTACAGATATTTGTTATGTTAAATCACAAACTCAATGAGAATTTCTTGTCCTCGTCTAGGAGCGAGATTCAAAATTTAAAATATCAAAGAAAAAACAAAAACAACAACAAAAAATTGTCACAATTGGCTTTGTCATCTTCCAAATACTACTCTGTTTTTTTGACAGACCTAGCAATGTAGTGACGTTTATTCAAGTAAATCGACAATAGAAAATCATATGTTTTCTATTAGTGTCAGTTACATTTAAATTTGCACAAGCACCTGCATATTTGTTATTTAAATTTATTTTCATCGGGATAACATTAATTGCATTTATAGTAATTAAATGTGCTAAAGTCCCAAAACTTATTTTGGTTTGACTGACGGGTTTTTTTCGCAAAAAATAATGTTTAATGAGCACTCGAAATTCACTTTTTTCTATTTTTAAAAAAATCCACGAGGTTGTATGATTTTAACAGCTGTTAAACGTAAAGTAAATGACGGAACTTGCTCAAAATTTGACAGTAGTATATTAACAGGTGGTACTTGATGTGAGCAGTGTTGCATTTCATATAACTACGAGGGAAGTTCAAAAAGTCATGGACTTATTGATACGCCCTCGTAGGTCTTTAAAGCTCGAAACCCGAATCGGATTTGGATGAAAAAACCAAAATGTGCAATATTTGTAGCGGCGAACCAACTTTTTTACCAAATTTTTTTGATTATTACTCTTATTGGGTGAAATATAAAACAGTTTCTGTATTTGTTGAATATTTGTAAACTCGATGTGTAGTGTATAGAATGCTGGATAGATAATTTACAAGAAAAAGTACTGAGAGTATGAGCCTGCAATGAGATGCTTTACTCAAAAAATAAGTTAGTAGAAAAGTTAGCAAAACGTGAAACGTAATGTAACGTGTAAATCAAGTATACTATTTATTAGCAAATTTTATTCTAAAAATATGTTTTCAGCTAAAATTTTTGTTATACTTATTCAGCAATGTGCGGTATTTTTTTTTTTGCTAAATTTAGCAATACATGTCTGCTGAACTGTAGTACAATGAAATTTGTAGAAATAATTGGTCTATACTACTAAATTTTAGTAAAATTGTTTTAAATTGCAATTTAAAACACCATTTTAATGAAATTAGTGCAATGAAATTAGTAAAGAAAATTAGTAGCAACTACTGAATTTTAGTAAAATTGTTGTAAATGCCTTTTAAACCCGTTTCGCTGAAATCAGCAAAAACAAAATTAGTAAATTTTAATAATATGAGTACAATGAAATTAGCAGAAACAATTAGTAAGCGCTAATAAATTTTAGTAAAATTTCTGTAACTATCACTTTTAACAATTAATTTTTTAATAAACACAAATTACAAATATTTTTCATTTAGTTTTATTCTTGTTGGTATATATATATAGATATTTGGGGAACAATATAAATATATACTTAATACAATTCAAATTTTTGAGGAACATTGTTGTCTGTATGTATGATACATGTATTCGTTCAATTATTGATCGTTAAATTATTGATAAAATGCAGAAAATATAAAAGTGCGGAAAGAAGAAAAAAACATTATTTAATTATATCACATTAATATATTTTTTATTATAAAACATACTTTATTTTTGTATTAATTTAGAGCTGGTAAATTCGTTCTTGTTTATAATTTCACATTCAGTATAATACTGAGCATTTTTCGACTGCAAATTCCCTAACAAGCGCTTGTTATTGTTTTTGTGCAAAAAACAGATGCAACGATGGATCATGCAACTCTGAAAAAACCAACCACTAGTGTTGCCATTTTAGTATAATGGATGCTAGATATAGCACTTTCTTGATTTTAAAAATTACTTTAATAGTTTTTATATAACTAGCATACAGTGTTGTTCGAATTAATGTAAACACTAGTAATAATTTTTAAAAAACAATTTATTAGTAATAGACTTTTCCGAACTGCTGAGTAGCGAATACAAATTTTAGCGTGTTCTAAGTCTTTCTATAGCACTATTCCAGTGTCTATTGAGTTTGTTATTTTCCTTTATTAAAAAGCATAATTTCTTGTTATTGTTTTTCCCTTCCTTCCACTTTAGCCTTTCCTATTCGACTCTTTAGTCCAAGTGTCCTGTTTTGTGTTCAGAATGTTATTAACAGCTCCAAAACTCAGATCACACTTCTTGACAATGTCTATTAAAATCATGAAGTCAAATTTACTAGCTTTGTCCGTCTGTAAGGAGTTATATTCATATTCAAAATAAAATGTGAATGATAGTATAAACAGTCTGAATGAAGCTCAAATAAAAAGCTTAAAATTAGCGAGAATTCAATATCTATACAATATGTCGTAACTGGCTAATCTGCACTTTATGGGGCGTTCTCCAGATAAAAAGTAGGTCCTCTCCATAACTTAAAAATATATATTTTTTTCGGTTAAAACCGGTACGTATTGTAACACTTAAGTGTGGGTATAATTTCAAAAATTATATTATTTTTTGCATATATGACACGTAGCGCCTCTTTGGAAACACTTACAAATAAATCGAAATTACAACAAAATTTGTTTTTTTGATATAATAAACTTTACGAAGCCACTAAATTACATTAAAATAGGAAAAAACCAATAAGCCCGACCCAAGGCCGTTCACACAGAAAACCTTTACTCAGAGAAGCCACTAAACTGCGTATCACATAGCATACAACCCCAAAGCCTGGTCGAAGGTCGGTCACGCAGAAAAACTTTTCTCAGCGAAGCCATGCTTTGGACGGACTGGAGGAGAAAACACACCTTTTCATGTAAACTTCATTATTTGAACAGTAAAAAAAACTAAAAACAACTTACTCCACATTTTTTTACTTAAAATACATTTAAAATAGCTCAAGAGGACGCTACGTATCATAGATCATAAAAATTAAATTATTTTTAAAATATTGAGGAAATGTCCTTTCATTTTATTGCCCACACTAATATGTTACTAAGTATACCGGTTTTTGAGGTCGGGCCCCTGGGGTCAGGAAGATTTTTTTATATATTACATTTTTCTTTTTAGGAATGCCCCATAAAGTTCACTATTGCCTTCGTAATTTAATGACTATCAGAACCATATCAGAACGGTAGAGAAAAATCGGTATTACTTTTGAATTTAACCATTGCCAACTACAAAAACTATATAACAAAAATCTTATTTTATGTTCTTATTAATTCGTACAATACTGTATGTATACATTTGGGCGGCAATTTTTCTTAACTTTCGACTTTTATCAATTATTGTTCTGATAATTGCTGCCGTATGTCAAAAAAGTACTACACATTTTTTAAAAATTATCTCAATTTTTTTTATTTCTGCGCTAAGTAGACAAAAAAGTAGACAGCACTACTTTTCATTTGATGATAATTATGTCAATATTGATTGAAGGAAAACTTTTAAATTAACCTACGAATATCTCGAAAAAGCAGAAAATTTATATAGTAAAATTTCAATTGCATATACACGATTATTGATAGAATATTTAATTTAACTTCCGATTTTCATTAATTAATGTTTTAATTGTTGTATTACTAGGACCCATAGATTTGTAGTGCGAAATTTGTGAAAAATCGGATTGGTTAGCCCCTTTATATATTATATATTATATTTATTATTTTTAATTTCAGACATAATTCTGATCAAATGAAAGCAAGTCTTATGTAGTAATTGCGTACATAAACTAAAAACTCAAAGATAATTTTCAAAAATTACTGGAATATATGAAAAAGACGATATTATAAGTGAAAACCAAACCGCAATATCTCAAAAACCGTTAGTCCGATTTCAAAAAATTCGAATTTGTGTTTATCATACCATAATTAGTAAAAAATAGTGTGCCGCAAGATATATTTTTATTTAAGCAGTTTATAAAAGTTTTTAAAAATCAGAAATTTTGGCAGCGGGGCTCCACGGTTTAAATTTCCGATTTTTCTCAACTTTGCACCAAATAGCTTTTAGAAAACGTGATACAATAATCTGAACAACAAACTGACAGTTTTCCAAAAAAGTTTTACGTCATACAAAAAAATGCCACTCTTATAGAAAAAATTATGTTTGTTTTACACCAATTGTAAATATTTTATGAATTTGAACATTGGAGTTATATTTGCACAGGAGAATTCTTTTAAATTGTTCTTAATTTAATTAATTTAACTTTAACTTTTGAGAAATTTATTTCAATTGCTTACAAAAATTAAAACAAATATAGGTAAAGTCTTAAACCAGAAAATTTGAAATAGTGGCTTGAATTTCCAAAAACCGTTATTGCAAACTCCAGAAATGTAAAAATAAAAATTTTACATTCTTGAGCTATAATTTTTAAAAACATAAATCGCCTTTTCCCATTTCAGAATAAATATCTTATATTTTTATTATAAGCTAGCATCCATTTACAAAACGAATGTATAAAGTGCTCCATAGTGACATATGCAAAAAAAAAATAAAAAACACTATTTTTCAACGATATAGCACTTTCCAATATTCATAATATGGCAACACTGCCAACCACCATCTACATTTAAAATTTTAAATGCATATATTTAAATATTATTGCGTGTGTGTACATTTCTATAATAGTTAGTAGAGAAATGTACACATACACGCAAGAACATTCGTTCTTGTTAAAAACATATCCACAATTACTATTTTCCTTTATCTCTTTAAAATAAATATGTATTCATATTTTGTTGGGGTATTTAGACATTTTGTGAGAGTGATAACTTCTCACTGAAAAGAATACATTGCATGCAAAAGAGAAGGACATAGTATAACAATATTCATTAGAAAATTAATATTTGAATATGTTAAAAAAATTCCATTAATTAGAACACATCAAACAATACAATAATCAGAAAATATTAATTGAAATTCATAAAATATTATTTTTATTAAAAAACAACACTATTCACGATTCAGAATTTAAAACTATTTCTGATAATTTTTGCGTTTCCAGAATAAATCGAATACCAAATTATATATTTTTAATTTCAAATGGAAAATCGAAATTACAACAGTGGTTTCCAAATTTATGATGAAACTTTTTTCCCTGAGTGTAGTTGGGCATTACTCATATAGTTTTTGGCCAATTTGTTTTGTAGGTAAAGGTTTTAATTAATCCGAATAAAATTTTTTTAAATATAAAATTAATTGAAATTAGCTAAATTGTATGATAATTTTAGCAGTTGTTTTTGAAAAATTAGTTAAATGTTTTGCTGAAATCAGCAACAAAAATTAGTTTAAAATTCAGTAATTTGCAAAATGAGAAAAGCTACAATTTTTACTAAAAAAATATTTTGTACTAAAAATAGTAAAAAAAAAAAAAAAAAAATACAGTGGAATTGAAAACCCGTTACAGATTTTTCTACTAACTTTTTTGCTCGAGCTAAAGCGTGAAATAACTTGGACTCTTGTTATCCATTAAAAATGCAATCGAAATAACTAAAAATATCATGAATCTAATATCATTTGACGGAAATAATTTAAAATTCTGGTTATCTTATAATACCCTGACGAAATAATTTTGTATAACGTTATCAATTACACTAAAAAAAGTTAGTATTCAAATTAGTAGAACAGTTTTCAATCTCATTTTATATTATTATACTAGTTTTTGTATAGTTATTTTTTAGTAAAATTTTTTGCTATTCTTATTTTACAAATTACAACATTTTAAAAATTTCTTCTAAATTTTTGTGCTTTCCAACTGAACTCTGGCGGGGTAATGAAAACATTTTTTACACTAAAAAATAATTGCAACATGTTGATGCAAATTTGTTTGCTTAAAACACTTTTATATTTTGTTATTTTGTATTAAAATTGAATGTATTTTAATTCCATTTAACTTATTTTAAAGTTTAAATTTTAAATAAATACACATTTTATTAAATTATTATTCAAAAACATGATACAAATTAATTTAAACTTTTAAATTTCTGCAACATGTTTTTATTTTCTCGGTGCGAGTTTACGAACAAATGAAAAGAGGGAAGATTGAGAGGGACGGAGTTGGATAGAAACCCACTGATGTTATACTCAAATAAAGTACGTTGCTGTACTTAATTTGAGTTTATAATAAAATAAAATAATTATTTAATAAAATGATTGTAAAAACAGTTTTTTTTTTTATTAAAATAGTTGTATTTTAGTAAATTTTCTTACTTAAAATAAGTACAGAATATTGAATATGATTAAAAGAAAATTTAGGTATAGATAAATTTAACAATATTTTTTATTAAATCTATTACAATTTTATATTTGAAGCTTTAAATTTACCTTTCAAAACTATTAAACACAATGTTGAATCTTATTGAAATTTATCCTGTTGAAGAGCAATATAATTTACAATGGTTTGTAGCCTCAAACAATTAAGGTTTATTAAAGTATTTGATAAAAAGCAAAAACAATTTTTTAATTACCAAATTTTGTTGCAATTAAAATTTAACATAAGAAATTCCTTGGGATTTATACCAACATTTACGAAACTAAAAATAAAGGGAAAAAAATATAATTGCATTGGAGAAAATCTTTTTTCGAAATATTAATTTGATTTAGAATGAGTCAATAATTTTTATAAATAATAAATTATATCAGTATTTGTGCCCTATATGAAGTGTATAAGTACTACATAAATATAATTGGACATTTCACTCTGAAGAGTGCAAGAGCCGGACAGTCAAATTAAGCACTCCACCGTCTCCATGTCCCCCGGTAACCCACATTACCTACAATCGCCACTCTCTAGCTTTTCCACCCTCTTGGCAAGAACCTGCGTCCAGCAGTAACCCGTCAATACTTCCACCATTCATTCCCATCAATGCCCCGGTGCCCACGAATGCAATAGATGTATTCCTTCCTTCCGGTACCAAGCATACCCAGAGAGTTCCCACATTTTTGACAGTCGAAGAGTTCGTTAATTTGGCAGCGATAGCCTTGATCGCATGCGGACTATCAATAACAAATTTAACGTCAGTTTCTCCCGTCTCATGAACAACACCTAAAAAATTCTGTAATTCAGAAAATGTAATTTTTTAAATTTTTTTTAAATTTAAACCGCCATAACTTTTGCGACAATTGCAGAAAGTTATCCACTCAAACGGATTTTAAGTCCCCAAATAGTGTTTTAATATCGTTGAAAATCCTATTCATGTGCCATAAAGTTAAAAAAAAATGTTAAACCTAATTTTAACTATTTTTGAAAACAGCACATATATCAGTAATATATCGTATACAACTTTCTTGATTTTAGCTAATCGATTTCATTTAAGAGTTTAGTAAAATATTACTAAATTTTATAAACTTTTCCTAATTACTACTACCCTAAAAGAATTATCGTTCATGTTATTAAAGCAACAATTTTATAGAAATTTTTTCGTAGATTCAATGAAGAATTTCATTATATCCAAGAAATTTTATCAACATTAAGATATGTTAAGAAATAAATTGTCATAAAATTCATAATAAAAGAATTCATGCGATATAATAAGTTTTCTCTTCATAAATTTGAAAATTTTCATTAGAGCTATGAAATTCTTTCAAAGATTTAATCTTCTTATTTTTTCATAAAATTTAATAATTTCAATAATTTTTATGCATTTTAAACTTTAGTTTTAAGATATAACATATTTTAAAGAGCGCTTTATTATTTTAATGTAGCATTTTATTACCTATCAAAAACTGTTCTGCTAAGAAATGATTCTAATCGAGAATTTTTATCGATGAATTTAACATTGGCTTGCCATATTAAGGAATCATTCTTATAATGCTGCAAAACATCTTAATAGGAATATTTTATTTCGAATTAACTTTCAAGAAGTTGTTTATGTGGAAAAACTTCCAAACGATCATATTTTGAATGTTTCGCTCCTGTGACAAGCCGATGTTAAATTCATCGATGAAAACGTCATATTAGAAGCGAAAACATTTTTGGAGTTTTATTTTTGACTTAAATGAAATTATTTTGAAAAGCATATGAAGATGTTCACTGGCCTAGTAACAATGCATTTTTCAAGACATTCATGAAGAGTTTTGTTAATTCAATGAACTTATTAATATTAAAAATGATGTTAAGGTTGTGGAGAGGCTAATGAAGGATCAGCTAACGGAATATTTGGATAGTAACAATCTTTTGAGTAGTAGTCAGTTTGGTTTTCGTAAGAACCATAGTACTACATCACTTTTGGTGGGGCTTACAGATACTATAAGAAGCCATGTGGATAATAAACATTTGTGTGTTCTGCTTTCACTTGATCTTACCAAAGCATTTGATAAAATATGTCATAAGTTACTTTTAAAGAAACTTATTGAAGTTTACAATTTTTCAGGGACTGCAGCTGCACTAATATGCTCGTATCTCTCGGATCGTGGCCAATTTGGTTCTTCTGGTGCAGAATGTTCTGAGGTGTTGCCGGTTATAAGTGGTGTCCCTCAGGGGTCCGTTATTGGTCCTCTACTGTTCACTATGTTCATAAATGATTTCTTCAGTATATTGAATGTTGGAAGATGTTATATGTTCGGGTATGCGGATGATATACAAATTTTGTTTTGTGGTAAAAAGGATAATTTGAGTGTACTACAAACGGTGATAAACTATTCAACTGACCGTATTTCGAATTGGATGATGGATAATTACATATCCATTAATACGATGAAAACAAAGGCAATGTTATTTTCCAACTCAAACCATTGTGCTCAGGATTTATATTTATCTATCAATGATACTGATATTGAGTTTGTACACCATTTATCGATTTTGGGAGTAGTGATAGACTGTAATTTAACATTTGAACATCATATTAGATATCTTACGTCAAGAGTATTTTTCATATTAAGGAGATTATATAATACAAATTTGATTATTCCAGTTTATGTTAGGGAGAGAATTGTCCATAGTACTATAATGCCACTTTTTTTATACTGTGTGGAGATATATTCTGGCACTTGGGATTATAACATAAATGATATTCGATTGCTCTTTAATAGAGTAATAAGATATATATTCGGTGCGAATCCGTGAACATATTACAGAACATGTTTATCGTTTTCTGGGAACATCGTTTGACGATTTTATAAGTATACGTCTTCTGCTTTATTTTTATCGGGTATTTAGTATAAGATGTCCTTTTTTCGTATCAAACTTTTTTAGATTTACTAGATCAACTAGATCGAATTTGCTTATTATACCATTTAATACTCCTTGGGTAAGTCGGTCTTTTCAAAGGCGTTTGGTTTTGTTATATAATGCACTACCATCATTTTTAAGGCATTTTAACTATACCGATCATGTTTATAAGGGAAAACTTTTAAATCATTTTCATTAGTAACATCAATTTTAATATTTTTGATAATTTTATTACAACAAGGTTATATGGATGTATATTTTTGCGTTCTGTTCTAATTGGGTTAGCAAAAAAGAAGAAAAAACAATTAGTGTAGCTAATTAATTGTTATCAGGGTTTATTTAATTATAATTTTAGTTTAAGGTTAACTTAAGTGAGTGGAATTATTGTAATTTATTAATTGGCCAAAAAAGGCTTTCAAATTACAAAATGAAGAATAATAAAAAAAAAAAAAAAAAAAAAAAAACTCTTTCATAAATTCAATAAACATTTCATTGTCGGAATGATTTATTATTTTTATTAAGATTTTCATGTATTCTGCAAACATTTCATAAACATTAATGAAACCTGTTTCATAGATTCTATGAAAAGTTTTAGTGGACGAGTACCAGTAATATTTTTCATTAAAGCTATGAAGAAATTGATTACTGAAGTGAATATAATTCTCTCAGTGTAATTTTACTTTACTAAAAAATTAGCAAAACGATCTGCTGACCTAATATAAGCAAACTTTTTTGTAACTATTATAGGTTTGTAACTTTTACAGACTTGTTTATTTGAGTGTACAACTACCGTAAGAATTGGTTACTGAAAAAGATTTTATTTAAAAGACACGTTCTGTTTAATATTATTTTTCATTGGCATGCATCGAAGTCATTTCATTACCAGTTCTTAAATTAATAGCAATAAAAATTCCCATATGCGATGCATATTAGTACTATAAAAATATACATATATGTATTTGTATGTATGTACGTCTATTTTGCATTCTGGTGCCCAGTGAAGAAAAGCATTACCATATAAAAGTTATATAACCACATGTTGGGTAATGGCAGGTACCCGCATTTCTCACTACCAATCTCATTGCTTTTATATGGCACTGCCGCGCAAAATAATGACATATCGTGACTAACCAGCAAATGATGAGAGTACGCTGAGAGAATGATCTGCATGATATTAGTGAATTTTTGCTTTAGATCAATGAATTGTCGTTCATTGAAACTTTTCATTGAATTAATGAAGTTTTCCATAAAATTGAATGCATTCTATCTGTGTATGGGTAAAAATAATGAGTCTAATAATAAATTTTAAAAAATTCAAATTTAATACAAAAAAACACTTTCCTTTAACTTTTTTATATAAAATGCGGTTACACAAATTCGAACTTTGGACTCGAGGATATCGGTCAAAGGCTCTACCATCAGAGCTAGATCAACTATTATACTTTATATATAATTGACTCGCTTGCACAAAATCTCATTACTTTCCAGCTTTCAAAAATCGAAAACATGTAATTTTACTCTGATAAAAAAGACCGTACAAATAGTTGAAAATTCAATGAAGATGAGAATTGTATTCTGCTAAATTTAGGTGACCTAAATTTTAGCTAAAAAAGTAAGTTCAAAATGTTACTTAACTAGATTGTTAAAAACATTTTCAATACTAGTTTAATTGCGAGGGCGGATCAATAAGTCCGTGACTTTTCGAACTTTCCTCGTAGTTATATGAAATACAAAACTGCTTCCATCAAGTACCACCTGCTAGTAGACTACTATCAAATTTTGAGCAAGTTCCGTCATTTATTTAGCTTTTAACAGCTGTTCAAACATACAACCTCATGGATTTTTTTAAACATGGAAAAAAGTGAATTTCGAGTGCTCATTAAGCATTATTTTTTGCGAAAAAAAACGTCAATCAAACCAAGGAAAAGCTTGATAAATACTATGGGGACTTTGCACAATCAATTTCAATGGTTAAGAAGTGGTTTACTGACTTTCGTTGTGGTCGAACAAGTACAAATGACGCTGAACGTTCTGGACGGCCAATTGAGGTCCCTACACCCGAAAATGTCTTAAAAATCTACGATATGGTGTTGGCCGATTGTTGATGTAATAGGCATTTCATATTGCAATGTGTTTTCGATTTTAAATGGTCAGTTGGGTTTAAGAAAGCTGTCTGCAAGAAGGGTTCCGCGTTTGCTCTTAATTGACTATAAACGTAATCGTGTGTAATCAATGGCAAAATTCCATGAACTGGGCTACGAATTGGTACCTCCTACGCCATATTCTCCGGATTTAGTCCATATTCTCCGGACTTAACCAGTTAGGGTCGGTTATGGGTTGGCACAACGTAGGATTTATTGACAGCATTGTCCTGTTACCCGATTGATAACAGTGGCCAACCATTGGTTTAAGCAAACTTGCAACAGTTGAATTAACGTTGGTACTTCAACAAATACGGTTCTTTTAAAATAGTTAAAATTAAATTAATTTTGTGAAATATGTCTAATAAAACACATTTAAAAAGCAGCATTGCAGTTCGGTCTTAGTCTTATACATCAAATGTGTGAAATATAATAAAATAGAAATGCTTCTAATTGGTTGCAATATTTAAAAAAATAATATTGCCAAAGAATTTGCTAGTGGTACCTGCAAAACACATACTTTGCAAACAAAATAGTGCTTTCCTAGTACAATATAAGTTGTTCCCTTGATAATTTTTAACTTTGTAGGTTTTACAAAAATATCTGTGGTTAAGAGCCAGTACTATTTGTTTGGTAAGGTTGATAATTTCTACCTAGATAGGTTTTAGTGATTCATCATTAAAATCGTAATTTCTTAAATTATTATTTTGAGTCGCAAAATCGAGTTAAAAACGCTAGGAAACAATAATGGAAAGCTATATAGTCCTGATATAATAAAAGATTATAAGAAGAAGTTGAAAGTACTTTGAAAAAGCAAATACAAATTTAACGAATAATACTCAATATTTATCTTATTAAGATTAAGGTAGGTAGGAGCAAACAAACTTTTTAAAAGTGTCAAAAACTTAAATACTATGAAAGGTATATTATCTTGTATACATAATTTTAAAATTTTTAAAACATATTTTCAGTCAATACCACCAGCAATTTGATCTCTACTCCAAAATCCCAGCGACTAGTTTAACGGCACAGTTTAAAATGTAGGCGATACATAGTTGAGGTTTCAGTTTAATTTTCTAGAATGTGGTAAAACAGCTCATTTTTAATCAAAAATTTTGATCAAATTTTGAATAATATAATTTAGAAATTGAAAAAAAAATGAAAAAGGATCTGGTTGGAACCATATAGGAAGAATTGGAAAAGTTTCTCATTAAAGTGACCCAAACATTGTCTGATTCCCTTCCTAGAATATAATTAGAAATAATAAGAAATAACGGAACACAAATTTTACATAACTTTTATTTTAATAAAAGTTAATATAAATGATATTTAGAAAATTCTAATTTTTTGTGAGCACTCATTTTTTGGAGCGACTGCTGTTCAAATGCAGGTGAAATTTGTTCTTATGGTAAAATAAGATAACTACTAACTTTAGTTATATAAATGATTTAAACGTAAGCAGCAGAAAAAACTAGTTCAACTGTAAAACCAGTTCACTTTTGTACTATTTTTTTTATGAGTGAAAATGTATTTTCCAAATTTTTTATGTCATTTCTTTTTATTTATAATAATGATACAAATTTGAACCTATGGGCAAAGAATTATTTTTTGTATTGAAATGACTGGATATTTAACTAGTTTTTAGTAAGTATTTTTTTTTTTGTGGAGATAGTAAGCTGTTGTCATTACTAGCAGTCCAAAATATAGTGATATATCATTACCGTTTCTACACTGGGTAGTAGTTATAACTAAAATGAGTGTACATTTTATCAAACTAAAAGCTTTCATTTATGGACAAACCATAAATAAATTAGAAACTTTTATGGCGTAAAGCGCGAATTGTCGTGTTTGTTGTATGCGTTTATAAGTTGTACGTACTTTCAGCATTTGGTTAGCATAGTCTAACAGCGACATAATGGCGTCCACTACAACATGTTTTTATGCTTAATTTATTTAAAAGGCAAAGGCACATTTGACATGATATGTACTTGTAACCAATTTTTTATGTATTAGAAAATGATGGACGACAACGAATAAAACGCAAAAAAAAATAAACTTAAAGGCAACATGTGTAGAAAATTAACGAACAGAGCTTAGAAGATAAGAGTTGCCAACTATTTTAACAAAAAACATCGTTTAATGATACTAAAAATAAATGACGTATACCTAATTTTTATAAAATTTTCTTCAAAAAAAAAACGCAAAAGAGCAAAATCATAACTTTTAAAAATTAATAAGGCTATAACCGCCAATGGTGGTACATTGTATTTCACAAAATTACTCAAAATGTTGTGCAGGTAAATACTGTTTTTACATATCGTTGTCTTATATTCAAACGGAGCTATATATTTCTATACAATTGCTCAGGAGAGTTAAAAAACTCTGTAATTTGCGCAAATTAAAAATATTTGCAAATCGACCTTGTACTTTACAGTGTACACATTAAAAAAAAAATACAATAAATATGATAATGCAATAAAACTTTATATTTTTGTTTAAAAATGTTCATTACGATATTTGTTATTGGAAAAAGTGTCGAGATATTTGTTAACAAAGACCGATTTTTTTAATCGCTTTTATATCCGCAAAAAAGAGGCGTTTAATTTATTTCCTAAACTAACAGAGCTAGAATATTGAAATATGCCACGTAACTTCATGTAATGGCCAATATAAAATCAAACAAATAATTTTTGGGTATTCGAATATTTAGTGGTAAAAAGGGCTGAGAAGTTTCAAAAAAATGATTTTCGGACCCATGTAGGAAGGGGGCTTCGGCATATGTGTAAACGTTTTTCTTTCTATTTAGGGATCTCTAACAAGAATCTAAAGTCAATATAGAAATATATCCACAAACAAAAATACAACATATTCGCAGCCTTACAGTAGATACCCAGCAATATATCAGTAATGGATAATATAATAATAATATTAGAGCAAACTACATACAATTCGGGAAAAAACCCCATTATTTTTGTTTGAAGAGGTAGTTTTTGTAAGTAGTTTTACATATTTGCACAAAATTTGTACTCTAATTTACCAGCTGCATTAAAAAAAATGATAAGTTGTTACCAAAATCTTGTTATTTGATTTATAACAGTGGCCAACCGTTGGTTTGAGAAAATTTGCCTCCGTTGCATTAACGTTGGTAATGCCCAAAATTTGGTGTTTTAAAATAGCTTAAATTAAATAAATTTTGATAAATATGTTAATTATACACATTTAAGAAGCAGCAATACAATTCGGTCTTATATAATCTTAATATGTGAAGATTGTTAATGAATACTGTTATTTAGGTGTAATACTAACCCCACAAATGAGCTTTAGAAAACACTTAGAAAAAAGGAATAAGTCTGCAAAAAACAGCATAAACGGCACTTGGAGCTGTTTTCTAAATAAGCCCAACATAACGTGAACTTCAAAATGGAAACTTTTTCAGTCTGTGTGCCGATCTATTCAAGCATACGCAGCTCAGGTATGGGGGTGTCGGTTTTTTGATAAGGTTGATAAATTGCAGCGGTATTTTATGAAAAGAATCCTAAGATTACCAGAGTTCACACCAAATTATGCACTTATATTAGAAGCATAAGTTAGCTATATTTATACGTTAAATTTACATATGAATTATGTTTTTAAAGGTCTATCGTTGCTGATTTTAAGAAACAATATTTTCTAGGCAAATGAATTAAATCAAATTGCAAGTGAATTTATTATTATATTTGAAAATATTTCATCACAAGAATGGCTTAGTAGATGTACAATGCTGTTGGAACATTTAAAATCAAAAAACCATATACAAATGCAGGAAAAGCCTTTAAATAGCGATAAGAGATTTTATAAACATTTAGATCACAGTAAAGGATCAGAATATATTAAAAACTCAAGAAACATAAATCAAATTAAAACAATTTTTAAAACCAGGTGCGATATTTTACCACTGAATGGCAATTCTTTCACCAATAGAGAAAGCAAACTATGTAGTTTATGCAACACAAGGGAAGAAGAAACTTTGCAGCATTTCATGGCAAGATGCCCAATACTTTCAGAATTCAGACTCAGACATTTAGGCAAATTATATTTATAAGAAAATGAATTGATAAATATTTTAAACGGTGAAATACCAAACGGATGGCATAGGCTGTATAATTTTGTTAATTATGCTCTTAATTATAGAAAATTAATAATTGATGAATTCATATAATTTATTTTGAATTTCTAAATTTAACTACATACATCATATGCTAGAATACATACATATATACAACAGACGACTTTAAGTCATTGTTGTTAATTAACTTATTCTTTATTTATTATATATTTGTAATTTTTTATACTATTAAATAAAGATGAAAATACAAAAAAAAAATTCAGTTCGGTCTTAGTATAAATGTATAAAATATAATAAAATAATATGCTTCTAACTGCTTGTAATATTTGTAAAAACAATATTGGCAAAGAGTTTTGCGGGTGATACTGGCAAAAGATATTATTTGCAAACAAAATAGTGTGTTCCTACAATAATATTAGTTGTAAAGGGTGTTTTTTTTTGAACTGGAATAAAACAATGATGATTTTTTTTAATTGACATGAAATTTACTCTATTCAAAAGATAATCTTCTGGCATTATCATTTAAGTATGACTTCTGGCATATAACCGCCATGGCTGGTTCGGACGTAGTCTAATCTGGAGGTCAAATTTTCGAATACTTTTTCCGACATTTGTGGCCATATATTGGCAATAACGCGGCGAATGTTGTCCTCCAAGTGGTCAATCGTTTCGGGCTTATCGGCGTAGACTAGCAACTTTACGTATCCCCAAAGAAAATAGTCCAGCGGCGTTAAATCGCTCGATCTTGGAGGCCAAATCATGGGTCCAAAACCTGAAACTATGCGGTTACCAAACGTTTCCTTCAAAAAATCAATTGTAGAACGAGCTGTGTGATATGTTGCGCCGTCTTGTTGAAACAACAGCTCCTGCACATCATGGTTGTTCAATTGATGAGCGAAAAAGTCAGTAATCATGGCTCTATAGCGGTCACCATTTACTGTTCTGACCAGCATCGTTTTTAAAGAAGTACGGACCAATGATTCCACCAGCCCATAAAGCACACCAAACACCAAAGTACGACGTCTCTGTGGATGCATATTTTCATTTAGAGTGCGAACAAGTTCCATAGTTAATCGAATGTTGCTCTGATGGACGATTATGTTGACCGTAAAATGGATATGTATTTCGAACAGAATCATAATTTTAAAATAAATTTGCACAATTTGGAAGCGTTGTTCATGCGTCAGTCTATTCATGTTGAAATGCCAAACCAAACTAAACGTAAATCACTTGACAGCTGACAAAATGGCCGCCCATTAAAAAGATGTTTCCAACTTAAAGTTCTATACCTGTATAAAAAACACATTTTACCTTTGGTAATATTTAACACTGTGGAATTTGCAAAAATAGCAATGGGTTGCCAGTACTATTTTTTGGTACTTCCATTCTCCACCTGGGTACTTAAGTCGTGATGAAAGATTTTGCTGGGCAGCCCCGTATTTTTATTTGAAATTAATTAACATGAAAGATATGCTCTTTAAATTGCTTTCATTAATACTGGAAATGAGTAACTCTTTACTGATCTGGATTTAAAAAAAAAAAAAGTTTCGTATGGTAATTTTGGAAGTGATGTTGCACAGAAAAAATTATTGCCAATAAAATTTCAATTAAACTTTTGTTTGATTTCAAACTCACTTTCAATTAAAAGTTTAATCATATCTATTAAATGTTTAATTGAAAATGAATTTTGTGCACACAAAATTGCCTGTTTTTGTAGCCACTAATGACAACACATTAGAAACAAAAACCGCTTAATATGTTTTGAGTAAAATTATATTATTTTTTACTGTTTAAAGTTCAAATTGTGTTATATGTTTAAAAAGTGTAAAATTATGCCCTAACTATCTAACTATTATAAAAAAATAAAAGAATTTGAATTAATAAGTAGTAAAAAAAAAAATCAATACTACGTTTTAAGAAAAAGCGTTATAACCTTTTTTTTTAAGTGAGAGTGCTACACTTGTGCAGAGTTTGTCAAAAAAACAAGATCAAGTGTTTAGTTTTGCTTGGTATTGAAGGTGAGAAGTCGTGACGCGAGTGAAAAAAAATTTTATAAAAAATATAAAATATATATATATATATCTCTGCTAGTAAGATTTTTATTTACTTTTTTAAATCAACACTGATAACTATTTCTTTTATTTGTTTTTAAATTGATATAGATTTTTCATTAAGATATCCTAATTCAAAAGTTTTAAAAGATAGGTGGGCAGCTTATGCAGAAAATCTTTTAAAAACATTGATTTCCAAAGTTTCGTCATCCTCCTTTTCAAAGACGCTCAAGTCTATTGAACCAAACAATGAAGGTTTGTTTAATCATTAAATTTATTTTGATTAGCAATTATTTTTGTTTATATTTAATTTTCTTTTTAGAGTCGAAAGTTTTCACCATGTTGTGGCAATTACATAACTTGTTTCCTCCTCCCATGGAAACTAAGACTGATAAAGAAGGTGCAAAAATCCGTAAAAAAATTTCCATATATGATTCACAGGAATCATTTGCAGTTATTGCTGAAACGAAGATGGAGTTAGAAGCAAAGATGGCGCTTTTAAAACTTCAAAATAGAAGCATACAGCCAAGACTTTTTGTTGTTGGTGAATTCACAAAAATAGAATCTATTTTCGTTTATTTTGATGAGCTAAAATTTCCGTGTCTAACTATATTAAACGCGCTAGACATTTTATTCAAAATTTTTTTTGTTTTTAATCTAAAATTTCCAGAGGAGTCTAAAAATTTTTATAATTTTATACAATCTATGTTTTATGATCTTCCAGTTTCTAAAAAATATGTTAAAGTTAACGCTATTAAGCACGAGATATTAAAAATGTAAATTTTTAAACAACTAAAATACACTAAATTTTCAAAACGAAGTTCCAAATTTTATCCTAGAAGAAAACTACTTCCTTTGCATAGTATATGTTTTTTTGATTTTCTTCAAACATTTTTTTGAAAATGTTGCTCTACTTAGAATACGATAGGGGCATAATTTTGATCTCAACTAAAAAGGAGAAAAAGTATGTTATTGTCTATGAATTCAAACCCGTTATTTTTTTTTCTTTTGTTAAAGCAAAAAATATTTAATTAATATATTTTTTGCATTACATTAATTTATTTATTTTTAATAAAAAAAAAAATTTTACCATTCAAGCATTTTTATTTAAAATTTCAATTACTATTATTAGAAAGCTTTAATTCATTTAATAAAAGCTTTAATTTATTTATAGTATCAATAAAAATACGTTTTAATGCATTTTATTAAAATTTTAATTGAATTTTTTTTTTACGTTTCAATTAAAACTTTTTTTGTTTTTTATTTCGGATTTCAATTAAAATTTTAATTGATTTTTACATCGGGTTTCTATTAAAATTTTAATTGATTTTTTACATCCAATTTCAATTAATATTTTAATACGGTTTTGGTTAAAATTTCAATTAAAGTTTTAATAGTATCTATTAAAAATTTGTTTGAAATGGAAAACAACATTCAATTAAATTTTTAATATATATAATTAAAATGTTAATTGAAAATGAAATCAATTAAATAGTTACAAATTATTTTAATTGATACTACAATTTCTTTAATTGGACCGAATTCAATTAAACTTTTAATTGAATCAACAAATATTTTAATTGAAAGTCGATTTTAGTTTTTTCTGTGTGAACATAATTAATTATAGTGTCATGTACCA
Organism: Delia radicum; assembly: GCA_021234595.1. Taxonomy (NCBI): domain Eukaryota; kingdom Metazoa; phylum Arthropoda; class Insecta; order Diptera; family Anthomyiidae; genus Delia; species Delia radicum. Next base: position 180,918,675 of record CM037851.1, on the reverse strand, counting down.
TGGAATCTGTGTTGTGCGTTTCGTTAATATGCAACTGGGAAAACATAATTCTTTTAAGTCGACCATGTTAAATGCGATAGTGCTATCAGTTTTTATAAGTTAGTGCTTGTATCCTCCAAATTTGCGATATAAACTTCTATCTTAAAGTGTAATAAAAACGATATTTTTAGCAATTTGTAAAATTTATTGAATTTAAATCAACATTACTTTATATTGAAAATTTTTTATAGCAAAAATAATTTTTTCGTGCATTTTTGTTTTTTAAATTTTTTTCCAATTTTTACAATGCGTAGGACATGATAGGAAATAGTGTTTAAAAAAAAAAACGAAATCGAAAAAATTCTTTGGAGATAATTCACGAAAAACCGTCCTGGATACTTGATTCCAGGCATTTTAATTAATACACATTTAAGCTTTACATTTAATATTAGCTTAAAATGCATATTCTACACCTTGTGTAAAAGTTAGCATTCGTTTAGGAAGACAGTTTTAAGGCTAAAATTTGTGTTTCAACTAAAATATATTTGAAATCCTGTTTAATATTTGAATGAATACAGGGGTTAGTGTTTGTACATAAAATTTAAAATCGCAAACATTGCGTATACGAGGCTAATGTAAAAAATGGCTATGTCTAATTAATTCAGCGTGCTCGAATTTAGTTTACTAGCTCTATTCCCTGCTGGCCAAAATGTTTGACTAGCACTGATAATTATTTGTAATGTAATTTGTATCGCTTATTAATTATAACATCAAAGAAGGACTGTAGATAGCTCATTTTCAATCAAAAATAAACATTGTTGTATATAGCTCAATATAATTTTGTATATAACATGTATTAGACTTATCTTTTAAATATGGAATTTATACCATAGATACCATCTACGCCAGTGAATATATTGGCATAAAAACCTCATTTTCTAATAAAATGTAGGTAGCTCCATTTGAATATAAGATAACGATATACCGTTTTTAAAATGCGACAAATCTAATTCCTTTCTGTTTAAATGTAAATACAACCAATTTGAATACGAAGGCGGATCAATAACTTCCCTCGTAGTTATATGAAATCCAACACTGCCCCCATCAAGTACAACCTGTTAATAGACTACTGTCAAATTTTGAGCAAATTTCCGGCATTTACTTTGCGTTTAGCAGCTGTTCAAAACATACAAAACATACGTGGATTTGTTTAAAAATTGAAAAAGTGAATTTCGAGTGCTCATTAAACATTATTTTTTGCAAAAAAAAAAAACGTCAATCAAACCAAGGAAAAGCTTGATGAATGCTATGGGGACTCTGCACCATCGATTTCAAGGGTAAAAAAGTGGTTTACTGACGTTGTGGTCGCACAAGTATAAATAAACCAGAAAATGTCGAAAAAATCAACGATATGGTGTTGGCCGATCGAAGAGTAAAAGATTGTTGATGCCATAGGCATTTAATATGGCAGTGTGGTTTCGATTTTAAATAAGTTGGGCTTAAGAAAGCTGTCTGCAGGATGGGTGCCGCGGTTGCTTTCAATTGACCATAAACGTAATCGTGTAACAACTTCAAAGGATTGTTTGTAGTTGTTTAACAGCAATTCGAATGAGTTTTTGCTGCGTTTTGTAACTATGGATGAAACATGGATCCATTACAACACTCTGGAGACCAAGCAGCTGTCTAATCAATGGGTTTTCAGGGTGAACCGGCTCCGATGAAGGCCAAGGTCAGTTTGTCGGCCAATAAGGTGATGGCAACAGTTTTTTGGAAAAACAATAAACGGCGAATATTATGCCAACTCATTGGACCGATTTAAAGAGGATTTAAAAAAAAACGACCCCATATGTCCAAGAAAAAAGTTCTTTTTCATCAAGATAATGCACGGGTGCATACGTGTGCAGTCTCAATGGCAAAATTTCATGAATTGGGCTACGAATTGATATCTCATCCGCCATATTCTCCGTATTTAGCCCCCAGGGAATATTTCCTATTTCCAAACTTAAAGATATGGCTGGGTGGAAAGAGATTTAGCTGTAACGATAAAATTATTGATCAAACAAATGCCTATTTTATGGACCTCGAAAAATGCTATTTTTTGGTAGGGATACAACAAATTGGAGAAACGTTGAACTAAGTGCATTGAGTTAAAAGGAGATTTTTTTTTTGTAAAAAAAAACTGTGTTTCATTCAAAAAGTCACGGACTTATTGTTCCGCCCTCGTATATTTGAAAACTATATATTTGCAAAAAATCAGGCAAAAAATTTTATATTTGAAAAAGTTTTTATAACACAAACATTACTTTTGTGACAAATATGTATCAAATCTAAGGTTTTTATCAGACAAACTTTTGCAAATATAAATATTTTTAGATAAAAATTTTGAAGCATAGTTTTGAAATGTAGATATATAGATAGATTCTTTATTTATTATTACTTTAAATTTTCTTTAAATATTTGCTTAATTATAAAGTATAATAATATATGAAATATAGCATGTTTAAAACCGTCAGCTGAAAAATTGGTTTATATGATTTTTTGCATTTTCTAGTAATTCAATTTAGATATTAGAGTCTTAACATAGCATTAAAGGCATTGCCAATAAGTATCCCCACCTACATTGAGCACTTTGATTACATTTTCATCTTCTAAAACTGGGCATCATAAAAAAAATTGTGTAATTTTATACAGTTTGAGGTATACAAAGATCTATCCATATATCACCAACTTATTAGGAATTGGCATAAATTTTTTGAAAATGTATGGGTCTGCGTTAACTGCGTTTCTTTGAAAACAGCACATACGACTCCAAAAGACATTTTAAAATGTAAACACAAAAATTGTATGAACTTTTTAAAAATTTTGAGATATGTAATAATTTTTTTTTTCGATTTTTTAATAAAAAACATGACTTGAGAACATAGTTAGGTATCTAGAGTGTATCTTCATGGCGGACTAAATCCAAATCTAAAAAGTGCAAACAAGTTAAAATTTCTTCATTCCTAACGACTGTAGCGGCAGTTTTTTTAAAAACATTTGTAACAAATAAAGCCCTGTATCAATTGCGCCAAAATGAACATAATATAAATTACCTTAATTACCTCAATTACCTTAATACTAAAATTTAAAATTCATCAACAAATTTTAAGGACTTTAAATATTAGGGAGCAAGCAAAATGTTCATAACGTCAAAATGCAGAAGGATATAAAATTTATAATATTGCAAATTAAAAGTATTTAATACGATTTCCTGGAAATAGGTAACCCTAAACCCAACTAAATATTATTAAGCCGGCGTGGTTTCCAAATTTTTTTTTTTTTGTTCTATGAAATTTTTGAGTTAATTTTTATATATATTTTAAAATATATATTTGAAATTCTGAGCCACCTCGTATTAACAGGATGGCGCAGAATGAGCTATATGGTTTTAATTTTTTATAACTTTTTAATTATTATTTTTCTTTGTATTTCTTCCAGAATTTTGTGAAAAGGACTTGGAGAATTTAATATGAACAACTTTACAATCGAACAACGTACCAAAACAACTAAATTTTATCTTTTTAGTAATAAATGACTTTGCTGAAAAAACTTCGTAATTTTGCTGTTTTTTTTTTTGCTAAATATTAGTATGACAAGAATATCAAAAATGCATCTGTAAAGCCTACAAAAATTTTGTTATATTTGAGCTAAATTTTAGTAAATTGAAAGTTACAAATTAATCTGCTAAAATCAAAAAAAAAAAAAAGTTTTGCAAATATTATTAGAAAACAAACATAAATCACAAAAAAATATTAAATTTTGTTAAATTTAAAAATGTTTTAATTTTTGTATTAAAAATACAAAATTTGTTTTTTTCGGACTTTCTATATTTTCATATATTTAGTTAGGATATTGTTCTACCTTAAGTCCAAAACTCTAATATGATATTGTAATATAAGATTTTATTTGTTGCTTTTCAAAAAGTTTGATCATTTTCATGATTTCATTGGCATCACAAAAATTTTCAGTTGTCTGCAATAAAAAATACTTTTTTAAGCGAATAAAATTCTGCCCAGCTTAAATCAGCTATCTGCAGTTTTTAGCAAATGTTTTTGTATATTTTAGCAGACTTCAAGCCGGATGTAACTATAACTTTAAATTTTGCAAATTTTAAATTGGAAATTTGGCATTTTTTCTGTCACGTAATTTTTAACTGAATAACACACATTTTAACTATTTTTACAGGTTTATTTTTATGAGTATATACGTGAATTATATTTGACTTAGGTACTAATCCTTGTCATCTATAAAGCATGGTGCTGTACTAAATTATTTGTATTAAGGTAATGCATTATTGTCTTAAGTTATTTACTTTGTTAATTAGTTTATGATCCTTTAGTGTATACAAAAATGTTCAATACGTTTTAATAGTAACAAACAATTAAACTTCAAATTAAATATTTATGGATAATGTCAAAGGGAATCCAAATATGATATATGTACATTAACAATCACTTTCCCTTGAAAGGATTAAAAAAAACGGTTAAATTTAGTGGAAAAACACTAAATCAACAACCCTGTTAAAATAAAACAAGGATGGTTTGCTTTGGCAGTTTGGTTTTAGCTGATAAACTATAAAAACTAAAAATTGCACTGTCATACTTTTTTAAACTTAACACATACATGTGTATTAGGGCTATAACCAAATTTTTTCATATTACCATGAGGTGGCTAAATGTTGTATTATTAACGAAAAACATTATTTTGGGTAAAATTCATTTTCTAAATCCATAAAATTTTAGTAACCATTTATTTAATATATATAATTAAGAAAAAAAAATAAATTTTAATTTCTTATAATTGATTGATTAGAATAAATTAAAATTTTTGCATTTTTTTATATGAAAATTAAAAAAATATAAAAGCAAACAAGGCAATATGAAGAAGATTCTCCAATAATATCGCCTGGAAGAACACATTTATTACTAACAGTAGTAATTTTCGTATTGCAGAAGTTTTATCCAGGAAAATAAACCGGCGATATTTATGACATTTTTTACCGCCAAACTATCGCTGGGAAGATAAATCGGCTATACTTTATGACGATTTTATCGCCAAATTAAAATATATTCATTTACCCTCTACCATTACTATCTCGGACTTTACAACCAAAACTTCTTTATTCAATTTTGCCAATTGGAGGTTGCTTGTTCTCCTCTCCGAAGACTAAACGGTTTGGCCCATTGCTAAAAAGAAGAATAGAAAGATTTATGAAGTTTCGTTACAGAAATATCTAAAATAAAGCTTACGCAGCTTTCGGATGTTTTTTGTACTAGTTATCGACCGAAGATTCCGACAAATAAATAAATGAAATAAAACAATAATTTTTAAATATAATATTTTTAATTTTTCCAGCTGATAAAAATAAGATATATTTAAAATGCTGCTTTGATAATTTTTTTATTGATGATAAAAAAGGATAATGCCGTAATGTCTTCTGGGCTATATATCTTCTAAATGTTGGCAGGGTAGTTGTTATTTACTGCTGTATATTTTGGAGATATATAAAACAAAATTAATATATGGGCTATTTCAAATTTTTTGAGTACCTGCTGAAACCGATATACTATGGCTCTTGTTTCGTTAAGTATTATGAATTGAAAAAAAAAAAACGTTGTACAGGGTTTGGATGACCATACTTGAAGGATATGACGTGCAAAGTTTTACGTTGAAAAGTCTTCACGTTAAGAATTCGTGGTCATCTAAAATTCGAAAAGTTAAAAAAACGACTTGAAACTTGCAAGAGTTTTTTATTCATTCCGTTTTCTTTGTAATAGTTTTTAGCTTTCAGATCCAAACCAATACCAAATATAGTCACTAGACTTGGAGGATATATCCACTAAAAAAAAATGTTTGATATCGCCGCTGGGTGAAAAGTTGCATGATGGTTTACAAGTGAAACCAAAATTTTCCGAATTTTGAACTTTTTGAAGATTTTAAATAGGGTTTTTGCACCGTTTAATAAAAATGAGTATTAAGCGCAGATTTAAAAAAACGGCGTAATTTTATAAAGTTTGAGGTATATCAAGTTGGTGTCAGCGCACCAATAACGTATCACGGACATCACAAACTTAAAAGAAATTAGCGTAATTTTTTTGAAAATGTATCTTTTTTGCGTCTGACAATCTGAATTGTCTTTTAAGTTGGCTAGAGTATTGCGTGATATGAGTAACTTCGTAAAGTGCACCTCCGAGGCGAAAACGCACTTTAAAATTTTTAAACGCAAAAATTTTATGAACTTTTGAAAATTCATACAAAAAAACCATTTGTTTTTAAGCTTTTTTTATATCAAAACATGAACATGTTTAGGTATCTAAATAGATTCTTCGCGACGGACTAAACTGAATTCTGGCGCTTGCAGCGGCAGTTTTTTAAAAACACATTTTGCTTTGTGACAACTAAAGCGCTGTATCAATTCCGCTCAAACGTACATCGAATGGAATACTTTACTGAGCTTAATACTAAAATCGAAAATGCACCAAAAAATTTTAAGGATTTTAAATTTTATGGAGGAAACAAATTGTTTCCAACCTCAAAAAGCATCCTTGTATGAAATATTTGATTTTGAGAACTTATAAGATTATTTTTGAATTCGGGTTAATAAGTAACCCAGAATACCAACAAGTATTTTATAATCGGTCCAATATTGATATTTGCAAAAAAAAAAAAACGCGTTTTTTTTTGAACTCCTAGAAAGTGAGACTATATTTTTTAACAATATTCACGAGGGCCACCTTAACAAATTTCAACAAAACAATTGAAACATACTACCGCGAAAATCACCAAATTACCGCCGATGCAATGACATCTTAAAGAACTTGCTTTATTATAAAAACTCTATGATCATAGTAGCCTTTGCTGAATGCTTCTAAGAATAAATATTTGAGTTTCAAATGAACAGTTGTGAATAAAAATTAGTAAAATGGTTTCGCATTATACATTAAATAAACGTGAAATTCGTAAAAAGAAAACTGAGAAGCAATACAAATTATTTTTTTAACCGATAAAAGACGCAAATATCGCCAATCTGAAAAAATAAAAAGCAAAAAAACAAAACAAATCGCAAATTGGGGTAAGAAAGTCGGTTAGGTATGTTTAACAATTTTAAATAAATTTTTATATGCATACACGATCAGTGTATTTTAAAAAGTATTGAAGCTTTTACAAATATTTTTGTGTGCTAAGAAAGTCCTTAAGGGGTATTATCCACACGCGTTATCCTTTTTCAATTTTAACAAAAACTGTAATTTTAATATTTTTTTAATTTTTAACTTTAAACCGCCGTAAAATTTGCTCCGTTTAATAAAAATGATTAACGCGAACGGATTTCACATGCTCAAATATTGGTTTATACACACGCAAATCGACATTGATGTCAGACAAAAAAAAAAACTTAAAAAAAAATGTCTAGGTGCCGTAAATTTTTGAAGTTGCCATATATTAGATTTTCTTAAAAAAAAAAAAAACTTTAAATTTTCATCGCTGTTGGTGGGTGAACTTTTTTGATGCCAGCCACAAGTAAAAACGTACTTCTTCATAGACTATACTATACCAAGTTTGATATTTACGTACAAATGTTGATCTTAAACTGAATCAGATCAACTAATATGAAAAAAATGAGATTTACAAAAAAATGATAAAAGGTTATAGCCCTAATGTGTATGTGTACCATAAACATCCCGATTAAAAAAAAAATGATATACTTTTATCTAATTCAATATGACTCCAAACATAATTGTATAAAATTTCATCAGAAAAATGGCGCGATTAAATTGTATCAAATTAGATCTACTTGTATCATATTGGCTTTATTTCGATACATTTCACAGTGATTTGAAACAGTTTGATCCCAATTTTGTACTCATCAAATTATATCAAGTTATGGTATAAGATTATATCTAATTTAATTTAATGTTAAAGATAAAATTTATTATAGTATTCAAGCTATAAAAGAGTTTACATAAGTACGTCTATTGTTTCAATTAAATTTTAAAATCATTTATCTTAAAATGTTCTCCATTTAATATAGATACTCACTTTTAAATTTGTAGTTTTTGATAGTTCTAATGCATAATTCCATTTACGTTTGTAACTCTATATATTACAACTGAAAATATAATTTTAAGATCAACTACATTTGAAATTGAAAAAAATGTTAATGGCAAATCATAATTTAATTTGTAATATTTAACATGGACAAAGCGAAATTCAATATATATATACATATATATATTTTGCTTAACATAGTATTAAGTCATATTAAATCATATATATAAAATCAAGCTAATTAATATATACCATTTATAGTTTTGTATGCTATATTCTTGATAATATTAATTAATATATACTAAGATATTAATATGTATTTGACCATATCAAAATATTTTGATAGTTTGATACATAAAACAATATTATTTTATGTATGATTATATAAAACATGATATTATTTTATATGAACTTTTTTACTCTGGTTGTTGTTTAAAAGGCCTATTTTGTGTTGTGTTTTTTGGGCGGTCATTTTGTGCGTTTGATATATCAGTTAAAGTTTTATAAACACGCACATTTAGTTCGTTTTCCGGTGGATTGTTGAAGTGAATAGAAGTTAGTTGCGTACTTATGCACACACAGAGTACTTTGTGAAAATATTATGATTGTAGTGTGTGATATGAGGTGGAAGACTAGGGGTAAATTGCTTAATAAGGTACTTGACGGCGTTCTATTTTATGTTTATTTTACGCACAATTTTCTATAACAACTATGGACACGCAATTTTTCTCTTGAAATAGTTTTGGCAACTTTCTGCATATGCTTGCCACTAATGTTCAAGCGCAAATTAAATTAATAATGATTATTTTTGAGAAACAAAAGACCCTAAGCAAATGATTTTTGTATAATTTGAATCGATATAAATGTTAACATTTACATCTGCATTAAAATGCATAAGAGCATATCATTGTCGTACTACAATTATCTGGTGTAATTTTCTAATCCGGTGTACTAATAGATAGCTTGCTTTTAAGTTTATAAAAACAAAAAAATTACTCCCAAGGAAAGCATCTTTAAGGTATACTTCGATCTCAATGAAACTTGGATATGTTGCAGACGCACACAGAAAACAGTTTTGTAGTTTTAACTGAATTTTTTGCCAACCGAATTTTTGTAGTTCCAAGTACAATAGCTGTTATTAAATTTTAATATTATTACAACAAACGACAATTATTAACAAATTTAAAATTTTTAATTGTAACAATTGAAGCATTATATTTTATGTTTATAGATGGTAATATTTTATAAAAAGACAGACATGAGTTCCACAAAATAATTTATTAATTAAAAATTGTAATGTAGTTCCGTGGGCGCGAACCGGCGACCTCTCATTTGCCAGACAGTTGTCAGACCTAATGCCTAAACACAATTACATTTTTTTTTAATTTCAACCTGAATATTTTTAAGTTTCAAATTTCTTATAGTGTATTAGCAGCTACAACATAAATTTAGTTGCTAACGTCAATATTTTGTAAGAGTTACTATTTCATTCAAGAGAGGATACTATTTTTAAATATTAATTGGAAAAGCTAAAATTTTGGATGATGTGACTGTTTTTTTATTATTTTTTCTTATCTTTTCATAATTAAGTTTAATTGTTCTGACATATAAATTGAAATTTTATTTATTTTCTGCACACAGACTCAACGATATACAGTGTCGCGCAAATCAAAAGCACCAAACATAAGTATATATTTGATTTGAAATGTCTTACAAGTCGGTTAGAAAAAATATTTTGATTGAATCTTTTATAACTTTGAATAGAGCATTTAGGAAGTATTCAAAGAAACGACAAAAATAAATATTTTTGAATATTGTGCGCCCCGGTAGGATAGTTGGTAGCGTGCTGGCTTATCAGTGCGGGGGTCTTGCGTTCGATTCCCACCGGAGGCACTGGTCTGTTTTCGATACAGCGTGTCGAAGGTCAAAGTAGCTAGTGCTGCTGTGGCAGAAAGTGTGCGTGAAGCGCCATCAACATCAATTCACCGTCGTTCTCAACAATTGAACATTTCGGAGACATCATTGAGACGAATTTTGCATAAAGACCTTGGTATGCCCCGCCATAAAAAGTCCAATTGGTTCAGGAGTTCAAAAAAAAAAGTTATTTGGCGGACCCTTTATATAATTTGTAATTATATGATTATTAATTAATAAAAAAAAAAAATTAATGTTTTTGAAATTTTGAACAAAAATATGAAAGATCTTAATACGAGGCTGTGCAAAATAAAAGCAACAAATGTTTAGCAATATTATGAAAACTTAAATTAATGTGCTTTTTACCCGGTAATAACTTCTTATTATAAACCTTTTTATTTTAACAATGTCATGTCAAAACACGTAACACCTTACAAGACACACTTTGCATCCAGTATAAATGTAATAAGTTTTTTTTTAATTTAATTTTTTTATATTTTTATTAAATTAAAATTTAAAACATTGTAACTAACAATTTTATAAATGTAATTTTAATAAGTTTTGAGTGGAAAAATAAACTTTTTTATTTAAAGAGTTAATTTATTACTTTTACATTACAAACCCTATTATTTTAACAAGGGCATGTCCATCGAGGTAACTAATTACCTTGGTAACAAGTTATTTCTCACTTAAAGGTACAAAGTTATCAAGAACTTTTTATTTAAATCTTTAATTTTTAGATCGACGACAGTTTTAAACTTGTCAAATTTGTTGTTAAAATTTAATTATATTAAATTTCATGTAGAAACGCACTACCCGAGTTAAAACTTTTATATATAATCATGCATTATTTAATGCAAATATATATATATATATATATTACTACAAGTGATTATATATAAATGTAGGCGGCGCGGCGCGTGCGATTCGCGGAGCATGCGATTCGCGGCCGTGACCGCGCCAATAGGACGCGAAACAAGGTGGCGCCGCAGGACGCGAATAGTACGCACCGCTTTCCAGAGGTGGCATGCCATAACGTCCAATGACATAATGTCCATTGACGTTATGTCACTCCAAAAGTGTCATAATGTCCATGGACTTTATGACAATTTGGAAAATGTCGTAAAGTCCATGGATATTACGAAATTATTTTTTTGGATATTATGTCACTTTCAAATGTGGCATAGCGTCCAGACTTTTTAAAATAAAAATATTAATAATATTTAGTATATCAATACAATTTTTTGAAATATTCTTTAGTAGTATATCACAAATTTAAACTAAATTTATAAATTGTATAATCGCACACAGATTTCGCGAAGCCGCCTGCCGCGTTCTACGGAGGAAAAAAACCCCTAAGACCGGCCGAAGGCCGCCACATAGAAAAACTTGTTTTTACAAATTACTTGATGTCTTAAAAATATAAGATTTCAACGGATTCGACATCTGATTTGAAAAACAAGTTCTTCTGGGTGGCGTCCTTCGGCCGCTCTTAGCGCGGCAGGCGGCTTCGTGAAATAAATTTTTTTCTGCGTGCGACACAAAAGAAAATTCAAAATTACTGATCTGTTTACACACTGGAGTATAATGTCAATGGACCTTATGTCACCCAAAAAGTGGCATAATGTCCATGGACTTTATGTCATTTCATTTGTGGACATAATGTCACATTGCAGAGTGTCATAAAGTCCATGGACATTATGACACTTTTCGAGTGACATAACGTCCCTGGACATTATGTCATTGGACGTTATGTCATGCCACCCTTTCCAGACCCCTCCTGCTTCTGAGATGTCTTAACTTTTCATAATATTCAATATACACCAAAATCAATTGCTTAAAACATCCGAGCGCAACAATTGAAAATGTACCATCAATCAAAATATTTTTTTTTTTTAGTTAGTCTCTTTACAGGAAGAAGAAGAAGAAAACATTTTTATTGAAAAATTTTAGGGACACAAGGGATACATTGTTTTTATTTTTTTTATTTATTTTTTTTTTTCAGTCTACAGATATAAAATCCTTACAGACTATAAATTTAAATTATTAAAAATATTACAGGTTTTACAAAAAATTTTAAATTTGATTAAGATAAATAATTAATTCCCGCTTCACATTGTCAAGACTTGTGTTAAAATCAATGACATGTTATAATTGGTTAAAATCAGAACAAATACGGCGAAAAGGATCTGCATTAGCATGGTTTGTTCGTACAGTTTTTAGGTGAAGGAATTCGGAATTCTTGGGAATATTTTCATTAATTAGCTTGACCATCTTATCTGATCCAAAGACGCAGTACGCAAAGTCTTTAGAGGCGTGGCAAACTTTAAAAAACGGTGATTTGTCACGACCCTCATGCAACGTATATCAAAACTTTTAAAACTATTTTCTTTTTTAAACATATTGACATCATCGGTCGGAGTCTTTGGATATGCCACAAAAACCTTTGCTGTCAAATATTGCAGACCGCGTTTGACTTTGTTGAAATCAATGTTTTTAGTTGACTCTTGATTGCTTTATTACAAACAAGAAAAACATTGTTAACACTGCAATGCAAGAAAAACCTGATAGATTATTAACATTCCTTACGCACATGTTCCGGAAATTCTCCCGGATTCCGCTAACAGCTTTAGCAGCGCCCAAAATACTTGCAACATCCAAACACTGATCTTTTATTTGGTTGAGGGATTTAAGTTCTTCATACAGCTTCCGTTGGTCGCTGTGATTATGCTCAATAAAATCAGTGGCTTTAAGACACTGCCCGTTTTCCAGAACCACTCGCTACTTGCAGTTTTCTTCGTAACACTCATAATATTTTCTTCCTCTAGCTTCCGAATTTCTTAAATAAATTTGATTTTCGACTTTTACGCATAACACTTTACTACTTCTTCTTTTACCACTCATTATTTAAAATTCAAGATTTGCCATTATTTTTAATCACTTTAACAACAAAATTCTAGCAAGAACTCCGTTCCTTTTGGTAAAATAACTCATTGTATTGCTATTATTTACTTTACGACAATTTTAAGAACCGTTACAAATGCATAAAATTTACCAAAATGTAATTTTAATAGAAATGAAATAACTCCCAAAAAAAATTAAATAACTCCCAACAAAACCTGGTTGGGAATTATTTCATTTGGGTGTTATTTCATAACGAAATAGTTTCTAACAGAAGATTGTGAAATAAGTCCTATCGCATTGGGAGTTATTTCATAGTGAAATAAATCCCAATTTATATGGAAAATTTTTGGGAGTTATTTCATTTTTTTTTTGGGAGTTATTTCATTTGGGAGTTATTTCACGGTACCTAAAATAACCTGAAGCCCTTAAATGGAGACACAAATTCTACTTGATAAAAATTATTATTTCGTGTAAAAGACCCACCAGAAAGTTTACAGAATAACACTTTTATTAAGTTTATTAAGTTAACATTAAACATAAGATTAAGACTATAAAGAATTGCGCTTTTTCGTTAGTTGTGTATATATCGAATATCAGAATTTGAGAACAATATGAATGATGTTATTTTGTAAACTTCCTAGTGGATCTTTTTTGGTGAAAAGTTAAAACATTAATACTATATTTATCAAGTTACACAATATAATAATTTTTATCAAGTGTACATTTTTTTTTATTCATTTAATGGCTTTATAATCTTGAAGCCATAATTTAAATTAAGTTTCATGGGTCTTTTTTTACCCCAGCCACTAATGCCACTAAGAATTCAAATTCTGCAATTTGTAATTTAATTTTAAGTAGAATTAAGTTATTAATATGCAATATTCTGTTTACCTTGTCTAATTCTTATACTTTATTATATAAAATATTGTATCTTGTTGTATTCGAAATTCAAATTAATAAATACAAATACAAAATGTATATAATATATATGGCTTTATCTATCTATGGAAATAACTTTTTCATTTATTAACCGTTTAAAATATATGTCCGTTCTGGAAATTACCCCATATGGGCCGTTGTATGGTGATTGTAATGGTTTCTTTATAGTATTTGCTCATCTACATACTTTTTTTTTGTTGCTATGACAGCCGGTTATCAAAGGCTTGAGTTTCAGTATTTGATTTCGAAATAGACCCATCACGCAATATGATTCAATTAGGTTTGACGATTTTTCTTCGACAAATTCCTCTGGTAAAGTAAAATTGGTTCCATATACCTTTTCTGCAGCAGACACTTGATGATCAGTAATAATTCTTTTCGAAGAGAACCCATTTCAAGTTTTAAAGGGCTTACCCAATATTTGTTTTCGTTACATATTAATGATGATTTTAACGTATGATGTCTTTCTCTATGAGCCCATTGGCTTGTGTATAATATGGTGTAGTATGGGTAACTCTTGAGCCTAATATATTTTCAACTTCCCGGAATAATTTACTTTCAAATTGACTACCTTGGTCGGTGATTATATGCTGTGGCACTCCAAACGCATATGTTTACAAATGCTTTTTTTATCCACTTTGTAAAAATATCTATGCACGTTAGAATAAAACGATAACATTAATAATTTCCCTATGGGGAATGGGACCGGTCCTGCGTGTGCCACAGGATCGGTCCCTTCATGCCAGTGACCGGTCCTCTGGTAAACCCTACTCTATATAAACAACTGGCAACTTTAACATGGGCTTGCCATAGGAGGGGCTCATTTTTCCTGCTTTAAACCACATAGTGGCATGCCGCAGGACTAACCAAAGATGGGCATACCACAAGACTGTCGCAAAAGGGCGTGTCGGAGGACTAACCAAAACGGACTAACCACATGACTATCCCGAAAGGGACATGTCGTACAATTTAATAATTTTTAATGTAAAAAATGGTAGAAAATGAAGCAATAAATTTCTAACTCATTGGCTTTTTCTAGTCAATAGGTATACCAGTTAGGTGATATGTCCTACTTCTACCAGTCACGAAACTAGTCTTTTTAGATCAATTTACACTACATAAGTCACATCAATTGTAAATAATACTAGTCCTGTGATAAGTCCATTTTCAGCAGTCCAGGTTCTTTTAGGTCAATTTTCGCATGCCGATAATTTTTTAATAAACCCAAACAAAAAACATAAATATCGACAAAAAAAAAAAAAACAATTTAATAATTTTTAGTTTAAAAAATAAAGGAAAACTAAACAGCTTCCTGTGGGTAAAATTCTGGCCAACTGGCTTTTCCTTGTTAACAAGCATTCTATTTAAGTGGTATGTCCTCCCTTTACCAGTCACAGGATTGGTAATTTTAAGTCAAGTGACACAATTGACCCACTTCAGTATTAAATTATACCAGTTCTGTGATAATTCCTTCTTTAACCAGTCACTTTTAGGTCAATTGATTCTTCATTCCGCATAGGGTTATTAGCAGGTCAACAATGGCTATACTGACATTTGTATGACCATTTGCTTTTGACTTCTGACAGATACTGCAGCACCTAGCCCACTCTGTGACATCTTTCTTTAACGACTTCCAGACATAGCGTGATCTAATTAAATTCACTGTATCTTTAACACCTGGATGAGAAAAGTTATGAATGTTATTAAATACTAGTTTACGGAAAGAGAGAGTTAAATACGGCATGCTTGAACCACAAATGCAGCATTATATTTTAAAATGATTATTATCAAATTAATTTCAAAATAAAACCAGATCTATTGTTGTTTATGAGTGATTGTAGTTCTTTGTTTTTTTGTTTTCAAATTTATTATTTGACCCTTTCAGGAATGTGTTGATAGATATATTTCGGGAATTTTCTAGGTTAACATCATCAGAACACGTTTTGAAAGCGGCAACAATCCCATGCCAAACATCAAACATTCATATAAACTAGTTTACTCACTACATGAGAACTAATATATGAGTATGAAATTAAAGATTATAACCATTGATCAAAAAATAAATTGAAAACTTGTTTGTTATGTGCAAGGTCCACCTCTGGTGAATATTCAATACACGTTTTTTGTTTTTCTCTCCTTTTTATATTTTGTTTTGTTTATAAACAACACAGGGGAAGTAAACTAGACGGTACTTTGTCTTTTATACAAGTTTGATATAATTTTTATTAAAAATAAAAATTTTGTTTTTTTCGACCTTTATTTGTGCAATGAAAATGAAAATTATTCAAGTTCGAGGCCACGCTCTATATTTCTTTATTAGGATATTGTCCTTACAAATAATCTATAGAGTTTTTTGTTTTCAAACCTTGCACATAACAAAAAAGTTTTCAATTTATTTTTTGATCAGTGGTTATAATCTTTAACTTCAAGCTCATATATTATTTCTCATGTAGTGAGTAAACTAGTTCATATGAAAGTTTAATGTTTGGCATGAAATTGTTACCGCTTTCAAAACGTGTTCTGATGATGGGAACCTAGAAAATTCCCGAAATAGATCTATCAACACATTCCTGAAAGGGTCAAATAATAAATTTGAGAACAAAAAACTCTATAGATTATTTGTTAGGACAATATCCTAATGAAGAAATATAGAGTATGGCCTCGAACTTGAATAATTTTCATTTTCATTGCACAATTAATGGTCAAAAAAAACATAATTTTTATTTGTAATAAAAATTATATCAAACTTGTTTGTTAAAATATTATTACAGCTCGTTATGGATTAAAAATTAAAATTTTCTTTTGTCTCTTATATGATAACAAATACTGTTAGTTTGGCATTGCTGCGATACAATTTTTCTCGTAGCCTGGCAGCTAGCTTGGAAAACACTATATTTTGTAAAAAATAACACCGTTCAACAAAATCAGAAAAATCTAATAAATCGGCGTTGCGACATATCATTTATAAAATACTTTAGGACGCAGATCAAGAACATGATCTTAGAGATTCAAAGTTAGATATAGTTAAAGAAATATTTGCATAAAAGTTTTGTAAAAAATTAAAATTTTTTGATAAACTTTTTGCAAAAATACAAAATTAAAAATAATAATGCAACTTTTCAGCAACATTCAATTAGTATGAACTATGCCTTTTAATTTCATATATTTCACTTTTCGAAAGCTGCGATAATATTCTCTATACATGTATTTAAAAATTGTATATCTCATTTTTCACGATTTCGTTAGTAACATATTTTCAAAAAAACGAAGATCCAAACTTTTAATATGTACATGTAGTAAACTTTACGGGTTATATAATTTATAAATCGTGAACTTTCTATTTTAGTTTGAGGAAAATATTGCTTAAACTAAAAAAAAATTAAATTTGTATTCGTTAAAAATGTGGAGTCTGTGATAAATCCTAACTAATAAAATTCAGATAAAAACATGCAAATATGTTTACACACGTTTACTAATCAATACCAACCAAGTTTTAGCTAATTGAATTGCATTTTTCTTAAAATTAAAGATTTTAAATGAAGCATTTTTAAAATTAATTTTTTATATTTTCGCCATAGCAAATACATACAAAATTAATTTTAATAAAAAATTGTATTTCAGATTGAATTTTCTGAAAATTTAATAATAGTTTAAATACTTATAATCGCAAAGTTGTTCAATATTCAGCCACGCCTACTTCTCCCATTTTTTGGAAAAATTTAAAAGTTTGCTCCATTTTTCATTTGATGTTAGAATTTAAGATATATAGTAGCATAATACTAAAACAAGACGCATTTATCTTTCGCACAAAAACACAATAAAAAAAATTTAAATGAATAGTTTTTTTGATACGCGATAATCTAAACAAAAGTTTTTCAAAAGCCTGCTAACTTAAAACACAAAGACATGTGGCCCTTTAGGGTTTTGCACGTTTTTCCCACTTCAGCATTGCTGTATATAGTACGCAACAAATACACTAGATACATAAACGCAGAAGTGTGAGAATTATGTGGCCTGTGTTTTAAAAAATTTGCACATTCATTAGATATGCGTGACACTTGCGTGTTAAGATGTCAGATAGTTCAATAAAAAATAAACGAAAACACTAAAAACAAGAAAAGGAACTTTTAATAATGTAAACTGTAAAAAAATTCCTGTACTATAAAAACCCAATATCCGTTATGTTCATTTATAGTTAAAGGGGTCCTTTCAACTGACTTTATTTTTGTAACTGATGTTTTTTTTTTTGTTTACTTTTGATAAATTTCTATAACAAGAAAATGACATCGATAGTGTTTGTATGTTATAATGGCAAAAGAAGTCCATATCCTTTGGTTAAAAAAAACTGCTGAAATACGCATAAGTAGAATAAAAAGAGTGATTGAAGTATCTTTGTATTGTAATAACTTCACTGCTACTACCATCTAACGCATTATTTAAATTTACAAAATAAAATTCAACATGTTAGTCACGTATGTTGACGATTTGTCACGAAATAATTTTTACGACTTTATTTCTTTAAATTCATCGTCTTGCGTCGCCTGTTGTGTGTGTTTATTATTATTACACTCATAGAAATAAACTTGTAAAAATAGCAGAAAAAGCTACTCAAAATTAGTTAAAAATGACCTTAAAGAAAAAACTGATAAATATGGCAGATTTATTTTTTTATTATTAATTTTAATATTAATCAAATACGATCAGTAAAAATAAATCTGTTAACTTTACAAAATTTTAGTTATATTCGATGTAAATTTTTCGTTAATTGAAAATAGCATTTTACTCTGTAAAGTTAGTAAAAACTTTTATTTAATATTTGTATACTCAACATAACAAACAAAAACTGTAATATGTACTAAATGTTTGCTATATTTACCTCAAATTTAGTACAATGCTAATAACAGTTTATTTTGCTAAAAGACCAATGTTAACCAAATATCTTTGCGAATCAATAAATTTGCAACAAAATAACATTGATTGGTTGCATATTTTGCTATAAATGCATATTTTTACATATTTTACTAAAAATGCATATTATGATACATATTTTGGCATTTTTGTTTCATATATTGCTATGAATGCATATTTTTCAATTAAATGCATGTTTTTAAGAACATTTTAGGATGTTTTACTAAAACTGTGTTTTGCAAAATTTATATATTTTATAAATAAAATATTTTTTAAATTCATGCACATAGAAAAACAATAGAAAAATAAAAGTACTTACTTTCTGACGAAAGTTATTTGTAATTTTGAATTTTTAACCACTTTTTGCGACAAATATTAGTAAAATTGTGCACATAGTATTGCAAACGTCGAACAAATCAATAATAAATACATATTTTTAATATTTTAAGTACATATTCTACGATTTTTAATACGCATTTTTTGTACATAAAACACGAATATAAATGCAATAACTTCCGAGCCCTAATTCTTATCATTACTACTTTTACTGCATATTTTATTAAGGTGAAATAATTTAGTGTAATTTGAAACCAACAAATCCATTCAATTTGATTTAGGATTTAAAATATTCAAAATAATCTACCTTTATAATAATTAAAACTGAAGTAAAATGTAAATTCTATGTCAGACAAAGCATAAGACAAAATGTCTTAACTTATATAATAAAATGCTTTGGTAATAATTTAAATGTCACCTTACTATATTAACAACGTTGTAGATAACGTATATAAGGCCTTTCTTACCATCTGTCCAGCTAAAAATATATTTCGCATTAATGTCAAACTTACTGTATTTATTGTACTTTATGATAAGAATAAAAGAACTGTTTTATTTTTTTGGAGAACTGGTCGAAATAAACTTTGATTTTTTCTTAATATCCCACGAAGCTAAATTTTGAAATTTGATATTTAAACTTTGGTTACTATGACTGAAATCGATTGGTAGAACGGAATATTGGTTTTCACAACAAAATTCTGTTGACACAACTGATGTTTAGTTTCAACACCCAAAATATTCTGAAATCACATTTGAATATAGCTCTACTAAACGAATTTATTTGTTGTGGCCACTAAAATACAATTTTCAATTTGGTTGGCACTTAATTTTTCTGCTTGTGGATAAAATTCTTTGTCAACCAAAAGCAGCAGTTCTTTGTTTCTAACTGAGTTTCAGTTTCTACAAAGACAGTCATCGGCTTGTACTTGTAATAAGCAGACGTATAATCAAAACACTCGGATCGTTAATTTCTTTTTCTTTTTTTCGTATTCGCTTTACAACGAATTTCTTTTTTTTTTATTCTTCGCATTATAATACAAAAATTCTATAGTGTGCTAATAACAACTACAACATGCCCACAGGGCCACCCAACCTTGGGGACAATCGTTTCACTATACTAGCTGATTCGATAAGTCCCAAACGTAAAAAAACTAAATACAAAGACACTACACCATTCCCCCAATTACCCAAAATTCAACCTCCTAATCCCAGATATATAACAATGCAAACAAGCGACCCAAAAAAACCTCTATCTTCTTATTCCTGTTTTGCTGTGAATAGAGCAATAGAATTAATCAGCAAAGACATAACATCCATATCCCAACTTCGAGATGGAAACCTCCTTTTATTGGTGAACAATAAACAAACTGCCGATAAATTCATTCAGTCAAAGGAACTGGTTAACCTATGCACAATTCAATGTAAACTACATGATAACCTTAATAGCACAAAAGGAACAATCTATGCCCCGTATCTTAACGACATCCCAGATGACGAAATCATCAAGGAACTTTCCGACCAAGGCGTAACCGGCATTCACAAATTCAAAAAAACAGTAGACGATAAAACTATTAATACTGGCGTAATTCTACTCACATTCGATTTATATCACTTACCAAACAAAATCAAAGTTTCTTGGAACTCGGTAAATATTCGAGAGTATATACCCAACCCGATGCGTTGCAAAACGTGCCAAAAACTAGGACATACAATAAAACATTGTAAATATGATCCCACTTGTGTTCAGTGCAATTTACCTCCTCATAAACCACTAAATTGTTCTCGCACCCAATGTGCTAACTGCCTCGAAGAACACGCAGCCTCATCAAACAAATGTCCTAAATTCATTCAGCAAAAAGAAATTTTAAAAATTAAAATAAAAAATAAATGTACCATAGCCGAAGCTAAACGCATTCATAAAACTTCCATAAGCGTAGTTCCTTCTAATACTACATTTTCCTCAATTTTATCAAATAATTTACCCAAATCAAATCCTGAAAAAAACAAAAATGAAATTATCCAAACTAATACAAATTGTAACAAAGAAATCATAGAAAAACAAAAAATCGAAATAAACGAAAGTAATAAAAACAATAATAACACTTCCCTAAACGCTGTCAACATTAGTACAGCCCCCTCCACCTCATCTACTAACAATAAGAAAGAAATTTTAAATAATCCAACAACCACCACAGAGAAACAACAAGTAACTACCACACAAACTAAACAAAACACAGTATTGAATAAAAACAAACAACTCTTAACTAGAGTACAAGAAATAATAAATAAACCTAGAAAACAACTAAATAAAATACAAGACGATGCAATGGATTATCAAGTAATCCAGTCCAGCGAAGAAGAGTAATAATATAATTTAATTCTCCCACCTTACAAACTCTCACCTTACAAACTCTCATTATGATCAAAATAATTCAATGGAATATTAATGGCTACAACAACAATTTCAACGAACTATCTCTTCTCATAAATGACTACAGCCCTGACATTATTGCCATACAAGAAACTCATATACCTCATAATAATTCAATTATAAAAACTCATAGATTATACGAGGGGTACTTTCATAATTTACCTAATGTAACAACATCAAAACAAGGTATTGGCATACTAGTAAAAAAACACATACCACATGAAATAATATTTCGCTACACAAAAATCTCTTCAATAGAATTGGCTATTAACCTAAATCCTATGGTATCTATTATAAATTGTTATATTCCACCAAATCAACCGTTTACGGACAAAGATTTAAAAGATATATTATATCCCACAAAACCAAATTGTTTACTACTAGGGGACTTCAACGCCTGGAGTCCAATATGGGGTTCTCAAACAACCAACCCAAGGGGTAAAATTGTTGAGAACCTAATGTTCTCTAAAAACCTAATTTTATTAAATGATGGCTCAGTGACTCATTTATCAACTCACAATTCATTTACAAACGTTGATTTGTCTTTTTGCAATTCACAAATTGCACCTAGCATTTCGTGGGAAACTCTTAACTCTTTATATGGAAGCGACCATCTACCTATCCTTCTTACCCTAGGGTGCGACTCCAACTCAACAAAATATAAACCAATAAACAAATTTAAAATTGATAAAGCCGACTGGCCTAGATTCCAGAACTACTGTGAAACACACAACGCAATTTCAAAAGTTTCAAAAAATGTTAATGCTGAAGCAGCAAAGATCCACAAAATCATCAATTTTGCAGCAAACTCATCCATTCCGCAAACGTCACAAATTTCTCAAAAAAGACAGGTTCCCTGGTGGAACTCTACCTTGAAAAAACTTAGAACAGATAAGCAAGAAAAGTGGCACATTTTTGTTCGTACTAGAACCCAAACCAATCTAATTGCATATAAAAAAGCTAATGCTGTTTTTAAAAGAAACGTAAAAAAATCTAAAGAAGAATCCTTCGAAAAATTTACTGCGGGAATAAACCCCAACACCAGCACCAAAAAAATATGGAACGACATTAAAACACTTACAGGCAACAAACAATTCAACTCTTTCCGATTCATAAAACTTGACCATAACTTTTTTACAACATCAATCGACATATCAAATAATTTTGCGAAATATTGGTCAGATTTATCTCATGACTCTCAATTCCACTCGAACTTTGTTTCAAAAAAATTGGAATTACTAAACCTCACATATGGCAACATACGTTTAACTAAATCTGCTAAACAATTGGAAAACAAAATAAACCTTTTAGAACTTGAGCACGTACTATCAAATGCGAAAGGCAAAACACCTGGTTATGACAAAATATCATATCCAATGATAAAAAATCTGCCAACTTGTTTAAAAAGTAGAATAATCAACCTATATAACAATATATTTGATTCAGGAATTTACCCTCAAACTGGCGCAATGCTATTATACTACCTGTACAAAAACCAAATAAATCAGTTGAAAACATCAGCAGCTACAGGCCAATATCCCTTTTACCTTGTATAGGTAAGGTATTAGAAAAAATCATAGCCGAAAGGCTTTCATGGTATTCATCCAATAATAATCTGATAAGCTCCAACCAAGTCGCCTTCAAAAAAAAACAAAATACATTAGATGCTCTTCTTCACATTAACCACATGATTGCGCAAGGTCTTTCACATAAAAACCATATTTCCATATTATCCACAGATTTTGAGAGAGCATTTGACCGCATCGGTGTTCATATCGTATTACAAGAACTAATTAATTGGAAAGTAGGTACCAAAATATATAATATAGTTAAATCATTCCTAACAAATCGTAAGTTTAAAGTTCGAATCAACTCCACTTTCTCAAAAAATTATTCTCTTTTTAACGGCATCCCTCAAGGATCTCCTCTATCCGTAGTGCTTTTTTTAATTGCCTTCAACTCCATTAGTAAAATAGCCTCAAAATACAATATTATTGAGCACTCTTTATACGCTGATGACGCTGTATTTTTTTCAAAAAACAACAACAATGACAGAGTTAAATTAGCCTTTACAAACCTCTTGGGCGATATCAAACATTGGTCTACAACCTCCGGCGCCTTACTTTCTCTTAGTAAATGTAAAATTCTTCATATATGCAAGAAACAGCACTGTAGCCCTCCAAGACTCTTATACAACAACATTAACATCGAACATGTGTCTCAATTGAAAATTCTGGGCATTATTTTCGATAATAAATTCAATTTTAGCCAACATTGCATGAACCTGAGGAAAAAACTTATATCAGGACTGAATATAATCAAATTCCTTTCATCGAAAAAAAGCGCTGTCCACACAAATACACTTCTTATGGTAACTAAATCTATAATCCTTTCTAAAATCGATTACGGTATACAAATTTATAGCAACTGCCCTAAAAAGTATCTAAATTTGCTAAATTCACCTTATCATGCAGCCATCAGATGCTCAACAGGAGCTTTTCCAACTACAAATATTAAAAATTTACTTACCGAATCAGGATTCCCATCTATTGTCGAAAGAAAATACGAATCTGACTTAAAACTAATACCCAAATTATTTATTTGCAACAACAGCAACCTTCACAAACTAGTAAAGAATACCACAAATCTCAAACGTACCTGTAAAAAACAATCACCGATACACAGGTGTGTCGACTATGTTATAAAATTTTTCCCAACAATACAACCATTACTAACTCACTCAAAAAATGAACCGTGGTGGCTATTAAAACTCGATTCATTCATACTTGATCTGCAAAAATATGACAAAAAATCAACTATCCCAAGCTTATATCAACAAGAATTTAATTCTATTCGTTATTCCTCCACATACAATAACTGGAAATTCATATTCACAGACGGGTCAAAAACACATTCATATACCTCATTTGGCATTGTGAATGATAATTGCTCCCCTATAATCAATGGCCTTCTCGAACCTCACTGCAGCGTATTCACAGCTGAAGCACTAGCTATTAAACTTGCTACGGAATATTCATCAAAACAAAAAGGTCAGTACGTAATATGTACAGACAGCAAATCCACAATTTCAGCTATCTTAAATACCAAATATTCTGAACCAACTATAACAAACATACGTAACTATTTAATTAAATTCCCAAACAAAATACGCTTAATGTGGGTTCCAGGTCATGCTGGCATTACAGGCAATGAAGCTGCCGACGAAACTGCAACCTTTGCCACAAAATCTCCAACATACACCTTTTCCACTTATGTTCTAAAAGATCTTAATAGACTTATATCAAAACACCTTGAAGACTACAAATTTAATCTGTGGGAAAACTATAACCATCGGTACAAACTAGTTAATCCAAATGGAGTAAAACCTATATATACCAAATCTAACACCCGACAAGAACTACGTGTTTTCACAAGGTTAAGGTTGGGTCATATCAAAATCACTCATCAACACCTACTGGAAAAAGAAGATAGCCCCATCTGTCCTAGATGTAACGTACGCCAAACTATAAACCACATACTTGATCGATGTCAAGTATATTCCACTGAAAGATTAGCAATTTTCGACACAACGCTTCCCAGCTCATGTCTAACAAATCCTAACCATAATAACATTTCTAAAATTATCAACTTCATAAAAAATTGTAATTTATTAAACCATATTTAATACTAACAATTATACTTCTATATTCCATTATATAAATAAAAACTGTATATATGTAAATATGTATCTAAATATACTTAGATTATAAACATTCGAGTCGAAGGCCATAGTTGCTAGCACTCTCATCAACTTATATTATATAGTGTCATTTATTGTATTATATAATATTAATAAAAATAAAAATAAAAATAAGTTTCTACAAAGAAAATCAAACGAAAACTAAACAGCTTCCAATGGGTAAAATTCTGGCCAACTGGCTTTTTCTTGTTAATAAGCATTCTGGTTAAGTGGTATGTCTTCTCTTTACCAGTCACAGAATTGGTAATTTTAGGACAGTTGACACTGCTTAAACCACTTCAGTATTAAATTATACACTTAGGAAATTATGTTGGTAAAGACGACAGCAATTGTAGTCAAAAACAAATGAAATTTCATTTAAAAAAAGGACGATTTACATTTCATTAAATTCAACTAACATTGTCATTTGTTTTTTAATGTTCAAAAAATGACTAACAATTGTAATAAAAATGAACCACATGTTAGTAAAAAATAAACCAAAATTTTTTTTTTTTTTATTTTTTTAAATAACAAAAAACAACTGTAAAAAATGAATGTAAAATCATAAAACAGTCATTTGATGTGAGTTGTTTTGTAAATGAACTACAAGGTTAGTAAATATTTTAATTTGTTCTACAAATGACTGACATTTACATTAAAAATAAAGAAACTGTATTACAACCCAAACAACTACATATTTTTAAAGCAGAAGTTCCCTGAGTGTACCAGTCCTGTGATAAGTCCTTCTTTAACCAGTCACTTTTGGGTCAATTGACTCCTCATTCCCCATAGGGCTAATAAAGAAATATAGAGTATGGCCTCGAACTTGAATAATTTTCATTTTCATTGCACAATTAAAGGTCGAAAAAAACATAATTTTTATTTTTAAAAATTATATCAAACTTGTATAAAAGACAAAATACGGTCTGGTTTATTCCCCTGTACATTTTGTAAAAAGCAAAAAGCAAAAAACGTGTATTGAATGTCTACCAAAGATAGACCTTGCACATAACAAACAAGTTTTCAATTTATTTTTGATCAATGTTGCTAATTTTTTTCCTATCTTGTGACGAGATCATCATTTTTAGCTTTTAAAAACGTATTATTAATAACTTTTTTGCTGGTTTCATTAAATCGAGTTTCAAAAGTTAGTACACACAGAGAAATAAAGTGCCAACCGAACTGAAAAGTGTATTTTAATGGTAACAACCAATAAAATCAGTAAATACAACGATTTTTACATACGATTTCTGAATATTTTGGGTGTTGCAACTAAAATTCAGTTGAATTAACCGAACTTTGTTGTGAACACTAAAGTTCAGTAGTACCAACCGACTAAAATTCGTAATAACCGAATTTGAGTCGTAGTAACCGAATTTCAGTTGGCAAATAGCTAAATTTTTCTCTGTGTGTAAAATTAAATTATTTAAATTAGCAACCAAAACTAGTAAAAAATTTAGTAATTTGTAAAATAAGAATAGCAAAAAATCTTACTTAAAAATAACTTTATACTAAAAAAAAGTACAATAATAGTAAAGTCAGATTGAAAATATTTTACTAATTTTTAAACCCACTTTTTTTTTTTTTTGAGTGTAGTTTAGGCAAAAATGTTTATAGGTTTTTGTACTGATACTATTCAAAGCCTCATATGTATGTATCTTATTGGGTAAAGAAGTATACGCACCAGTTATCACTCAAACAAAAAGTATTCACTTCCCAATATAGATTACGACATTGCGTGAATTCTTTTTATTTTTCTTTTTTTTTCAGAAATGGAAATGGATAATATACTTCTGATTACTCAGCGGGTGATAATGTGGCTTTTTGATGTTGTCACTTGTGTTGAGTGTTTCCAGCTGTCTGATGTGTAAAAAAAATACATAAGAAACTAGTATACATTTTTAGATCCCGTAACAGCGGATAAATATAAAAAAGGATTAAAATAAGTAAATTTTCTGTGTTTTTATTTTTATTTTATACAATTATTTATGATGGTTCTTTTAGTATAACGTTAATGGAAAATAATTTAATTTAAGTACTTATTTTATAACATTATTTTTTTTATGTGAGTATTCAGAAAATAAAATGAATGCCCAGTTTCTAGAAGACGTTCGACGCTTCACGAATGAGTGACTACATGAATATTGTTTCTGTAATGCATGTATTTTGTTATAATTTTTTTTTTTTTTTATTAATTAATAATCATATAATTACAAATTAGCACTAGCTACTATGGCCTTCGGCGCGTTGTAGCGAAAACAGACCAGTGCCTCTGGTGGGAATCGAACCCACGACCCCCGCACTGATAAGCCAGCACGCTACCAATTTTGTTATTATTTTTCGTTCGTGTGAAGAAAAACGTCATTAAGATGCAGTGTCTAAATAAACAATTATGTAAAAAATAAGCTCGATTACAGATGGAAAATTTATTTTGATTTAATATTATCTGTAATTAGTAAAAATGAAAAATTTTTGGAAAATGTTTCTTTGTTTGCTCTTATTCATATTTATATACAGTATATGTGAAATAATTAGTAGAAAGTTCATACAAATGCACATAGGCCACCAATCTGTTTTCACTGGGTTTATATTAAGAAACTTAGATCGGAAAAACTCGACACACATTTTCACTTTCAACTGCTTTTGTAAACGACGCTTTTTTTTCTTTTCTTACCAAGTTATCTTAAAGAAGGTTTGGAATGTAGCACACAATAAATTTAAGAAAAAATTTTGTATTTTCTATGAAATCCTATCTACGCACATTAGGTCAAATGACAGCTTTTTCTGTGCTAAATTGATAAAAATCAAAGTTCAGTTTTACTATTATTGTTGTTGTTTTTTAATTGGAAATGCTTCAAAACAAAGACGTGTGATGATTTTTTTGTGTTAAAAAAAACACCGTCAAAGTCAATCAATGCCATTTTTTCTACAAACGTGCTAGAGTGTTTAATATTGCAAGGTCAACTTTAAGTTTGTATTTCTCGATTTGTGTTTATTATAATTTATTAGTTTAAATGAAAAAAAAGGAAGGTAAGTACTACTGTTTTTAATTATAACTGCTTTATATTTATGTCGATATACTTGAAAATAACTCATCAGACAACATTACCTTAAAAAGGTTCAGTTGTTTTTTAAGCTTTTATATTCCGTAAGCGTTTAAAAATTTTGACCCCATCTGACCTCTACCAAATTTAAAAACTGGATTAAATATAATGTAATGAGTTAATTGTGTTTTCAACAAATTGCTATTATTTGCGCTTTATGAGTTATGCCTTTTTTGTAGGTAACCTCTGTATCAAAAAAAACGATCTGTTTGAAATATGGCGAAAAGAATGCAACAAGAAAGACAAATTTGATGCAGTTTTCAAACACGTTGTTGACAAAATCAAACTTGACACTATTTCGGAAGAAATAGATACAAATATAAAGCAACCAATACATTTTTTTTGCGTAAAATTGGCTCAAAAGTGGGAAAAATGTCACAGAAAGATTAATGTATTTAAAGATCAAAATCATACGTGGCTAAATTCTGAATTACATTTTGTGGTAAGTGATATTTCAAAAAAACCTACTTCTACCGGTGTTGGACGTTCAGCTATACCATTCAGCGCAAAATCAGAATTTGGAAAAAGAAGAGAAGCCGCAAATCTTTCAACTGAGAAAGCTGATACTAACCTTCTAGTTCGTGCAGCAGCAACATCGGCTCGTAAACAAGGTGATTCCGATTTGGCTGCAGTCCTGAAAGAAAGTATGAAAAGCCCGACAAGACCATCAAAAATGCGGACAAAATGTAATCACTGGTCAATCTCAATTTAAGCAAGCATTTAATGAGCCAAGTTCGTCAAAAAACTGCTATGCATCACTTTTAGCTACTTCAGTTATTCTCTTACGTTTTATGTCCTTATCGGGAAAGCCAATTTGGAACCACAGCACAATCGGTAAGATTTTGTCGTCCCATTAAACTGGAGTGCGTAAAGGAGACAATAGAAGTAGTTTTAAAGGAGGAACAGGACTTAAAAAACGAAATTGACGCTTTGACTAACCTTCGGATATCAATTGGTGAGGGAAAATTCGTAGAAGTTTCACTAAAATTAATTTTAACACTAATTGATGGAAAAGTTTTGAACATTACAACTGGAACGAAATCAAACCAGGCTTGTCCCATTTGTGCTGCTACACCTAAGGACTTCATGAACACATTTGATTAGTAAAGTGAAGTATTCTGTGCAAAAGAGGAAAACTTAAAGTTTGGACTTAGTCCCCTGCATTGCTGGATAAGATTTTTCGAATTTGTATTACATTTAGGCTATAAATGCAAATTACAAAAGTGGCAGATACGAGGAGATGATAAAGTAACTATCTTAAAAAGAAAAGAAAAAATACAAAACGAGTTTTGGAGAAAGCTTGGACTTCGCGTGGACATGCCCAGAGTAGGTGGTTTTGGTTCCACAAATGACGGAAATACTGCTCGTCGAGCTTTTACTGAGCAAGATATTTTTTCTGAAATAACTGATGTTAACAAGGATGTAATTTTTCGATTCAAAATCATTTTGATTTGCTTATCCTGCCAGTTCAAAATCGATTCAAATAAATTTGAAAAATATTGCTTTGAAACAGCAAAACGTTTTCAGGAACTATATCCCTGGTTGCCAATGACTGCCACGGTCCATAAAGTGCTCATACACTCAAAACAAATAATAGAAAACAGCGCACTACCCAGGCACGTAGCTAGGGGGGGGGGGGTGGGGGGCTTGGGGGCTAGAGCCCCCCCCCGAAATGATTTGACAAATTTAAAAACTTAATACAATTCGTTAGAAAGTAACAATGTTATTGATAAATTTAATATGAAAATATTTATTTTTGACTTGGATCAAATAGGAAATAGATTTATATGGTTCGAATCTTAAAATTTCGTTAGAAAACATCGCCTGCAAATGGGCGGCTATCATTGTTAGAGTTCATTTTCGACAAAAAGCACTAAATAAAATCATTTCATAAGAGATTTCGAAGTCTTTGACTTAAAATAAAATCAAAAAATTCTTTGAGACAATGCAAACTAAAAATTAAATATGTCTACACAGAAAAAACTAAAATTGAGTTTTAATTAAAATATTTGTTGATTCAGCAAAAGTTTAACTGAATTCGGTCGTGTTGATGCAATTGTAGTAACAACTAAAATAATTTGTATCTAATTATTGTTATTTTCAATTACATATAGTTTTATTCACACCTATTAAAAATTTAATTGAATATTGTTTAATATTGGGAAAAATTACAAAATTTTAAAAAAATCACCAAAATTATAAAAAAATCGCCCAAAATTTAAAAAAATCGAGACCATTTGAAAAAATCGCAAAATTTGAAAAAAAAAATTGTCAAAATTTAAAAAACTATCCTCAAAATTGCAGAAATTTAAAAAACTCCCAAAATAAACCCCAAAAAAAATCACCACAATTAAAGAAACGCGAATTTTATACTTTAAACGATTTTTTTAATTTTGGCGATTTTTAAAATTTTTGCATTTGTTTCAATGTTGTTATTATACGATATAAAAACTGAAAATTGTTTATATACCAAATTCATTTTCAATTAAACAGTTAATTGAAAGTAAGGTTGAAATCGAACAAAAGTTTAATTGAAATTTTTTTGACAATGATTTTTTCTGTGTATTTTGACATATCTTTTGAAAATGGAGATACAACTAAGACTCAAAATTAAGTTTGCTTGTGCCGTAAAAGTCGTTACTTTACTTACAGTGCTATCTTTTTATTTAAATTTGGTTTGCTACGCACGCATTTGGTAACATAGTTTTCCATATTTTTTTTACGATATATACTACGATATCTCAAAATCCATTAAAGCGACTCGTGTTCCTCACACAGAGACCATATTTTTTTTTAATTTTTCGAAACAAATTTAAGCCTCAAACTTTGATCGATATGCATAATGTGTTAACGTGGTCCAATGAGACTCAATTTTTCTCAATTTTTTTGTAGACTAAATGTAAACAAATTTCGGTCGGCGCTCCTTGAAATACGACATTTTAAAATCAAGCAGCTAAACCAGTCTTTGTATTATAACGATGTAGTTTTTTTTTGTAGACATTGCAAAATAAAATATATTTTGATATTATATCATATTTAAAAAAACACAATTTTATTTTAGATAAAATTGTATATTACCCCATGCAGAGTCACACTAGAAAATTTGTCAATTATATTTTGGATGTAAATATGTATTACATCAATACAATTAATTGCATCATTTTGTGTATAATTTTATACACAAAATTTACCCCAATTTTTGTCTTTTGAAATGGTTTCTTTCTGGTTCTTAACTCTTAAAAAAAAATTTGTTTCATTTGTAACATTATGACTTCTTAATGTAGTCTAAGATTTTTTTCAATCTAAAACTATAAATTTAGTTTCAACGTTTTTTCCGTGTTTGTTATTCAATGGTGAAGTTAACAAATTACACAAAATCTTTATTTTCATTATATTATTTTTTATTTTTGAATATAATAAAATTTCCAAATGCTATGGAATTTGTTACAAATTATAAAGTTGTAAACCTTTTGCAAGTGGCTAAAGTCTAGAAGGATTAACAGATATTTCAGATTCTCATGACGATTTAAAATCAAAAACCGGATACAACTATAGAGCAATTCCATATGAAAACGATCAAAATTGGCAAATTTTTGGACGACCCCTCTCCGATTTTAAAATAAATAGTCTCAATCGATTGCCCAGCAAAAAATAATGTACCTAGATATTTTTTTTTTTTTATAGTGAATGGTTTAGTGGTGGTGTGCACCACTGTCATGTGACAAAATTGAAGAATTCTTCGTAAGGGACCTCATTGAAAGTTGATAGCTCGTTGGAAAGGTATTATATCAGGCTTTAATTGAAAAATAAAATTTTCCTAATTTTTCTCAGAAATTTACCTTTTTTCCCATGAAAATTAAATTTTCCCATGAAAATTAAATTTTCCGATTTTCCACAGAAGCTCCTAAATTTTCCGGCTAATTTTATTTTTTTTGGATTCCTCATAATTTTTGCTTTAAGAATCAGCAATAAAAAAATGGGCCCGACTCCTTGTTTGGACAGGAGAAGAGCATTTATGAGACCACCTTGTTCTCATTGTTTTTATATTTTTTATAATTGAATTATTTTTATTTATTTAACAAGAAAAATTAGGAAAATTTTATTTTTCAATTAAAGCCTGATTCAATACCTTTCCAACGAGCTATCACTCGTTGCGATCGCTTTAGTAGTTTTTTTTAAAACAACTTTCAATGAGGTCCCTTATGAAGAATTCTTCAATTTTGTCACATGACAGTGGTGCACACCACCACTAAACCAGTCACTATAAAAAAAAAAAATATGTAGGTACATTATTTTTTGCTGGGCAATCGATTGAGACTATTTATTTTAAAATCGGAGAGGGGTCGTCCAAAAGGTGATCGCTTTCATATGGAATTGCTCTATAGCTTATTTTGTATATATCAGTATCAGTTCAGATATAAATTTATACCGCTATATAAAATCGTATTAAATTGTATCGCTTCATTATTCGGATGTTATGTAGTTATTATGCCCATTTCTCGGACCAAACTGTATTAAGACTCATATTAAATTTCGTATGATTATATAAAGCATCATATTAATTTTAATCTTGTTATTAGAAGTTAAAACTTTTTTACTTTTTTTTTACATTTATCAAGTTTTAGCTTCCCTAGACGTATATTAGCACATAAAAATATAAAGTAACGCAATTTTATTTTTCGCGGTTTTCAAAAAGTTTTCCGCATAATCCTTTTTTTTTTATTAAACTAAAAATTAATATTTAGCTAAAAATTTAACGTAATTAGACAATAACGATGCATATCCAACTTAAAGTACACGAACGTTTTCAAATTTGACGTGTTTCGCGGATTGTATATTATATAGACAAAATAATGAACACAATAAGTAAAAAATGAAAAAATGCATTTTAAGGAAATGCACTTCATGCGGGAGGTTTTTGTTTCAAAATTACCTGAGAAAGCGATTTCTATTATTAATACATGATTACCCATTACGTGTAGGTAAAAATCTAGCAAACAAAAAAAAAAAAAAAAGCTGTTCGTGTGCAAAATAAAAATATATAATCAAAATAAAAAATCGAAAAGCCCCCCCCGAAACAAATTCCTAGCTACGTGCCTGGCACTACCAATAGGTTTTCTTGGAGAAGAAGCTTCCGAATCGCGACACAAAATATACAAAGCCGATCGGTTGCATCACGCCCGCAAAAACAGCCGCACCAATAACCTGTTAAATATATTTAATAGGGCTGTCGATACTTCAGATCCATTAATTTCCACAACATTTTTAACCAGACGCTTACAAAAGCGTAAACGTTCTTCACTTCCACCTGAAGTTATTGAGCTATTATGTTGCAGCAAATCCATACAAGAATTTCAGCTTAGCAACCCAGACCAAGAAATTGATGATATTGATGAAATTGATGAAAGTGAAGAAGCCCTTTTTGATTTAAATTTACAAAATGAATTACATTTAAGCAATTTCTAAATATTATAATATAAAAAAAATGAATCAATTCAATGTATTGTGTTTGTTTTAATGGCAAGATAAGGGTAAATTGTTGGCCGTTAATGGGTTAAATTATTTTTTTTTTACATAGGGTTAAACTTACTTATGGAATTGTTACAGGCTTTGGTTTGAATACCATGTTTTTGTATACATGTTTTTGTAACGGTTGAAAAAGGGTTAATTATTTGTCTTTAATGGGTTAAATTCCATTTTTTTGAATAGGGTTAAACTTACTTATGAAATTCTTACAGGCTTTGGTTTAAATACCTTGTTTTTGTAGTAGTTATTAATTTCGCACAGAAAAATTTCGATTTGACCTATAGTGCTACGGTAGAAATACCAAACTAGTTGCCCTCAAATCCTAAGCGGAAAGAGACTGTGTGAGCCATATTATCACTAGCTATCAGTCGGGTGTATGGAGGTTCATGTAGCTTCAGTGCAATGATATATTTTTTATAGTAATGTTTAAAATAAATTAAATATTACTCTAAAATATACCAGAATAACTCTAGCACAAAAAAAAACGCAAAAAAGCCCCTATACTATAGTTAAGATTTGAGTATTTGCTACAAAAGGAAGGTACTAATAATAAATAGTTTTATACTAATCTGCAGATGTTCTGAGATTTACGCCCCGTGACCCACCCCCAGCATTTCCCAGTTGCAAATAATTTTAATTCGCAGGAACAGTTTATCCTATCATTTTGCACCATTCAAGAAAACATTATTTACTTTAGCAATTCATATTGTTAGACTTCGTATTTATTTCAAACACAGAGGTTGATTTTGCTTCCAAATATAAATTCTAAAAATTATATGTATAAAAAATGCAATTAAACATATTTAGATATAAATTATGAATATAATGAAAAACTTGCTTAACATAATAAGTTCCTATTGAAGAAAACAAAACTATTTTGATTTGATACCGTGGGGCAAGTTTTGAATAAATAGTTCTAATGCAAAAATTATAAACTTCCTATTGACGTTTCTAAATTTAACTTAACAAAAACTGAATTTGAAA
This sequence comes from Delia radicum, assembly GCA_021234595.1. Taxonomy (NCBI): domain Eukaryota; kingdom Metazoa; phylum Arthropoda; class Insecta; order Diptera; family Anthomyiidae; genus Delia; species Delia radicum. The sequence goes on along the minus strand of CM037851.1, from coordinate 180,883,826 downwards.
TACTACGAGGGCGGATCAATAAGTCCGTGACTTTTCGAACTTCCCTCGCAGTTATATGAAATGCAACACTGCTCCCATCAATTAACACCTTTTAATAGACTACTGCCAAATTTTGAGCAAGTTCCGTAATTTACTTTGCGTTTAACTGCTGTTCAAAACATAAAACCTTGTGGATTTTTTTAAAAATGGAAAAAAAGTGCATTTCGGGTGTGCATTAAACATTATTTTTTGCGAAAAAAAAGGTAATCAAACCAAGCAAAAGCTTGATAAAAACTATGGGGACTCTGCACCATCGATTTCAATGGTAAAAAGTGGTTTACTGACTTTCGTTGTGGTCGCATAAGTGTCGAAGAGTAAAAGTGCCAGAGATTTATGATGCCATACTCATTTCATATGGCAGTGTGGTTTCGATTTTAAATGATCAGTTGAGTTTAAAAAAGCTGTCTGCAAGATGGGTGCCGCGTTTGCTCTCAATTGACCATAAACGTAATCTTGTGACAACTTCAAAGGATTGTTTGGAGTTGTTTAACTGCCATTCGAATGAGTTTTTGCGGCGTGGATGAAACATGGATCAATTACAACACTCCAAAGACCAAGCAGCAGTCTAAACAATGGGTTTCTTCGGGTGAGCCGGCTCCGAAGTAAGCCAAGGTAAGTTTGTAGGTCACTAAGGACGGCAACAGTTTTTTGGGACGCACGCGGGATAATCCACATCGGTTACCTTCAAAAGGGAAAAACAATAAACGGCGAATATTATGCCAACTTATTGCACCGATTTAACGAGGAGTTAAAAAAAACGACCCCATATGGCCAAGAAAGCAGTTCGTTTTCATCAAGATAATACACGGGTGCACACGTGTGCAGCATCAATGGCAAAATTTCATGAATTGGGTTACGAATTGGTACCTCATCCGCGAAATTCTCCGGATTTAGGCCCCAGTAACTATTTCCTATTTCCAAACCAAAAGAAATGGCTCGGTGGAAAGAAATTTAGCTCCAACAATGAAATTATTGATGAAACAAATGCCTATTTTATGGACCTCGAAAAATCCTATTTTTTGGAAGGAATACAAAAATTGGAGAAACGTTGGAATAAATGTATTGAGCTAAAAGCAGATTATGTTTAAAAATATTTTTTTTTTTTCAAAAAAAACTGTGTTTCATTCAAACAATTACTGACTTATTGAGCCGCCCTCGTACAATGACTAAATCGTCAAAAGAACTATTGATATTGGACAGAAAAAAAGTGATGAATGAATTGGTTAATAAACAAAAAGTAATTTTTGAAACTGAGAAATGTACTTATAACAAAAAAATTTAAATGTCATAGAAAGAAGACGAGTTGACGTAAAAAATAAAAAAAAAAAGATGTGAATGAATTGAGAAGTAACCAGAGAACATTTAAAATTTACAAACCGATAATGTTATTGGTTTGTAAATTTTCGTAAAAGCGAATAGAACTATTGATCATTTCAAAGATTTTTTTTTCGTTTCACTAATACAAAAAAAATATATATTAGTGAATTGAGGTATAAATAAAAACTAAAAATTACAACAACTAGAACTCTTTGCTCATATGCAAGAACAAAAAAAGAAACCACTTGATATTAAAAAATTAATGTTACATTCATAATTTGTTTAAATAAATTATGAATGAAATTACTTTATAATTGTTACTTCTACAAGAAATTATAAAATTTCCAATAATTAATTCACCCAACGAGTATATACAAATAGAGATACTACACTTAGGAAATTATGTTGGTAAAGACGACAGCAATTGTAGTCAAAAACAAATGAAATTTCATTAAAAAAAAGGACGACTTACATTTCATTAAATTCAACTAACATTGTCATTTGTTTTTTAATGTTCAAAAAATGACTAACAATTGTAGTAAAAATGAACTACATGGTAATAAAAAATGAACCAAAAAGTTTTTTTTTTATTTTTTTAAATAACAAAAAACAACTGTAAAAAATGAATGTAAAATCATATAAAAGTCATTTGATGTGAGTTGCTTTTTTAAATGAACTACAAGGTTAGTTAACAATTTTATTTGTTCTACAAATGACTTACATTTACATTAAAAATAATGAAACTGAATTACAACCCAAACAACTACATATTTTTAAAGTAGAAGTTCCCTGAGTGTACACTTCACACACCTGTCAGCAACAAAATACCGAACTCGAGCAAGGAAGTGAAAACATTTTTACACTAAAAAATGATACGTGCAGTCCGCCCTATAGCCGTTTCCGTCAATAAGAGTTTCGGGCTGCATATACGTATTTTCAGAGTTACGCTTTGCCATTCGACTGTATCCCAGAAGCGTTTATGATAGTCGTCCTAGTATTTCGAACGTCCCTAACAACGAGCGCTATTAAAAAGTCTGCGGATATCTCTCTCGAGATTTATCAGTTCTTCGGTATGTCAGGGCTTTTATCGAGGAGATTCCAATTGTCGGAGTGGACAGCACTCCTCAAAAGTCTTAACAAGATTATTAGTTAATTTGTTCACCTCCACATCGATATCATTTTTCTCATGAAAATAGGCCTAAAGACTAAGACGGCTGTGTACATTAATGATGAAGGTCGGCCAGTTTGTCCTACCCTTGATTCAGAAACATATTGGTTACGGTGATGGTTGCGCCAGCTCAAACAAGATATAACGGTGATATGAAAAAGAACGTACTTTCGTGACGTGCCAGTCTATAACTTCTTCCTTTAACTTGTTAACAAACGTATCTGAGTTTCCAACATTAAGGTTAAAATTTCATTTGGACAACGAAGTTCAAGCAGTGCATTCGCTCGCTTGTCGCAATCTAAACTACCTCAAATAATGTGTTGAGAGTTTGCATAGCATACAATAGGAAATTCCTTAACTAAAAGTGCAGCCACCTTGATTACACCCTAAAGTTCGAGCGAAGGCGGAGGTGTCGCAGAGTCAGACGGTAAATAAATAGAAGCCAGAAATAACCTGCAACTACCGTATCATAGCATCATATTCCGTCGACAGTTCCGGGAAAAAAACATAGTTTAAGTTATTGTGACACAGAATGCGGGTTCTCAGTCTGTTCATAGATAATATGGTAATTCGTGTCATTTGATCCAAATAACTAGAGTTTTACTGTCCAAGGTTCCTTTATTACAGTTTGTGTTGCTAATTTACTCCAATAGAGGTTAACCTGCATAAGCAAGGTCATTGGTCGCCCAATAACGTTTTCCACTAAAGGACATCGAAACTTTACATCCTGAACCTACCATAGAAGGTAGATTTCTCCTTAAGCTTCCTCTTGTAACCGAATCTTCGATTTAAGCTTTTGTTTTGCTATAGGCATTTGATTTGATTCTGATGTCACTTGTAGCTTTATAGTCCACGTAGGCCAAGTTACACGCCTCAATTGGTATGAATAGATATCCACCATTACATTTAATTCACAAAAAGTAAGTACCCCAGTGACTTCTGGATACATAAGTAAGTTGGGATACATACGTTTCCGGATAAACCCAATCCTGTAGAGGCGCTTGTAGCCTAATATTAGTATTTTATTTGAAATATTTAATTTTGAGTTTAACGGGGTTTTTACTTATTTTTACACTGAACATGATTTGTTTTACTTGTCAATTGTGTTGCTGGACACAAGATCATTAGTCGAAAAAGGGTAATGCAGTGTTGTGTCAAAAGATAAATGGGTGACATTTTGGTTTGGTGTATGTATATGGTTTTATTGGAGTATGTATTGGTGAAATTTTCCAGAACTTTTCCACGGAAGATGGATATAAAAGGTCAGCCATTGCAAACATTTTGTCTTTTTTGTCTGCTGATCATATCAAACAAACCAAACATATTGAAAAATTCCCTAAGCTTTTTTTAAAAAAAAAAATTTTAAATAAATTTGCTTAGGAAAATGTTTAAATTTTTCCTAAATTTTCCTAAAAAATGTTTCCTTTTATTATTACATTTTTTAGTTCTGAAAAAATTATAAATTTTTGAATGTTTTCTACCAAATATTTCGTTTTATTTTTCATCCTTATTTTACAAATTTATAAGGGTGAGTTATCATTCATTTAAGGCAAAAACTTCTCATTAACTAATTGATTTTAATGAATTTTATTTATTTTTATTTTCTATTATTTTTCTATTTTTTTTCGAAAATAAATTTTATTATTTTCCAATTAGGCGAAGTTTCGATTTCTGAAGAAATCCGTATAGTATTGCCTTTAATAATCAGCAACAACCATTCATATACTTGGCTGTTAGCTATCGAAACATAAACCACACATACAAAAACAACACATAACCTAAACCATAACCAAAATTTATTTTTATTACCCACAGACATTCAATATCTATAAGAGCACTGTGTTACCAGACGTCGGAAAAGCTAGCGATAGTACAAGTTTGGGAAATACCCCGGAAACCAATTAATTTTTCTCTAGGAAACGGGAAACCCTTAAGGAAAACCCGAAAGATCAATTTTATTTTTTTCCCATCCAGGGAAAACCATTTTCGACCATCATCTATAATCATCATATTTAGTGACGAAGAGTGAAAGTGAAAATTGCCTAGTTCATAGTGAAGGTGTAGAAAAAATCTGTGAATTATTTTTTTATAGTGAAAAACTAGCCAAAAAAAAAAAACTCTTTTTTGAAGATCCGTATGGACAATTTAACTTCATTGTGGAAATTAGCCAGAAATATTCCTTTATAAAGATCTGTATGGACAAGCTTTTATAACCATTACAGCAAATTGTATTTAAATGTGTTGAAAATACCCATGGTCCAAAAGTGCCAGTGTTATTAAAACTTTCATCCGATTTAATATTGTCCTTAAGAAGTGGTAAAAATTGTCTTTAAATTGAGAAAATTCATTAAAAAAAAAAACTTTTAGATCAAATTTTGTCATATCTAAAAGAAAAATAATAAATTTGGCTAAAACAAAATCAAAATTATCTAGAGTAAAATAAAACAAACAAATGAAAAAATTAAGAAAGCAGAAAAAATTCTAAAAACAAACAATAAGTCAAATATCACAAAACTTCCAAAAAATCGCAGATTTAAAATTTCAAATTTCAATTCAATTTTCTGCTCAAGATTAAATTTTAATCACTCCATGTTAGTCTGAAATCAAAGAACAAATTTATTAAACTTTAATTAATTTTGTTTTAGTGTTAAGTGAGATTCGTTTACTTATTAATTTTGCCTTAACCAATCATTTTCTTCAATCATACCAGTGTGTGTAGAGTTTCAAAAAAATTAGAGCTGACCTGAAATGCTAAAAGAAAAAAAGAATGTAAAATTAGTGCTAAATTTAACATTTTATACAAAAAGAAATATTAATACTTATCTTGCAAAAAACAAATAATCAGCACGCGAAAAAAATACTCTCATAATGTCAAACGTGACATTAGTTGAAAATTGAGGTCAAAACAAAAAGTTAAAAATAGTTTAAAAATTTACCATATCGTTTTCATCTTCAATTTTTAATATCGGTTTCGTGTTATCGATTATTTTTTTTAATCCTATTTACGATAAAATTTGAAAAGTTGATATAAAGTTAAAATTAACTTATAAACAATTATAAAAATATGGACAATTAATAAAATCAAATAGAAAATAGATTAGAAAACATGCACCATCTCAAACCTCCAAATAACATCAAACTTCATCATCATCTAGCAATGATGAAAGATCTTTCATCATTGAATTCTGGTTAATGTAAGTAATTTTAATATTTTTTCTCTCTATTTCTGTTCTTTAAAATTAATAAAGCTTTTAATCACTAGTTTCACTCAATTTAATCTCTCTTAAATTTTGATAACAGAGTTAAAACGTATTAATTTTTTTTTTTACATTTCATAACAGAGGTAAAGCTTTATGCAAACAAAGCTTAAGCTAATGTTAACATTTTGTTAACATAAATTAAACTATATTTTTATTCAATGTTAATAACTTCGTGATCAGAATATTTTGTCTATTTTACTAGTGATTTACTAAAAGCAAATGAATTTAGAATTTCAATTAAAATAAAATTAATTTTTATACCAGAAAGTGGTATCTTTGTAAATAAAAAAATTAATAACAATAAACATCATTTGCTTCTATTACATTTAAATATTTGAAATAAAAAAAACATTTTTAAACAAATTTAAAAAAAAAAAAACTATAGATTATTTGTTAGGACAATATCCTAATGAAGAAATATAGAGTATGGCCTCGAACTTGAATAATTTTCATTTTCATTGAACAATTAAAGATCGAAAAAAACATAATTTTTATTTTTAATAAAAATTATAACAAACTTGTATAAAAGGCAAAGTACCGCCTAGTTTACTTCCCCTGTTTTGTTTACAAGCTAAGCAAAATATAAAAAGGAGAGAAAAACAAAAAACGTGTATTGAATATCCACCAGAGGTGGATCTTACACATCAAACAATGTTTCAATTTATTTTTTGATCAATGGTTATAATCTTTAACTTCAAACTCATATGTATATTAGTTCTCATGTAGTGAGTAAACTAGTTCATATGAATGCTTGATGTTTGGCATGGGATTGTTACCGCTTTCAAAACGTGTTCTGATGATGGGAACCTAGAAATTTCCCGAAATAGATCTATCAACACATTCCTGAAAGGGTCAAATAATAAATTTGAAAACAAAAACTCTATAGATTATTTTTTAGGACAATATCCTAATGAAGAAATATAGAGTATGGCATCGAACTTGAATAATTTTCATTTTCATTGCACAATTAAAGGTTATTTTTAATAAAAATTATAACAAACTTATATAAAAGGCAGAGTACCGCCAAGTTCACTTCCCCTGTTTTGCTTACAAACTAAACAAAATATAAAAAGGAGAGAGAAACAAAAAAACGTGTATTGAATATCCACCAGAGGTGGATCTTGCACATCAAACAAGTTTTCAATTTATTTTTTGATCAATGGTTATAATCTTTAACTTCAAACTCATATGTATATTAGTTCTCATGTAGTGAGTAAACTAGTTCATATGAATGTTTGATGTTTGGCATGGGATTGTTACCGCTTTCAAAATGTGTTCTGATGATGTTAACCTAGAAAATTCCCGAAATAGATCAATCAACACATTCCTGAAAGAGTCATAATAATCTATAGATTATTTGTTAGACAATATCCTAATGAAGAAATATAGAGTATGGCCTCGAACTTGAATAATTTTCATTTTCATTGAACAATTAAGGGTCGAAAAACACATAATTTTTATTTTTAATAAAAATTATAACAAACTTGCAAATTTAACCAAAATATGCCCAATAACATATATATAAAGGGTGGTTAAATTGTAAGGGCCGATGTTGAATGTGAACCACACCTAATCGCCAAGTTTTTTTCCGAATTTTATTTGACATTTCTCTATTTCAGACTTACTCAATTTGAAGCATGGAGAGATACACAATCCAACAACGTGTTAAAGTTATCCAGACTTATTATGAAAATGGGCGTTCAAATCAAAATGCATATCGTGCACTTCGTGATTTTTTTGGTCAATTTGATCGTCCAAATGTGCGTACAATCGCAAAAATCGTGGAAAAATTCGAGCAAACCGGGTCTGTAGAAGATGTGAGAACACCAGTGCATGCTCGTACAGCTCGTACTGCAGAAAATATTGCTGCTGTTCGCGATAGTGTGGCTGAAGAGCCGTCCACCTCAACTGGTCGTCGTGCCCAACAATTGCACCTCTCACGCTCGGCGTTGATGAACATTATGCATAAAGACTTGCATTTACACGCTTACAAGGTGCAATTGGCTCAAGAACTAAAGCCTCTTGACCATTCCAAACGTCGTGAATGGGCAGAATGGTGGCAAGAAATGGCAACAGTGGATGATCAATTTTCGAAGAAAATCATCTTCAGTGATGAGGCATATTTTCACCTCAGTGGATTCGTCAATAAACAGAATTGCCGCATTTGGGCGAATGAGAATCCAAGAGTGATTGTCGAAAAAACCAATGCACCCACAAAGAGTGACTGTTTGGTGCGGTTTATGGGCTGGCGGCATCATCGGGCCGTATTTTTTCCAAAGTGAGACCGGTCAGGCAGTTACTGTGAATGGTGTTCGCTGTCGTGAGATGATAACGAACTTTTTATGGCCCGAATTGGAAGATATGGATGTGGACGATATGTGGTTTCAGCAGGACGGTGCACAGTGCTTTGTCCCGTAGCAAAAATCAAAAATAAAACTGTGTCTCAGATTTTGATGAAAGATACCTTAGTCGACAGATTATAAAGTAATTAAAAAAAAAAGATGTATTTTTTTTTGATTTGACTCATTTTGACGCCACCAGAGGGCGTCAAACTCGGAGAATTTTTGTATGTAAATGTTATTAAAAAAATTGTTTATTTTTATGTTTTACAAAAATAATTGCTTAAAATTCACTTTTTGAGATAACATCTTTATTTTTGCTTAAATGTTACTGAGAATATTTTCAATAAAAAAAAAATATTTTTTGTGCAAAAAAAATTTAAAATATGAGTTTTGTGTATATTTGAAATACTATATTTTTTTTTGTTCACAGGTTTTATTACGAAATTTTGATGGAATATTAAAAAAATACATGTAAAAAAAAATTTTTTTTTAATTTTTCTTAGAAAGCCTATACCTATGTGTACTATTAACATTAAAGATAAGTTGCCCTTTTTAACAAGAACTATTTTATATATTTTTTTTAAATTGTACCCTAAACCTGAGTTTTGGAACTATAAATATGGTGGTTTGCAATAATAGCTGTCACATTTTACTTTTGTTATAAAACTATTAGTTTTTTTTTTAATTTAAACAAGAAAATATATTCGATTTAGAAAAAAAAATTTTATAAGTCAATATAAAAATGTTTTATTGTTTATAGGCGTTGCAAGTTAGCTAATTTTTAGTAAAAACCCAAAAAAATTTTAAAGTTTGGTAAAATATTTAAAAAATACATGTATTCCGTATTTTTTTATTTTCTTTTCCTGGTTAGGTTTGACCTTTGTCTGTTAGAAAAAAATTTAAAAAGATGCCCTATCGGACGATAATTATGTTTTTTTGTCGTTTTTTGTAACACCTAAAATCATTATATTTGTACTAAAAATTAAGCAAACAATATCGTATCTGTTATATTTATTTATTACTTTTTTTTTGTTTTATGATATATCTGATACGTTATAAAACAAATTTTGTAATTTTGTACTCAAATATATACAAATAATTTTATAATAATCATATAATTTTTTTGATTTTTTTTTTTTTTTTTGGTTATTTTTATGTAAAATATTTATATAGTACATTTATAAATGCAATTTGTAACAATTAAATAATTCGTAATGTATAAAAAGCTACTTTAAGATACCGAAAAAGCTATAAAACACCAAAATGCATATCTTCCCGCAAAATGATTTAAATAACACTAAATTGGCTACACTAGTATTAATAAATAAACTTCAACTCTTTTCTTCTTATAACCTCTTTACCAAGGTGCATTTAAATTGTATCAAGCTCTTTTTGGAGGTTATGCATGTAAATTTTGTTTCTAAATTTTGAATAAAGAAAAAGTTGTGATGTTTGGATGAATTTTAAAGGGATTATATCGTTTTTACGAAAAAGGATATATGACAGCTAAATGAGTCCTTGCTGCGCTTGCAATGAAAAGTTCTTCATACGTAAGGAGCAATATTTCTGACCCAGCAACCAGGTTTTTTAATTTTATGACGAAAATTGTGGCTTTTATTAAAATTTTAAATTCAGGATATATGCGGGATGTAAGAGTCCTTGAACCAATTTTGTCTAATTCTTTTTTTATATCTTAGTTTAGTTTTTCTAACGTAAGGAGCCTTATTTCTAACCCAGGAATCAGGTTTTTTAATTTTATGACGAAAATAGTGGCTTTTATTAAAATTTTAAAATTCAGGATATATGTGGGATGTGCGAATCCTTGAACCGATTTTTTTCGAATTTTTTTTTTCATTTCTTATTCTGAACAAAGAAAATTGCAGAATAGCTTTTTTAATTTTTTGACGAAAATTGTGGCTTTTATTAAAATTTTTAAATTTAGGATATATTGGAGGTGTGCGAGTCCTTGCACCGATTTCGTCGAATTTTTTTTTTTTTATTTTTATTCTAAACTAAGAAAACAGGTGGATAGCTTTTTTTAATTTTGTGACGAAAATTGTGGCTTTTATTAAAAATTAGAAATTCAGGATATATAGGAGGTGTGCGAGTCCTTGCCCCGATTTTTTCCAATTTTTTTTTATTGTTACTTTGACAAAAAAAAAATAGCAGGACAACGTTTTTCAATTTTAAGATCAAAATTGTGGCTTTAACTCTATTTTTTTAAATCAGGATGTATGGGAGGTGTACGAGTCCTTGCACCGATTTCGTCCAAAAATTTAATTTTTTTCACTTTTATGAAAAAAAATAGAATGCCAAATATTCAGAATTTTTTGAATAAAATTGTGGCATTTAGTCAAATTTTTCAGTTCAGGATGTATGGGAGGTGTTCGAGTCCTTGAACCGATTTTGTCCAAAATTTTTTTTTTTTCTAATTTTGGAATAAGAAAATAGCATGCCAAGTTTTATTTATATACAATAACTCCTTCTATTTTTGCACCCTGCTTATATGGGAACAAAGCACTGTGCGGTGCCACTTGCCACACAGCTAACGAAACAATGGCTCTTTTGCGCAACAAATTCAATGGCCGTGTTATCTCACGTAATGGCGATGTCAATTGGCCGCCAAGATCATGTGATTTGACACCGTTGGACTTTTTTCTTTGGGGTTATTTGAAAGAAAAGGTGTACGTCGATAAGCCAGCAACAATTCAAGAGCTAAAGGATGAGATAATTCGGCACATTAACGGCATAGAACCTCCATTATGCCTCAGCGTCATCGAAAATTTGGACCATCGGATGGAGGTGTGCCGCCGTGGTCGCGGAGCCCATTTGGCCGTAATTGAGTAATACCAATATATCATAATAAAATAAAATTACAATAATTTCCTAAATAGTTTGTGTTTTATTCAAAATCAACATCGGCCCTTGAAATTTAACCACCCTTCAGTACACCAAAAGTCTTGATTACATGATACTTCACGTTTCCAAAGTACCGTTTTTTTTTTGTTCACATACTCAGTACTCATCAATATCTAGTGGGAGATTATGTGATCGCATTAGTTATTGAGTTATTAGTTTGTGATATTTTCAAAACGCCTGAATATGTACGGTAAGTAAAATTTTGTACATTTACAAGTGCTTAAATAATATATTTTGTTTGAATTTATATTTATGAAGAGTAGCTTGACTGTTAATGCGTGAACGTTTTATTATTGTGTTTTAGTTTTGTTGTTGTGACACCTCAAAGTTTGGTTACCTATATGTAGGACACTGGGAATATAATGTATAATAAAAAATAAAATGCATTTTCTATAGGGGATATTCTCTTCATTAGGCTTTGGCGTTGATAGAGGACATACAGTGGTGTTCAAAACATTTACAACTGAAATCATGGTTTAGGTAATTATAATGTTTTTGATCAAAAAGATTTGTGGTATAAGTTTTTGGTTCTTTTTTATTAAATTCAGTTATAGAATATTATTTTTCAAATACAAACAAATTATTCACAACTTCTCAAAAATAAAAAAAAAGTAATATTAACAAAATAAGTTGATAGTGCAGTGTTCAAAACATTTGCAACTCTTAAAGTAATGGTTTTAATGCTCCGTATTTTGTAGCGTAGTCATTATTTTTTATAAATTCTGAACAATTCTTAGCCATTGAGGCATTGAGCTTTTTAATACAATCGTCAGAAATTTCATTCCACTGCTTCTCCAACTCGACGAAAAGTTCATCACCACTTCGGAATACTTTATTGCCGATATTCCGATTTACATTCTTCCACATGTTCTCAATCGGGTTGAGATCGGAAGATTGAGCCGGCCACGACATGATATTAATTTAATTTTCCTGCAGCCAAACTTTTACAACCCCCGCAGTGTGTTTATGGTCGTTGTCTTGCTGGAAGGTCCATGATAATGGCATTTCCCATTCAGCATACGGAAGCATAACTTAACTCAAAAGATCTCTATAGATTGTGGCCGTCATTGTGCTAACAATGCGGTGAATTGGGCCAATCCCATTTCCTGAAAAACACCCCCACACCATAATGTTTCCACCTCCGTGCTTCACTGTGGCGGTTGTGTATCTGGGACTAAACTTTTCGCCTCGTGGTTTTCGAACATTGGCTCTTCCATCTGCTCCCCGGATGTTGAATTTAGACTCATCTGACCACAATACATTTTTCCATTGCAGTTGAGTCCAGTTCAAATGGGTGCGTGCAAAGGCAAGCCAAGCTTTTCGGATTTTTTTCGACACAAACTGTTTTTTTGTACATCTATAACTTTTACGACCATATTCTCGGGCTCTTCTTTGAATGGTGGGAAGACTGGCATCTATTAAAAGTTCAGTTTTAGCTTCTCTGGGAACTGCTTTGGGATATTTCGCAAAAAGATTCTTGATTTTCCGATCTTCTCTTGCAGTTGTAATACGAGGTCTTACACCTTTATGAGTTGTGTGGATGTTACCACTATTAACAAAGCGGCAAATCGTTGATTTTGGAATGGATTACTTTATAGAAATTTCTTTCTGCGAAAGTCCGTTTTGAAAATCATATAAAACTTTTGATTTAAAATCAGAGTTGTATTTATTTTCTACCATTTTTTACAAAAAATATTCTTACGATGTTTATGCTTCCAACATCTTATTACAACTATTAAAAACAATAGTTATAATAAATTTGTTTCACAAATGTAACGGCCTGAATCTCATATTAAAAAGGAATGCGATTACCGTTATATCCTAGCATTTGTTAGTATAAATTGTTTCGTTAAGAGTAAGAATAATGAGAGTTGCAAATGTTTTGAACACCTGCATTTTGAATACATCTATTATTATTAATTTTTTTGTTGTTTTAATTTAACGGAATTAATTTTTTTTATTTGTTTAACATAAAACAATGTATGAAGAATATGTAAAAAATAAATTTTAGTAACTAAGTGTGATTTGAAGAAAATAAATCAATGAAAACAACAAATGCGATCTCAGTTCCAAATGTTTTGACCACTACTGTATATATGGATTATATAGCTATATTCCCACCCAATAATGCATGTGGGGATATCACAGACGAAGATTCCGGCGATGAAGAATTCGTCAATATAAATAATTTACCGTCTTCGCTAATGCAAAATGAGGTAGAAATTGTAAACAAAATAAATTTTCTTAGTACAGTGTTATATTAACGTGATATAGACAGTCGCAATTTATTTTTAGTTAATATGAATTTGACAAATTTAATTTAGAAATGTTGAGGTTAAGAAAAATAATAAACGTGTTTCTCTAAAAATTATAAACACTATTAACACTAAAATGCTTTGTTGGATTGATTTTGCTTAGTGGATGCGTTCCTCTGTCTAGAAGAAGAATGTATTGGGAACGCTCGAAAGACTTCAATAACGCCCAAGCGATAGGGAGACACAAAATTGTGTGGATATGGCGGTACATAATGCCTGTCTGATTCACAAGCATAATGGAAGAACTATGGATCATTTGTCTCTTAGGAGAAGTATCGCCAGTACTCTACATGTTCAAAATAAAAAAAGTTACGGTTTACCAAAGGGTCATCCATCGCTAAGCCTAAATAATGAATCGCGTTATGATCGATTGTACCATTGGGAGATATGGAGCCTGTCATCAAAAAACCTTAACTAGCTGACGAAAATGTGACATAGGATTACATGTAAAATATTTTGTATCGTATCACTCCCAGTGCGTCATGTGCCCAATGTTCTATATAATAATATAATGTTCTTTTTTCAATAGATTTTTAAAAACCTATAATTGCACTGTTCAGTCTTTGATTGACCGTGATCATAAACAGACGTATTGTGTGCAAACATTTTTTTTTCAAATAACAAAAACAAAACATTATTAGTGTTGTGTTAAAATAAAAACAAAGGGATTAGTAAATTCCACTATTTAATTTTACAATAACAAAATAAAGCGTTTACGTGATAATGAAGATGTTAATGCATCAAATAGGCATAACATAATGAATAATAAAAAAATAAAACCGAATAACAACAACGTTGTTAATAACACTAATTTCTTTCAACCTCTTCAAACAGTTGATGATGAAGATAATGATGAAATTATAGTGCCTAGAACAATTAAAGTTCATATTCCACCAATAACTATTTTAAAGTGTAAAATAGTCCAAATTCAAGACTTCTGTAATAAGTTAAAAATTAATGATTATTCAATAAGAAAAATATCCATTGGACTTAAACTATTTTGTAATAGTAAAGAAGACTTTAATACAGTATGTCAAAATTTAGAATCTAAATTTGAATTTTTTACTTACGGCGCAAAAGATGAAAAACCGTACAAAGCTATTTTACTTGGTCTAGAAAAGTCCGACCCTTTAATAATAAAAATAAATTAAATAGTAAGGGACTAATATGTCAAAATGTAAAACTAGTTACTAGAGCAACAGGAACTAATAATGAGCAATGTATTTACATTGTATATTTTCAAAAGAAATCTATAACTGTCAAGGAGTTACGGCAAAATCACTCCGTAATTGATTACATAAAAGTCAAATGGGACTATCAAAAACGTAATATCTCCAAAATAACCCAGTGTCACAACTGTCAAATGCTTGGACATGGATCCAGTCGTTGCAAGGTTAAAACATTTTGTGCTAATTGTGCTGGTTCTCACCAAACTTCAGAATGTAAGTCTGATGAAATATTATGTGCCAATTGTAAAGGCAACCACAAATCTCTTTCACCCGAGTGCCCTAGTAGATTAAGATTCCAACAACTTAGACAAAGAGCACAACCCAGGGATTTTCGTGCCAATCGTCAACAACACTACAATGTTAGCAATGTCCACAATAACAACCGGAACTACAACACAGACTTTCCGAATGTGCTGAATCAAAGCAGCGCCCCTAATAATAGTGATTGGAATCAACAACGCAACATCAATAACAATAATAACAATTTATTTTCTCTTGATGAAATTAAAAATCTTACTATGGAGTTGATTTCCAAACTTAAAAATTGTAAGAGCAAGGAAGATCAATTCGAAGTAATTACGTCACTTGCTTGCAAATTTCTTTATCAATGATTTCTAACATAAGTATATCATCATGGAACGCCAGAGGCATTCGTAATAAAAAAGAAGAACTCTTTAATTTCTTATCGCAGAATAAAATCGATATTTGTCTTATTTCTGAAACGTGGTTAAACAAAACTATCTCTATTAAACATAGTGATTTTTATTGCTATAGAAGCGATCGTGAAACTAGTAGAGGGGGTGGTGTTGCAGTACTAGTTAGGAAAAATATAGAACACATATTGATACCACCATTACAAACTTCTCTCATTGAAAATATTGGGGTCAAAATTCGTATGTCCAACGGTAATTTTATAAGCATATATTCCTGTTATTTTCCCGGTGGGTCTGCTGGCATAAACAATGTTAAAAAAGAACAATTCAAATCGGATCTTCTCAAACTAACGAGGGCAAATGAAATGTTTTTACTCGGTGGTGATTTTAATAGCAGACACAGCTTATGGGGTTGCCAAAGATTAAATTGTTGGGGAAATTTGCTCTACGAAAAAATAGACCCTGAAAATTTCCAAATTCTTTTTCCAAGTGACCATACTTATATCCCTTCAGATCCACGGAGACAACCCTCTACACTTGATCTCTTTATAACGAATATCGCCGATAGGCTCTCATCTGTCACAGCATTGAATGATCTATGCTCTGATCATCTTCCTATAAAATTAACTATAACACACGAATTCAAAACTGTGCAAAGAACATATTTTGACTTTAATAGGGCGAATTGGACTAGATATTCAGCATATATTAAAAGAAACTTGAGAAATTCAAATGATGATACTAATATCAATTGCGAAAAAATTGAT
Source organism: Delia radicum (assembly GCA_021234595.1). Taxonomy (NCBI): domain Eukaryota; kingdom Metazoa; phylum Arthropoda; class Insecta; order Diptera; family Anthomyiidae; genus Delia; species Delia radicum. Next base: position 180,867,817 of record CM037851.1, on the reverse strand, counting down.
ACGTTGATATCATCATTTAACGATACTGTTCAAGCTGCAATAAACCATAGTGTGCCCCGCAGAATAATAAAACCCAAATCTTCAACTCTACCACAACACATAAAGTATATGATCCAAATAAGAAATGTATTCAGAAGAAATTGGAAACGTTTTCGGGACACATCTGATCTTGTAAGTACAAAACAATATAACTGTCGTATATCGGAAGAAATAAAGAAATGGAAAAATAATTCATGGAACAATAAACTTTCTTTACTAGAAAGGGGATCTTCTCCATTCTGGAATATTTCAAAAATTTTAAAGAAAAATTCCAATAACATTCCGGTCTTAAAACATAACAACATCATTTACCACACTCAGCGAGATAAATGTGAGATTCTGGGACAAATTTTTAGCGAAAACCACTCAATATCATCAAACCTCAGTGATTCAACAACTACTTCGCTAGTTAATATTGCAGTTGACAATCTAGCACTTATTGAATCTTCCCCTCGTAATAATATTTCCGTGTCTATGGATAAAGTCAAAATTATCATAAAACAATTAAAAAATAAAAAATCTCCTGGGTTAGACGGAATAAATAATAAATGTCTAAAGGCATTACCTAATAATGGTCTAAAATATATTACTGATATTTTTAACTTATGTCTTCGCCTAAGCTATTTCCCCAAAATATGGAAACACTCCAAAGTTATACCAGTAAGGAAATCTAACAAACCTGCCGATTGTCCTCGATCCTACAGGCCGATTAGTCTTTTATCGTCCTTAAGTAAAATACTAGAGAAAATGATTAAAGAACAACTTACAATTTTTATAGACTCTCGCAATATTCTGCCATCTGAACAATTTGGTTTTCGTAAAGAACACAACACAGTACAGCCACTCGTTCGAATAAGGAACTTAGTAACCTCAAATTTTAATAATGGGATATCTACTGGTATGGTACTGATGGATATAAAAGCTGCGTTCGACTCAGTCTGGCACAACGGTTTAATTTTTAAAATGATCAATTATAATTTTCCAATACAGTTGATTAAATTGATTCATAGTTTTCTTTCAAATCGTATTTTTGAAGTTCACATTGGACATGAACATTCTACCCAGTCAGAAATTCATGCAGGATGCCCACAGGGTTCGTGTATTTCTCCAATACTATATAATATATTTACCGCAGATTTCCCCATATTAAATGGGTGTGCAATATCCATATTTGCTGACGATACGGCGATTCTCAGTTCAGGTATTTTAGCGGCTGATATTCGTACCAACCTCCAAAATGCATTAGCAGAAGTCTATGATTACTTTACAAAATGGAATATCGTAGTCAATACGCAGAAGACCCAAGCAATCTATTTTTCCAGACGTCGTAAACCAAGTTACCTGCCTCAACAACCTATTTTGTGTAACAACAACTCAATTGCCTGGTCCAACAAAGTAAAATACTTAGGCGTGATCTTGGATCCCAAATTCAAATTTAAAGATCATGTTCCCTACGTTATAGATAAAATTAATAAAATAATTAGACTACTGTATCCCTTAATAAACAGAAACTCTAAACTCAGCATAACAAATAAAACTCTCATATTTAAATCAGTTTCTCATGCAATAATGTTTTATGCTGCTCCATTGTGGTCTACTGCTGCACAGTGTCATATTAAAAAATTACAGATAGCCCAAAATAAACTGTTAAAAATGATTCATAACTTGCCTTGGCATTATTCTACTCAACGGCTACACTTCCTTGCTAACGTCGAACTCGTCAACACTCGCATCCACAGGCTTACTACGAATTTCAATAACAGATGTCGTGACTCTGAGTTTAACCATATCAATGAGCTGAGCTCAACGTAATTTTATTCTCTAACCTTAAGTCTTCTTTTATAAAAATCAAAAAAAAATTTCAGAAAGGTTTTTGTAAATTTTTCCTCCTTCAAATAATGTTAAACTTAAATGCAAATAAATTATACAATATTGTTATTAAATTATTAAGTAGAAAAGGAAAATAGTCCTAAACTCTTAAAACTTTGTTAAATTAGTTATACTTAAATGCTAAATAAAGAATACCATTGAACCATTGAATAATTGCACTGTTTTTTATTTCTCATTTACTTCCAAAATAATATTAAAGTACTTTTAAAATGATTATGCTCAAGCAATGGGCATATCTGGGTTAAGATTAACGGATTGTTTTTATTTATGAATTCGCCGCGACATTTAATGAGTACATAATTTAAATGAATTAAATCTTCGTTTCTTTAAAATTTTTAAAATATATAGCTTTTTTCCAAAGTCGTGGTATCAAATTTTAGTGAAGAAAAAAAATTTTTTTGTTTAATATATTAAATATAAAAAAAATGAATGTGGTTATTATTTTTATTATCATTTTTTAAAACTAATTATTTTTTTTTTTTTTTTTTTTATTTAAATTTATTTTCATCGGGATAAACATTAATTGCGTTTATAGTAATTAAATGTGCTAAAGTCCCAAAACTTATTTAACAAATTGTGAAAAGCAATCTGATGTAGGCGTGTCCCTATCCGGATTTCATTCCTGCCTAAGGAAATCTTCAGGGGACTTTGTTATTAGAATTTCTAGAGATATTTGTTATGTTAAATCACAAACTCAATGAGAATTTCTTGTCCTCGTCTAGGAGCGAGATTCAAAATTTAAAATATCAAAGAAAAAACACAAACAACAACAAAAAATTGTCACAATTGGCTTTGTCATCTTCCAAATACTACTCTGTTTTTTTGACAGACCTAGCAATGGAAAATCATATGTTTTCTATTAGTGTCAGTTACATTTAAATTTGCACAAGCACCTGCATATTTGTTATTTAAATTGATTTTCATCGGGATAAACATTAATTGCATTTATAGTAATTAAATGTGCTAAAGTCCCAAAACTTATTTAACAAATTGTGAAAAGCAATCTGATGTAGGCGTGTCCCTATCCGGATTTCATTCCTGCCTAAGGAAATCGTCAGGGGACTTTGTTATTAGAATTTCTAGAGATATTTGTTATGTTAAATCGGAAACTCAATGAGAATTTCTTGTCCTCGTCTAGGAGCGAGATTCAAAATTTAAAATATCAAAGAAAAAACACAAACAACAACAAAAAATTGTCACAATTGGCTTTGTCATCTTCCAAATACTACTCTGTTTTTTTGACAGACCTAACAATGGAAAATCATATGTTTTCTATTAGTGTCAGTTACATTTAAATTTGCACAAGCACCTGCATATTTGTTATTTAAATTGATTTTCATCGGGATAAACATTAATTGCATTTATAGTAATTAAATGTGCTAAAGTCCCAAAACTTATTTAACAAATTGTGAAAAGCAATCTGATGTAGGCGTGTCCCTATCCGGATTTCATTCCTGCCTAAGGAAATCGTCAGGGGACTTTGTTATTAGAATTTCTAGAGATATTTGTTATGTTAAATCGGAAACTCAATGAGAATTTCTTGTCCTCGTCTAGGAGCGAGATTCAAAATTTAAAATATCAAAGAAAAAACACAAACAACAACAAAAAATTGTCACAATTGGCTTTGTCACCTTCCAAATACTACTCTGTTTTTTTGACAGACCTAGCAATGTAGTGACGTTTATTCAAGTAAATCAACAATAGAAAATCATATGTTTTCTATTAGTGTCAGTTACATTTAAATTTGCACAAGCACCTGCATATTTGTTATTTAAATTTATTTTCATCGGGATAAACATTAATTGCATTTATATTAATTAAATGTGCTAAAGTCCCAAAATTTATTTAACAAATTGTGAAAAGCAATCTGATTAAATTATGGAAAAATTAAAAATAGCATAACAAACGGGTATAGTAAATTCACATGTTTAGTAAGAACGCGGGTTCAAATATCGTCGGGACTTAAATACATACTAAATTTTTTTTTGCATTTCTTTAAAAATTTCGGTTTTGTTAGTTTTTCTGTTATTGCTGATTTATTTAATAAAACGGTTGACCAAAATTATTTTAATTATGATTTAAATTTGCACAAGTTAATCGCGTTTATATTTTTTTTATTATTTATTTTATATTCTATTTTTAAATTATATAATTTTTACACACTGGTATCCGAACGATATACATGCCATTACATTTTGTTTCAGCAATTTTTTTTTATCTTTGCACACATCGTCATTACATATTGAATTTTTTTTTATTGCATTAATTAGATAATTTTTCGTCGATTGATGATTGATTTTTTTTTTTAATTTTGGCTAATTATTGCTTTGATTAATTTACATTAAATTAATTTATTTTTTTTTTCCATTTGAATTTTTAATTATGACAAAATTTTCCATTGAATCTCACTTTTTAATATTTATTTTTAAATAGTTTTATTTAGAATATAATAACATTAGTTATGGTTCTTATTAATTTATTTTTCAATAAAATGTTTGAATTAACTATGAAATTCAAAACTTTAGTGTTCTAATTTCTCGCAAATTGTTCGGATATGGTAAACTTATGGGATCATGTACAATAATTTAAGCTTTCCTTACATGATCAAGGTTGAGAGGGGTAATATGTGTCAACATCAACACACATCCGGTTGATAAAAGGTGTTACTTGTCCTTCTGGATGTCCTTTACTTTTCCTTTTTCCCTCTATCTATTTTATTCCTCCTCCTCCCTAAAGCACGCACACATTTAAAATAAACTTAATGTCATATGTACCAGTATACTGTAAGCTATAGTAGCTAATGACTCCCCCCGATTACACTCTAAAAAATTATTGTAAATTTACTACTATAAAACGAGTAAAGTTTCATGTATTATTACGCAAATTCGGTAAATTTATACATAAAAATGCGTAAATTTGCGCACACTTTTATATACAGTATTTTTACCAATTATGTGTTTACAATTAAGCACATTATGCCTAAAAGTAGTATTCTTTTCTTAAATAAACTTTTTACGCACAAAGTTTGTAAATATACTAACTTATAATAGTAATAAATATTTTGACACTTTTAAATTGAAAAAAAAAAAATTAAACAAATCAAAAAAAGGCAAAAAAATCTAAAAAATCTAAAAAATTTATTTTATTGAGAATTTTAATGAAAAAAAATGTATAACTGCTGTATTTGTGATAGTGTTTAGTTTACTTCCAAGTGTTTGCAGCCTATTTGTGGAAAAATATTCTCAAATTATAATATATGTACAGAGCTTTAAAGAAAAAAATTCTTCATTCGATATCGCCAATGTTGAAAAAAATTTCCAAAATTGAAAAAATCTTTAAAATATAAAAATATCTCCAAATTTGAAAAAAAAAACGCTAAAAATTAAAGAAAATCGCCAAAAATGAAAAAAATTGCCAATATTTAAAAAAAATCGCAAAAAATTAGAAAAATCCCTAAAATTAAAAGAAGTGCAAAAATTAAAAAAAAAAATCGTTCAAATTGAAAAAATCGCCAAAAATTAAAAATAAAAAATTGCAAAAGAAAAAAAAAAATGGCCAAAAATGGAAAAAATGTTCAAATTGGAAAGAAAGCTTAAATTGTAAAAACGAAAAATATTGCCGAGAAACTTAAAATGGTTGTAAATGTATCTTTATTAGTTTTCGAAACTTAGGCGATGTTCCAAATAAATTCTCTTTTTGCGTTGCGATGCTTTGTTTTCGAGAAAAACGCGATCTAAGAACCTAGCCAATCAGGTCGAAATTTAGAACCGGTATTGGGGTTGAGTTTTGAACACCGGTGCAAACATTTTTCCAGTAGCTCTTTTATTTTTCGAGTTTTGGACGGTTTTTATTTAGTCAATTTTGAAACGGTACATATTTCGAAAACTAATGGAGCTGGCGGAAAAATGTTCAAAACTCAACCCCATTACCCCTACAACGATCCTAAGTTTAGATTTGATTGGCTGGATTCGTTAATCGCGTTTTTCTCGAAATGTAAGCATCGCAGATAAAAAAGAATATTTATTTGAAACATCGCCTATGTTTCAAAAACTAACAGAGATAAATAAATGACACGGACAACTTTTTCCAATTTGAGCTATTTTTTTTTATCAATTATGGTGGTTTTTTAAATTTTGGGAATTTTTTGCTTTTGCCGTATTTAAATTTTGGAGTTTTTTTCAATTTGGCGATATTTTTTATTTTTGGCGATTTTTTTTAATTTTGGCGATTTTTCAATTTTGGCAAATTTTAGTGATTTTTTTTTTTAATATTGGAGATTTTTTTAATTTTGTAGATTTTTCAATTTAAGTGATTTTTTACATTTTTGGCGTTTTCCAGTTTCGCCGATTTTGGCAAATTGTAAATCGATTGAGTAAAAAATAGATTGAATTCCCAATTATTAAATTCACCATGATTAAGTTCCCAACGATTGACTTCCCAACGATTGAGTTCCCAGTAATTGAATTCAATAATTGATAATATCGAATGAGCTAAATTGATCGAATTCCCCACTAGTGAATTCCAAAGAATGAATTCTCTGCAATTGATTAAGAAATCATTCGATTTAAAAAAATCCGATTTGATTTTTTCAAAATAGAATTCAATCTTTGATGCTCTGTATATGTACAACCACTTACATACAAATATTTATTATTAAGTTTTTATTATACAAAATATTAATAAAACCCTTTCTAAAAATTAAATTTTTGTTTTATTTGAAAAATTTTTTGGGCTGTTATGCTTTCTTACCGCAAGGTAAAGATACGCCTTTTTAGGGGGTTTTTACGCATATAAAAATGTATTTTTACGCATTTTATTCGTATATTTGCAAGTAAAGCATGTTTTTTTTTACCCAAAAATTCGGTAAAATTATTGCATAGTACATTTACGCACTTTTTGTTGACCAACTTACACGTAATGTGTGTTTTTTTTTCATTTACACACATAGAGTAAATTTACCCAACTTATAGTAGGAGTATAGTTTCCTACTATAAGTTGGGTAAATTTCAACAGAATTTAATTAGAGTGTACAGACGAGCTAGAGTCGGAACTGAGTGGCGTGCTGCTGCTAGACAAGCTTGTACAAACCCTTAGCTTAATTTCTTTTCAAAAAAACTTCGTTATATGCTACAAGCCAAGAAAAAGTACTAAACGGAAGTCGCCTAACCTCATTCGACTGCCGCTATCCGTCTAACGGGTACTCGCCCGATGGGAGACTGGAGACTACAGCACGGGTTGCCAGTTGTTCTTGTTTTATATTCAAATTTGTTATATTAAACTTTTATAAAAATCAATAAAATGTATGTATGCATTTGGGTTGAAAAGTATATCACAACAATTGTGCATATTCGAAAAATTCCTTAACACCCAAAATCTGTTGATTTAAAAAATTTTACCAAATACTTTATATCAGTCTTTTCATCTTATAATTATTATCCTTCCTCTAACGAAAAAAATAAAATAACACATTAAATAACGCAAATATTTTAAGATGTTGTTATTGTCAATCCAAAAAGTAAATTGAATATCCTCACCCACACACATATTCACAAAAATGTCAAATCCGTTTTCTAATATCAACATGAAAATTGTTTATATCCGTTTGAACATTATTTCATTCGTTCAGTCATTTATTCAATTCACTTTTCTTTTCCAAAAATTTTTTTTTTTCGTTATTTCATTCATGTTGACTCTTATGCTTATCTTTGTGCACTTATCTTCCTTTTAATGTTTAACATTATTTTCCATCTCCGTAGCAGTTGATAATGTTAAAAATAGCAAGAGCAAGCAACCGAGCTAATGGTTGTGGTAAAAGTAGACTAGAATTGTAGTAGCAGTTGTAACTTTGATAGCTGTGGCAGTAGAACGAGTTTACATTTTAAAGAGACGATGATATGTTGTACGTTGTCGTTATTTGATGCCACAAATGAAATTAAACGCTAGCCGCAGTTTCAATGTCTTACGTCGGTGACAATGTCAAATTTAAATGACGTGCGAAACAAGAATTTAATTTTCTACACTAGTATGTCTACAGAAGACAACGTATATAAAGTAACAAAAAGCAAATGTATTATTTTATATTTATTTTTAATTTTTTTTTTTGTCAACATATCTAATTCGTTTTTATTTGAATAAAACCTAAATATTTGCCAAAAATTTGTAAATCTGACGACGAAATATTATATGTTTCTTTAACACAAGAGAATTTCACTAAACAATTTTATTTAATTATAATTATAAAAGAGCTCTATTGAGATTCTAATGTATTTTGTTTGAATAAAAATGTGCCACCATGTATTTGGGTTTTTTTTATTTTTTTTGTTACACTTTGAGTCGTAACGTCGATTATACGTCATCGTCATCATCATTTTTATTATCAACATTATACTTAGTCAACAGTATCAGCAGCAGCATCCTTATTTCATTTTTAACTTTGTTGTTAGTGTTGTTGTCAATAATAATACAATGTTGTTTTTGTTGTTAGTATTATTGCCTGACACTATTACTGCTGGCTGCCACAACATTTAGCTTGGGCTAAAGTTGTCGTTTTTGTTTCTGTTGATATTGGGATACAAGCTGATATTTAGTACTAGTCCTTTTATTCAGTTCTTTTTTTTTTAATTTTTGGCAAATTGACAAATTTCAAAAACAACAGCAATATCGAAAATAATGCCGCTGTAAAAGTTTATACGCACATACCACACTAACAATTGTTACTTGATCTTTGTTTTTATGTATGAGTTAATGCGCAAGTAGAGTGTAACCAACTATTTTAATTTTTTTTTAAATAAATCTACGAAAATCTTTCCCTACAAATCCCTTGTCGGTCTACATGTGCACGTGAAAAAAATAAAGGAAGCGCAAATGAAGAAAAATTGCAATGTTCCCTTTTCAAAAATTAACGCTTCAACTAAAAGGTCCCAGTAGACTAGTTGGTAGCGTGCTAGCATATTAGTGCAGCGGTCATAAGTTCGATTCCCACCTGAGTCTCTTATCTGTTTAGCTAGTGCTCGGTTAGGGTAGTAGTATATAATTTGTATTTTTATTATTATTAATAAATAAAATAAAAATAAAACGTAATTTACGCACAAAAGTTAATCTACATTTACTGCTATAAAATAAGTAAAATTTTGTATAAAATAGCATAAAATGAGTAAATATGCACCCAAAATGTTTAAATAATTAAGTTACACATTTATGTCTGAAAAAAATAACACAAATTATAGTAATCTGCATATTGGGCTACATGTTTTAACCCTTTGTAGCCCATGAACTTAAAAATAATTTTTTTTTTGGTACGGGAAAGGTTAAGGTAAATAAAAAAAAAAACGTATTACTTAGAAATTAAAAAATATCCTTTATTATTATTTATCTGACATTTTAGGGATTGTGACATTACTGTTACATAACATAAAAATATCATTTTTTATGTAAAATTATGCATTGTATACAATAAGTAAAAAATAAAATTCACAGGTTTTCATAAAAACAACGCAATTTTTTGCACTTTTTGTATTTTTTTATAAAATTTTAAATTTACACGTGTTCAAACTTGTCACTATTCGTATTATGCTAACTTCAAACTGACGGAAGTCCAAAAATTACGCCATCTATGATATTTTTTTTTTGTACTGATTTGATCAGTGGTATGTCACAGTTGGGTGAAACAAATTTGAGCGAGCTAAATAAATTCAGTATGTATTATTTCGGGGTTTTTGCGGTTTGATACAGTAATGTTACATGAGGTTATAAAGGGTTAAAGTATTAAACATTTTTATCTACAAACAATAGTAAAAATACCCAAAAATTATAGTAATTTTCATGCTGGGAAACATGTTTATATATTTAAAAACATTTTTACCTACAAACAGAAGTAATATTGAAAAGAGAAAATAAAAACAGAAAAATAATTATTTTTTTTTTTGTATATTGAAAACAACCAACATATTTTAGAGGTTTTTTTTTTTTGTAATTATAATTAGAAAATTCATAAAAAATAAGCTGAATCACAAATTAACTTTCAATTTACCAACAATAATTAGAAAATTCATAAAAAATAAGCTGAATCACAAATTAACTTTCAATTTACCAACAAATTTTGTTTAAAAGAGGAGCTTATACTGCACTCTAATTTAATTCTATTAAATTTTATCCAACTTATAGTAGCAATTATAAATTATCAGTTGCTTTATTAGTTTATTAAGTTAGCTAATTTAATTTCAGTAGTTTAAATCTGAATATTTATTTATTATGCAATATTATTATTAAATTGGCAATTTAATTTTTAAGCTCAACTTTGATTAATAAAATGAAGCCATTTTTTTTAAACAAAAAACTGCTAAAAATAAATTAAAAATTATTAAAAAAATAAATCTGATTTCAACAAAAGGGCTAATTTATGAAAACAAAAAATTTTGAAAAGAAACAAAAAATGCCATAGTCCCCACCTTTCAATAGATAATAAAAACTATTTTCTGTGAGCAATTTGTCCACATAAATTCAAATAAATCTATTAACTAAATAAGAATTATAAGCATAAAAAATTCATTTGGTATGAAAATAACACCGTTTCAAGGCCTTTTCATAAGGTATATGATATTGGTGGCTTTTTAATCTAATGAATCGATTTTTAATCAAATTTATATACATAGAAAGTATAAAGGTATACAATATTGAGCAATTTTGAATGCAATCAATTGATTTTTAATAAAATGTTTATACAAATATAATAAAAATCATAATTCAATTAAATTTAAATATATATGCAAATGTAATGGAAAATAATTAATTAAAAGATCTATCAACTTTTAATTGAATGAGTACTTTTTATTGCTGGTGGAATTTTAGCAACAAAATTAATTGAATCGGCAGTTTTGGTGATTGAAATAATGTGGAAAAATTAAAATTTATTTTAAAAAAAGTAGAAAATGCTATTTTCAATACCAATCGTGATTTATTTAAGTTAATTTGTCAATAAAAATTATATTTGATGCAGATGCAATTTTTGGATGCATTTTGCAAAATTCAGCCAAAAATTGGATTAACATCAGAAATGCATTTTTTCGACAGAAATACATAACAAAATTACTGTTTTATTTATTAAGAATGTAGTGTAAGCTTTAAACTGTTTAAAAACCGGCTCAATATATATAAATTACAAATTACACAGGTCAACAGCAAAAAAAGGCTTGACTAACCACTATATAGATTTGATGCATCATGGCTGCCTAAGTACAAAAATGGTAAAATTTTTCAATTCTATGGATAATTTTTTTTTTAAAAATTTTTTAAGTAAAATTGAATATATTTTGAGACATTTCTCCACTTATGTTGTCATAACTCAAAAACAACTAGTCCGATTTTGCCAAATTAAATTTACAAAAATTAAGGTTTACAATATCTTTAAAGAACGTGTACAAATTTTTTTAATGCGATCAATAGTTTCAAAGTTATGAAACAAATTGTTAGCAAAAAAAAAAAAATGCTAAAAAAAAAAAATTTGAAAAACAAAAATCTGGAAAAAATCGAAAACTGCAAAAAATATTACTTTTTATTTTTTTGTAGTAAAGCTACATATCATGCGAATTAAACTAGATATGGATCATAAAAATCGATGCATGCTTTACATTTTTATTTACAATTAATTGAAGGTATCGCATATTTACAAGCCCTGTAGAAAATTGTACCTACTATATAATGAAAATGCAGAACATAAAAACTCAGGTGCATTTTACGACACGCATTTTGGCAAAACCCCTTTGGGAAAAACCTCTATGACATTTTTATGATTCTAATAATTAAAAAAAAATAAGTAATAAACAAAAGATTGTTTAGTTTTTACGATTGCGGTAGGATAGTAATAAAACGCTCATAAATGTGCGTGTACGCTGAAGTGCTCTTATTTTCCGTTAGCTACCTGTAACGGATGATTTTTTTTTTTTATAAAAGTCCTTAATGTTTTTTAGGATTCTTGGGAATAACAAAAAATTTGCAGCACACACAAACTGTATCCACACAAAGGGTTATCCCAAATTATAGTATCAGTATTTATAAGATCTCCTTGACCCTTTTTATTTCATTCAAGAAGTGTTTGCGATAACGCAAACATCATTTAATACCTACACAAAAATTAGAGTCATACAGCTTAGAAGTTAAAAACAATTTTCAAATATTAATAAAAATGAGCCAGAAAGCCAGAACATTTTTGTGTAAAAACGATCCAGATTTATTTTGTTATGTGTGCGGCCAATATATCACCGGGAAAAAAACGGAAGTGCTTCTTAACTTCATTGCAAAAGTCATATCAAGATTGCTATAATATCTATCCGCACAATTTGAACCAGCATTGGACACCGAGTACTATATGCATTCCATGTCGATTGAATTTATCTATGAAGTCTTCTAACGTAAAGTAAGTATAAATTAATAGATTTGGAATATTTTATAATTACAATATTTCTTAATTAAAATTTGAATTCTTCATATTCCTGATTTCATTTTTTTTTTCCATTTTACAGACGACACTTGGAAATTTTGAAGCCTATGCTATGGAGAGAAACAGCGAACCACGCATCCGAGTGTTATTTTTGTTTAAGTACAAAAAGCGGTTTTGGAAAACATATGCGATGGTCTTACCCCACGAGGTCTGCTGATGGGTTTACACTTGCAGTTCTACATTCACAAGAAATAGAATATGCTCAAGATCGGGGTGCAAGCTGTAGTCATGTGCTTTCATCTTCACCAGGACACTCAACCTCAAGTATGTCTTACCAATCAGATATGTCAGATCCAGCACTACCATCTACAGCTGAAAATGACGAGTTCATCCCACACAAACTTTTCTCGCCGAGACCATGGAATCAAGATCAGCTTAATGATGTAATTAGAGACCTTGGATTGTCGAAAAGATCTTCTGAATTACTTGCGTCCCGGATGAAAGAAACAGGTCTCATAACTAAAGAAACTAAAGTTTCGTATTACCGTACTCGAGAAAAAGACTTACTTCATTATTTTGCTGAAGAGGATGACTTTGTGTACTGCACAGGTCGCTGGGATGCACACATGATGGCTGATTTTTGCTGGAGTATTCAGAGTAACACTTCGTTATTCAACAATAGTAGAAAATCGACTAAAAGAAAATTTCAGAGTTTGTAGTTTATAATACATATTTATTTATTTATTTTCTTGTTTTATTTATTATAATAAATGTGAATAATAAAATATAAATTTTCTACTATTTAATCTATTTATTTATTTACATTTAAGCTCATCCAACACAAATGTCTTTCCGAAGAATAGAATCAGTATATTCTAGGTAGGGTTTTGCCAAAAAATACACGAATGTTACTATGTAATGCATTTTTGATGTGAAAATTTGTACATAGCATGGGGAAAATGTTTTCAAAATTCAATCAATCGAAAGAAGAACATTAACTACTCAATTTTATGTATATCAGACAAAAAACTAAAATTTGGTGAAAATGAGCGAATTCACTTAATTGTGAATAAATTCGAAAAAAATCAATCGATTTTTATGATCGATATCTCATTTTGTTCCTATTACATGTGGCTTTGCGATAAAGCAATAAATCTGAACGTTTTCGATTTTTTATGATTTTTTTAAAACAAAAAAATTTGCTATTTTCACGTAAAAAAAATATTTTTTCCCTCAATTTTTTACTATAACTCCGAAACTACTGAGCCGATTGAAACGCAGTATATTAACGGATTAAAGGCTATGTAAATTTCAGTTTTTCTAAATTTATTTGAATAATATCGGACTAATTTTTTTTTAGTTATCATTAATTATGTGGAGAAACGTCTAAAAAAATTTATAATTTTACTTAAAAATTTTTAAAAAAAAAACCTCTCCATAGAATTTCAAAATTGAACCATATTTGTACTACTGGGACCACAATACATCAAAATTGTATAGTGGTTTTCAAAGCCCCTAAAATTTTTTCAAAATTGTTGCCTTGTGTTATACAACAAATTTAATTTTTTATATGGAAATAATGGATAGAGTTTTTTCAAAAATACTGGAAAATTAGATGATATTTGCATAAAAATTGTCAGATTTTCGATTTATCTATGTTTTGAAGGGGGAGAAATTTTTTATATAACACTAGTGTGAAAAATGGTATATGGATCAAAGAAATTCGATAACAACTTTCGAGTAAAGAGTACTTCAAAATTTAATACACTGCTTGAAAAATATGTAGTTGTTTGGGTTGTAATACAGTTTCTTTATTTTTAATGTAACTATAAGTCATTTGTAGAACACATTAATTTTTTTACTAACCGTGTAGTTGATTTAGAAGCAAAAAAAGTAAATGTTTGTTCATTTTTTACTAACACATGTGGTAAAAATACAATTGTGGTTCATGTTTTTAACATTAAAAAACAAATGACAATGTTAGTTGAGTTTACTGAAATGTAAGTTGTCATTTCTTTAAGTAAAATGTCATTTATTTTTAGCTACATTTGCAGTAGTCTTTACCTACATTGTATTCTGAGTGTACTTTTACTATTTTTTGAAAATTAAAAACCGTGAAAAAAGTGAGATTTTGAAAATTTTAAAAACTTAATCTTTTTATTGTCAACATAAGATATTAGTCAAAACTAAAAGTATTTTTTATATATTGATATTTTTATACCTGTATTCATGCTAATAACTGTACGCAACTATATGTTTAATATAAAAAGTCAGATAAAAATTAACATTAAGGCGCCGCTGGTTCATATTTTGAGAAGGCGGCCAAAATTATATTTGTTTTATGTTCTCCGATTTTTAAATTATTTTATTCATATGAATGTAAATACTAGTAAAACTCGGGAGCCAACAAATTTCAACTCTATTTCAACTACTTCACTGAGAACAGGGTGGTAAAAAATTGACTTTCAGAGTATTATTTTGTTTTAAAAGATTTTTTTTACACAATAAGTTTCGTGAAGTAGTTTAACTTATTACCTATTGGTGGTTTAAAACATTAAGCTGAGCTACTTTTAAAACTATTTACAATTTTTTTAAAGGTCAAAATTTCTCGGAAATGTCCTTCTTAATAGCGCATAATTGTTTAGCATCAAAATGAGGCAAAACAAAATTTGTACTCTCATGTAGGATTATCAACTGCATTCCAATATCCCATTATATATGCACCTGGTTCAAAATATATGTCCTGTAAGGAAACGTTACTGAAATTAAGGATGGTTAATCTTAAAGAATTTTCGACTCTTAAAACAATTCCGGAAACGGAAATTGTATAGTACGTCAAAGGTCAAAGATTGCTTTTATTGCCATTTTTATGAATTTATTGTGGGTGAATGGATGCTGCATACAAATAGGAGACAAAAACTGACTAGCTAGCACCTTAGATTTCTGAGTAATTTAAAGTTTAAACATTTAAACATTAGTAGCCGTAGCATAAAATACATTGTTTAAATACCTGAAAATTGCAATTAAATTTAAAACCAATGGAAATAACAGGTAAATGGTAAAAAAAAAACAGCGCAGCTATATGTTGCCTATAAATTTAGCTATATGTTAGCTTGTAGCTGTTAATTTATTGCCGATAAATTATGTTTCAATGAAATGCTAATAAAAGACTAAATTTGTATTTAAAAAATGTTAGGGTTTTTAAAGTTTCAAAGAAGTGGTAATAAAAGATTTTATAAAAAACTTCGAGCAAGAAAACTCATCAGAAACTAATTTATTCATGGTATCTTTCGTTCCATTATGTTTAACAGAAACTTATATTTTCTTTGAGCCATCAACTAGTAGAGCTACACAAATGGGTGTACGAAAGAAGTAAATTCCCTCCTCCAAAAAAATTTGCGTACAAAAGGACACTAAAGATGTCATAACTGAAGAATAAAAGTTAAATTTTTAAGAACTTCAAGCAGTAGTATTTGAATTTGAGGACCAATGTATTGAAATAAATTTTAAAATGTTCCTTAAAATGAGCGAAGGAAAAGTGGCACAAGCTTTAACCGAAACAAAGTCTCCAGCAAGCCAATTAAGTCAACCACCATCACAAGACGATCGTTTCAATGACGCATACGAATTTGAAATCTCCCCTCTTCATGCCAGAATTCGTTCTATGGAGCATATTCTTAAGTTGGGTTATGATTTGGAATTTGGCTTGTTAGGCGAAACAGTGAGAAAAAACAAAAAAAAAATGTAGAAAAAACGAAGCAAAAAAAATTCAAGCAAAATGTCATCAGTTAGGCCTTTTAATTGACTAGCCAGAACAAGGAGAAGAAAATTCAAATGATGTAAACACTGCAAGCAGATTTTTTCCGATCCAGAAACTGCAGCATCTATCTCAGGAGTTATGAATTAATAAGACGATTTCAAATCATATTAGTATATTTAGCATGTAGCAGAAAGATAAATGCAAAAAAAAATTTGGCCAGTACGCCAATGAAACAGCAATTCTTTATAACGAAAAATACTTGGAGACATATGCCAACCACAGTTCATAAATTTTTGTACCATGGGGAACAAATAACACTGTGTGTAATTTTTTAAGTCATGGCAAAATAACCATATACGGACACCACTATGTGATAAAAGACAAAAAAAAAAAGACCCGTGTCTCCCAATTTTTTCCAAAGTCATGCACTTTTTTTTTTATGGGCCGCCAAAGATTTGGTATCATTTTCGCAAAAAAGTGATCATTTTCTCGGGCTCATATCTTGGAAACCGTTCAGAATTTTGATTTACTCTCTGAGGCAAAGTTGTAGCTCTTGTCATAAAGAACAAAAATTGCGAACATATAAAATCAAAAAAACTTCACCTTCCAAATCAAAATCGCAAAAAACTTAAAAAAATTCGATTTTTTTACCTTTTTTCCCGTGTTCAGGTCCATAGGTAGCAAACCGTTCAAAATTCAAGGAAATAATCAACCACAAAAATTTACCTAAGATCTCAATAAACAAATATCTAGAACATATAAACTTCCTAGAAATGATTCTTAACACTGTTTAGGTAGCGCGCAAAAGTGAAAATTTTGCCGAAAATTTTTTAATTTCATTTTTTTTTACCTTTTTTCTCCTGTTCAGGTGCATAGGTAGCAAACCGTTCAAAATTCAAGGAAACAATCAACTACAAAAATTTACCTAAGATCCCAATAAACAAATTTCTACAACATATAAACTTCCTGGGAATAATTCTTAACACCGTTTAGGTAGCGCTTAGGTAGCCGCAAAAGTGAAAAAAGTGACGCGGTGAAAGTTATATAAAGTGCTACAACATAATTCGTACACAACAGTGGCAACTGACAGTTTCAGTATGCAGTGTGAAAAAATTGATTTATTTTGCTACGTTTGCGGTCATCTACAAGAAATCTACAAGATTTCAAAAGGAAAAGAATCTTTTAACTAGTGAATTCAAAAGAGCATATACATTGTTTTTCGACGAAGTGGACTTGACCGGTGAAAATTACACACCTAATACAGTGTGTCGCCAATGTTATAACAATCTCATGGCATGGTTGAGTGGAGGCAGAGGTACTATGAAGTATTGTAAGCCGGTAAACTGGATTAATCGCCCAGGTGATCATAATGCAACCAGTTGCTGAGCATGCGTAAATTACACATGTCGTCTAAATCGACTTGCTGAGAAGAACAAAATTTATAAAGCAACTGCAACAGCCACACTACAAGTGCTTGCACCTGAAAATTTTGTATCACCAAGGCCACCAACTCCAGATCGTACTACAGAATTTACAGCAATGAGTAGAGCAAGTGGTGTTACTTATGAAGATCTATTTGATACCGATTATGAGCCCGAACAGGGAAGAGATGGACCACAACTAATAACACAAATGGAAATGGATTTCATTGTGGCCATATTGGGATTATCGCAGCGACTTGCAATATTTTTGACAGCTTTTTTAAAGCAAAGAAAACTCACACATGCTAATGTTAACTCTACGGCGTACCGCAAACGACAAGCTGAATTTCAGAGGCTCTACACTCTAAATGATGACAATTCGTTCGCTTACTGCAACGATATAAAAGCTTTGGTGGTAAAAATGGGAATGAACTACATCGCTAGTGAGTGGAGATTATTTATTGATGGTTCTGTTTCAAGCTTGAAAGCAGTGTTGTTGCATGTGTCGAACCGAAAACCTTCCAGTCCGCTAGCAATGGTTATCAACATGAAAGAAAGCTATGAAACATTGAAAGATATAATGGAAAAAATCAAATATTACGAAAATAAATGGAAGATTTGCTGTGATTTGAAGGTCATCAACATTTTGCAAGCGATCATCGATAAGGGCGGCTTCCCAAAATTCTTTTGTTTTCTTTGTAATTGGGATTCACGCTCACCTCTGAATCAATTCCAATGTAATTCGTGGAGGCCAAGAGGAAGTGTGGATGAACAAATAGAACAACATTGACTGAAGAATGCACCTTTAATTGACAATACTCAAGACATCTTGCTGCCACCGCTCCACATAAAATTGGGAATTGTTAAAAAATTCATCGAAGTGGCCGTTGTAAATTGTCCAAACGCATTCGACTATTTGAAAAGCGTTTTCCCAAAGCGTGGCGATGACAAAATTAAAAAAGGTATTGTAGTAAATTTAAAACGAATTTTTGTTCACCTAATTGTACTATTTAAACTATGTTAATGTTTTCTTTTCTGTCTTTATTTTTTGTTTTCATTTAACAGACGTACTTAATGGCCCTGACATTAGAAAGCTATTCAAGAGCAACTTTGATTCATCGCTTGATGAAAATCATTCAATGGCATGGATTTACCTTCAGCGTGTATGCACCAGAGTCTTGGGAGGGGATCGAGACGCGGAACCGGAAGCAAGAGAATGGGTGAAAGAAATGCTGCATTATTTTGAGATAATCGGCGCATCGATGACATTAAAGTTGCATTTTCTTTATTTTCATTTTGACGATTTTATCAAACAACTCCCTACCGAATCCGATGAGCAAGGAGAACGGTTTCACCAAACCACAATGCCCATGGAAAAACGGTACAAAGGCATTAACCTCGACGCATTGCTTGCAGAGGTAATATTAATTTTATTGATGCATTGTTTTGCATTCCTTTTTTGATTTATTTTCTAATTCATTTCAGGTATGTTGGTGGAGTCACAAGATCACCCTGTATGATGTTAATGAAGTATTTGAAGAAGAAAGAGCTGATGATGGAGGGCAGTCTGGAAGCAACGTGCCTGTGGACACCATAAGTTATGAATCAGAGTCAGATTCGGACGATTCGGACGACGATTTGGATCCACAACTTAAGAGAGCGCGATTTGCAAGTCCAGGGCCATCAACATTATAAATATAATACGAATACTTTTTTTTAATATTTTTGTAATAGATAGCATAGTATCTCAATGTTGAAGTAAATAAAAAACAAATGAAATTAAAAAACGGTGTTAAGAATAATTCCCAGGAAGTTTATATGTTCTAGAAATTTGTTTACTGAGATCTTAGGTAAATTTTTGTAGTTGATTGTTTCCTTGAATTTTGAACGGTTTGCTACCTATGGACCTGAACACGGGAAAAAAGGTAAAAAAAAAATCGAATTTTTTTAAGTTTTTTGCGATTTTGATCTGGAAGGTGAAGTTTTTTTGATTTTATATGTTCGCAATTTTTGTTCTTTATGACAAGAGCTACAACTTTGCCTCAGAGAGTAAATCGAAATTCTGAACGGTTTGCAAGATATGAGCCTGAGAAAATGATCACTTTTTTGCGAAAATGATACCGAGGCCCCAAATCTTTGGCGGCCCATAAAAAAAAGTGCATGACTTTGTGAAAAATTGGGAGACACGGGTCCTTTTTTTTAGTCTTTTATCACGTAGTGGTGTCCGTATATGGTTATTTTTTTTCGTGTTGCACTGTGTAATTCAACACAATATACTACCAATTGGAGATCTATCTAAAGAAAAGCAAGAAAAAATGAACAACGATTAAAGATTCTTCCGAGAGCACAATACAATAAAAATGTCCAGATGTTATACTAAGATTTTAGCACTATTTTGTTGCGCACATCAGACCGATATATGTGCAGTACTCGACAAAAATGCAAATCAACCTGAATCAAATTAGATGAAGAAGCTAAACAACTTCTGGAAAATGAAAATCAAAAAAAAAAAAAAAAAAAAAAAATCAAGTCTATTTAGATGAAATTTTTAGTAATATTGCTTAATTTATAGTAGATTATAATTTGTTTTCGATTTAAGTATATATTTGCATTAATACATTGAAATAATATATTTTTTAAACATATAATAAAACTTGAATTACTTTTAATTTCATCGATGTTCTGTTCCTATATAAAGACAAATACTATTTGGAAATTGTTACGAGATTCATAATGTCCGATTTCAGTTTTATCCTTATAACAACTCGCTTTTTTAAAAAAACCCAACCTTCAGCTACTGTGAATATTGGGACTAGAAAATTGACAGGGGCCAAATGTTCGCATTTTCTGACAAGATTTAGGTTCTAGAATAAGAAATAAGTATAAGTTGTAAAATACAACAGGAAAAAATAAGAAATTATAAAAAAATACCTAATTGCGACATGTTAAAACATTCAACTTTTACACTGAAACTCAACAGAAAAATGAAAATTCATTTTTAACTCTTCATAACTTTTGTTCCTATTAGTCGATTTTTACGTTGCAATACGCAAATTGCCTACATTGTTCCTATTGTTCTGCCTATCGAGCAAAAAAAAAAAATACCAATTCAGTTAAATGTTATGGAATTATGACCGCCATATCGTGAAATTACAGGCTGTGTGCCACAAAGAAATTGTTGGCGCTGTCCACATTTGTTTCTTCATTGTTTCTCTTATGATGGATCACTATCGGCGTCGTGGTGATATTTTAAACTGATAAACTTACTCTTTCAGCTATCAAGTTAAACTTTTTACTATCAAAAATGCATATGTAAATGAGGAAAATTAAAAAGGTGGATTATCGTTAATCAAATAGATTAATTTCACTGTCTAAACTCCCTATAAAGCCATACAAAGCATCACAGTTGGCCACATTATGCATTAGAAATGTTAGATATATGTATTGCTATGCATTGTTGTATGACTAACGCGTTTAAATCTTAACGGTTTATAAAGTGTTGCTATGTATGTGTAAATAAGTTTTGTATATAATACTGGTACCCGTATTTGTGGCTCCTAGCTTACAGTAAATACTCATGAAATATATTTTTTTAAATTTTCTTTAATACTCGTTCATACAACGTACATATAAACAAGTGTTTACTGTTTGTAAAAAATACTTAAAAATTCATACATACTTTAGGCAATGAAATGAAATTCCTGCTTTTGACTTATTGATGGTGTTCATTGTCTTCGCGTGCAATAAATTTTTATTTGCATTTGTCAAAATCGACACCATTTTCAAATTGACAATCAGACATCTAGAAAGTCAGAAAAAAAGAAGCAACGAAAGTACATAGATTTTAAAGATTTTTTGTCCGCACATATAGCGCGTTTCAAGCCAACTGCCCCGTTACAGAAAAAATCAATGCCAAACTTAGAGCATTTGTTTTACTATATGATGAGAATAAAAATAAGAAAAACTTTTAAAGCTTTTCTAAGAAGTGGACAAAGTAGAAATGATTATTGGTCCTATTTTGGTAAATTATTTATAGCTATATTTATTAGAAAACTCAATTTATCTCAAATAGGCAGCATTTTTTAACTCTTTTTATTTATAAAAATAGACTAGACGCTTTTCAGTATATCCAGGAAGTTTGTTTAGGTGACTCGGATTAGTTTTAGAGAAAATATTCGTTGAATATTGTGTACACCAGCAGTCCCCCTAACATTTGCTTCACTCACTCTTGAGACACTTCAACTGGTTCACGGTCGTTACCTAAAGAATGGAAGAATTAAAGCCTCAAAATGAAAAAATTAAAAAATTGCTTTAAAATTACAAGTTTTTTAATTAATTATATTTTTTTTGCTCATAGTTTTTACAAGAACTAATACAAAATGGGGTAAATAGACTTGGTAGATACATTCACCAAAAAAAATAATTTCCATATCGCTGATTGTGAAAAGTTTTATGATGCAAAGTGGGGGATTTACAAACAAAATTAAAAATATTTCAGCCATTTCTTACTTTTTAGTTTTGCCTTACCCAAAATCTTGATTGGTTAAAAAACTGCACATATTTAGAGTTGAAAATCGCAAAAAATCAAATTGTTTTTGTTATTTTGTCAAGAAAATGTGAACACATCGGCCGAAATTCTAAAAACCCCGGTTTTGTAAATTTTCTAAACCTTTTTGGAAATTTTTGTGACAGTTTATGAAAAATTTAAAGAAATTTGTTTACACGATTTTTTTTCTTGATATGAGCTTATTACGTCAAAGCGATACGGTAATTAACAAAAATTTCACAACAAATTAAGCATATCAACAAAAATTTAATTTTTCATATTAGTTATTTGGGTTTTCCTAAGTCTGATCTGCCTATAATTTGTTATTTTTATTTTTGTAATAAACTTGAGGAGTTTTCTTCTTCGAAGATGCCAAAAACTTATACGATGAGGTTATTACTTATTAAAAGGCAATCTAAAAAATTTAACCCTTCATTCAAAAGATTTTTTTTTTATTGTATGAGTCCTATTTTTATAATTGGTGTTTAAAATTCTATATGCAACAGATTGTTTTAAATGCAAATCATAATTTCTTGGACTATAAATCATTATTTTTGAAATACCAGTAATCACATTAATAGTGCCTTACAACCGTACGGGACCAGTTACCGGTCCTAGATTAAGTTCTTTTATATGAAAGTAATCAGAAACTTTAACATGGTTTTGCGTTGGATGTCGCAATTGCCATCTTTTGAGCTCCTTGTGTTATGTCGGGTAACTTTTAGAATATAACATATCACCGTTCTGGTTTAAGTGAATATGCAACAGAAAGATTTACAAGTATCTAGTATGCCACTCGTCTCATGTTAGACCAGTGTTTCTCAACGTGGGGCGCTCGAAATGGGCAAATTTTTGTAAGTTGTTTAACTTTTCATGTTTTTTTAATATATAAAAATAAAATTCTGTAGAATAAAAAAAATAACAATTTGTTGCCAATGACAGTTATTTTCTGTATTTTTATATATAAACCGTATTTTATTTATTTTTTGCTATCTGGCAGCCCTAACAGGCAGAATTTGTTATTAATTCTATCTTTATAGCAAAAATATATGAACATACATCCATTGAATTAAACAAATTGTTAGGTGTGTTTTTTATTTAAAGTACTCTCTATTGTACGAAAAAAAAAAAAATGAGGGGTGACATGGAAAATGTTTTAACCCAAAAGTGGGGCACGGCCCAAAAAAGGTTGAGAAACACTGTGTTAGACATTATTTTATATGTAGCAGGACGATTGCGAAAGGAAATAAAATGTGACTGGGTTAAGTGTACATATCACAAAACCCAAAAAAAAATATTTAGTATAAAACTAGTAATATATGCAATGTCTTATGTAACGAATCTAGTACAACATAGTTTTGTGGATATATCACTAGACTGCTCTAAGTGAATAACTTGCAGGGCAAATTAAAAATAATTAGCATGTTTTAGAATGTTTTGTAATGGATTTGCAATTCTAACACAAACATCATTTGGTGGAATGTTTACGCATAGTATTAAAATTAAATTTTTTTTAGCCTACTAAAAATTTATGATGATATAACTAAATATGTAATATTTTCAATTCCTTCCAATACATAGTGGGATATATCACAAAATTAATGGAAATAATTCGAACATTTCTTACTTAGTGACAGGATTGCAATGAAATTTGCAACAGGCATAATTGACGTAATATCAAGCTTCTGTTTTTATTTTGAACCTAGCAAATCCCCAGGAGGCGACAATATGACCAGCCAAATTAGGGAACATTTTGCATATCAAATTTAGAGTGCTTGCCATTTTTTTTTTTTTTGTTTCTAATTCCATTATATGAGTGGATTATCTCTAATAATTCCAGAGATATTCATGCCCATTTGAAAATGTGAAATTCCAGTTTTTTGAAGGTCCAGTTTTTCACGAATAGCAGGACGAAATCGGGTCCAATTTCTTTTTTAAAATATTGGTTATTAAACTAAATTTATACTTAATAGTGGTAATCTACTGAGGATTATATTCGCTCGTCAAAGGGTAAAAAAATATTTAAAAATTTTAAATCTTGAAGGCTTTTAAATAGGAAATATATGAGATTTTGAAAGACTGAGCACGAAGTTTTACTGGTCTCTACTTTCGAGTATATGTTGATTTTTTATATTTTCAAAATGCTGTTGTACGTCGAAACAAATGATTTAAATAAATAATAGATATATTTAAAGAAAAAAATATTTTCTAATTTTATTTCTATTAACATTGGTATGACTGGAGTGTTAAAGTTAAATTTAAAATCAGTTCAATTGACATAGACAAATATAAATTTAGCAGTTTAATGTAACATTTTTCACTGAAAATGTATAATGCAAACGCAGAGTTGGCAGTAAATCTATTAAAATCAATTTACCATTCATTCACCACAAATTGACAACGAAATTTGTATATATAAAAAAAAAATTTTTATTCATAACCCAATAATAACGTTGGTATTTAAGTAATACACATTAAAATACATTTTTGCACAAACATTGTATATAATGCAAAAGTTTACATATAAATGGAAAAATATCTTAAATCCCTCTTTTAAATTAACGTCGTTATACATTTTTATTACATAAACTACATTTACCCAATTGAAATAAGTAATAGTCTTATTATGATTTTTTGTAGTTTTATGGTCCTGGCTTTACATTATTTATGAATTTTAATGATAAATATTCAGTTTTCAGTTTGTCGAAGTTTAGCTCAAATCATCATTTGAATTTTAAGTCCTAAAACGAAATCTTAGATATTTTAGCTGATCCACTTTTAATGTAATGGTTAAAAACAGAAACAAACTGCTTGCAGTAAAATAAATAATTGCTTTAAGATATGTATTATGCCTTTACTAGTACACTAAAAAAATTTGTTAGTAGAAAAATTCGTGGTAGCAGAACTTTTGCTGAATCGTTTTTTTTTTTTGCTAAAAATCAGCTCACTGAGTTTCAGCAAAATAATTTTGCTAACATTGGTTGACTAACAATTAGGTGACTTTAGTGTATTCCAAAATGAACCCCTCCCTCGCTAAGAGGTATTGCTACTTGTCTAAGCTTGATAAGATTTACTATCGTTGATACCCAATCACGACACAAAGTAAATAAGACTTTTATTTAAGGAAATTTAACAAGCAGAACTTTGAAGAATTCATTTAATTTGGAAATGAATTCCCTAAAATTGAATTCGATTTTTTAATTCAAGGTATGCATTTTTAAATAAGAAAATGCTAAGAGTGAATTCATGTGCAAAAATTAAAAGAATAAGGAAAAGTTAAGGTCTTCATTCAACAAGAATCATTCAAATTCAGTTAGTTCAAACTTTGTTCAGTGGAACAAAGCTTGAATTTCATTTTCGTTTAATTCAAAAATTCATAATTCAAATAAAAAAAGTTAATTCCCTAAGGACTTAACTTTTTGGTTTAAGTCCCTTAAGACTTAACATTTTTAATCCCTTAAGACTTAACCTTTTGGTAAAATTCCCCAAATTTTAACTTTTTACTTAATTCCAAAAAAATTTACTTTCCACGTGAGAATATAAAATGTTTAACAATCTAAATTAAGCGTAG
Organism: Delia radicum; assembly: GCA_021234595.1. Lineage (NCBI taxonomy): Eukaryota > Metazoa > Arthropoda > Insecta > Diptera > Anthomyiidae > Delia > Delia radicum. The sequence goes on along the minus strand of CM037851.1, from coordinate 180,842,155 downwards.
GGTGTTAGAATAAAATGTAATTAATGCGCTTGAAACCGGTGTTCTGTGAAATTTTTTTGGTAATTCCTGATTAAATTAGGGATGGTTATGAAATAAAAATTCCCTGAAAGGTACCAGATGACTTTTAAATAAAAAAATTGTTTTTCTATGAAAAATTTGGCGTAGATATTAGAATGTATTATTATTGATGCATGTGTTCCATTATTTTTAATTTGTCAAATAAACAATTTTAAAATTTTTGTAGTTTTTTTCGTTATTTTGAAAACATTTACTATAAAATCTTAAGTGTTACCCCTTTTGCAGAAATATAGTACTTAAGCTAGAATATGTCTAAGTTTTAATTTTGTATTTTGTCTTAAATTATGCCAGTTCAGGATAGGCTTAAAATTTAATTTTAAACATTAAAAATACTAAAAACCAAAAACGAAAACTAAAAAAAAATCATTTCAACAAATGTGTCTAGGTTACTTATATTAGGCGATCAGGTTACTTATTCAGTCAGTTAAAATCGTAATCTTTGAACTTTAAAAACATTAATATTAGATCTTTTCATAAAAACTCGCATATAACTTGTAAATATGGTAAAACTATGACAAACACAAAATTTATTATATTTATTTACCATTTCAGTTCAGCCAAAGCTTTCTATTTGATAGTTCGAATATTCAAATGTAAATAAAGCTTTTAGCGATATTTACCATTTTACTTAAAAGTTTCTCAATTGAAAATAGTTAATCACAATTTAGTTTATAGTTTTTGCTAGTTCTAGTACAAATTTCCAAACTTATTCTCAAAACTTATTTTACAAATTGCGAAAAATAATTTGTTGTTGTCTGGTCAATAACCGGATTTCATTCTTGCCTAAGAAAATCGTCAGGGGACAATTTTCTTAGAATTTATAGATATATTTGTTAAATAACAAACTCAATCAGAATTTCTTGTTCTCGTCTAGAAGCATGATTTAATATTTGAAATATCGAAGCAAAAAATAGCAAAAAACTACACCAAGTAAACATTTTACAACAATATATTTAAAATTTCAACAATATATTAAATATATCAACAAATGTAATTATACGTAACATTGTATTTAGCGATATAAACATTTATACGAACTCAGACAAAATTATATATGATCATTTGCGTTATCACATATATCCATTTTAAGCTATATAAAGCTATATGTTTGTTCACAAAATTATATTAAGCAATAAATGATTATATATCAACGTTGTAACATAGGTTATGAGTTTTTTTTTTTAAATCGGGCTCATAATAATCATAATCAATTTAATTCTATCGAATAAAGTAATGTGTATCAAGAAGTAAGTATAAGATAATGTTTGATATCAATAAATACACATTGATTTGACCAAGGTTTAAAAATGTGTTTAAAAAATATGTTTAATTCATTCTATTTGAGTTTTAATTGACCACGGATGCGTATGAGTGTTGTAAACAATAATTAATATAAAGTATACGCTTAGAAAACAATTAGTATGCCATCCATTGAAAAATTGGTTTTACTATTAAATACGTATATTAGAGTGCATCAGTTTGAGGTTTTTTAAACAAATCATGATGACCCCTAAAATATTTCGGATCTAGCGATAACATCCCGTAACCTAAAATTTTTTAAAAAGCCTCAAAAAACACAATTTCAATGTAATGTTTCCAACAACGAATAAACTTAGATCTAGTATTGCAGGACATCGATCGGATTTAATAAATAGAGACAAATTTGTCACCTATAAAATAGCACTTGCAGGCCACTGTGCAGTTGAAGCACATACTCCAAACTTTGAGGGTGTTTATGTTTTACAAGCCGAAGTTAATGCAATCGAAGCTTTACCTTAAAATTGTTTAAAACAGTGCAATATTAAATATAACATAGTAATGACGTTAGTATATTTATTGTTACTCCTTGTACGTTTGTGTTTTATGTAGTCATGTATAGTGGTCAATGAATATATTAATTCTAATTAAAAATAGTTTATAATTTTAATTATTTTATAGAATTTTCTAAGCATGTCATCCAAAGAATTGTCAAAAAATTAAATAAAAAACAAATTTAAAACCAAGACCTACGCAAGCCTCACTCTAAAATATTCTCTAAGGAACTCCAAAATTCTAATTTTTTAGATAAATGTCTCTAACTCTTGACGCAGCTAAAATATTTGATATTCCCTGCGTAACGCGTAAACTAGAGACTTGAAAGGAGAATGTCTTGTATTAAATTGTTTCAACGGTTTTGAATATTTCCTGAAATATTTGCAAAACAAATCAAAAGCTTGAAAAAATGTTATAATTATTTTATATATGAAACTTTATATTCAAAGAAAGATTTAGCCATATGCAAACCGAAATTTACTGCAACTGTAATTGGTTGGTATAACAAAATATTGGTTTTCTCAACAAAGTTCGGTTAATATAACTGAATTTTAGTTGAAACACCCAAAATACTAAAAAAGCATATTTAGATTTAATTGTTCTAATCGAATTTTATGGTGATGTCTAACAAAATACACTTTTCAATTCGATTGGCACTTTATTTGTCGGTGTGTAGAGCTATTTTAAAATTAAAGACCACAGAAAATCGAAAATTTCAATTTTACCTCGTTGTTTTAGTTTAACTTGGTTTTAATATTCTCCTAGTTAATATGTAGTTTACGTGTTTTGCTTTTTCCAAAATGTCTTATAGTTTCTAACAAATGTCAAAAAAATACAAAATGTTTGAATATCGTAACTTTTGATCGCGTCAACAGAAAATTTAAATGTTGGTATAATGTAAAAAACCAAATTCTCTTCTTTGCACTCTTACTAATCCATTCATACAAAGACGAAGCTATTGTTAAAACTACAAAAACTTTCGTAAAGTTAACAAATTTTTGTTTATTGTAAGAAAATTTTGGTTATTTTAACATTTTTTTTCGCAATTTTGCGCATGGATTATTATCAGTGTAAATAGTGCTGCAAAAAAATTAACATTTTTCTCGAAAAGGATAACTAAATTGAATAAATGTCTTTAATTCATGAATATATCTTAATACATATAACTACACTGATAATAATTCATGCGTAAAATTATGACAAAATGTCAAAATAACCAAATTTTTTGTAAAATAAACGAAAATTTGTACATTTTACGTAACTTTTTGTAGTTTTGACAATAATTTCGTATTTTTACGCATGGATTATTATGAGTGTAGTATTTCAAAAATTAGTTTTTCAATTAAGTTGAAGTAGAATTTACAAAATATAAAAACTTCAAGTTGGGTATCAGAGGGGTTTAAAAATAAATGGTCTTTTTACAAAAGTAGTTGTGGTATTTATACAATTTTATATGTTCACATAGCATCCTACGACAAATTTTAACATTTTTCTTCACGCATTGGAAAATATATATGCATGTTACACAGGAGAACACGTGTGGTTAAACTGCGTACTCGATTGCACATCCTATGTTCTTTCAAAAGGACATTAATAGTTAAATTCATAAACAAATTATTTAAATACTTGTACTCATTAAATGATACCAAAATGAATATCAGATAAAATGTCTGAATTTTTGCTATTCCACAAAATTAATTGTCGTAATATTTCCGGACCAAAAATTTAAATTGATTGTTTGAAAATCAATATTATACTTAAATTTCAGCCGCTAAATTTCAGCCATCTAGCTCTATTAGTATATCAGGAGCAAACATTTTCAATTTCCATGTACAAACAAAATTTTAATATATTATGTAAATATTTTTAACTTTGATTTTTGTTTTTACCGGGTTAATTCAAATTTTTTTTATTGCTAAACTACTAAAGTTACAAGGTTGAAATTTGAGTATGTAGTGCAGTATAGTCAGAGCCTTGATATATATATATATATTTTTTTACGAACTTATTTAATACAATAAAAGAGTATTAGAGGAATAATTTTTTAAAAGCACATTTCTTAAATATTTGGGCCTGGTATATTGCAACAAATAATTTTGTGGAATAGCAGATATTATGATATTTCATCTGATATCCATATTGGCATCATATAATGCGTAAAAGTATTTTAATAAGGTTAGATATTCTATTTGAGTTTCAACAGACCACTGATGCGTATGAGTGTTGTAAACAATAATTAATATAAAGTATACGCTTATAAAAGCATACCAATTTATAAATTGGTTTTAATATTAAATATGTATGTATATATAATATATGCATCATTTTGACGCACTGAAATCAGAAGGCTCTGTTTTCAAATGTTGTTAATAAATATGTTGTTATCGTCGTTATCATCGTTTTGTAAACCATCGAATTTTATTTATTTGGAATAAGTTCGTTCTTCATTATCTACATAGTAATTAATTTTTATTCATTTACTTGTATTTTGTTAAAAAATTGCGTTTGAAATTGGTTTGAAATATTTATATTTATTAATGCATTCCCGGTAAAAAATAAATATCCAGCACAATTTTATCCGAATTATGGGCCGATAGAATTGTATTAGATTGTATTTGTAAATTTAAACGTTGTATTAAATATTTATTTATAAAAAAAATTAAAATTTAAAACTTAATCTGTGTTTAAGCGCATAGTGTAAACAGCCCACTGACAGTTCTAATGTAGACACGTCGTCTTCAGTTACTGTTCAGTGGGCTGTTCTATGTTTTTAAGTTGTTACCGTTTCACGCTCTTTGTTCATTACTCTTGTAACCCCCATACACAACGTAAGTTCAATAAACCATTTTTAATTATAACGTTTTTGAAAACATTAATACTTAACCCCGTTTTTTATTTTCTAATTATCGGACAAAATATTTCGAAGAAACATTTTTTGGTCTTTCGAACCGGAGAAAACCCCCCGAGACCTCGAATGATGAAAATATTTATTTCCAGAAAAAACACCGCCATTATTTTTTAAGTTTTACCCTGGGAATTTTTTGTGGATTTTCCTACTTATCCTATTTATCAACCCCTTTTTCTTTAATTAAAATTCTTTTGCAATAAGGTAGGTGTTTTTTTTTTTAACTTTTAAATAAAGTGTTTTAAAATTAAAAATTGTTTATAATAAAAATACATTAACAACAAATACCCAATAGACTCTATTAAACAGAATTTTTTTTTTGTTAAAATCCGTCAGCTAAACACGAAAAGCTTTTATTTTTTTTTCTACTCAGTGCATTTTGTTGTTTTTTCATTTATTTTTCGCTTGTGTTTTAATTTTTATTTAAAGTTATTACCCAAATTCTTTAAAAGCGCTTCTTTATTGTTCTTGAATATCTGTTAACCCATCTGTTAAATCTCTGTTAACCCATCTGTTTTAAAGTTATAAGCCTAAAAGCATGTTATATTTATTTCTCGCGCTCTCCTTAAATGCTAAATATTTGCATATGATTGTTTATATATAAACTGATACAATTTATATATAAACTGATACAATTAGATACAAAACTGAAACAAGCTAATACAATTCTTTCGGGCCAGAATTCGGATAAAATTGTACTTTATATGTATCTAATTGCATCAGATTAGTTATAAACCCATACTCTAAAAAAAAGTAACATACTTAGAATCAATGATTTACAACAAAGTATGCTTTTACTTATTTTAAATAATTTTATAATTAATTTTAACATGTTATCGTTTTTAGTTTTTAATAGAAAAATACTCAATTTTAGTTTAAAAATAATTAAATTTAGTATACCAATTTGTTCTTTTCTAGTGTTCCATACCACTTCTTCTTACTTGTTGAATATAAAATAAATTAATTTTTCAATAACTTTTTTGTTAATAAGTTAAAATTAGTTACTTAAATATACTAATAAAATAATGAATTAAATTACGCCCCAGACTGCTAAAAAAATCCTTGCAGAATTTGTGGAAAAGAAGTCTGGTTCTCTCGATGGTGTAATCAAGTTATATTTATAGAAATTATGAAACAATAACTTTAAAAATTACTTTATAAATATTACACAAAATAAGAAACACTTTTTATATATATAAAATTATTATTACTTATGCACTTACCATTTATTTTCGAAATAAATTCAAAAGAAACATTTAAAAATAACGTAATTTTTATTAAAAGTGTATTTTTTAATCTCGATGTTTTGTTGTTCTCGTGTTTTTTTCTTCATGCGTCTGCACAAATGAAATGTGCGAAGATGTCAAACTATTGTTTTGGCAACTAAATATAAGAACGAACATTTTTATTTTGAGTATGTTTATATCTATTTTATAAAGGGTCCGCCAAATAACTTTTTTTTTTGAAAATGCTATAAAAAAAAACTACTGAATGTTTTCTCAAATTTCTTTTTTTATTTGAAAGTACAATCCCTCCGGTTAATAATGGGAAATAATTTCATTCAAATGACTGCCTCGGCTGGCCATGCAGTAGCCTACACGAGAAATATTCAGTAGTTTTTTTTATAGCATTTTCAAAAAAAAAAAGTTATTTGGCGGACCAATTATATGAATTTAAAAAAAATAATATATATAAATGCAATATGAAAAATATTTAATTTAACTATGTTTTTTCTCTCTGTGTATTACAAAATGTCTTGCTTTTACGTTAAACCAACACGCTAATGCATTGCATTGTGTTGATTTCAGGAAAATAGGTTATGAGTAGAAGCAAAGAGGAAGTATTGGTTGTGGACATTTGACATAAACTTCAATACATTGTTTGTTACAGGGAAAACAGCTGCAGGATGAAGGTTCCATATACGACTAATGCTACTGAAAAACGAATTTTCTCTGTAATGCATTATGTGATTTGCTGAACTGCGAATTCTAACCCAGGCCTTCGGGATGAGTTCACTTATCACAGCAGATTACTTCAAATGATAATATCTATAGAACAGAGTTACACAACCCTCGTTCTGGCAATGTTCCAAATAGTCAATAGATGTTGATACCCTTCTTTCGTTGATATGCATCAACGCCCTCCATTGTACACGTTCCAGAAGCCCTAAAATATACCTTGAGGCATCTGTCCATATATTAGACATATACTCCATCATCATATTGGCTTGTCCAACGGACGTCACTTTGAATTCTCATGCCCAAAACATCAAGAGTATCCGTGTCGATCCCATCCATATTTACAGAAGACATTGATGACTCCACGTCCCTCAAAATACAACATTTGGTCTTGCGTGCATTAAAATCAACTGTGTTCCTACGGAGAATGTTGAAAGGTCATGATTAGTGCGTCATTCATTACTGCCCCAAATCTCATCAACGCTTGGTCTACGATCGAAGGAAAATAAATGACAAATGTTACTCTGATCTGTAAAGGAGTATATAACCCATAATTGCCCGCTATCCGAAAACGTTAACCAATTTCATTGAAATTTTGCATATGGTAATTTTTGGGTGTAACTAAGACGTATTTTAAGTTTTAAGAAAATAGAACAACTGGTTTCTGAGATATGAGATGGTAAGTTTACTTACCAGTGGGCCGATGTGTTTAGTGTTTTTGAAATAATACAACAATTTGATTTAAAGTGAAATTCATATTTTATTTTAAAGTATTTATTAAAAATTAATAAAAAAAAATCATTAAAAAACGCAGTAAAATAAAAATGTTAAATTAAATTGTTTTACTTTGTCAGTTTTTCAAAGCTTTTAAATTCTAATCCAAGTGCTTTGAATATGTAGGAAAGCATTTTTGATGCAACCGCACCCTGCATGCTTCACATTCAAAAGGTGTATGAGTATGACGAATCAGGCAACGTCTTGGGTTTCCAGAACATCTTATAATACAATGAACCTTTTTGCTTAGGTTTGGCAATTTTTATTTTGATGTAGAAATTGAGGATTGTTCGACTGTGGGCGATTCTACGCATGTAAGAAGTTCATTAACAACAGCTGCACGAAATTGTTGCTGCGATATTGGCTTTGATCCCTTAATTGTTGATACCAGGGCATGCAGTTTCCATGCATTAACCATCATATTGCCAAGCAAATTTATAAACAGCGGCCAGCACCATTTTTTGGATCGTACAGCAATCCGATAATTAGCCAACGCGTTAAAAAGCAAGTGTTAAGCATATAGCGTTTAATAACGCGTACATTGTGCAATAGTAAACGATTTTATTAAATCTTGCCTAATTTTCTATATGTTTCTGCCCAATTATTTTCAACTTTTAGTAGTCGTAAATTAAATAGAATTATTTTATATACTCATAATGAGGTCTTACAACAGTGTTTAATCAACATTATTTTTTTTTTTTTTAATTTTCCCAGTTGCTTTAAAATATGTTCTTTTTTTGAGCTTGGCGAATATCCATCTTAAACGCGAAACGACAACAAAAAATTAATATCCTTCAAATTGTTTTCTTAAAACATGTTAAGTTAAAGTATTCACCAAGAAAAAATTAGTTTTTTTTTAAATAAGTAGAGTTTTGTACTTGATTAAAGTGCTGCTAAGTAAAATTACCGCCTGGGCAATAATGGGTTAAGATAGATGAGAAAATGAGCGTGAGAAAGAACAGAGACCTGTAGTAATCCTGAACTTAACAGAAACTCGTTGGATGTCACCCCATCTAAAACAACACTTATAGGACGATCTAATATAAATAAAAATAATATGGGTTTAATACGATTATTGGCCATACGCTATTTTTCAAAATATGTATATATTTGCAGTGACACTTGTTAGTAGTTACTCCTTGATATAGGGCAACCTAAAAAAAATTGGTTTCGATAGCTGTCTAAAAATGATGTTATGTTAAAGAAAAATTAAGAACAATATTTACCAGCTAGCATTTAAAAATAAAGAATTTGTAGTCAAACATTTACCTTTCGGGCTTAATCCGCAAATTCAATTGTAATAAATAAAAAGTTATTTATTAGGAATAGCAAGCCAATCAAAAAATTTTCCAATGCTAAATGGTCCGTATTATCGTCCACTATGAAGCCAATTCATTACTATTGGATTTACTTCATATTTTAGCTTAAATAATAAGGCTAATATCCAATTTTTGACAAGATAAATGTCACAAATTAACCACAATTTGCTCATTTACGTGGAAAAACTGCAAACAATTTACTGGTTTTAAAGTAATATTAAAATAATGCTTAACAAAAGTAATATTGAAATATACTTAACCGGGTGAAAAGTGTAAAATTTGTCTTGAAATTAAAAATTACCTTATTTTCTTCATTCTATCAAGTAGATTAAAATTTATTTTTAATTTTATATAAAAAGATATTAATACAAGAAGATATGATACAGAGATTTATTGGATATACTTTTATGGATACAAATTTGAATCAATAAATGTGAAAAAGTGAACCCTGTAACACTTTTGCTCCTAACTGTATATAATCTTTATTTGTGTTGACCACTGATGCGTATGAGTGTTGTATACAGTAAATAATATAGAGTATACGCTTCAAATATACCTATAGTTAAAATTAATTGAAAAATTGGTGTTAATATTATATATGTATTTTAGACCGGCATTATTTTCATTACTATTAGCTTTATCAATTATCGTTGCGATTTTTGTGGAACTAGGTCTACAAGTTAGGTGGTTCGAATTTGAGAAAAATCTAAAAGCATTACCCGTGGTGCCCAGCGAACAAAGTCTTCTATTTTTGAAAAATTTTCTTAAACTGCTTTAATAAAAATAAGTTTTGCAACACATACTTTTTATTTAATTTTGGCATGCTGAGCACGAATATAAAAACATTTTGAAATCGGAAATCTCGATATTGTGACTTGATCTCTACTAAAAATGGAGTTTTTTTCCTCAATTCTAAAAACTTTTTAAAAATTATCCTTATTTTACTTTATTTTTTCACTAAAAAAGCATAAAAAAACTACTTTTCGTTTGAGCATAATTATGTCAATAATGGTTGAAGGATAACTTGAAAATTTTCAGACACATATCTATCTAGAAAAAACAGATAATTTACATAGTAAAATTGTTATGCTTTTCAATTTTAAACACATGATTATTGAAGAAATATTTACTTTAACTTTAGGGACAAATTAACTACTTTATCTCTGATATATGAAAAAAAAAAAATTAAAATTAATTTTAAAAATATATTTTGTGACACATCATCTCTAAATTTTTGACAGAATTGTGATCAAATGAAAGCTTGTTTTGTATACTATTTGAGTGCAAAAACCAAAAATGCAGAGATAAATTTTAAGCAAATTTTAGAATAGAGGAAAATATTCGTGTTCAGCATAATAAGTAAGTAATAAAAAAATGTGTATCGCAAGATATATTTTTATTAAAGAATTTTAAGAAAAACTTTAAAAAATCGAAAACTTTGGTAGCGGACGCCACGGGTTAAAACTATCTGATTTTTCTCATGTTTGCACCAAATAACCTTTGTGCCTACACTCATTGAAATTAATCTATTAAAAATAGTAGAAAAGACTACTAAAAATATGTTTAAAATTATGTTGTAGAAAAAACTGCTTAAATTAGCAGATTTTTGTTGCTAAATATTAAAAAAAATAATAACAGTAAAAAAATATGTTAACTTTACAAAATTTTAGGTATGTTGAAGTTGAATTTCAGTTAATTGACAATAGGAATTTACTCTGCTAACACCAGCAAAAACATTTACTTAATATTTGTAATTTGAAATCAGCAAACAAAAACTGTAATATCAACAAAATGTTTGCTATATTTACAATAAATTTAGCTTAATTCAAATACAAGAATATTTTTCTAAAATTAACCGAAAATTTTGCTAACAAATTGTAGATTGTTGATTTCAGAAGGTTAGATTTGTATTCGCATTAAAAAAAATCGGAAAAAACTTTAAAAATTTTAAATTTTGTATGATTTTTTGGTTTACTAATATTTAGGAAATTTTTGGTAATTTCAGCAGATTAAATTGTAACTTTAAATTTACTAAAACTTCGTTAAAATAATACTAAATATTTGTAGATTAAACAGATTTATTTTTGCTATTATTATCGTACATAAGCAAAAAATTCTACTAAGTCTAGCAACGTAATTTTTAACTTTAGCAGAAATTTTTTTAGTAGCTTCAGCAGAAATTTTCACTTATTTTCACTAACTTTTTTCTATCAGTGTAATACTACAGTAATCTTTAAAATAAATTGAAATTTTTCAAAAAAAAAATTTTTCATACAAAAAAATGCCGCTCTAACGTATATAATTTAACTTCCTTCTTATTTATATTTCCTTTCATTTAAATATTTTTTAAATAAGTTGATAATTTAAAAAAATATTATATCTACCAACATTTGTGAAGTTTTCATAACGTCAAATATAACTGATATATTATTTAATGAATAAAATCAAAAATAGAAGTGACAAAGATGATATGATTACAACTTGACATTATATAACAATATCAAGCAAAAAAAAAAAAGTAACGACTGCATTTCTATGAAAAAGGATTCACTTTTCATTTCTGTTAAACTACTAATTCCAACACATTTCCACTACACTCCTTTCAAACAACATGTATGTATTATATTGTCATGACAATTAGCTATAGAACTGAAAACACACCCCTATCTTTGTAGATATATAAGTATGCAAGTGCTTATATTTGTCCAATCTATCCACTTGTTGTAGTTGTAACTGTTGTTGAAGTCTTAAAAAAATTGTTGCTCTTTGTTAATTTATCACTCATGTTTTTAAGCTGAAAGCATATATGTTTCCTTCCGTTGACACTTGGTAGCATTGCGTGAAATTACATTTAAAAGATAGCAGCTACTCACACTTATTCCACTATGCTGAGTTTTTATTTTAACATACACACACACAGACATACTGGTTCACATATTCATAGCGATAGAGAACAAGGAGTGTGAAGTAAGTGTGTGTGTCAGTGTGTGAAACTGACGTACATATTTCCCCACCACTTAATGCCAGTCAACGCTTGTAAGCTTGTCACTTTGAATTTCTAAGCAATTTGTTTGTTTTGGTCATGTTTCTGTATGGGGGATTAAAATTTAAGCGTGGATTAAAATAAAAAATGTATGTATTTAATTGCATTACATACATTTATACAAAAATAAATAGAAAACGCCTTAAGAGAAATTAACTTCTACAAAATATAACTTGACACCAGTTGTACACGGTTAAGAACTCTTCAGTTTGACTCAAATGTATCAACTTGTAAGATGTTTGTTGACAATCCAAAGACGAAAAACCGCTATACAAAGGCATTTTAAAACCAAAACCTTTACTGGATCTTCTTAACCCGGCAATTCCCATACACTCGCCAAAGGAAAAAACTATTTGGTTTTAGTCTAAATAGTAAAAATACGTCTAGTTTACACTATTCTTCTTCATTTCCGCTTAACTCCCTGTGGAGCATAGGGCCTCTACAAAATTTCTCCAAGATATTCTGTCATTCGCTAGTAGTTTTAACTCGTTCCAGCTTCTTCCGCTGTGTTCAATATCTTTGAGCAAGCTTCTTTTCCAGGTGGTCTTTGGCCGACCTCTTCTTCTGTTGCCTTGTGGGTTCCAATCTAGTGCTTAACGGCTTATTTCATCAGGGTTCTTCCTAAGCGTGTGACCGATCCATTTCCATTTTCTTCTCTTTATAATAATGGGAATGGGATCAATTTGGCATTTTCTATACAATTCTTCATTGCTTATGACGTTTGGCCACCAAATTTTTAGTATATAACGCAAGCAACGGTTTGTAAAGGCCTGCAGTTTGCAGTTCAGTGCTACTGTTGTCAGCCAGGTTTCGCAGCTGTAAAGCAAAACTGATAGAACGTTTGACTTGAAAATATTTATCTTAGTTTTGACCAATATAATAATGAAGCTTATCAATGACAGTAGTGTATCCAACTCTATTGATTCATTGGAGCATCGTCGGAATGTGGGTTGTGTGACACTTTTCTATCGATATTACCATGGGAGATGCTCATCTGAGATAAGTGAACTTATTCCACGAGCCCGAGTTTTTATTCGTAATACTCGCTTATCTAGTAGAGCACATCCGTTTGTAGTTGATTGTCCTGTGTTTCGCACAACGCATTACAGAGAAAATTCGTTTTTTAGTCGAACGATTCGTATGTGGAACAAACTTCCCGCAGAAGTCTTCCCTGTTACTTACAATTTAGAAAAATTTAAATCAAATATCCACAAACACTACTCCCTCTTTCCTCCTTCCCATACCTTATTTTCCTGATCAATACAATGCACTGCATGAGTAGGGGGCATCCCCTGAGTATTGGTTAAATTATAAAAAAAAAAAAAATGTTCCGCAGCTGAAAGAACGCACTATTTGCCTTTCCAATTCTGTGTTCGATGTCTGATTTAGCACTTTCCTCCGATGAGACCATGCTTCCCAGATAGCAGAATTTATCAATAAATTCAACCGGTTCGTTGCCGATGAAAAAAGGGTTGTTGTTTGTGGCTCTTATTTTCATTGCTTTCGTTTTCCCAGTATTAATTTTCAGACCAACATTTGCAGAGTGGAAAACAAGATCATTAAGTTTTGATTGCATATCCGAATGTTTGGTGGACAAAAAACATATGTCGTCAGCGTAGTCTAAGTCCTCGAGATGACCGGTCAAAGTCCATTGGATGCCACGTCGATGATTAGCAAGTGTGTCATCCATAACCTTGTCTATAACAAGCAGGAAAAGTAGTGGGGACAATAGACATCCCTGCCTCACACCTGATTTCGGTAGGAATGGTTCTGAGAGCCGATTATTATGCAAAACTCTACATTGAAAGCCATCATACTGAGCTCTTATTAGGTTGATTAGTTTGGTTGGAATACCAGTGTTCTGTAAGAGATCCCATATTTTGCAACGGAAAATACTGTCAAATGCGGTAGTGTAGTCAACAAAGGTGATAAATATATTACTATGCCACTCTTCTGCTTGTTCAACGATAATTCTCAATGTGTTTATATGGTCAACACATGACCTGTTGGCCCGGAAACCTGCTTGTTCCTTACGTAATTTATTTATTTTACACTATAAAAAAGTTTAAAATAAAAAAAATATTGGTAATTGTGTTTTTAAAGCGGTGTCACCTATGGGTGACACTGGGCATAACAATAATTCTACAATATTTTATTTGTTGTGGAATTTATACCAACATTTTTTATGAAGGTCTATAACGCATTTGGCACACATTTTTCTAGTACATTCATGACAAAAAGTTCTTGCATTTTCTTCTTCGGAGCAGGTTCCCAATATGTAATGTGCTCTGATACTTGTAGCGCGTCTTGATCCACTTCTTCATCTTCTCTGTTGGGTCTGGTTTGCACTTCAACCTCTGAGCGCAACATTCGGCTAGGAATGTGAATGAAATTGGCATCATTTTCATATCCACTGTATTTAACAGTCACCAGAGTCATCTTTAGCCTCTAGTATTTGAACAATTTCGTACAAGTTTAATCTTTCATATAACATAAAAGCAATAGCCAAGATTTTGCAAGACAAAAAATTTGTGGTATGCCTACATACACATGTATGTATAATACCGAATGTCACCTGAAGGTGACACTTGAAAAACAGCCCATAATTTTTGGTAAAATATAATTTATTTTCTAAAACTACTTGCTCACATTGTTAGCCTGAATATTTAGCAGTAGTGCGCCCCGGTAGGCTAGTTGGTAGCGTGCTGGCTTATCAGTGCGGGGGTCGTGGGTTCGCGCAGAAGGCCATAGTAGCTAGTGCTCGGTTAGGGTAATAGTATATAATTTATAATTATATGATTATTAATTAATTAAATAAAAAAAATATTTAGCAGTATTTATAAAAAAGAAATTATTCACCAAATGAGTGTTTCGGTTTCGGAAAGAGTCGTTTTGTATATGGTTTTTCAAAATATTCAAAGGTAAACGTTAATGCGAACATTTTTTCGAAGCCTTGGCTAATAAAAACAACTTTTAAATTTACTACTTTTAATATAGTAAAGTTTTGCTAAAAAATGCTCATTGTGCTTAAATGTAAGCATAAAATGTGTGTTAAATTTTCGTACACAATATTTTAAGAAAGGTAAACATAAAACGTAGCAATAGAAAAGTTAATCAACTTGTTAGTAACTATTTAGACATTTACTATTTGTTGTTTACTATTGTGTATAATTTTAAAAATAGGCATTGAATTTGTAAAAGAACCAGTGTGAAAAGTCAAATTATTTATTTATTAAAAATTGAAAAGAGAAAAAATCCAAATTTTTGAGAAAAAAAATTTTAATCACATTTTTTTTTAATGCCAAAATTGTTTTAGTACACAATATGTTATTTTATTGGCATCCCTAAAGACTGAAAACATATAAAATCAAGCAATTGTTTTCCTCCATCCTTTCAACCAGTGTTTTTAGAAGCAGGATAAAACAAATGCGCTGATGTAAGTGCATTATACTGAGAAGCAGCAAAAAAAAAAACGAATAATTTTCGTATAAAAATAAACAAAAAAACAATTTTGAGCTTACTGTTTTCCATTACACAGATTCAGGTTGTAAGCAGCTTACCCTATTCCCTAACAAGGATGCAGGTTGTAATGCAGAAAGTTTCAAGTTATTTTAGATTGTGTTTTCGAGTATGTTATAACAAATATTCAGCCATTTAATTATTTCTGAAGAGCTAGGTCGTGGTGCGGTAAAAAAAAATAAATATAATTATTGTATTAATATGTCTAAAACAAAAATTTAATATCTGTAAAATTTTGTGTAATATACATTTTATAATATTCATATTATTACTTTTAATTGTAATAATGTAGACAAGAAATGTGATTTTATTGAAAGCCATGAAATCACAGCATTTTATAAGCGCTAAAAATAGCGCTTATTTTGGCCAATAGTAATGTTTCTAAGTGATGAAAAATATATGAAAATTTCAAAAAACCTCCATGTACAACAGCAAACTAACAAAAGAAGTCGTATAAAAATATATCTTTTTAACAGTTGAAGCTACGTTATTCGTTAATATATTATCTTAAAGGTACTATTATCCTGCTTTAAATTGCATTGCAAAAAATAACTGTTTGAAGAGCCGCGGTTTTAACTGATGTATTTAAAAAAAACTGGCTATTTATAATTCTTAAAAAAAAATATTATAATTGTAAATTAATCCAATATGTAGTAGCCAAATCCCTTTTTCGAACTCTTACAAAATCCAACGTTATGCATAAAAATGTAAAAAATATAATTTAAAAACTTTTAACTTTGGAGCCAGCAGGACTACCAAACAGGGATTTTGCAACGGTATAGAAGAATAACTTATAATTAACATATATTTTTTTTTAAATTTTGGAAATCCAGGTTTTTGAAATACAGCGGTTTGAACCTCGTATTTTGAAAACATGGATTTTGACTTCATAAAGTGAATAACTATTCTGTACCAGTAAAACCACTATTTAAATATCGTTAAACAAATTTTAATTTTGTTCGGTGTAAGATCATATTATCGATACCTAAATATAAACTGATAATTAATTTTTTAAAGAAAACTGATTCTAATTTTTTTTTAATTTTAGATGACTGTAGTTAATTTTTAATGAAATTAATTCAAATTTTTAGTGAATATTAAGTTTTATAAACACTATATTGATATTAAAGCGGCAGGAATCAAAACGCATCACTTTTGTTTAGAGAATTTGATGAGTTTTTTGTAGTCATTTTTTTAATTTTTTACATCAGATTAAAATTTATAATTTTTACAAGTTTGATATAATTTTTATTAAAAATAAAAATTATGTTTTTTTCGACCTTTAATTGTGCAATGAAAATGAAAATTATTCAAGTTCGAGGCAATACTCTATATTTCTTTATTAGGATATTGTCCTAACAAATAATCTATAGAGTTTTATGTTTTCAAATTTATTATTTGACCTTTTTAGGAATGAGCTGATAGGGGAATTTTCTAGGTTCCCATCATCAAAACACGTTTTGAAAGCGGTAACAATCCCATGCCAAACATCAAACATTCATATAAACTAGTTTACTCACTAGATGAGAACTAATATACGACCTTGAAGTTAAAGATTATAACCATTGATCAAAAAATAAATTGAAAACTTGTTTGTTATGTGCAAGGTCCACCTCTGGTGGATATTCAATACAAGTTTATTGTTTTTCTCTCCTTTTATATTTTGTTTAGTTTATAAAGTTAAAAAAAAATTGCAGGGAGTTTTCGGAGGTGTGGGGGGTTGTTGGTAGGCGGTGAGTTATATTGGGGGCACCTTCCCCACGCGATAAATGTTTACAAAATCATTTATTATGCTTTTTGCACTTAAGTAATACAATTTAATTATTATTTGAATTCATTCTTATATCCACGCCCATAAAAAGGGGAGGGCCAAATAGCATTTTAAAATCCTCTGGGTCTACATGCAGGACTTTGAACTAACTCTGACATAAAAAATGTTTCATTTGTTTAACAAAAATACAAAAAAACGTGTAAAAAAAATTGCAATAAAAGTATAGTCTAGCCAAAAACACACATTTTAATGTACACGTTGGTCTTTATGAGCTATTTAGAGTGCCTAAAAATGTTCAGATTGTGTTGGTATGTTCAGAAGAGTTGTTCGGCGTTACCTTGGCTACACTTTTGCTAAATATTGTTAAGAAAAATTTAACAGTCCCTGTAAGTAATACTGGAAAAAGTGAAAAAAACATATTTTTTTCCTATGTTTTTTCAAAAAAACTCCAGGAAAAAAATATTTTTTTGGCATAAAATGTTGAAAGAATTTGTTCAGTGGACTGTTAGCCACATTATTGCCAAATATAGTTAAGCCGTAGCACCAAGTCTTATTAAGATTTAGGGCAAAAACTAATGATACCATATTTTGAGGGTCCCACTGCTTTCCAGAAACTTTAGAGGCCCATAAAAAGGAATTGGTCACCAATCTGGACAAACCGAGTATAGGGTTTTACTACCTTTTAGTAGTACAATCGAACCTATATAGTCAAGTTCTTGTGTTTTTTTCACTGGTGCACAGTGTAATTAAATTATAAAATAATATTACATATAAATTAAAAATTGGTTAGTAATTCAATTGTTTTCGTGATGAAATATTGATTAAATTTTGTTGATTGCAGTGGAACTCCAACTAATTTATTTTCAGTGTATAATCAAATAAGTTTTTTTTAATTCAATACATTAATGATTATCATCGTATGCAAGGCAAGTGTTCAGCAAAGTGTGAAAACCGCTATTGAATTTCTAATTTATACTGTTATCTTCATAACTAATAGGTTATGGTTAATATAACAATTATAGATTTGCTCTTTTTCTTGTAACCACAAATCAAAAATTAATTGCATAATATAATTAGTTTGAATAAAAGCGCACACATGACATATACTATTATAAATTTGCAATAAAGTGAAATTATTATTGCAGTTTTTATGAACACTTGACTTAAATACAAGTTGTTAAAACTTTATATATAGAACTTAATTTATGTGTACTAATGTTAATTGAATAATTTATATATGAGTACAACATACATACAAGAAAAAATATTTTTCTAGAACAATAAGGTGTTCACAAGAATGTACTAAATGTTTTATGTGTTGTATTGTCGTATCGAAAAAAGAGATGACAAAATTTTGTTTTAAAATATACAACAATATATGAATAGTACGATACAATATTTGTACCTATGTTCAGTTTACTATGTTCAAGTGTGCTAGCAGAGTGAAAACCCAACCCAAAAAACCAAAAATCTTCGTGAAATTGAAAATAATTTTTTACCATCTCTATTTTTACAATACATCATACTCTTAAAAAGTTCATAATTACTTAAATTGTACAAATATATACGCATATGTACATATTTTTATGTATGTATTTATGTATGTTAGACCTACTCACGAAAAAAGTATATTTTCTCGAAACCTCTAAATGCACTTTGGTTTTTTATATGATTATCCCCAAATTATTTCGTGTCTAGCATTAAGATCCCGTGAGCTGGACTGTTTTCAAAAAAGATATTTTTTTAGTTTTTCAAATAATGTTGTACTTAAGCAACGGGCAACATATACAATATTAGTATCGCCTAAAATGTGTTTTAGGCTCGTCTATACATGTCAACGCATTCTTTTTTCAGGGAAATTTTGTAAAAAATTGATTTTTTTTTGTTTTTTGTACGAAAATGTTTGTTATTTAAATGCTAAATTGACGTATTTGAATCCTGAGTCGATATAAGTAACTACGTGTTTCAGCTTTTTTGAAATTCGCATTAGTTTGCGTTTTACCAAAAAAAATGCAATACGGTGGCAAATCTATGTTTTATTCATATCAATATCGGTATAAAATTTTTCTTTAGGTAAGTACATCATCTATGTATGCAAATATTTGAAATTTTTGCAAATTTAGTGTATTTTCCTCGCTGTTCTGGAACAAATTTTGAGAAAAACCTTTAATTAATGCAATCTGTAAATGTATTCATGTTCTAGTTGATGTAAGGATAAAAATGTGGCTTCGCCATGTTTGAAGCTCTTCATCTTTCACCACCTTTCATCTCTCCACTATATCTTTCCAAAACAGCAACACATTAATAAATATAAAGAATTTCCTGAGTGTTGCTTAGCTTTTTTAAGAAAAAACATTTTTAATATGGAGCTTTATATAATCACATATCATTATAGCGTATGTTACATATCAGTTGATCTTTTTTATCTTATCATATATAATTGTTATAGCTATATATCAGATCATATATACTTTCATGTGTAATTATATATAAGTACATATAAAACAGTAAAACCAAACAAATTCTATAATTTTTAATATTTTTTTTTTTTTTTTATTTTATTAATTAATAATCATATAATTACAAATTATATACTATTACCCTAACCGAGCACTAGCTACTATGGCCTTCGGCGCGTTGTAGCGAAAACAGACCAGTGCCTCTGGTGGGAATCGAACCCACGACCCCCGCACTGATAAGCCAGCACGCTACCAACTAGCCTACCGGGGCGCACAATTTTTAATATTATAATTGAATATGGTATCACATATAATTAAGTATATGTGTTGAAATAAAAAATAAAAATTTGATTACTTTTGTATGTGCTAGAAATTATAAGAAAATCTATCACTTTGAAATATAATTATCATAGAACACAAAAAAAAAAACTTAGAAAAGCTACACTCTTGAAAGCAAGTTCAAAGTTAGTAGAATAAATAATATTTTATAAGCAACAGAAAACATTTAAAGAAAGAAAATCTTAAAATAAGCAATTAAAAGCTCAAAACTAAAAGCTTTATAGCAAAAAAGGATCAAATCGGATTTGGCAGAATAAACAATAATATGCGATATTTATCTCTAGAAATTAATTTTTTTCTATCAAATTTAATAAGTAGGAATGTCAAAAAATTAAGTCTCGACTTCAATTTGGTTGAATTTATGAAAAATTTTCTATAAATTTTTAAAATTTTCTTAAATTGACGTTATAATTATAAACACATAATGACTTAATAATCAAACTAAAACGTGCAATAACAACTATCTATGTTGCATCATTGAAATATAAAACAGAGATGAGTTCATCTTCCAAAGACACTTCAGTTCAGTTATTTAAGAAATAATTGAACACAAAATTAAGCTATAGCTATGAAACTCAGTTCATAAGTAAAAATGAAATCATGTATAATTTCCCAATTCACTTTTCTATATTTAATTTTTTATTATTTGGAATATTAAACCAAATTGAAGCTTGGATTTCTTAAGAATTTTATGTACACCAAATTGTATCAAATTGTATATAACTTCATTAAATTAGATAGACCCATTTTTCGGATAAAATTATATCAAATTAGATCCCATAGGATCTCATGAGATAAGGTTGTATAAACCATTTTACGGATCACCTGATATATGATGTGATATGACTACATATATCTATATCAGAACTTTTTTCATCGGGTAGTTTTCTCTTTTTAAATATAAAAATTGTTGTAAAATTTTGAATTCGCGATAAAAATTATGCCGCAAAAAAAAACGTGGTGGAATTGTTTTCTTTAAGCTGAATTTTCATTATTACATCAACTTGTAGACTGGATTAATGCAGAATTTTTTTAAAAATTTAGTTTCGACAAATGTAGAAAATGCATTTGATTCGCAGAATTTGATTTTAATACTGTAATGCAACTGATTAGAACATAGTTTTCCACCACATTGATTTTTTGCTAAAACGCGAACTAATGCGAATTGTGTAAAAACCGAACTCTATATTTACTTAAAGATTGAAATATGTCAATTTAGTATTTATATCACAAGAATCTCCGTACAAGAAATATTAAAATTCATTTTTTTTACAGAATATGCCTGTAAAAGAATATGTTTGAACATGAATTGACATGTGCTATAAACCGAGCCATACAAAAATAATATTGTACAACTTGCCTTTATATAAATTACACTCACAGGAACTTTTCCATAAAATTTCAACAGCTATTTAAAAATGTAATCGGTAAAGTTTTTTCAATAGAATATACAATTAAATTACCAAATAAATATATTTTTTACTTTCTGTCTGTTATTCAATAAACAAAATAATCAAAAAAGCGGACTTTCGGTAAAAGCTAAAATATTCAGTAAACATTTTCTTTAAAAAAAAAAGTTATATTATATTGAGTATTGAAGTAAACGAAACCAATCTATTGTTTTTTTTATCGATTTTGTCTATTAATTTTCAACAGTAGAAAATAAACTAAAAAATACAATTGTTTCAAACGAAAAGTAAATAGTAATTTTTTTCACAGATTTTCAGTTAATTTAATGAGTATATTCAGAAGTCTTTACGGAAAAAATATTGTGAGTGTACAAAATTCTTTGAAAAACCTAAAGAAATATCTTTTTTAAACACGGTCCAGCTTACGGAATCTTAATTCTAGACACGAAATATTTTGGGAGTCATCACAAAACAAACCAAAGTTCATTTTGAGGGGTGGACAAAACACACTTTATTTTTCTTCATACAAGGTGAGTCGGTCTAATGTATGTGATTACCGAAACGAGCATTTCATAATTGTGTGGGATGTGCTTCGCACTTGACCCAAGCAAAATATCTCCTAAACACCTAAATGTATTAACCCTTTCACTACCCTTGTACACTACAGTATACACATTTTTAAAATAATATCAAAAAATGGGATAAAGCAATAAAGCTTTTTATTTTGGTAAAAATATGTTCATTAGAACATTGGTCATTGAACAAAAACTCATTGTTTGCATAAACTGTTTATAAGGGCAATATAGTCGCGATATTTGTTAACAAAGTCCATTTTTTTTATTCAGCCTTTATATCCGAAAAAGTGGACATTTGGTTATTCGAATGTTTTGATGGTAAAGATGGGCTGATCAATATCAAAAATTACCATTTCGTTGGTAATATATGCAAAACTTTTTACTTCTTATTAACTAAAATATAAATATATAAACTAACAAAAAGTTGGTAGTGAAAGGGTTAAGTATATAAAGCTGAGCAAGTGGGACTACTTTTACCTACAGTTTCTTACATACTGTGCATATTTACATGCTTCTCATCTATCTTAGGCGCCATCAAATTAACAATTAAAGTAAACAAATAAGGAAAATTGATTGGATTTTTATTTCAATGTTTCCCCATTAATTTCGTTTAACATTTTTTATGCATTGTCATAAAATTAATTTAATTATATAAATATATTTTGCTCTACATAAAGTACGTGAGTATATGGCTATTGGCTATTTGTTCCATTGTACTGGTTTTTAGTAAAATGTTTTATTGTATTTGTATTTGTATAATGAATGAATGAATGAATGTATGTATTAAAATTAACTTAAATACAATAATGAAAATGCATATTGCTATACAATGACTATACAAAAAAAATATATAATAAAAATACAAAAACAGAGTATGAATTAAAGGCAGCTATATGTAAGTATGCATATGTATTGTATAAACGGTTAATTTTTTTAACTATTCCCTTTCATAGCCAGTTGTTTGTACTATTGCTTGACCAATATCTATATCAGCCGTTCCCACCACCGGATCCCTTGGCACGCTTCTTCTGGTTCACGGACGCCCAAGAAGTAGTTTTTTCATACATCAAAGAAATGAAAATATAATGAAATTAATAAATATGGGATTTTTATTTTAAAAATTAAAATACATTAAAAAAAATATATAGTAAAACCAGATTTAGATGAATTCCGTGGGACCAAAAAATTGTATTTATTATAAGCGAGCTTGGTTTTTACTGGAGTTAAATTTCATTACAATTTTTTTTATTTGTCCACAAAATATTACAAATTTGTATAACATTTTTAAGGCATATTAATATATTTCAATTTATCCTCTCGTTAACCCCTGATATAACCTTAAACAATGTTAAAAATATTTTTTCATTAACTCAATTAATTTTGCTACCTATATTTCCGGCCGGGATGGAGATCTTGTTACCTGCCTATAGATAAAAATCATTTCACAAACAGTATTAAAATTAGGTAGCTTCTATATTGAATTCAATTACCCAAATAAATTTTATGTCTGGATAGAATAAACAAAAAAAAAAAAAAAAAAGAAATCGATGTAAAGTAAAGTTGAGAAGAGGAGTTAGATGTTTCATTCCTCTTCAGTCTCTACCCACCTGACCATTGCTATCCTTCGACATTCGTATAAAATAGACCATTACTTTCCTAATTCTAACCTCCTAAATGTTTCGTGTTTCGAAATTTAAAACCCCGTATTGGATATGATATTTAATAAAATTCTTTGTTTTTGTTATTAAAATTAAAATGCATGATCTTTTATAAACAAAGTTAAATTATATATTAAATTAGTAATAAAAAAAATGTACTATTTAATTTATTATTTGGTTTGAAAGAGTATGTTATGGTTGTATGATTATTTGTTATTCATATTTAAAAAATATTTTATTTAATTATTTCTTCTTTTCTTTTAAAAAAAATATTAGTAAACGTTTTGGAATTGAAACAAAATTTAAATAAAAGCTATTTTTGCAAACTAATCGAGGAGGTTGCTTGCAAAAAAAATTGCTAATGTCAGCAAAATCTTTTGCTGAAAATCAGCGAGCTGAAGGGATACTTTAAACAACATATTTTTGTGATTCTGTTTAAACTTATTTAATACGTTACAAAATATAAAAATGTTAATACTCCCAAATTGACGATATGAATTAATGTAATATCTAAAAACAATAGAAATAATTATATATAACATAAACGAAATTATCTTTGAACTACTTACATCAATTATTGTCTAAATGATGCTTTTAAAGGAACGCATTTGCGTTAGAAACGAAACGAAAAAATAACAAAGTATAATATAAACAACCCTTTTTTGCAATAAGAAAAAGGAAACATAAAAATCTACCTATGATGTATGTCTTTGCCTTTCGCTTTAGTCTGTCTACCTGCTGTATATTTGTTTGCAATTTGACCATACTAGATTATTAACTTTTATAAACATTCAGTTTACAGATACACATTTAATCTTTATTAAATTTAAATATTTTATTTTGTCTTTTATTTAATTAATAGACAATTACTTTCACAAGCCGGTGACGCCGCAAAATTTAAGTTGTTTTAATCCACAATTTTGTTTTATGTATGAAAAGCAGATACAAAAATCTTCCATCGTTGATTTTTTATATGACTTACTAGAGTTGTACTTTTTAGTATAATTTTCCCTACATCGTGTTTATTGATGTGCTAACAACACAATTTTTTTAGCTAAATAAATTAGTAATACATTAGTAAAATATTAGTAAGACATTAGTTCAAAACAGTTAAGTGCTGAATAAGTATAACTAAAATTTTAGTTTAAATCATAATTTTAGCAAAAAATTTGCTGATTTACAAGATTTTTTACTAACTTTTCTACTAACTTATTTATTTGAGTGGAGTTTTAAAAAGAGTGAAGTATAAAATTATTACAATGTGTATTTGATAATGTATAAATGTATCTGTGTTAATGATTAATAAGTTGAGAGTTTAGATCTTGAAAATTTATGATGTAAAATGTGAGTAGTTGTTGGGAATGAACAATAATAAATAAAATTGTTAAGAATTTAAATCTAATTTAAAGTGTGTACTGTATATTATTTGACCGAACAATATCCGTTGTCTAAGTCAATAAATCGATATATATTATTTGCAAAATTTATTAGAATCCAATTGATAACTTTTTTTTTTTTTTTTTTTTTTTTTTTTTTTTTAAGAGAGGCAACACTCAGGAAATACTTCCTATATATTTAGTGTGTTGCTTTCTTTTGGAAAGGGATAGTATAGAGATGAAAGGTGGGGAAAGATGAAGGGCTTCAGACATGGCAACACTGTAATTGCTCGAGATGATAAGTCTTAGAACAGTTGTTGCTCGCCACCTGATGGAGAGTTGGCGAACTTATTGAAGCTTTTTGGTTCATATCCCTGAATCATTATTTTACTTCGGTGGGGTTAATTGCTATGGGAACACCGAAGGTGGACATTGCAATACGTATGAGGGATAGAAAAAACTCATACATATTATTTTTGATGTTGCCGGCACCGGGGATCGAACCCGGGACCTTCTGTGTAAAAGTCCAACGCGCTTACCATTACACCACAACGCTTTTCCATCTTCAAGGGAATATTATTAATTTAGTTAAATGTCAACTCCTGCGTTGACCAATATAAATGTTATGCGGTTATCAGGATATTATTTTATTATCATTAAAGATGAAAATTATCGTTGCTGTTGAAAATCTTGACATCCGTAATTTAATTTCCCTATCAGAAATTAATTTTTGCCGACTACAAATTAATCCATAAGGATAAGAATTGCTCAATTTTACTCCAATTTTCAATCCGATGGCTGATAACTTGGACAACGATATAATAAGACGCATTTCGTACCCACAATTTAGACTACACGGTTGTTTCTTCTCTCAAACTTTCTTCCCTTAAACAACCGATTAAATCTTTTGTTTTACAAAACTACTAATGAATCCGTGTATAGAAAATTGTTAATTCCCAATATTATTTTAATATTCTTCTGATACTCAATATTTTAATATTCTTCTGATACTCAAAATAAAAAATAAGAATTGAAATTTTAAATTATTTTTGACAACAATTTATCTTACGTTACAATTATTTGAAATTATTTTCAATAAGTTTCAAAATTCTAAAGTATAAACAGTCTAAGCAAAAATATTACGGTCAGCACTCACATCATATAAACTCCTATGGTTAAGGACTAACCAGGTTTTTTCACTCACGGAAAAGTTTTTTTAGTTTTGCATTAAAGTTTTGCAATTTTAAAAATAAAATGTTTTATCTTAGTTTTTTAGAGTAAATACAGTTTGTCAATTAGTTCTTTGCAAAATGAAAATATTTTAAAATATTTCAAGAAATTAATAAATAACAAAAGCAAATGAAGATTTTTAGGAATTTTTTAATTGTGTACTAACATTTCATGCACTTATGCATATCTAAAATACTCAGAGAAAAATATGATTTTAGCGATAAATTAGGATAAAATGAAAAAAGAAGCAATTTTTATAATTTTTTTATTGTCAAATAATTTTCTGCAAAATTTAGTAAATAACTTTTCAAAGCGATCAGAAACTATTAAATGTTTTAAAATTTTTAAAATTTTTTTTTCTTTTTGTTTTAAATTTTTTAATGTTTCATGTTGCATTTCTGTAGAATTCGAGAAGTCAACTGCTGCTTACATAAAAAAACATTTGCAGGACTCGAGGGAATCTTGTTTCTGTTAATGTTTTCTAACTTATTGATAATATGATGAATTTTTAATAAAAACTCGCGAAAAAGCTTCAGATTTAGCTATTCTACACATTGTTCTTTAAGAAAAACCGTGGGATTCAAAATAGTCCTTTGTCAGAAAAAAAGAGAATATATTGACTCAAAATTATGTATCATAAAAATGCCGATTTTTAGCGACATTCATGGTCCTCTAGCTTTTTGGTAGTTGGTTATAATAATTTAATCAATTCTCTGTATTACTGACAAAAAACTAAAAATTTTTCGCAGATTTAAATTAGTTTTCCAACACCAGTATAAAAATGTAAAACAATTTTTAAAAACAAGCCTCTTAAAAGCTCTGAAATTAATTTTTTGGATAAGTGGCACTCGATTCCTCGAGTTTTATAAAAAGCTATTATGAAACATAAAAAAGCGCAAATTTTTGACACATGTTTTTAACATGAACCGCCCTTTCTTCAGCCGCGGCTATGAGGGAAAAAGTGTCGGCTAGAGGTTAAATTTCATAAGAATCTTATATGTTACAGCAGGTAGAAAATTAAAAAATTTTCAAGAAGACAAAGCACATGTGCAGTAAAAAAACAAGCTAAATTTGTTTTTGGGTTGTAAACGCTGTTGGCAACTTTTGTTCAAGAAAAGTAGCTGAATCTGACACAAAAAATTACTAGAACTATCCGAATTTTTTTTTAGCTAGAAAAGTGAAAAACGGCTAGCTAAATTTTAGAAAAAAAAACACTAAAACTTGAAAAATATAGGAACTATTGGCCTATTTTAAATTATTTTGAGGTAAAATTAGTTATGATTCCTAAGTAATTTTGTCCCAATTCCTAAAATAATTTGTCCCAATATTTTTTAGAAAAATTTAATATTTTGTATATGAGCGTCTATAAGAAAATGCAATACAAAAAATTTTTGTTTTGGATATGAAAAAGTTTTATTTTTTTAATCATAATTTATATAGTTTGTCGCTGCACTCGAAACTTTGACTAAAAAGCGGATAGAGTTTAGCGATTTTGCGCAATTTTTTAGAATTTATCTTTTTGTCCTTGGTCAAATGTTTATTAGAAAAAACTTTATGTATACAAATTAACAACCGTTATATGATAACTGTTATGGTAATATTTTAGGAGATAGTTGTTTTAATACCTTGTACTATAATCCAGCATCTTCACATGCAATGAAAATATAGCACGCAATTGTCAAAATTATTTATAAATAAATAAATGAATTTCATATTAAGACACTTAATTTTAATCTTATGGCAATTTGAAGATATCTTTAATATGCAATCAGCTCTTGCAATAATATCTGACATCAAATCTCACAATTAGTTTTCATTTGAATTTAGCAATGAAAAACTTCATAAATTTTAGTAAATAAAATCTTGCAAAATATTATTGGTAGACAAAAATATATTTTGTGTTAATATTTATTGTTTTTGAACAATATTATAAAATTTCTTAGCAATAAAATGACCAAGTGCTCTTCACTACAGTGCAATTGACAAAATATTGACATATCTCTGCAATCGATTTGTAATACTAAAGTTTATTGAATTTGAAGACACCTGTAAGAGAATGATTTACACGGTAACGCGAAACAACAACAAATTGTACTTGTTATATTGCTTTAAACGTGTTTCATTCAAATTATTTAAATTATATTCTAATTTTAGTATCATAGCGATTCCCATTCTCACTTTCACACTTCACCTCATATTATTTTTATATATTTTTTATTGTCCAAGCGTCTTCACAATCAAAAAATATTCAAAAATCAGAAATTAAAATGGGGAAAACTACTAACAATTGGGAAATAATCAGATTTGAATATTAAGGTAACTGTTGAAAGTGAGAGTGCGAATAGATATTTACTAGTAAACACACACCATATTTACAAGTTTACCACACCATTCACTAGTGAACCACAAAACATGAGTTTTTGTATGCAATTTGGAAGTCTAACAAAAGTATTATTGATTTTTTGTTTAATAAAATGAAAAAAAAAATTGTAATTATGGTCGAGTATGTCAAACGGCTTAGCCGATTCAAGCCGATAGTGTCGGCGGCTAAGTGGGCTTGGAAAAAAAAAAACTGTCTGCAGCGGCGACTAACCGGCCGACGAACTTCAGCTTCCAACACTATTTAAGACCCGAATGTTGTTGATGGTCTTATATGTATTTACCATAAAAATCTAACACAAAATATTTATTTATTTATTATATATTTCATTTTTATAATGTACAATAATGCAATGCAATTTTGCAAAATAAATCTATCAAATAAGTGGGAAAACGGGGTTCGGAATTAAAATCAGAGTCCGAAACATTTATTATCGTAGGTACTCTGTTTTATATTTCTATAATTTCTGTACAAATGATATAAACGCACATTGAAAATACTCGCATATTAAAAATATATGCACCAAACTTCTTTAAAATATTGTAAAACCAATTGATGGTCATCGAAATACTCGTTTTTACCTATCATTGTTTCACATTGACAACCCGCATTTTTTTATTCACAATTAGATAAAAAATCATGCACGGCGATTATTTTTCAACTTATAATGATGCACAAACAACATAATTCATTCAAAACACTTTCAAAAAATATTCATATTTTTAAATTTTCTAGTAAAACATTCCGCAGTTGGCTGAACTAGGACAAAATACGAACAAATTATTTAAAAACATGACCACTTATTTTATTTTATTTTTATTTATTTATTATTTTTTTTTGGTACAAGTAAGACTTAGAGTCTCTTAGGGCACCTCAAACATTATAATATCAATTTATAAAATTATATATAACATGTTATGAACATAAAAATACAATAACAATTAAAGTGAAATTTAAAAAAAAAAAGAAAATAATTGCTACTTATAAAGCTTCAAAACCTCCGCTTTGAAAACCAATTCACGGGGATCGGATTTAAGTGGGTTAGGTAAATAATTCCACAATTTTACAGTACTAACGAAAAACATTCTTGAGGACGATAAATAGTTG
This sequence comes from Delia radicum, assembly GCA_021234595.1. NCBI lineage: Eukaryota > Metazoa > Arthropoda > Insecta > Diptera > Anthomyiidae > Delia > Delia radicum. The sequence goes on along the minus strand of CM037851.1, from coordinate 180,812,443 downwards.
AAATCAGGTATATTAATATTGCACGTACGACTAGATCGAGCAAGATTAAGATTTTTATATAAATAATCAGGTTGTTTCTTGTAAATAATCTTGTGTAAAAATATTAAATTACGGATGTTAAGATAAGATGTCAAACTACTTCCTAAAATTCGTATGGAGTAATGAGATATGCTATCAAATTTTCTTTTGTTAAAGACATATCGAGCGCAATTGTTAATAACCAATTGTAATTTATTATTAGACACTGAGTCAAGGTTACCAAATACGATAGCACTATAAGTCATGATGGCTATAATGAGGGTTTTCACCAATTTTAGTTTAGTATCATTAGGAACATATGATGCAGAGTGCTAAAGTTTCCTGAGGACATTATACATTATCATTATTGTATAATTAATGTGTTCCTTGCAGTTAAGCTCAGTGTTGATTACAAAACCAAGATTTTTCACTTTACTAACATAATTTATCAACTTATCTTGCAAAATAATTTCCGGTAAAATATCTTTACAAATGCCTTTATAAATTGGAAGGGCTTTCGTTTTCGAGGCATTAATCATAAGGTTATTGTTCACAGACCAACGAAATATATCACCTAGGTCCTCATTTAACCGACATCCTAAGTCCTCAAGCAATCCTATTGGTCTCGAAAGATATATTTGTGCATCATCAGCATAAAGGTGTATATTAGAACTTTTACAGCAGTATTCAATATCATTTATAAATAAACTAAATAATATAGGGCCAAGAATTGAACCCTGTGGGACACCAGAAAAAACTGGTTTGAGGGTTGAGAAACCGAAATATTCCCTAAGTTTTAATAATAAAACATTATGGTTTACGGTATCAAACGCCTTTGAAAAGTCGATTATCACAACAACAGTTAGGTCCCTCTATCAAAAAAAGGTCGAATGTCCTCCAAGACCTTGAGCAATGCTGTACTTCAGCTTCTCCCAGAACGATAACCAGACTGATTATCAGAAAAAAGTTTGTCGCATAATGTGTGTTTAATAATTTGGTTTGAAAGTATGCGCTAGAAAAGCTTTAGAGAGGGATGGTAAGATACTTATAGGTCTATAATCTTCAGGTTTCGATGGTTGATTCTTTTTTCCAACGGAAATGATATTTGCAACCTTCCAAATTATATGAACTTCCCAAATGGAATTATTTAAAGCACTTCGGGTATTGCGCAAACAGACGTAATGATTGTATAGCACTTAGCGACCGCCAATCTTGAAAAAAAAAACAGTATGGTCAAGTGTATTATTTTTTTTTTTTGACCAGTAACACACAAAAAACCGTAAAAAAAAAAATATTTTATGTATTTTTGTTTTTCTTTTTGTTTTTTATTTAGACACTTCCCTGTTTTTAGAAGCAGGATATAACAAATGCGCTGATGTAAGTGCTTACTATTAAATAATACTGAGAAGCAGCAAAAGAAACGAATAAATTTTGTATAAAAATAAACAAACAAAAATTTTAAGCTTACTGTCTTCCCTAACCAGGATACAGGTTGTAAGCAGCTTACCCTAATCCCTTCAAGGATACAGGTTGTAATGCAGAAAGTTCCATATCGTGGATTATAAACGATTTGTAAAAAATTCCCGAGTGATTTCCGATTGTGTTTGGTGTTTTCGAGTATGAAATAAAAAATAATTAGTCATTTAACTGTTTCTAAAGAGCTAGCACGTGGAGCGGTAAAAAAAAATAAAATAATTACACATATTATGTCAAAAATTTTAACAATAAAAAACTAATATCTGTAGAATTTTATGTAAAATAAATTATGTATATTCATATTATTACTTTTAATCGTAATAATGTAGACATGAAATATGATTTTACTAAAAGCCATAAATTCACAGCTTTCTGTAAGCGCTAAAATCCGCGCTTATTATGCCCAAAAGTAATGCTTATAAGTGGGAATTCGCCATATAAAAATCATGGCATATGTAAGCAGGTTTGTAAGGGATTCTTTTCGGCTCACTCCATTACAAAACCTGCTTACATGTAAGCAGCGTTTTTTACAGGGTTCTTACTAAGGTTAACTACCCATATAAAAAATATTGATTAGTTATTATAGTTAAGTCTTCCTTGGAATAAATATATAGCAATATTTAGTTATCCATATTTAAGTGAAAGCTAACTTCTTGAGATTAGTTAATGACCCTAAATATTGTAAAATTCATTCATTTGATTTCATAAATAATTTCCATACATTCAAGGAAGAATTTCTTTGTGTTTAGTTTGAAATTTGTTACAATTCAAAGAAATTTTAGAAAAATTTTGGAATATTCGAATTAAAAGTGGAAAAATATATGAAAATATGTCAAAAACAGTTCATCTTAACCGAGGGTTTAAGTTCGTATTAATAGATGTTACTTTGAAATTGTTACCAAAACGTCAAGCTTTCAAACTAGTTTGTAATAATCGAGGTTTCATTTTAACCTAGCTCTTATTTAAGCGAGTTTTACTCTACGAAACTTCTAGAAAAAATCATCAAAAACACAAGAGCGTGAGGAAAATTTTTTATTATTTGAACAATTAAAAAAAGGTGAAATATTTGAGCCATAGAATTTTTTATTCTTTTTTAAGAGTTTTAGAAAAAACAACTGTTCTTGGTAAATTAATTTCATACAAAAATTTAAATTTTAATTTTTTTATGATTTATCTCATCTTTTTAAACTCGTTTGCTAGCAGGTCATTTAAATTAAACAAAAAAATAACACATTTTAGGTGAGAATGAATAGAGGCCAAAAAAATTTTCAGTTAATTTTTTTTTTTCTTAATTTGAATTATTAATAAAATTGCAAAAAAATATTGTGAAATTTTTTAAATTTTGTTATAAAAAAAAATTTTGTCGAAACTCTTCTCGGTGTCCCTGGGGGATCCCCATTTGGGAACCGTTGATCTATATAATAAAACTAATAGTAATACTTTAATATATTTGTGTGTGTGTATGTATGTGTGTGCGTGTGTGTGTGTGTGTGTGTGTGTGAATTTACGAGTTTATACAAGTATATATGTGGCTAATTAGATTAGAATGAGGCCAAATAATGTCAAAGTCATTGTTTTAGAAAGAACACTCGTGGCATTTTGTTTTTTATTTAGTTATTCTAAGATTTTAATTACAAAACAGTGTTATTACGAAATATTTTTTAATATTGTTTAGTAAAGTGCATTTTTTGGTTTCTCTATTAGCAAATTGTTTTCACAATTTTAGTTAGGGCTTATTTATTCAGCACCGAAATTAACATTAATTAATGACAATTAGTTAAGTTAAGGTGATTTGGACAAGCAAAAAGGCAGATCCATGGTTCTTACAAGGAAATTCTTTCATGAGATAATCTACTTTTTAATGAAATCTTCATATTTTGCAAAGATTAAATTCTAAGATTGGGTTGTCAAAAATTATAAATTTTTTCAATTTATTCAGGATTTGGTAGAAAGAAACTATATATAAATGTTAAATTTTAGGGTAGAAATTTTCAAAAGTAATTTTGTGGTACCTTTCTTGCCACTTTTTGTTGTTGTTGTTGAAAAAATGTGTTAATTTTAGGGTACTTTATCGGAACATGTATAGTGGTACGAATGTCAAATTCATATATATTGATCCTTATTAATTTTAAGTAAACATGTATTTTTCAGGTTTTTACTTTTCGTTATGGTGGCAATCTTGTGCCTTAAATGTAGACAGTATGGATATCAAACTTCATATTTTGTAGAGTGCTTTGCAGTCATGTACAACGAAATAATTAATTTGTAAACTTAAGGTAGCCACCCAGTCAGAAAACTACAATCGCCACAGTGTTGACAACGCGTCGGCGAGGGTCGGTTATGCGTTGGCAGAACATGAGATTAACAATCTTGACAGTATTGTCGTGTTACCCGATTGATAACAGTAGGCAACCGTTGCCGTGGCGTGTTTTCAAAAAAGTGGTATTAAGTGTAGAACTTCTATCCTACTGGCCCAGTATGTGATCTTTGCAAGTAAGGCGGCGATAGAGGTGAAAGCCAAGATGTTTAACTTTTGTTTGTTTTTGGACTTTAAAGTGACATTTGGACAATCTCATTTTCTTAGTGTAAAGGTAATATGGGTAGATTTCTGTGTTACTTTTATATTCCATTTTATTAACCATGCTTCAATGTGATTTAGTTGAGTCTGAATCGTTGCTGATGCAATATCCGGTACATCACTTGTAGCTATTAGAGCTATGTCATCGGCAAAAGTTGCAACTGTTATATATTCTCTTGCTGGCATGTCAGACGTAAATATTGTATAAAGGACAGATCCTAGGACAATACCTTGTGGTATTCCCGCCTTAATTGGACATATATCAGATACTTATTATCTTAACCTTTACATAAAAAAATCTTCCGTCTAAATATGATTTAAGAATAAAATAATATTGTGTTGCTTTTTGCTTTTATTGTAAGCAACTCCTCAAAAAAATAGCTGATCGTACGCATAACTCAGAGCTAGAGAGCAGATTTTGTGAAAAAAAAAACATTTTTTATGTTCCTTTTTTATCTTAAACAAATCATATGTAAAAATATTTTTTTAACCTATCTTTATTGTTTTAAATTAACGACACTTTAAGCTATAACATTTTTTAAAATCATTTCAATATCTGTAATAGATAAAAACTTATTTAACTTCAAAGTTTTAAAAGCCATTTTTTTATATTTTGCTTGTTTTTCGTCAAAAGTGCTAAAAAATTTAAAATTTTCAAATTTTCAAAGAGAAGAAGTATTTATCTATTCATCGATATATAATATGTCTATCTTTAGTCTTGTTAAAGGTTAATATATTACATTTGAAAGTTAAACCTCAAACAAACCTCTTTCTTAAACATAGGCAGGTAGTGCAGGTGTCCGCATAAGAATGTTACTTTACGTGTATTTTTTGCCCCTTAATACCTTTTGAAAAAAAAAACTGTATCATGCAGAAACCCTAAATTTACCTGAAAGGATTCTGTCAATGAAAATGGAACCTGAAAATATGTTTGTTGGAGGTGGTTGGATAAGCCCAAAAGCAAACCCATGGCGCTCAGACAGCAAATTGTACAATACAAAATATGAAAATATTATAATACCATGTAAAAACTATAATAAATACGAAGTAAAAATAATTTTCATAATCTTAAAAATTATTCGCAAAATAAAATATTTGTATATTTTTGGTTTTTTCTTAAAAAAAAACTTCTTCTTCTAGCTTACAATTATATAAATAAAGGTTATATTCGCCAGTGTACACTTTATTCAATAAAGATATTTTGCTGTAGATTTAGTCCTACTAAAGAGATATTTTGTTAAATTAATTTAATTTTTTTTTTTCAACAATTTTTTCTTCATACAAAAATAAAGGTTTTATTAAAATATTTAAAAAAATATATTCTTTTTCATTCCAAAAGAAAAAAAACTAACATCATACTCTCAGAGCTTCCCTCAGTTAAGCGCCAGTTTACATACGAATCAACCCAATGTGTGTCGTTAGATTATACTCCAAAAATTATTGAAAACTAATTTTTTCCCAGTTTTTAAAGTGAACAGTTTTGACAATAGAGTAAACGGAAAACTCTCTCCTTTATAAACTTTTAAAAATATTTTTTTTAATCACACGCAATAAAAACGTTTTACCAACTGAGAATAATGTAAAATTTCTTTTATTGTTAAAATTTCGCCAACCGCTGCAAAGTAGTTAAGGTATCAATTTTGTAAAAAAAATAATAAAAATATTTTTTTTTCGCACACACAATGCTACGAAATGCGAAAAAATCAAAAAATATTTTCGATATGTCGCAGCCCGTTAAAAAGTTATTAATAATAAAAACATTGAATTTTATAAAGACAACGTTCTGAAAACTTACTAAATTTTTACCTGGTTATTATCATAAAGCGAAAATATTTGCACAATTTTTCTCAGATAAAAAGGTTTTTTAAAAAGTTAGATTTTTTCCTTCCACTCAATTTCTTAAATGGTACGCTTTAAAAATGCAAAAAAAGTTTTTAAAATAGTTTTTGGTGCAGAATTGAAAGGTGACTTCAAGTTTTATAAAAATACGGCTATTTATTCTCTGTAGAGACACTATTGGCAGTTGAGGAGTTGGAATTTGAAAAAAAAAAAAATAATAACAAAATTTTTTTAATGAATGGAAAAACAGTACAAAAAGTGATGATATCCCAAAAACAAAGAAATTTTATTATTTTCTGACGAATTCTAATATATATAACATATTTCTCCATACTTTTACAATATATTTTTTCCTGCCTGTCACGACCACTTAGAAAAGCGTGAAAGAAGTTATGTTTGTAAGTTTTTGGTGAATGAGATTTTAATAGGAACCGTTTTGGCAATAGAGTGGTAGGAAGACTCCCTTTTTTCGAAAGGCTTTTAAAAACAATTTTTCTTTAAGATATTAATTTCGTAAAAAATAATAAAAATATTTATTTTTAACAAATACAACTAAAAATTATTAACATCGCCCACATCTGAAATAAAGTCATTTCATAAAAATGTTGATGCCTTTTACATAAAATGCATTCAAAAAATCGATTTAGTCAATGAAAACTTAAAATTGGAATATCTATATATTTTGACCTATTTTGAGTATACCACGGGATTCTACATCCCAAAATTAAGTTTTTGTATTCCGGGGTTTTGGTGTGTCATTTTCACATACCTACTGATATTCCAGTTTATCGAAAGCTACATAGAAAAAATATTAGGCACCAACAATTGAATTTGTAAATTCAGGCACCCTTATTTTTAAACTCAACTTTTTTTCAACAAATTTTTTTGTTTAGAATGCTTGTAAATTGTTGTATTTCATGTAAAAATTCTTTAAAAACAAAAATTCAAAATCACAAAAAATCGACTAAATCGTGTTTGTGTTTACAAATCCCCATTGTTGGTGACAATTAAAAAACAAAAAATTGTATTTAAAAATTGTATTTATTTGATAAGAAAAAACGAATTTTGTAATTTATTTCTGTGTACATAAATTTGTTTTTGCTGAAAAATTTCTTTAACAAACTTTAAAATTTTGTTATTGTTATAATACCAGAAATTTCTCCAGATAATATAATATTAAAATAACTTTAAAAATAAATATTTGCTGGGAAAAAACGACAAATCATTTTCAAAAACTCTCTGTAACAAAAGGAAATTTACCAATTTTCTCAAATTTATCTGTTCATTTGTTTGTGTGGCTATGTGTGTGTGTAAATGGATGTCTTTAGTATTCATTTGAATTTATTCTTTCTTAGAACACAGTTCATCAAAATTAGAAAATTTTATGCATCGGGGTTGCAACATATCAGTTCTAAATTACTTTTGCATGCAGATAACGAATATGGCCTTAGCTATAGTTAAAGTAAGCGAAAAAGGCGAAAAGTAAAAAAAAAAACATTTTTTTTCATATGTCTAGAATATATCGCTTATTTACTACAATATTGTCATACGTCAAAAATGCGTATGAGTTATTAGCGTAGATTTATTAGTTATATCATGCTTTATATTGTGTAAAAATTTCATATTAATATCATGTATACTTTTCGAGATAGAGGATAATATATATTATTTTTTCTTTAAAGTGGGTGCAAAGAGTATATAATTCATAAATGAATTATAATACTCGAATTCGCACACAACTCTCACTAAGAGAAAAATACGTAAATTAATTTTACATTTGAAATGGTTTGCAGATTAATTTCGGCGGTTTATGATAGCACATCAACCTAAAAAATTATGATTGGTGAATTAAATTACATAAAGTGAAAATTGAATTAAGTAAGTGTGCAAAAATTTCGTAAAATTAATTAAAAGATTATTACTTTTAACGAAACTAGTTTTTTAGTGAAACTTTTCATCAAGTGAATGAAACGAAACTATTAATTAGAAATGATATTTCTCATAAAATTTTATGAAACATCGATTAGGACGAATTCCAGTTGCTTCTATGCAAAAATGCATTAATTTCATGCAGGGAGTTTTCTCAGTGTATTATTCGACCTAACATTTTGGTGAAACAAATACATTTATTGTTTTTTTTTTTTTGGAATTCGGATGCATGTAGATAAGTTTTGATATTGCACTTACAAGGGCAGTCCCTTTTTAACATATATTTTAAATATTTTAAATAAATATCAATCCTAACATACTACATAGGCAATATTGGTATAACAATTTTTATTTTCTCGAATAGATCAAAACTGCGTTCAAATAAATCTAAATTCCATTAGTTTGAGACATGTTTCCATACAAAAATATTTTATCTTTAACATTACTTTTTATCACTTAAACGTTAGATTGTACCGCTAAAAAAGTACTGTCGCTTAATTTGTTTGTTTCTTTATTACATATCCAAATTTCATTAAAATCAGAGTGAGCCCATCGGGAGACTCTCCTTGTAAGAGAATTAATTATGTGCTTGATATTGATGAATTTTAGAATTAAATTAATGAAATTTCACTGGATTTTGTCTATTGAATAAATAAATTTTTAGATATTTTTCGTTGTTTTTGTGAAGAAATGTTTAATAAATTTACTGAAAATTTTCATTATTTTTCATTAAAAAAAAAAAATCTGAGTGAGATTATGAATGTGAAATTTCAGGAGAAACACGAATGCTATAAAGCAAACCGTATTTTGAAATTTTTCCGATTTTGACGAAATTTCGGCAGCAAAAAGGTGTATTCGTTGCTCAACTTTGGACTTTTTTAAATTTAGATTTCAAAATCGCATCCGATCGGCCAAACAAACATTTTTCCTGTTAGAAAGTGTTTTGCAACCGTCAGATAATGACAATCGTAATTAATTTTTATATTAATTACTGTAGAATATTTCTTTAGTTAGTCTCTTTACAGGAAGAAGAAGAAGTAAACATTTTTATTGAAAAATTTTACGGACACAAGGGATACACCAGACTGCCGCAGTTTCGTCCCCCTCCTGGGACTCGTCAGTGGTTAATTTATGTGTCAATTGAACAAAGTATTTTATATTGTTAATTTGCTTTATATGAAAAACTTTTTATTTTTTGGTGTCGTACTGTGATTTGAACTCACTGCCTTAGCATCAAGCTATGCATCGTAATCTCACCTCTTAACGAGTTGAGCCACGGTCGACACAGCGACCGGTCGACACAGCGACCATTTGCAAAACTTATTTTTGTATACACTTTCTCGAACTGTTTGGCCACATTAGTAATCTCGTTTAAAACTTATGTTTTTATGTTATATCATCAAATTAATTAATATGTACATTTATAAAACACCGCGTTCTACTTAATTAATTAAAAAAATTGCGTAATTTCTCTTTTAGTTAAAGAACAAAATAGCTTAAACTACAAAAATTTTATATATTATATTTTTATGCTTTACAATATGGAGTCAAATCCTAATTAATAAAACTCAGATAAAACATTCAAATATGTTTAACACATGTTTTCTAATCAATACCAACCAAGTTATAGTTAATTGAAGTGCATGTTATTAAAGAAAACGATTTCAATTTATACAAAAATAACTACATACAAAAGTGGAGCTAATGTTAAAATTTGGTGTTTACATTCGTGATAAACTTCCTAAAATCTTTCACAATTGATAAGTTGCATCTCTGATGCATATTAAGTGTTTAACTGTGTAATTGTTTGTAATAATAATCCTAGAAAATATTTTCTGCTTGTGTGATTCTCTGTGAAAAGAGAGAAATACTAAAAATCTCTGTGAAAAATTTAAAATTCGGATTTGCACTTCGACGCCTTTTCCTTTTTGAAAACATTTCCGGTTTATATTATGCTATGTCTTTGTGGAAGACAAATTTAAAATCAACACTAAATATAAGCTCACATACAGTTTTTTTTTAGGCAAACAAAGGGTGCCCGGACTTACCTCCAAGGACATAATCCCCAAAATGGAATTTGGAATTATATCCGATATTTTCGGTCATAGTTGGGAATATGAACTTTAATCAAGCGGTCATAATCCCAATCGTAACCTTTGAAAAAATTGGGATTGTGATCGAAAACTGACCGGTTATAATCACAAAGTTATTTTCACCCTATCAGGAATGCATTAAAAAATCATAATTAATATTCACTCCCTTAAGCGCTGATCCTCACAAGATTTTTCTCATATTCTGTTACATTTATTGACAATTAGTGGTTTATATTTGTAATAGTAACATTTTAATTATGATCTCAAAGCTGACAAATGAAATGCAATAAAAAATGAAATAGAAAATTCTCAATTAATATTAATATTAAAAAAATTGCGCGGTTTTTTAAAAAAAATATTTTCCTTTTCGATAATATAATGAAAGAACTACGGCGAAAATTTAACGCATTTTTCAAATATTTGTAACATATATTAAATTTAAATCATAATAACAACAAAAAACAACTGAATAATTAACATTATTTAGTAGGTTAAATTGGTTATTTTTTTAATAAAATGGGTATCGTGGGCACTTGTTTTTGATATTTTGTGTTGAGATTTTTTGTAACAATTTTTTTATTAATGTATTGCAATTTTCACAATTGGCGTAATAACGAATAAAAAATGGTAATATAACCGATCAGTTTTCGTTCATAAACGCAACTTTTTTAAAACGTCATAATCCCAATTGGGATCCGGGCACAACTTTCAGTATATTATCGAAAATTAGTTTTTTTTTTAATCGTGTGATTTTAAACAAATTTTAATATAATTTTCAATACATTGTGAAATATGTTTGTCTACACCTCAAAAACACTTTTATACTCTTATACAAATACTTGTAATCAATAACATTATACTTAAGCTAGCAATGAACAAAGTAAATAATTAGAAGCGGTTTACCCAGTAAACAATTTTCATGATTTTGAAAGCAGGATTAAACAAATACGCTGATATAAGGCTTACTATTACATAATATTGAGAAGCATCAAAAGAAACGAATTTTCGTAGAAAAATACACAAACAAAAATTTTGTGCTTACTGTTTTCTCTAATCCCTAACAAGGATGCATGTTGTAATGCAGAAAGTTCCATATCGTGTTGTATAATCGATCTGTTAGAATTTTTCTGAGTGATTTCCGATTGTGTTTGATGTTTTCGAGTTTGAAATAAAAAATAATTAGTAATTTATTTAACTGTTTCTGAAGAGCTAGCACGTGGAGCGGTAAAAAAAATAAAATAATTACATTATGTGTCAAAAATTTTAACAACAAAGAACTAATATCTGTAGAATAAATTTTGTATATTCATATTATTACTTTTAATCGTAATAATGTAGACATGAAATGTGATTTTACTGAAACCCATGAAATCGATGCTTTTTATAAGCGCTGAAATCCGCACTTATTTTGCGAAAGTAATGCTTACAAGTGGGAATTCGCCATATAAAAATCATGGCATATCTAAGCAGGTTTATTAGAGATTCTTTTCAGCGTACTCCCTTACAAACCTGCTTGCATGTAAGCAGCGTTTTTTTACTGGGTTATAGCCGCAAGATGGAATAATTGAAAATGTTTCGTTTATTTAAAAGTGTATTAGTTTGTGTGTACATTTTCGAACAGTCTGACAATTTGGGTGGAAACAATAATTAACATATTTCGAATTTTATACACTCACAATATATTTTCCGTTACCGATTGTAGTTTATTTAAAAAGTAATCCGTAAAGATTGTTTTTAATTGAATAAACTATTAAAACACAAAGAAACATATTTTTCAACTTTTTTACCTGTTATTTAAAAAACAAAGTATTATTTAATACGGATTTTCTGTAGCAGTTAATATTTTCGTTTAAAATCTACATGTTTAAAAAAAAATCTACTTGTTTAAAAAAAAATCACACAAAAATCACAGTAATCTTTTTAAAAGTTTTCTCAAACGCTTTTCATATGAATAAACTGGGGATGGTAAATAAATTACTTATTTACATTTTCAGTCCAAAAAGTACCAAAGTGGCCCAGCTGACGATTAAGTGCTTTGTTTCAGTAAATTTTGTTTTACTTTTTTTTTTGTTGCTGAGGGTATTCACGATTCAAATTTGCACTTTCTCGTCCTTGAGCAGTATTGACGGTGCATAATGTGCATATTAGAACAGAGATGGAGTTCCCTCACTGTTCCAAATTTATATGTTAAAGCACATCTATTAGATGACATCTAGGAGATGAAGAGACAGCCTGCTAGAGATAAAGTAAAAACTCTGAGTTTCTTTATTCATGTACAAATAACAAATTTTAATATATAATAATAATATAAAACGAAAAGTTAGGATTACAATTTTCGCAGTATAGAACATGTGTTAGCTCATTATTTGAATACAAGAAAATTAATTAACAATATGGTAAAAGTCAATGTTTAATGTAAAGTTAAAATTAAGCAATATTCTTGTGCAACTTTTGCTAGTGTGCAACAAATTACCAGTGTGTATGTCATATTGGAAGGTTAGAAAAAATCAAAAAGGTTTTGATTCTTATTGCAGACACAAGATATGTGAAAAATATTTAATATTGAGTTGGCTACATTGAATGATAATAAAATTGTCAGTAATATGTGCAATAATATTGCAAGGGTACCTTAACAATTAAATTAAATCAAAAAGTACCAACATTTTTACAAAAGTGCTTTTTACTTTAGTACTAAACCAAATATTTTATTTACCATCACTATAGTTTTTCTTTAGAGTTTAATTGTCTTTTATTTTACATACACATAGTTTTTTAAGCTATTTACATATTATAGTAAAAGATGAACTCAAAGGTCATCCTTTTCGTTATGCTGCCATATAAATGTTAGGCGCCATTCACTCAATTAATTATTATTCAATTAATCTTATTATTTAGTTTTAAAAATAAATCTTAACATATATTATTATGTAAATAATACATTATAAAAAAATTTTTTTTAAATAAAAAATATAACCAAAAAAAAAAACAAAAACAAATACAGAACTCGTGTTTTTATTTCTTTTAAATTAAATTTGGTGATAGCTGAAATAAACGACAATCGTTTATTTTTACGTTTTTGAGGGTAAATTTTTGATAGTTAAAACAAAGGAAAACCGTTTATTTTTAAGTTTTGGGAGTTAAATTCAAAATAATGGAAAATCTTTTATTTTTATGGATTTTCGGTAATTTTTTGATAGTCAAACAAAAACGAACGTTGTTTATTTTAACGGATTAAGAAATTATTTTTTAATAGTTAAAATAAACGAAAGTACTTTGTTTTTATCGATATTTTTAGTTAATTTTTTAACAATTAAAAATAATTGTAAATTAATTTAATAATGGAAAATAACCACTTCCATAGCGGATATAATGCCTAGAATTGTTTTTTTGTTTTGCTTTTTAAATAATATTTATTTAATCAAAAAATTTATATAATCAAACTTTAAATAAACAATAGTACATATAAATGAAATATATATCTATGTAATATATAGCGTAATAGGGGCCCAAAATTAAATTATTTACGTAATATTCAAACATAAAGATAAAACTTTAATGTCAAAGAGACAATTCTTCATTTCAACAGATAGTCTTTGGAACAAACTGCCCTACAGAATTCAAACCATAAGCAATGCATTGCAGTTTAAAAAGGAGTTACAAAATCTTTTTAACTTGTCATAAACTCGTTAACTTTGTTATAATCAAATTGGGTTTCTTAACTTTAATTACACTAATTTTAAAGGGTCTGCCATCTACCTTTTTTTCAACTAGTGCTTATTTCGTGAATGGTAACACTTAGCTCATGTCTGATTTGACAGATAATTAGTTTTATCTTTCCGCTGAACGAATATGGTTGTGTATACGCTTGAACAACGCTGGGAAATATTGCGACATTACTTTGAAAATCATTATAATGTTGCAGAATGTGCGCCCTGTTTTTGAAGATTGCCGTAGAGCTGATGTCGTTTGGCCACCTCGGAGCTGCGATTTGACACCGTTGGACTGTTATTTGTGGGGTGCCTTCAAAGATAAGTGTTACGCCAACAAGCCAGAGACAATTGACGCGTTAACGGACAATATTCGTGAAGCCATTGGTGAAATACAGCTGCACACAATCGATAATGTGCTTAAAAATTGGACCGATCGTGTAGGCTACTGCATGGCCAGCCGAGGCAGCCATTTGAATGAAATTATTTTCCATTATAAGAAGGAGATATGTTGTACCAAACTTGACAACCATATGTAAGTATAGGCCTAATTAAGACCTGATTGTCTTAAGGTGCGTTCACATTAATCAAATATTTGAACAAAATATTTGTTTACATAGTTGCTTCCAATAGTGTCAAATAAAAAATTATTTTATTTTATGTTCAAACTATGATCAAAAATTTGCTGGTTTTTGTTAGTTCAAACAGCTCTCAAATAGTGTCAAATAAAATAAACGAAAAAATATTTGTCGAGCGTTCAGATTGAAACAAATATTTGTATTATATATTTATTTAATCAAAGTGTAAAAAAAAAAAATAGATTTTTTTAATCGAAAAACTAACTGTTTTTTAAAAAATTGATCACTCCGGATCTCTCTCGGACTTAGCCTATTTATGTTGTAAGGGTATATTAATACTCCTTTGGAGCAAAAATTTTGTCCGTGTTGGTCTATCTCGCTTAGTTTTGGAGATACTGGACATTTTAAAATATCGCCATTTTGTAAAATGGCTTGTATCTCGAAAACTAAGCATGATATCGCAAAACGGACAACATTTTTGCAAACCTTAACAAAACCCACTATACCGACAACACAAATGTGTACAGTGTTCCGATTCAAATCATTCCCCGTTTCATTTCATATCGTTCCATTTTGGACCAATGTTCCATTCTGTTATCGGAGTGATTAAATTTTTATTTTCACGTACGACAACAAAATTCAGTTGTTTTATAAAGCCTTTTTTATATAATTGACGATTTCACCACCTGTTATTTGCCATTGTTTGTTCTTACTTTTTTTTTTTTGTAAGATCAAATAAATATTTACTCAAATCAGAAAAAAATATTTGATAGCTAGTGTTCACACTATGGTTAAGTTTGTCAAATATTTATTTGAATGCAAATAATTTTGTTTGGCCAAAATCAGCTGATTTGCTGTTTGACACACAAAAATATTTTGTGTTCAGATTACGGCAAAGAAATATTTCATGTTTTTTGTCAAATATTTGACTAATCTGAACTAACCTTTAGAATGTATTACTGACTTTTATTAATTGACGATTAATATGATCATTAAAATATAGAAACTTTTCCAGATGTATACCCAGATATTTCACAAATTGTTTATTTGAAGCAAGAATGTTATTATAGGATTTCACATTGACGGATTTCCAATTACGTATCTTGTTGCTGTTGCATTTTCCCACTGGTGAGCGAAAAAGTATCCAAAAATTGGTTTTATGTCCGCAAACGTAGTGGACATTGTAATCAATGGACATAATCCACAATTTATATATTCCCGAATGGACATAGTCCCCAATGGACATAATCCCTTATGGACATGGGCCCCATTTCCAAAATGGCCATAATCCCAATAATTTTTGGTTTTATGTCCTCTTTTTTCTGGGGATTACGACCGAAAACTTTTCGTTCATATTCCCAATTTGTGGTTTGGGGATTATTTCCGAAACATTTCCGGTGATAACCCCAATAACGGAAATAGCGGTTTTCTCCGTTGTGGTTATGCCATGTCCCCAAAGAGAATTTGTATTTAATTGGCTATTCTTTATATTCTGAAATGATAAATAGATCCGGCCTAGGTTATGTCTTTTTGAAGTTGGTGCTGTAGTTTTTATGTTAATAAACTCTTATAAAGGTTAATGTAGGAAAAGGGTAAATTTTTAAATCGCACAATTTTAGTATTATTCTAAACATTTGCGTCAGTCGGGCCCTCTGTAGCATTATTTTTTTTTTTTTTTAATTTTAACCAATACTCAGGGGATGCCCCCTACTCATGCAGTGCATTGTATTGATCAGGAAAATAGGGTATGGGAGGGAGGAAAGAGGGAGTAGTATTTGTGAATATTTGATTTAAATTTTTCTAAGTTGTAAGTAACAGGGAAGACTTCTGCGGTAAGTTTGTTCCACATACGAATCTTTCGATTAAAAAACGATTTTTCTCTGGAACATACAATATTAAATGTCATGTTTATGTTTTGTATTTTGTAACTTGTTCCCGGGTGGCATAAAACCACCTATCGATTAAAACAATCGATATGAGGTTTTAATCCTTTTAAGAATGTCTAGTCAATTATCCATTGAGTGTTGGTCTAACTTAAACAAAATATATATATATATATATATATATATATATATATATATATATATATATATATATATATTTGTCAGTCGAATGACTCCAAGAAAATGATGAATCTCTACAAAACTCTGTAGAATATCAACTTGAGTGTATACCTTTAAAAAGTGTACATTAATCAGAAGTTAATATTTAAAATAAACTTAAAAAGCACATATAATTATTAGAAGTAATATACCTTTTTTTAACGACACAGGGGAATGACTAAGTATAAGAGCTCATTGTTAAAGACAAAATGCGTAGCATTTCACTTACGAAGTATATATAATATTCTTTCAAATTTGATTTATTTGCAAGTCCACAATGGTTTAAAAATTTGATTTTTTTTTTGAATTTTAACGAGTATAGGGGAATGATGTGTGCTTTTATTTACAAAAAATAATCATTCATAAAAATATTAACTTCCAAAAAATTATAATCATTTAATATTATTTTTAACATTGCACTAATTTAAAAAAATAAAATAATTGAAATTTATAAAAATTTAAGTGAAAGTAGTTTAAAGGGGAATAGCTTTTAAACACTTTGGTAGCAAATTGTTTGAAGAACAAAACAATGTTTGTAAAATATATTTTAGTGACTGCAAAGGACCTATAAAGGCTAATTGCAAAGTAAACAATAAAGTGGAATATATTTTATTTTTCCCAATTTAAATACACAAGCACAGCAAATTAGCCGGTTATCTCAGAATCAACCATATACATAGAAATTTACCTAAATACATACTACATTAGGAAAATCATATCATTAAATTGAATCGGCCATTCCACCGAAGTTCGGTTTAATAATCTCCCATCCGATTTCAATTAAATTTTACATTTAGAAGTTCATTGGGCCACTTAAACATTGGTGCTGTAAGTTTGAATATTCATATTTGTTAAATATTCATCAGTTTATCACCATTTAAATTATATTGGTATATTACACCCTCTTTCGTTTTTATTGCGAAATTAAATTTGTTTTTAAAATGTACTCTTCAACAAATTCGTCCACTCTCAATTTAAAGAAATGGATGAATATTTTACAATATGAGATTTTTTATAAAAAAACAATTCGAAAAACCATTTTTGTATTTTTAATTCAAAAATTATAATATTTTTGAATTATTAAATAATTTTATTTATATGGGCTAACGGTGTTTTAGCAGCCACGGTATTCTAGTTAATTCGGTAACGTTATTTTAATGATAACGTGGTTTCAGCATTTTCGGTAACGATACTTTAGCGATAACGGTATTAGTTATTTCGGTAACATTATTTTAGGGATATTGGTGTTTTAGTTACGTATATATATTTGGCGGACAACGGTGTTTCAATTATTTCGGAAACGGTATTTTTGGGATAACTATAGTCAGGTGAAAGAGTTTGAATATATACCTAGTAAAAAATGTTCGTGGTTTTGGAAGCAGGCTAAAACAAATGCGCTGATGTAATATTATTATATAATATTGAGAAGCAGCAAAAGAAACGAATAATTTTCTTAGAAAAATAAACAAACAAAAATTTTGCGCTTACTGTTTTCTCTAACAAGTAAGCAGCTTACCCTAATCCCATACAATGATGCAGGTTGTAATGCAAAAAGTTTCATATCGTGGATTACAAACGATCTGTTAGAATTTTTCCGAGTGATTTCCGATTGTGTTTTCGATGTTTTCAAGTTTGAAATAAAAAATAATTAGTCATATAACTGTTTCTGAAGAGCTAGCACTTGGAGCGTTAAAAAATAAAATAATTATATTATATGTTAAAAATTTTAACAACAACAAACTAATATCTGTAGAATTGTATGTAGAATATATTATGTATATTTATATTATTATTTTTAATCGTAACAATGTAGACATGAAATGTGATTTTACTGAAAGCCATGAAATCGCTGCTTTTTATAAGCGCTGAAATCCGCGCTTATTTTGCGAAAAAGTAATGCTTCTAAGTGGGAATTCGCCATATAAAAATCATGGCATATGTAAGCAGGTTTGTAAGGGATTCTTTTCAGCTTTCTCCCTTACAAACCTGCTTGCATGTAAGCAGCCATGCCATCCCTAAATAATATAAAGTTTTTATATAGTTTTGGTACTTCTAATAAAATATTGGAATTAGCTACCAAATATCTGTTGTTTATACAAATATATTTTTAGACATATATAGTGTTTTCAAAAAGATTATTCGTTTAACGTAAACACGGCTTTTGGCAAACCTGTTTTTTCTGTCGATTTTTAACTTTTTTAATTTTAATTTAAATGTTTTTTCACATGAAATCCAAACAATTTAACATGCTTTAACATTAACATATATTCGAAATAAATATATTAAAAAGTATGTGGCCCATCTGCTTTAAATGCTGAAATATTAGCAATTAATAAAGAAACTTTAGTTTTTCAGAATCGATATATATTTTTTTTATAATAAATTTTAAAACTAAAATGTAGAAAATAAGATCTCATATCAGGACTATAGTGGGAGGCCTCTGGAATATGAACACTCAGATCTTAATGAAACTTGAATATGTTTGTATGTCATGGAGGGCACTAAAACTTTCGGAAGTTCTTTATATTTAGATCTATAATCAATTTTGTATAAGGACAATTAAATAATCTTTAATTATATCCAATTGTCTTTTAGTTACTTATGAACTAGGTTTCTGTCACAGGAATTCCCGGGAATCCAGCAACACCGTAATTTTTTGCGGTATTTTCCGCGATTTTTATTGATTCACAGAACTTGTAGCAAATATTAAAAAATTTTAATTTTTTTTTGAAATTAAGACATCGTTATTTAATTTTTTTAAGTTATGGTAAATAAAACTTATTTCAAATTAAAGAAACATTTTTAAATATTAGCTAAAATTTTCGTTTTGTATTATTAAGCACTCAAAAACTATTTATAATCATAATTTTAATTCATTCATTTTAATTTTTTTTTTCTAATTTAAACTTAAAATTTAACAACTGAGCTCAAGAAATACTAATTTTTAGTGCTTCTTCAAAAAAAAAAAAAACAGATGAATTCGAAAAATGCGTTTGAAAAACATTTACTTTTAAAATTTTGTTATTGATAATTTCTCTGGATTTTATTTTGTGAAATCTGTATAGAACTTGTGGACTTAGAAATAAAAATTTTTAAATTTCATATTTTAAATTAAAAATGGATGTTTTAATTTCGATTAATTTTTTTTTTTTTTATATTAAATACAAATTATTAATTGTAAACTTAATATCGTTTGAAACCTCTGTAAAACTTAGAAAATGGTGCAGAATTTTTCCATCATTAACCCTTTCCAAACTTAAACTGCAGGAAAACGTCTAGTTTTTTTTTTTTGCAGATTCGAATTTATATTTATTAAAATATTTTTTTGTAACTCCTTCTCTGAAAAATCCGTGGGATATAAATATCCCATTGGTCGTCAGCGTTCAAAATTTGTGAACAAATATCTAACACAAGTAATAGAGAAAGACGTGTCGAGTTTATTTATATTGTCTTGTTTACGTCATATAACATATAGTTTTTAATTATTTTGATAAGCTAAACATGAATATGTAAACATTTTTAAAATAGTTGAGTTGTAAGTCGAGTTTTGCATGTAGTCCTAACATATCCCTTTTATGTGATATTTGGAAATTGTGAACGGATATCCAAGTTTGGAGTCCAGATTTGAAATCAGGAGATTAAAATATATATAAATATCACATTTTTAAAACAAAACCACACAAAAATTGATTAAATTTCTATGCGAACAGAAAATAAAAAAAAACTGAACAAGAACCTCCTATTTTTTACCTTTTTATGTTCCATATTGTATCAGTGTCCTGTAGGCAATGGTATAAATCAACTCCAAATATCTAAATGTTTCTAGAAACTTGAAGGATTGGACATATCTTAACAAAAGTTAGATACCCTCTGTCCAATAGCGTCCGTGAAAATACGTACCAAAAATTATAAAATATATTCATAATTTTTACATTTGGGGTCACCCTATTCGACTCTTTGACCATATTGGTCCAAGAAGTTGGTATGACCTGAAATCTACATCTGTTCTTAGTCGATACACGTCACATGCGGAAGAATTTGTTAAATAGTGTAGCTAATACAACAAAAAATAAAAATGGGATATATAACAACCATTTAATGTTAATGGGGATATTTCTAGATGAAACAATACAAAACTGCGATTTAAAGACTGTACGAAGATAAGAATTATTGGATATTGTGGAAACTTAAAGAATTCCAAAAATATTCTTCAAGGATTTCTCTTCATGGATTTTTCATTTTAGCTTTTTAAATTCATTATTTGTCAATTTTTATGTTTTCATATGGAGTGTTTCGGATTAATTAGTTTATTTCTGCAATAAAAATGGAATTTTGCATAATTTGTGTTTGAAAAATTTGAGAAAACTGTTAAATCTACAAAATTTTAGTTAAATTTTTAGTTGTTTGCATGAAACCTAATGCCATATATTCGTGCAAAATTGGTATTACAAATAATAAGACAACTAAAATGCAGCTAGGTATTTATAAGATAAATACTATATAGATTGCATCTGACTTTTTTTTGTCTTTATTATTTCTTTTGTTCCTTTTGCATGTACATCGGAATTCGATATGTCAAAGACTGCAGCGTAATCTAAAAAAGTAAAAATAAAAAAAAATAAGTAAAAATAAGTAAAAATTTAATTAAATTAGCACTGATTTTTGAAATTAAACAGAAATAAATTACAAAAAATTAATCCAAAACAAAATTTTTTTAAATTTGCATCAACAATCATAATTTGTAAATACCCTATGGGGATTGGGACCGGTCCTGCGTGTGCCACAGAATCGGTCCCTTCGTGCCAGAGACCGGTCCTCTGCAAAACCCTACTCTATGTAAACAACTGGCAACTTTAACATTGACTTGTCATAGGAGGGGGTCATTTGTCCTGCTATAAACCACATTGTGGCATGCCACAGGACTAACGAAAGATGGGCATAAAACAAGACTGTCGAAAAGGGCCATATCGTATAAAATAAACGAAAACTAAACAGATTCCAATGAGTAAAATTCTGGCCAATTGTCCTCCCTTTACCAGTCACAGGATTGGTAATTTTAGGACAATTGACACTGCTTAACCCACTTCAGTATTAAATTATACAAGTCCTGTGATAAGTCCTTCTTTAACCAGTCACTTTTAGGTCAATTGACTCCTCATTCCCCATAGGGTACCAACACCCTTTTGTTGTTTTTTTTTTGTAATTTTGAATTTTTGTTTTTAAAGAAGTTTTATAAGAAAAACTGCAATTTACAAGCATTTCAAAAAAAATATTGTTCTAAATAAATTTGAATTTCTTAATTAGGATGTTTGGATATATAAATTCCATTGTGGTGCCTACTGTTTTTTCTGTGTATATCAATATCTATTCATTGTTAAAAAAAATATGTTTTAAATTATTTTATTAATTATTTAAAATATTATAATTTATTTTATAGACACAATAACCAATTATTATAGGAAAGAAATATTTCGTTTTTTTAAAAACTCTTCAATATATTTCATAGTTTTATTTTTTAGTACTTTATAATAAAACCATTTGCAGAAATGATTCTATATATGTTTCTAATACCACGTGTTCAAATACTGAAACGTAAACATGGCATTACAACGACCTCTGCAAGTTTTGATTATTAAAATATTATTTTAAGGCATTTCTAAATTCTGCAAAAAAAATTAGTATTATATCAAGTCAAAAAAGCAAAAAAATTAAATCAAATCTCAATCTGAATCCAAAATTATTTAAAAACATGCAAAGTTGGATTACTAGGAGCTTTACTAACTTTTCTACTAACTTTTTTCTTTTAGTGTACAAATATATTTTAGACGAATATTAAACTATTCTATTGTAGACAAATATTAAACTACATTTTAAACTAAAAAATATTCATGGTAGACATTTGAAAAAAAAAATATTTAAATTGGGTTTAGGCTAGTGGTAAAGTTACTGCCTGACAGGTTCGATCCACTTTTCTGGAGTAAAATATTTGTATTACACTCATACAAATAAGTCTGTTATTATAGCAGAAAAAAATACTACAAATTAGTTTAAAATTACGTTGCAGAAAAAAAGAGTAAAATATAAGTAAAATCAAAACAGCAAATAAATCTGTAAAATCTAATAAATTTTAGTTCAATTTTTAGTTGTTTGCACCAAGCCGTCTATTCTTGAAAATGTTTAGTATACATAGAAATACAACTATTTTAGTTGCTCTGCATTTATATGTATTTATAAGATAAATAATATACAGAGTTGTATCGGTCTGTTGTTTGTCTTTATATATTTCGTTGTTCCGGAATGCAATATGTCAAAAACTGAAGCGTAATCTAAAAAAATAAAGATGATAGAAAAATAAATAAAAAATGAATTCAATAAGCACTGATTTTCCCAAAGCTTCCAATATCTATTAATTTTTAAAAGAAAAATATTTTTAAAATTATTTTATTAATTTTTTTTGAAACATTATAATTATTTTGTAAACACAAAAACAACTAAATATAGTCCTTTAATTCAGAAAAAAATCTTTCCCTTTTTACTTGTTTAAAAAAACTCTTGAACATTTATTATAATTTTAGTTACAAATAGTTCATAATAAAACATTTTCAAAAATGTTTCTAAATATTTTTCTAATACGACGTTCACTCACTCCATTTGACTTTTTTAAACTGACAAAATATATAAAAATTCACAAATATTGAAACGCAAGCGTCCCATTACAGCAACCTCTACGAGTTTTGATTGTCAAAACAATACTTTTAGACTTTAATAACTTAGGCTCTATGCGATAAGTCCCAGGTGCAAAAAGTCCCAGTGAAAAAGCTCCCAATGAAATAAATTCTAAAAAAATGAAATAAGTCCCGTCTCGAAAAAGTGAAATAAATTCTAAAAAAAATAAATAATGTCCAAAACAATTTTGCCAAATAAAAAATGTATGAAGTGTAAAAAAAAATGATAATCACGCAGAAAAAACTTTATTTTGCAAAGCCGCCTGCCGCGTTCTACGGAGGAAAAAAACCCCTAAGAACGGCCGAAAGCCGCCACCCAGAAGAACTTGTTTTTCAAATCAGATGTCGAATCCGTTTAAAATCTTATATTTTTAAGACATCAAGTAACATTTATTTGACCTGTCATAACTTTTTATGTCCCAATATACCAACCCACACCAAGATTTATTGTTTTTTAACAATTTTTTTTTAAAAGTATATTTTATTAAAAATTTTACGTACATATATATTAGTATCTAAACGTTAAATAAACAGAAGCCAAATGCTCCACTCTTTTATTAAATATAAAAAACAATCAATTAGCTGTTTAAATGACAATGCTATGACTGGTCAAATTATATTACTTATTGTCTTAAAAATAAGATTTCAAAGGATTCGACATTGGATTTGTAAAAACAAGTTTTTCTGTGTGGCGGCCTTCGGCCGCTCTTAGGGTTTTTTTTTTCTCCGTAGAACGCGGCAGGCGGCCACGCGAAATAAAGTTTTTTCTGAGTGCGACACAAAAAAATAAAATTGAAGCAATTTTTTTAAGTTTCCTTAAAACTCTTTTGTTTGATTTCATGAATCAGCCTTGACATTTAAGGTCTTATAACATTAAAAAAAAAAAATAAATTATGTTTTTGGGCAATAATAATAATATTTTGGCCAAACAAAAAACCGTCATAGCACCCAACAAAAAATATTAATAATGTTAGAAAAATAATAAATTTTTGAAAATGAATAACTCCCACAAAAAATGAAATAACTCCCACAGCAAATGCAATAACACCGAACAAGAAAATAAAATGAAATTAGTCCCACCCTAAGTTCTGTTGGGATTTATTTCATTTCGGAATTATTGCATTATGAAATAACACCTAATAACAAAAATGAAATAACTTCTAAAAAAAATTAAATAACTGCAAAAAACTGGGTATTATTTCATTTGAAATTACTCCCAAATTTGTATAAAAAATTTTTGGGATTTATTTAATTTTTTTTTTTTTTGGACTTTTTGCACCTGGGACTTATTGCATATAGCCATAACTTAGACTTTAAAAACTTAGTATTTTATCAAGTCAAAATAGAACAATTTTGAACTAAAATATCTATTTAAACTAAAAATTAGTTTAAAACTTCCAAAATTGGATTACTTACGGCATTACTAATTTTTCTACTAACTTTTTTCTATGAGTAAAATAACGCAGGTAAGTCTATTTATATACTATTACAATCCATAAACATAAAAGCTAAAAAAAATGGCTATCACCGAAGATGAAGATTTTTTTAAACATTTAAAATGTTATTTGTAGTACTTTTAGATACCGTACGATCTTTTTGAAAAGTTACAGGTTTTTGGAAGTTACAGGACCTCAAATGTACCAAGAAATGTGGTTTTTGCACTTTAGGGTTAGAATATCTCCAGATAGGGCTATTCTGAGGTCAGATTCGGACTCAGCAGGTCTAAAATCTTCGGTAAAGAATAGTCTATTTCTTGGTTAGAAAACATTGTAGGCCTGTATTATTAATCACATTTATGAAGCTTTAATGAATACGACGAAGAGCTTTATATAAATTAAAGACAAATATTTAAGAGTCTTTTCAGACTCTTTTTAAAATATTCCAAAATATAC
This sequence comes from Delia radicum, assembly GCA_021234595.1. NCBI lineage: Eukaryota > Metazoa > Arthropoda > Insecta > Diptera > Anthomyiidae > Delia > Delia radicum. Next base: position 180,787,506 of record CM037851.1, on the reverse strand, counting down.
AAAAGACTACACTTCTATATTCACATTTTAATAAAAGGAAATACAAGACTAAATTTCTGGGTTAAGAACTGTACACTTAGGAAATTCTGTTGGTAAAGACGACAGCAATTGTAGTCAAAAACAAATGAAATTTCATTTAAAAAAAGGACAACTTACATTTCATTAAATTCAACTAACATTGTCATTTGTTTTTTAATGTTCAAAAAATGACTAACAATTGTAGTAAAAATGAACCACATGGTAGTAAAAAATAAATCAATTTTTTTTTTTTTTATTTTTTTAAATAACAAAAAACAACTGTAAAAAATGAATGTAAAATCATAAAACAGTCATTTGATGTGAGTTGTTTTTTTAAATGAACTACAAGGTTAGTTAAAAATTGTATTTGTTCTACAAATGACTTACATTTACATTAAAAATAATGAAACTGTATTACAACCCAAACAACTACATATTTTTAAAGCAGAAGTTCCCTGAGTATATATATATTTAAAATCTGATCAATCAAAATATGAGTTTTCCAATTAGATAAAATCTAAAAAATGCTAAAATTGATTATGTTTTCTCTTAAGACATAGTAAAGTCAAAAACAACTCTTTGAAGCATACACTCAGGAAACTTCTGCTGTAAATATTTGTAGTTGTTTGACGAGTTATACAATATCTTTATTTTTTAATTGGGTACTTTAAATCCAGTGTTGCTTTCCGTTTTTTTTTTTGGGTTAGATCTTAAAAAATATATATTTTAAGTTCAAACTTATGTTTGCAACGACCCCCAAAAATTCGAATTTTCAAATTATATTATAAAGAGTCCGCCATCTAACGTTTTTTTTTCAACTAGTGCTTATTTCGTGAATGGTAACACTTAGCTCATGTCTGATTTGACAGATAATTAGTTTCATCCTTCCGCTGAACGAATATGGTTGTGTATACGCTTGAACAAAGCTGGTAAATATTGCGGCATTACTTTGCAAATCATGGTAATGTTGCAGAATGTGTGCGAAAATTGCGTACGGATTTTGGAAGAAGAGAAGCACTGTCAGCTCCGTGTGTTCGTTATCTTGTGAAAAAAGTGAAAGAAACTGGCATCCTCATCGATGAACCAAAGCGTGAAAAGCCAAAAACAGTGCGTACACCCGAGAATATTGCTGCTGTGGCAGAAAGTGTGCGTGAAGCGCCATCAACATCAATTCACCGTCGTTCTCAACAATTGAACATTTCGGAGACATCACTGAGACGAATTTTGCATAAAGACCTTGGTATGACGCCATACAAAGTCGAATTGGTTGAGGAGTTCAAAAAAAAAAGCTATTTGGCGGACCCTTTACTTTCAAATAAAAAAAGAAATTTTGAGAAAATATTCAGTAGTTTTTTTATAGCATTTTCAAAAAAAAAAAAGTTATTTGGCGGACCCTTTATTATCCCAAGAAGTTTTGTTTACAAAATTATCAAAATAATTTCAGTGTACAACATTTATTTTACTGTGGGCAGGGAAACCAGAAATTAGCTCTGAAAAATCAATTGTATGCATTTACAAAATTAATATGCTCTTAAAATTTTTTAAAATAAACTTTTCTTTAAAATCAAATACTACGGAAAAGTCTTAAAACAGTAAAATCAAATTCGCAGAAATGGCGTGAGAACCAACGAAAATATTGAAAACACATATGACGATGATTAGATAGGATCATATATGACGATTATATAATTATATCTGCAATTTGAGTCCAAATACATTTATATATTACTCCATATATATTCATATATAATCTTTTATATATTTATATATAAACATATCTGAAATGATATATAATTATATCTGAACTCTGATATAAATGGATAGACTCAAGCTTTGGATATAATTATATAGGGTCATATCTGATCATATCTAAACCTTTTTACTAGGAAAAATAGAAATACGTTTTTTGTTAAAAAATAAAATTGTTTGGTAACGAGAAATTAAGAAAACTAAAAAATTTTATTTACAAATATGCTTTTGTTCTGAAAAGTGCAAAAACAGGTAAGCCACATGTAAAAGTTTTTATCAACTATATGCTCTTAAGATCAAAATAAGTAAGTAATAAATACTTCAATACGACGCACAAAAAACATTATACTTAATATTTCTGATTGTATATTCTCCAACATACACATAATTTATTAAGTAAGTCACTTCTAATCCCCTCTTTAAATGTAGACAAAGCAGCAAAAAATTATATAAAATCCCATTTTTGATTGTTATTTTTTTATTTTAGGGATTTGTGGGATTGCTTACAGCAAATCATTAATTCGGACATAAGTTTCACATTGTTGACTTAAAAGTTTATTTAAGTCCAAAAAATCATTGGTTTATGTCCATTAATTAATATTTTATTGAAAAGTGAAAATTTAAACTTCCGACGGTATGGTTGATATGGCATTTCCAAGCACCAGAATGAATTCTTTTGAGCACATTATAGTATTAGAAGAGAAATTGGTGCCATTAATTGGTAATAGCATCGAACATGAATTCATTTCCCAGCAAGACAAAGCCTCAGTACATGGAAGTCGTCAGACGATGTAATAACTATCATCAAAAAGTATAAGAGTATTGGAATGGCAAACATGGTCTCCGGATCAAAACCCCATTGAGAAAACTTTCGGGAAGTATTAACCCGTCGAGTTTACGCAGAAAACCGTCAATTAAAGAAGCAGTTATTGATGCTTAGGGATTTTCGAGTTGATTCAAAAAATTAGGAATCCTCACGAAATAGTAAAACTGCTGCTTTAAAATATTTTTCTTAAATTTTTGTAAATTTTGATATATTATGTTAAGGGTATTTATAATTATGAAACACTAATTGATTTTTTTTATTCTTTTTTAAATTAATTGTTTTTTTTTTGTTATATATTTTCCATAGGTTTTACATTTACGCCGGTTAAGCTCTTCTACTTTTTTTAACTTACTTAATTTAGTGAAATTAATGTGGAATTATAATTTGGAAGCGCAGTGTATAGCTAGCTGTTAATATAGCAATCGTTTCATGATACATCCCATTCCCCTACATTTTCTATAGTAGTAGTAAATCTTTATTTTCATTAAAAAAATTATACAAAAAAGTTTACAATTATAATAGATTTCAATTTGTTTCTTTTCTTTGAAAATGAAGATATTACGACATTGACCATAGTCGTCTGTCGAACAAGAGAATTATTTTCTACTAAATTTAAAAATCATAACGTGTTTAGTTTTGGTTTACATAATAATTAAAAATTTGTTGTTAATAATTATATTCATCTATTAATATTTTCCTGTACTTTAAAGCATTGATAATATAATATATAAGATTTTCCCAACCTGCGTATCTGCCGTCCAAAATTTCAACGACTGTATCTCGATGTAAAAATTTTCTTACAAAATAACGGTATCTAAACTCTTTTAGAACTGGACATCGACCTATGAAGTGATATATGCTTTCTTCCTCATTTAGGTTACATAAAGAACATATTTTTGATCTTGAGCCAAAACGCGTAGCATTTAACTCAATCAAATCACATCTTGCTTTGAAGATCCACATTATATTATTTTGCGAATTTCCATCTATCATGTAATATGATCCTTTTGAAAAATCCAGGTTCTTGTAAAATCTGTCAGTACAAATTGCACTTTGCAGGTAACTTTTCCTGTTTGAAATTCTTAACTTTTCCATTAATTTATTACTTTGGCAGTTAAAATAATTTCGTGATATATTTTGAAATTCCCAGGTCATGTTAAGCTGTGTACAGAGTTGTTGAATGTCTTTTACCCATAATATTTTTTTATGAATAAGTTGAAGAGATAGCTTGTGGGGTAACCTATTTGAACCGTATTCAAAAAGAGTACGATATACATATCGCAGGTGCAGATCTAGTGTGTAAAGGTGCCCATCTTCCATATTAGTTTCTAGCATCAGCATATATGTAGGTGTGAATTTGGGCAAACACAATATCTTCTTAACAAAATAACGTTGAAGTTTGTCTGTTTCACCGAAGTATGAGTGCCCCCACACTTGTGCCCCATATGTTTGGATTGCTCTACACACTGCTTGAAAGAGTTGCCATTTTGCTCGTAAATGGATGTTAGCCTTGCTTAAGAAACAATTCCAGGTAGAGTTTATACTATTTTTAGCAGAATTATTTCTACTTTCAATATGTTGCTTAAATATCATTTTTGGAGTCAATGTCATTCCCAAATAACAGAAACTTGGTACTATCTTTATCTCATTGCCCTTAAACATCCATCTTTCTTCTCTTGCATTTTTGCCACCATTTGTAAATACCATAATTTCCGATTTACTCAGGTTAACTTCTAGATTCCAGTCTTCACAATACTTATCCAATCTTTTAATCATGTTTTGCAACGTGTTTATATTGTCCGCCATTACAACAATATCGTCTGCGTATAAAAGTAATATAATATTTTCATTTTCTATAGATAGGCCTCCACCTAAAACTTCATGCAGGTCAAATGATCAAAGTGAAGATACTTTAAATTTTTGTCTTCTTGTTTTATTATCCATTATCTGGTAATAGAAAACTTTGCTGGGTTAGTATACAATTTGTTAACTTGATTGCTATTCATAAAGTTTTTTTTACTACCAAATACTCGTTTGGATATCAGTTAAAATACTGAAATGATAAAACTGCATCGAAATCAGTCTAAATTTCATTTGCTTTATCCTTCCGTTTCCTTGAATTCAGAAACTACAATTCATCTCTATCAAACATTTGCTACTACTATAACTGGAACTATTGCTGTTATAAAAGTTTTGTATATTTTTTGGTCAGCTATGCCAAGTTAAACAAATTTTTGACAGGTACTATTATTAGTTTGGCAGGAGAATTTCCGTTGCTGTCCTTTCTTCTTTTTTGTGGTGATATTTACTATCACCACTGCTTATACTAAAATATTCTAGCACACATACCCAGTCAGAAAAAGACAAACGGACTGCATTTTAACATGTGGAACAAATGATGCCAACAAATGTTTTCCAAATCCCAAACTTACAACTTCATTCAACAAAAGTTCCGTCTGTTCAAAAAGTGTTAAAACTGGGTAAAAAAATTTTGTAGCGTTGAAATAAGGTTGGTAAAATCATAAAACAGTTTGTCTAAAAATAGATTTTCTAAAGTAAAAGAAAAGTTTATTTATAATTTTTTGGTTCCGCCGGGACTCGAACCCTGGCAGCCAAATTGGCAACCTACAGATCCACCCACTTAACTAACAAGATATACAGTGGCGTGAGCAGAAATTGGGACACTTGTAGTAGTAGTAGTTTTTCTTTATTTACAATAAATTAAATTTATTAAATTAATTACATATATTCATATATATTTAATGTAAACAAGACAGAGAAAAGGTAATAAATTTCGACAATATTTTTTAAAAAATGTCTGTCGATTAACCAAATAATTAGAAATCATTATTATTACAAAGCATTTAATTGAATTCTTGTACCAAAAAGTTTCTGTATTCTAAAGATTTTTTTAAGTATAAAACTAGTTTTTTCCAATCTGTAGTATTTGAACCATTTAATATTTGCATCATTTCCATATGCTGTAAAAAGACCTTACCAAAACTCGCTAGTCTGAATTCCTTAAGAACAGGACAAATACATAAGAAGTGTTCAAAGGTCTCCATCGTACCCAAGTTACAGAGCTTGCATACTTTGTCATCATCAACTGCACCAAAGGTATTGTAATTTAATTTGCTTAGTCCACGTCTGGCCTTAAAGATCCACGTTATATTTTCAGAATTTAAACTATCAAGTATTGACCTTTGGTATAATCGAGATATTTATATAATCTTGAAGAGACTGCTTGACTTTGTGAATATTGCTTATGATGATTTTCTTTAATATTGCTTAGCAATAGCTTATTTTGTGCAAACTGACCTTTCGTCTGGCTGTGTAACAGACCACGGAGTATTAACACTTGTATGAAACATATTTAAAGTAAAATATATCTTGGGGAAAAACCACCAATATTATTTTTAGATTATTGTACACCATTGTTTTTTTTGGGTAATTCAATTAAAATACAATTTATTTATTGGATTATTATTCTTCAATTAAATAACCGAACCCAGAGTGCCATATAGGAAATAGGCTAGGAAGTAACTACATTTTTTAGTTCACGTTACAGTACAACTTTAAAAATTAAATAAAAACTCCTAGTCGAGTGTGAAGGAAAATGGGGACAGTAAGCAAATTGTGAAAGATCCCTGCGGGAAATGAAGGGCCGATTGATCCAAAGTGTTAATTCTTAAATGATTGGGGAGCACGTCACGAAACTGGTGAAACCAAAATTGTGGTGCACTAAAAAGTGTTAATTTGGGTGAAATGTCAAATCACTTGCCTATCGTTATGGTGACAAAACATTCACTGGTTGGAACCAGATACATCACATAACTTGAGAAAAAGCAACATAACATCAAAGTGTACTGAAGCAACTAGGGTCGTTGCAGTTGAAGTAGCTACTAGTCATCGAACTGGTTCAAAACCGTTAGCAGTGGATGAAAATATGGCAATTACTACCAAAGAATGCAGTTCCTTCACTGCTACAAAGTGGACACAACACTGAAGGAATTTGTTTATGTTCCGACTATGTGACAGTAGAAATAAAGACGTAACACTACACTGGTTTAAAAAAACTGAATACGGAACTGTTTAGACAGTGACCAAGTTTGTCAGATATGAGGATTTATCGCCAAACGTCGCGATCTTAACACTTGTTTGGCAAGTTAATTTTCGAAATGCCGACTGGCGATTTTTCAAGTGAATGGCGATTTTACACATAACATATCGCTACCAAACTTATTCAAAAACTTGAAACACTTTACAAGAATATAAATTAAAATTCAAAAATTTCTGCATCTGGTTTAGTTATTTTACAAGATTTTTGGGAACGATTTTTCTTTCTTTGGGACCAAAATTAGAACTGAGTAATTATTTTGTTACTCTGCTTTATAAGTTCGACACTAAATTTTTGCTGAATTGTTGAAGCTCCTTCTTTTTATAAAGATATTATTGTGAACTAGAATTATAATGCAGCATACAAAATTAAAATGTTCATGAGGTGCTTTTTGGAAGTGTTGGAACATAAAAATTAGTAGAAAATGTTAGCAAATAAAGAAAAAACTTGCAAAAAATCTATATTTTGAACATTTCCAAATTTAAATTGTTATAATGAATTTAATGTTGTAATAGTTTTTTAATGGGTATAGACAAAATAAACTAATTTTAAAATTAATTTTTGTTGTGCCTATTTGAAGGTTTTTTGAACAGGTGGTATGACGGGCTATTTAGCAACCCGTACATACTACGAGTGACAGGTTACTTGCTAATTACTTTTCGAATGCCCGGCGACATGTACCCCTTAGACCAGTGCATTGGTACTTTACAAAACTATTCCACTCAAACTACAGCTATTACAGAACACATTGCGCTTAATATGTGACCAGTTTTCTTTCAACAATTTTTCTCCGTTCTACGATACGTACACCTACACCAGTCAAGTGATAACTTTATTCCCACTGGTTTTGTTGAATATCACATAAATCCTAAAATGGTCATACTTTGACCTACTTACTTCTAACTTGTCCCGTAGCATATTCATTTCAGTCGGTACGGTGAAAGGTTGCATTGGTCAAGTTATTCGCCACGTTACACAGTGCTCCACAGGTAGCAATTGTCACCTCCTATGACAAACCATGTTAAAAGTACCGGTCACTTGCATATAACAGAACCGAAACTAGGACTGGTTCATACACACAAAATTCTAGTCACGTGACCATACCAGTGACTGTTCCATTTCCCACAGGGATTATTAAAATTTCTACCATATTATTGTAATGAAATTGTAACTAATATATTGATTTATTTATGTATTATACTTGTGGTAAGTATGAAAAGTGTCTGTGATATGGAAATACGCGACAGTTTACGAAATAAAATAAATTTGTTGTATTTTTTTCGGTGAAATTCTAAAATGAACAAAAGAAGACTTGACTACATTTGAATCCTCTGAAAAATATAAAATTTCTGACTCGATTGCACAGAAAAATCCCTTTTTGCCAATGTTGTCATAGTGGTATCAGCCAATTCTTTGCCAATGTTTTCTTTTTGTAGACCACTGAAATTATTCGAAGTCAAATACTGGCAAAATGAATTCTGGTAGCTCTGGTAAATCGCCCCAAACAGCTGTTCTGCCAGTAATTCGTTTAAAATTCATCGAATAGCCAGTGGTTTGACAGTGCTTGAGTTGTTGTATCACTGGCACATTCTGACTGGGAAGTAAAATATGTTCCTATAAAAGTATTCAGTAGTAAGAGTTGGGTGTTCAAATTAAAACTATCATCAATAGACAAGACAGTACTGTCATACAGCATTGTCCATCTATATTGTGCGCAATGAATAAGCATGTTTTATTAAGAGATTTTCTTTTTTTTAGCTTTGTTTCTCATCAACGATGTATTGAGGTAATAAAAACAAACTAATAAATGCACTTATCCCTTGTCTAATGTGGTTAAATTAAATTTAAAATTTAGGACGACAAATGTATAAAAACCCGGTCACGTGTGGAAGAAGTCACCGTAATAAGAAAAGAAGAAAATCTACTAGTAAATTACGTTGGAACAAAACTGCATTATAAAAGGGATGGGTGTCCATTAGAGTATCCCAACACAGGCTTTTGTCAAGTTTTGTGTTTTTTTTTTTTGCAAAGTTTGATAGTTTAAAACATAAACCAAAATTTAAAGATTTCGATAGCATTGTTTTTTTTTTATTCAAAAAGATTTTAATTTTTTCTCAAAGTTTGTATTAAATAATTGAACAATGACCGGGTTTGATAAGGAAACATTTTTCAATAAATGTTAAAAACGTAAATTTCGAACTTTTTGGCATAATGTATATTAACAGTTTTATTTCAAAGCGGTGCAGCTATTGACTCTCCTGGATATTTACAAGAGCGGTAGCAGTCCATTTAACCATTCAATAAAACAGTCATACTGTTTTCAACTCATTATGTAGAATGTATATTTGCACAAAAAGGGAGCTTGATAATGTTGCGATTTAGAATTCAGTTTCTGAAAACAACATCTTTAAAATACAAAATGCGAAGGTATTTGGCCACATTTAATTTATAATTTTGAATTTTTTCTTTATAATTACAATAAAACTGTAGAAAATAATAAACTTGGGCTACTAAATAAAAATTTTCTGGATTGTTCCAAATAAAATTCTCAAAAATCGTAAGATTTTGGAAAAGTTTTTTAATATGAAATTTAGTTCTGTGAACGAAAAAGTACAACATTTTTAACTGTTCTTTAACTGCATTTAATCAACATTTTAAACTTTTTTTCAATTACTTGCTACAACGGGCAAATATAAAAACTTATGGATCAATATTTTTCATACTCTTTCCCTTTTTTGGGATTATGAATAAAACTTTTAAATTTTTTCAAGGCTCTATGAATTAAGATGAACTGTGGACAGGTTTAGGTGGACTGTACTTAAAAGCTAATTTCACGTTGTAACGTCTTCATCAAAAGAATTGATGGTCATATAAAAGACGAAAAATTAAAACATTATTTGAAACTTACAAGAGGTTTTTAAATCAATTGTTTTAACTTTCAGATCTAAGCTAACACAAAATGGAGTCACTAGAATTGGGGATACATTCACTAAAACTAGAATTCTTGGTGAAGAGTAGTATGATTTTCTCGAAAATTTACACAAATACGATGTATTACCAAAAAATTAAATAACAATTATTTTAAAAATAATTACACACAGTCATAAAATTAGAAAAAATCTATTTGGTTTGAGCCGCGATATTATTTTTAATATATTTTATCTCACTGAATGCAAATCTGTTTTCCAAATTTTTTCATCACCTCACAGTTTTGAAAAAACTGCGATTAAAAACGTGAAAATTGCGTTTTTAACCATCTTTGAAGTTGTGTACACAACACATCGGAACAGCTTAAGCATTTTCATTACGATGGTAAATATATTGAACTTAATTCTCTATATTGAGTTTATTGCAGTTAAAAATTACAGTTTGAAAAATACCACATCAAAAAAATTAACAAATACTAGTTACATTTTTAAAAGCAGCCTAGGCCATGCATCAGGCCAGTTTTAATTTATTTTAAGGTCATGATTTAAACTTTGAACTTTCCTTTTTTTAATGTAGGCGAAAAATGGTAAAATTATTACACCAAATTCGTTTAAATTGCGTTTCAAATATAAGCTATCTTTAAAACAGTACGATTTTATATTTTTTTTTCAATTTGATATATAAAAAATGTATTTATATTTTTTTTGTAGAAGGCATTTGATAAATGTATAAGATACATACATATTTTAACAATCAGTTTTAGAAAACTTTATTTGCGGTATCTTCAATAGTAAAGTGTTTTATAATTATCTTTATTCCGAATCATTGGTATCGTCAATCATAAGATAAAAGGCTTCAACACGAGCCAAAACAAACAATTTTGGCAACTTTAACGGCGGTTTTCTCAAAATTGTGTTGTGATGGACAAATTTGGATGCCGGATTTGTAATCTGGACATTAAAGAGTATATAAATCTAGTATCGGTATTCCAACCAAGGTAGCTTGTCGAGCTGTGTTATTTTTTTTTTTTTTTTTATTAATTAATAATCATATAATTACAAATTATATACTATTACCCTAACCGAGCACTAGCTACTAAGGAATTCGACGCGTTGTAGCGAAGACAGACCAGTGCCTCTGGTGGAAATCGAACCCACGACCCCGCACTGATAAGCCAGCACGCTACCAACTAGCCTACCGGGGCGCACAGTGTTATTTATTAATACAAAATGTTGTAACAATTGAGCCTAATACCAGATCCTTACGTTGTTAGAGTATTTTTTTTCTATATCTTCTACTGAAAAAGCCTTAGATTTTGAGTACTTTTTTATTGAAAAATCACAGATTCTAAACACTTTTTCTAATAAAATAAATTATAGATTTAGCAGACTTCATTTTTGAAAGGAAAACGTAGTTTTTATCACATCCAATTAATTGTCAAAAGATTGTAATTAAGCTAAATTCCGTAATCCTATAAATAAATAATAATGTAAGTTAAGATTTTTGTAACAAAAAAGTATCGTTACCTATCAAAAAATCTTTGTTACATCCTCTTTAGATTACACTGCACATAACAAATACTTGTACGTTTTCCAATTGTTTAGTACATAGTTCCACGCTTTTATACAAATTTATTTTAAAAAACTATCTGACAATTCAAAATGAAATACAATTTTAAAAGATCAAAACTACATACAAGATTCTCAATTTTGCAAAATTAAATTTTTTGCATTTTTTAATAAAAAAAAAATGACTTGAGAACATAGTTAGGTATCTATAGTGAATATTTATTGCTAAAAAGTTTAATTTTTAAATTCCTAGAAATACAACTGCGGTAGTTTTTTGTAAACACATTTTGCTTTGTGACACCTAATGCGCTGTACACTTAGAATACTATGTAGGTAAAGACCACTGCAATTGTAGTTGAAAACAAATGAAATTTCACTTAAAGAAAGAACGACTTACATTACAGTAAATTCAACTAACATTATCATTTGTTTTTTAATGTTCAAAAAATTACTAACAATTGTAGTAAAAATGAACTACATGGTTGTAAAAAATAAACAAACATTTATTTTTTTTTTATTTTTTTAAATAATAAAAACAACTGTAAAATAACAGCAAACAATAAAACATTTGCTGTGGGTTGGTTTTTTAAATGAACTACAAGGTTAGTGATATGACTGATATTTACATTAAAAATGACTGATATTTACATTAAAAATAAAGAAACTGTGTTACAACCCAAACAACTACATATTTTTAAAGCAGAAGGTCCCTGAGTGTATCAATTCTTCCAAAATGTACATTAATATTTTAACCCTTTATAGCCTCATGTAACATTACTGTAACAAACCCCAAAATCCCGAAATAATACATAATGAATTTATTTAGATCGCTCAAATTTGTGTCACCCTACTGTGACATACCACTGATCAAATTAGTACCAAAAAAATATCATAGATGGAGTAATTTTTTTGACTTCCGTCAGTTTGTCCCTATTCGTATTTGCACAATACGAATAGGGACAAGTTTGAAAATTTAAAATTTTATAAAAAAATACAAAAAGTGCAAAAAAGTGGGTTGTTTTTATGAAAACCTGTAGGTAAGTGAATAACATTTTTTACTTATTGAATACAATGCATATTTTTACATTTTTACATGAAAAAATTATATTTTTATGTTATGTAACAGTAATGTTACAATCCCTAAAATGTCAAATAAAAATTAAATGAAGGATATTTTTTTAATTTCTAAGTAATACGTTTTTTTTTATTTGCCTTAACCTTTCCCGTACCAAAAAAATTTTTAATTTTTAAGTTCATGGGCTACAAAGGGTTAATAAGCTTAGTACTAAAATTGTAAAGGCATCAATAAATTTTAACAACTTTAAGTTTTATAGAGCAAATGATATTTTCAGAAAATCGGAGAGCATCTTTATATAAAATTTTTAATTTTGGATTTTAAAAGCCATTAATATTTAGTCATTCCAGAAGGCATGTTGGCGAATATAGGACTTTTCCAACTTTTCAACCAATTCTGATTTTCATGAAATGTGTAATGTGAAATCTTCTATTCAGTACAACAAAACAATTTGCTCATTTTTTTTTTTAAATTCGTTGTCGATCGTCTTTTATTGCTGCTAAAATTGGAAATTTTTTTTGAAAATTTAAAAAATTATATACTCTTCAAATAGTATTGAACGAGCAGTCCAGTTTTCAAAATTAATATCTGATTTCAAAGCTTATTTTATTTTCTCTAAGATATTTGAAGGTTTGATTTATAAGCTTTTGAAAAAGGATACAAAAACTTAAAAATGTATCTCTTTTTTTAAAATGTTTGTTTCTAGATTGATTAATATGTCCTCTAAAACATATAAAAAATTCAGCATGGAGTTTTAATATATTCTTTAGAAAACGATTTTTCCAATGTTACTACTTTATTGAACAATTTTCAATTTTGAACAATTTTCATATATCCATAGATTTTCAATATATGGATTGCACATGCTCATAAACATGCATGCATGTCGCATGGATAAATAAGTCTTCATACTTGCTGCTTCATACATGTGCATTAACGAAATTTAAGGTAATATCTACATGTATTCATATTTTAGGTATACAAGTTTGTTGATGCGAATTTGAGAAAAATCGGACTGCATTAACCCGCAAAAACCCCTTTTACCAAAGCATCCGATTTTTGAAAATATTTCTTAAACTGCTTTAATAAAAATATGTCTTCGGACACATCATTTTCTTTTTAATTTGGCTTGCTAAAGATCAGTATTTTAAAATTTTTGGAATCGGAATAACAGTTTTCGAGATATTGCGACATCATTTTTACTAAAAATCGAGTTTTTTCTTCATTCTACAATTTTTTAAAAACGATCCTAAATTTTTTTATTTTTTTCACTAGCAAAGTAGATAAAACTACTTTTCATTTGAGCATAATTATGTAAATATGGGTCAAAGAGTAACTCGCAAAATTTACCTAGAAATATCTCGGAAAACCAGAAAATGTAGAATATATATGTATTCATTTATGGACTCATTCATGCTTACATATGAAGACATTCGAGTTCATAAATGTCCATATACCTCCATATGAGCAAGGACTATAAATAACTAGGATGCACAGACCGGTGCGCGACGCGCACCTCATCGTGCCAACGCGCCAACACCCCAACACGCACAAAGGCAGTTATTTAGGCGACAAAATTTTAACACAGTGGTTTTTGTTACCCACTATTAATATAATTTATTTATTTATTTTTTTAGTAATTTTTAAGCTATTTCAATTTATAATAGAAATATAATAGAATAAAAAATAATTTTTGAACTCTTTTGAAAATGAATTGGCCAATCTTAGTGTAGTTTGAAAATTTTGTTATTTTTTCGATTTTTTAATCAATATTTTACTAATATTTTCAATTAAGAAATTTAAATTAATATAAACTATTTTCAAAATATTTCGAATGGAAAAATGCAAATATCTATAATGTTATGAAAATAATTAATATACACAGAAAGGTTTAGAACGTTATAAAAAGTTTATTAAAATATAAGTTTTACTAAATTAAATTAATATATTAAACTAAATTTAAATTTGTATAGGGTTTTTGTTGTTCAACAATAGTTCGCTGATTTCTTGGATTGCAATAAGTGTATCTTCTGGATTAATTTGAAGTAGCTCATGATATACAACATCTACAAATATTGTATTAGCAGATGAAGTTGTGTACATATATGGTATTTCCTCATTTGCCACAACTGGAGGAACAGAGGAAATGTTTTGATAGGTATTTGCTTCCTGTTCCGTCTCTGAAACCAGTTGTGACGTACTGTTGTGGGTTACAAAAACCACTGTGCTAAAATTGTGTCGCCTCCATAACTGCCTTTGTGCGCGTTGGCATGTTGGGGTGTTGGAGCGTTGGCACGATGAGGTGCGCGTCGCGCACCGGTCTTTGCGTCCTAGTTATTTATAGGCCTTGCATATGAGATTCATATATGCTCATAGGTGTTCATATGCGATCATACACGTAAATATTAATTAAATTTTCGATAATGTACACATGTGACCATGTAGAGAAATGTATAAACAAGTACAAATATTACCTCAATTTTCGTTAATGCACACACATGAACATGTATAGTCCAACTTATTAAGATGTATAAATCATTCTTCCGATTTAAATCGGATTACGGTCGGAAAATGTAAAAAATATTAAAAGGAAAAATTAATTGAATCAATTAAATACTAGCTCAAATTCGCAACTTCCTTAACATCTTTTATAGCAGGGGTGCCCAAGGCCTATGCGCTTGGTGCTCATTTGTTTTTGTAAAAACACTTAGCTATAGGCTGTGTGTTTTAATACACATATAGAGCGCTCAGCACTAGCAATACGAAATACACAAACAACTTTGTCTTATTAGTTTTTTTGTCGTTCTTCACTGTATACACGCAAGTGCAAAGCAACAACACTTTCGTATGCTTTGCTGGTAAACATTGAAATATTTTTTTCTTTTTTCTTTGTATGTATTGGTTTTTACAACAAAATATATTGAATAAAAATTAGTTTTTCTTTAAATGTATTGGTGTTTGCTCTTCCATAAGGAACTTTTGGGCACTCCTGTTTTATAGCATTGCTTAAAAGCATAAAAAAAACAATATAACATATATTGCTGTTGTTCTTTTGTTATTTGTGTATATTAGAGTGTCCCTTTAGTATAAATGTTGAAAATGTTGATACGGTACCTGCTTATTTTTTAATATTTGACATGAAAGCAGCTCATGTGTAGTTTAAGGCCTCTACGACAACACCTTCCCTAAGCGACTAGGCCTTAAAGAGCGGAACATGCGATTATATGGGGAAAAATTACTTTTTTCAGTTTTTCAAAACCTTTTTAAATATTGTATTCTAGATGATAAATTATTCGATTTTTATTCTAAATGATAATCGACATAACGATAACACAAGGCAACAATTTTGAAAAAATTTTAGGGGCTTTGAAAACCACTATACAATTTTGATGTATTGTGGTCCCAGTAGTACAAATATGGTTCAATTTTGAAATTCTATGGAGAGGTTTTTTTTTAAAAAATTTTTAATTAAAATTATAAATTTTTTTAGACGTGTCTCCACATAATTAATGATAACTAAAAAAAAATTAGTCCGATATTATTCAAATAAATTTAGAAAAACTGAAATTTACATAGCCTTTAATCCGTTAATATATTGCGTTTCAATCGGCTCAGTAGTTTTGGAGTTATAATAAAAAATTGAGGGAAAAAATATTTTTTTTACGTGAAAATAGCAAATTTTTTTGGTTAAAAAAAATCATAAAAAATCGAAAACGGCAAAAATCGTTCAGATTTATTGCTTTATCGCAAAGCCACATGTTTAGTTTAGTTTAGTTTAGTTTATTTATCTCTATTCCAGTACAACAAGAATCAATCTTATAGTTATAGTACAGGAATTTATATCGCTTAAATTAGTACAAATTTTGATAAAGACGAAAGTTACATGTATTACATAATTAATAAAAATAGTTGAAAAATCACTCATAATTAAATATAAGTAAACAAAAAAACAAATATAAATAAATAAATTATAAAATAAAAGTTTAAGCATATTGCAGAAAATTTTAAAGAACTAAAAATTGTTAAACAATATTAAAATCGTGCATAGTGTTCAAAAAGAAATTTTTTAAAACTAGAGGCGTTGCTGTTGAGTTGTTGTGTTTGAGGGAGCATATTCCAAAGACTTACGGAATTTAGGAGGAATTGCCACTCAGATACGAGATAGCGATGACTTGGTGGAACTAATTTATTTCCCCTGTTCGTTCCGATGCCAAAACGAAGTTTTGCGTAGAGATAAGCGGGCTTTTTTGTAAATATGGTTTTATGTAAAAGTAAAAGAACTCTTATCTTCATAAGACTTTCAAGTGACACACCAAATATTTTTTTAGAATAGAACGCAGTTCCACACGATCTTCTCAACCCAAATACGTATCGTACTATACTGTTAAATACAACTTTTAACTTCCCCATGCTGATGGTGTCGCATTTACAGAAAAGTTCACAACCGTATAAAAGGCCAGGGATTAAGTAAGCTTTGGCTAACAGCAATCTAACTTTTAAAGGAGTGAAAGATTGAGTTAACCAAAGGGATCTCAGTTTTGAATACGTTTGTCCAACCATGGCAGTGATGTGGTTTGACCATGTTAACGTGTCATTAAATATTATTCCAAGGTTTTTAGCCACTGAAACAACTTTAATTTTTTCATCATTTATAATAACATCTTTATCAAACACAGGATTCCTAGTTCTTTGATGTATTAAAAGGCATTTGGATTTTTTAGGATTTATACATAGACCATTAGCAGTAGCCCACAGGTGTAATTTTTGTAGATCGTGGTTTATCCTATCTATGTTATCCTTAATTGACTGTAGTGGACTGCTCAGGTAAAGTTGAACATCGTCTGCGTACATGTGTATGCTACAGTAATTAAGATGTTCAGGTAAGTCGTTAACATATATCGAGAAAAGAAGTGGCCCCAGAATAGACCCTTGGGGTACACCTCTTGTTAGACTTAGTGGTAGTGATGATTTGTTGTTGACATATACAGATTGTGTACGATTTAGTAGATAGGATGACAACAGTTGTGTAGAAGAAGATGAAAAATTTAAAAAGCTTCGAAGCTTCATACTAAGGGTAGTGTGGTCGACAGTATCGAAAGCCTTAGAATGATCGAGAAGTACTAGGATATTAATGTTTCCATTGTCAATATTACGCCTAATGTCTTCTGAAACGTCAGCCAAAGCAGTCACGCAGCTGTGATTAGGGCGAAACCCTGACTGTTTGTGAGATATTAAACCATTTCCAAAAACGTGGGCACTCATTTGGGCATGCACAATCTTTTCAAAAACCTTGGAAAGATAACACAATATTGCTATTGGCCGGTATTCAGAGCCTGATTTAGGAATTGGAATTATCCTGGCATGCTTCCATCCTGAGGGGAAAGTGCTTGTAGTAATGATGTGGTTAAAAAAGTAAGTTATGTAAGGTAGAAGAAGTGGTAGCAATATTTTTATAAATTTAGGATGTAGATTATCATATCCAACAGCATTCGATTTTACTTGTGTAAAACTGTAGGCAACGTCATATTCGCTTACGCAAGTAAACTCAAAGGTATTTTCTTCAGTTGAAGCGTTAATTTGAGCATATTGATCGTCATAAAAATCGGTTCTTATCTGAATCATGGGTAGGTCAGTGAATTTATTATTCAGCTCATCAACATTAATCGAACAGTTATTGTTTCGATCAGACTTTCCAATACCAATATCACGGATAGTTTTCCAGGTATGTTTAGTATCAAGCGCAGAACTAAATTGTCTTGAGTAGTATTCAGTTTTTGCGACTCTGATTTTTCGGTTTACTTCTTTTCTTGCTGTTTGATAATCGATTTTAAGCTCAGGGGTTTTAAAACGTTTCCATCTAGTGTAGGCAATATCCCTTTGACAAATTAACTGTTTGATGGCAGAAGTAAACCAAGGTTTTTTCTTCACGCTGGTGATTTTAGTTTTCATAGGAAAATTTTCATCAAATAGACGTAGTAGATTGTTTTGTAGGAAACACATTTGGTCAACAACGGAAGTCATATAGTGTATATTGTTCCAATCAAAAAGAGAAAAATTAGCATAGAGCAAGTCGTAGTTAATATTATTGAAATCACGAAAAGTGTACGTGGTATTTACGTGTTGAATATGAAAATCGTAAGCCAAGAAAATCAAGTCATGTTTAGAGAAACATGAAGCAGAGATTTGATCGTAGAGTAGTACATTTGAAATATCACTCACAAAAAAAAGGTCGAGTAGAGTGTTTGTAGTGGAAGAAAAGTGCGTAGGGCTATTTTTATTAGTAGGCTCAAGACCAAGCGATGACATCCTGTCAGTTAGAATTGATTCAATAATTATATTAGAGTTAAAATCTCCAGAAATGATCACGTCACTATATCCATCAGTTAAATTTTCCAGATTTTCAAAGAATTTTGAAAGACATGTGTTCTTATTAGGTCGGTACACGCAGCCAATTAAAAGTTTCCTTTGATTGGAAATGATTTCAACAAAAATATGTTCTACCTTGTCTTCTTCATCAGATTTACAGCAAAACTTGCACACTAGATGATTGCGCACAAAAATCGCCACTCCACCACCCTTACGAACTCTGTCATTTTCATCTCTTATTGATCTGTCAGCTCTAAAAACTGTATAACCACCTAGGTTAATTAAGCTATCCGTAGTTGATGTAGTTAGCCAGGTCTCAGAAACACAAACTATATCAACGTTAGAATTTTCGAAAATTATTCTAAATTCGTCAATTTTACAATTTAAACTCTGTGCATTCAAGTGACAAATAGTCAGACCCTTCTTCTGTTTAGCTAGGAACAAAATGAGATATCGATCATAAAAATCGATTGATTTTTTTCGAATTTATTCACAATTAAGTGAATTCGCTCATTTTCACCAAATTTTAGTTTTTTGTCTGATATACATAAAATTGAGTAGTTAATGTTCTTCTTTCGATTGATTGAATTTTGAAAACATTTTCCCCATGCTATGTACAAATTTTCACATCAAAAATGCATTACATAGTAACATTCGTGTATTTTTTGGCAAAACCCTACCTAGAATATGCTGATTCTATTCTTCGGAAAGACATTTGTGTTGGATGAGCTTAAATGTAAATAAATAAATAAATTAAATAGTAGAAAATTTATATTTTATTATTCACATTTATTATAATAAATAAAACAAGAAAATAAATAAATAAATATGTATTATAAACTACAAACTCTGAAATTTTCTTTTAGTCGATTTTCTACTATTGTTGAATAACGAAGTGTTACTCTGAATACTCCAGCAAAAATCAGCCATCATGTGTGCATCCCAGCGACCCTGGTATCGTTCCTCCATTGTCCGGATATCTTGGTGGAATCGTTCGCCCTGTTCTTCACTCAAGTCTCCTAGATTTTCAGGAAAACGATCTAAGTGACTGTGCAGGTAGTGTAATTTGATGCTCATGTTGCATCCAAGATTCTGGAAGTGAGTTAACATCTCTTCAACGTGCGCAACGTAATCATCACACTTGTTATTTCCTAAGAAATTTTGAATAACCCATACAAACGAATCCCATGCATTCTTCTCAATTTCTGACATTGAACTGCCAAATTCAGTATCGTTCACCAATTTGCGAATTTGTGGGCCATCAAATATGCTTTTTGTACTTAAACAAAAATAACACTCGGATGCGTGGTTCGCTGTTTCTCTCCATAGCATAGGCTTCAAAATTTCCAAGTGTCGTCTGTAAAATGAAAAAAAAAAATTGAAATCAGGAATATGAAGAATTCAAATTTTAATTAAATAATATTGTAATTATAAAATATTCCAAATCTATTAATTTATACTTACTTTACGTTAGAAGACTTCATAGATAATCGACATGGAATGCATATAGTACTCGGTGTCCAATGCTGGTTCAAATTGTGCGGATAGATATTATAGCAATCTTGATATGACTTTTGCAATGAAGTTAAGAACCACTTCCGTTTTTTCCCGGTGATATATTGGCCGCACACATAACAAAATAAATCTGGATCGTTTTTACATGAAAATGTTCTGGCTTTCTGGCTCATTTTTATTAATATTTGAAAATTGTTTTTAACTTCTAAGCTGTATGACTCTAATTTTTGTGTAGGTATTAAATGATGTTTGCGTTATCGCAAACACTTCTTGAATGAAATAAAAAGGGTCAAGGAGATCTTATAAATACTGATACTATAATTTGGGATAACCCTTTGTGTGGATACAGTTTGTGTGTGCTGCAAATTTTTTATTATTCCCAAGAATCCTAAAAAACATTAAGGACTTTTATGAAAAAAAAAAAATTATCCGTTACAGGTAGCTAACGGAAAATAAGAGCACTTCAGCGTACACGCACATTTATGAGCGTTTTATTACTATCCTACCGCAATCGTAAAAATTAAACAATCTTTTGTTTATTACTTATTTTTTTTAATTATTAGAATCATAAAAATGTCATAGAGGTTTTTCCCAAAGGGGTTTTGCCAAAATGCGTGTCGTAAAATGCACCTGAGTTTTTATGTTCTGCATTTTCATTATATAGTAGGTACAATTTTCTACAGTGCTTGAAAATATGCGATACCTTCAATTAATTGTAAATAAAAATGTAAAGCATGCATCGATTTTTATGATCCATATCTAGTTTAATTCGCATGATATGTAGCTTTACTACAAAAAAATAAAAAGTAATATTTTTTGCAGTTTTCGATTTTTTCCAGATTTTTGTTTTTCAAATTTTTTTTTTTTTTTAGCATTTTTTTTTTTTTTTTGCTAACAATTTGTTTCATAACTTTGAAACTATTGATCGCATTAAAAAAATTTGTACACGTTCTTTAAAGATATTGTAAACCTTAATTTTTGTAAATTTAATTTGACAAAATCGGACTAGTTGTTTTTGAGTTATGACAACATAAGTGGAGAAATGGCTCAAAATATTGTCAATTTTAAAAAAAAATTTTTTTAAAAAAAAATTATCCATAGAATTGAAAAATTTTACCATTTTTGTACTTAGGCAGCCATGATGCATCAAATCTATATAGTGGTTAGTCAAGCCTTTTTTTGCTGTTGACCTGTGTAATATTATGTATTCAAAAAGGTATAAAAATCTAAAATCGGTTAATAACTAGCCCAGTAATAAATACTGCCCCAGACCAGCAAAAAATAATGCTTACCCAGGAACGCTTTCGGAAGGCATTATTTAATTACGAAGCGCTTTCAAAGCAAATCCAGAAGGCACGATTTTCGTTCGCGATTTTCCACACGGTATGTCTCTTTTAAGCAGGTGAAAAGTGTTTCTTTCATGGGCTCTTAGAAGCAATAATTTTATTTTATTTTTTTTTATTTTATTTATTAATAATCATATAATTACAAATTATATACTATTACCCTAACCGAGCACTAGCTACTATGGCCTTCGGCGCGTTGTAGCGAAAACAGATCAGTGCCTCTGGTGGGAATCGAACCCACGACCCCCGCACTGATAAGCCAGCACGCTACCGACTAGCCTACCGGGGCGCACAGAAGCAATAAATTCATGTCTTCGTAGGCAATAATTATTTATTGCTTCATTGTAAGCATTATTCACTGCTTCAAAGAAGGCATTTTGTGAAGCAGAATAGAATGCCTTCTCTAATTGTTTTATTGTATGCAAGGCGGTGAAGCGATATTTTGGAAGCATACAAATGTAGTTACTGCTTACCAAACCCAGATTATTTTTTGCTTGGATATATTGATCACTTTTTAATGAAATGTGTTATTATTTAATTGAAAAATAATCAATAAACAATTTTCGTTGCTGGCGGAATTTAAGCAATTAAAGTTATTGAATCAATGGTTTTCGTTATTGAAATGGGTATTTATTTTTGTTTGTGTAAGAGATAGTGTAATTGGTACCGTTTAATTTGGAGACATCACAACCAAAAGTAATGTTGCGAATTGAAATAAATAATGCAGTTTTTCATACAATTTAATGAAAAATTTTAAATCATTTATTAAAAATTTCATAATATTAAAAGTTTCATTAAAAGTAGCTTCATTAAAGCGATGAAGATTTTTCATAAAGTTTAAGAAATTTTTCATTCGCATTGTCAATAAAATTTTACTGAACAAAATTCATTAACACTCGCCCAATAAATTCGCTCTGTGTGGTAATGAGTGAAAGCCCTGTTTTTGCTAGCTTTTTTTTTTAAAGGTTAGTTGTTCTAATCATAAATACATTTTTTAGCAAACGTTTTTTTTTTAATAATAAACACTTAACACAAATTTGAATATGGATGACCATAAGTTTAAACTTTCTTAGTGACAACTTTTTTTAAATGTATGGTATAAGTTGTTAAAAATTTTTATTTCAAGAAGCAAAATAAATTTATTTAGGATGTGTCTTTGGTACTCAAATGTGTATTGTATATGTGTTTGTCTACATTTTGTAGAAAAAAAAACAAATTGAAACGAAAAAACTGAAATAATTTCAAATAACTGAATCGAACACTTAGTTGTACTGACTGCAGTTAAAATTTGAACATTTATTTTAAATTAATATTCATTTGTTCCTACGTATTTGTTAGTTATTATACAATATTTATAAATAAATAACAAGAGGCATTTAATTTATTTTTTATTTTATTTTATTAATTAATAATCATATAATTACAAATTATATACTATTACCCTAACCTAGCACTAGCTTCTTTGGCCTTCGGCGCGTTGTAGCGAAAACAGACCAGTGCCTCTGCACAGTGGGATAAATCACAAAATTTGTGGAAATAATTCGGCCATTTGTTAACTTGTGGTTCGATTGCAATGAAATTTGGAACATGCATAAAAGACATAATATGGAGTTTAAGTTTTGATTTTGAACCTTCCACACCCTTTGGCGGCGGTAAAATGGCTGCCCAAAATTGGTTACTTTTTTCATAAAAAATTTTGAGTGTTTGCCATTTTTTTGTTTCTCATCCGATTTTCAAAAATATAACAAATTATATACTATTACCCTAACCGAGCACTAGCTACTATGGCCTTCGGCGCGTTGTAGCGAAACAGATCCTGGTGGGAATCGAACCCACGACCCCCGCACTGATAAGCCAGCACGCTACCGACTAGCCTACCGGGGCGCACAGAAGCAATAAATTCATGTCTTCGTAGGCAATAATTATTTATTGCTTCATTGTAAGCATTATTCACTGCTTCAAAGAAGGCATTTTGTGAAGCAGAATAGAATGCCTTCTCTAATTGTTTTATTGTATGCAAGGCGGTGAAGCGATATTTTGGAAGCATACAAATGTAGTTACTGCTTACCAAACCCAGATTATTTTTTGCTTGGATATATTGATCACTTTTTAATGAAATGTGTTATTATTTAATTGAAAAATAATCAATAAACAATTTTCGTTGCTGGCGGAATTTAAGCAATTAAAGTTATTGAATCAATGGTTTTCGTTATTGAAATGGGTATTTATTTTTGTTTGTGTAAGAGATAGTGTAATTGGTACCGTTTAATTTGGAGACATCACAACCAAAAGTAATGTTGCGAATTGAAATAAATAATGCAGTTTTTCATACAATTTAATGAAAAATTTTAAATCATTTATTAAAAATTTCATAATATTAAAAGTTTCATTAAAAGTAGCTTCATTAAAGCGATGAAGATTTTTCATAAAGTTTAAGAAATTTTTCATTCGCATTGTCAATAAAATTTTACTGAACAAAATTCATTAACACTCGCCCAATAAATTCGCTCTGTGTGGTAATGAGTGAAAGCCCTGTTTTTGCTAGCTTTTTTTTTTAAAGGTTAGTTGTTCTAATCACAAATACATTTTTTAGCAAACGTTTTTTTTTTTAATAATAAACACTTAACACAAATTTGAATATGGATGACCATAAGTTTAAACTTTCTTAGTGACAACTTTTTTTAAATGTATGGTATAAGTTGTTAAAAATTTTTATTTCAAGAAGCAAAATAAATTTATTTAGGATGTGTCTTTGGTACTCAAATGTGTATTGTATATGTGTTTGTCTACATTTTGTAGAAAAAAAAACAAATTGAAACGAAAAAACTGAAATAATTTCAAATAACTGAATCGAACACTTAGTTGTACTGACTGCAGTTAAAATTTGAACATTTATTTTAAATTAATATTCATTTGTTCCTACGTATTTGTTAGTTATTATACAATATTTATAAATAAATAACAAGAGGCATTTAATTTATTTTTTATTTTATTTTATTAATTAATAATCATATAATTACAAATTATATACTATTACCCTAACCTAGCACTAGCTTCTTTGGCCTTCGGCGCGTTGTAGCGAAAACAGACCAGTGCCTCTGCACAGTGGGATAAATCACAAAATTTGTGGAAATAATTCGGCCATTTGTTAACTTGTGGTTCGATTGCAATGAAATTTGGAACATGCATAAAAGACATAATATGGAGTTTAAGTTTTGATTTTGAACCTTCCACACCCTTTGGCGGCGGTAAAATGGCTGCCCAAAATTGGTTACTTTTTTCATAAAAAATTTTGAGTGTTTGCCATTTTTTTGTTTCTCATCCGATTTTCAAAAAATTAACATATTAGTAATCTTCTTGTAAAGATGAACAAAAAACATGCTTTAATGTGTGCGTTACCTCCAATAGTTTCCGAGATATTCCGATTTGAAAATGTGAAATTCCAAATTTTGTCCGACTCAGGTCCAAAGTTTTCCAAATATCGGGAGAAAATTGGGACCAATTTTCGTTTTAAAATAACGGTTATTTAGCCAATAAAATTCTTGATTGAATAAAAAAAAATTAGTTCAATATCTTGTTTCAGTCAAAAATTACATTAGTTTAAAGTAGAAATTAAAAAAAACGTAAATTTTGGCGATATTTTCCCCAAAAAGCACCAAACTTCTTATCGCTCCAGACAAATATTTTTCTTCTGAGCATATAAAGTATGTATACTTTTCTGGAAGGTCTTTTTATATGAATGCGAGTTGTGGTAAAAAAAATTTTGATTTGTAAATACTTTTCCCCCCATCCGCTTCCAAATTTGCCATATTTTTGAGATAAATATCAACTTTAACTCACAGTTAAAATTTGTGCACGCCTCCAATTGGGTAGTGGAAACCGGTTTTAGATACTCCAACAGATACATAATGTTGTGCGTAAGTCATTTCCAATCCCCGATTTAAATGACGACATGGCAGCAAAAAACGAAAAAAATCCCATTTTTGGAAATTTTTTTTTTTATTTGTAGGAATTGTGGGATTGTTTTCAGAAAATCATAATTTCTGAAATCTGTTTCGATTTGTTGACCTTAAAGTCTAGTTAAATCCAAAAAATCATTCGATTATGTCTATTAATAAATATTTTATTGAATAGTGAAAATTTTCATTTAAGCAAAAACTGAAATTTTTACCTTTATATTTGGATTACCCAAGTTTTTGTATTACCAAGATGGCTAACTTCAACCTTTTTTAAAAAAAATCGCAATCTACACGTAATTTTCTTTTCAACGATACCAAACACTGGTATGTTATGTTCATAACTTCTAAACAGAAAATCTTCAAAAGTTAGCCCTTATTCATATATTTCTTCTAATGTGCCCTCGTATTCACGTCTTACATAATTGGGTCAGGTAAAAAGGGTTTTATGATGTTCTTCATTAATGAAAAAAAAAAGACAAGCAAATTAGGTTGTTTCTTTATTTAATACAAAATAATCGGACACATCGTTATTTATATCTAACAGATAAAGCAAATCTTTGCTTTGCTTTGGGATCGAAGTAGCGAGTGCTACAGGGGTCCTTGAAGCGTACACACAGCAAATCTGTTGAAAATGCCACAGCCTATCAGGATTCCAAAGACCGTCCATGCGTGGTTTAGTATCACATCCTGCACGAGGTGTCCCTGCTATTTAACAGAACATGGCGGATCTAGAGCGGACACTCGATAAAAACCCGTAATCCCCGGTGTTATCTAACCGTGCCTATGGGATGAATAGCACTACGTTAGTGTGTTTTCGAACGGTGGCCTCCAGGGCATGGCGAACTCTGGTTGTATTTAGCCCCCTGGTAGCACAGGGCTCTGCTACTAGGCGTTCTTTTTAATCCCTTCTTATTTATTTATAGATGGATTTTAACAACCAAAAGTTTAATAATGAGCAAAAAAAGACCGATGCAGGTCTATCCTCAACTGGCCAACAGGTTTTATGCCTAAATGTCACTGAGGACGCTAATAAAATAGTCGAGCAAGAAAAGGACGTTCCCAGTCCAAACCTAGCCTATGGATATGGTTATCGTGTATCAGGATCATCAGGGTCCTACCACTGACATAGATATCCCTACGGACGAGGAGGATGAACTTTTATGTTCCCAGCCTATTAGTACCGCGAATGAGGTTACGAAAGCTCCAGGTGATCAGTCGAAACCTGCGACTGAAAGAGTGAAGCTATGTGGTGCTGCTCGAAAACGAGGGTATTGACCCAGAGGCAGCGCGGCGACTTTGTTTGCTATCAATGCGCGAAGCCCGAAAAGAGGTTAAAGAGCTCGCTGGTAAAAGAAAGAGGGTACGCTCAGATGGCTCAACGCCACCAGGGTCGAAACAACCTGCAAAACGGACCGCTGAGATTGCTGTGGATGGCACACCTCGCAAGGTTGAAGGCGGCACATTGCCAAAGCCAGCCTTGACGGTTCCAGCGAAGCAGCAAAAACAAATGGCGCCGTCTTATAAAGAAGCAGTCTCCACCGTAAAGATTGGTGTAATTCCGCCTGATTTTCCGGCGACTAGATGGACAGATGAACAGCTGCACTCCATTCAAAGAGCTGTCTTGTACAATATCGCGGAGCTTAGAAAAGGGACAATAAAGCCCAGTTTCTCTAGTTGCTCCTATAAGCCAGGTTGGCTCAGTTTTGTATGCCGCGACAAAGACACAGCGCAGTGGCTGGAGACTCACGTCCCCACTCTGAAGCCATGGAGCGATGCTGTGTTGAAAGTAGTGGCGGAAGATGAAGTGCCGAAGGCCCAAGTGTTCGTGGGATACTTTCCCGAAAAGGAGGACACGTCCAGTGATTTACTTCTTGGACTAGTTGAGGGCCAGAACTGTGAACTTTCGGTTGGGTATTGGAAGGTACTGAATAGGGTCATAAAGGGTGGTATTGTTGAGCTAACCCTCTCCATTGACCCAATCTCAGCCGACCTACTCAAGCGATAGAATTACAGAGTGAATTTTGGATATGGAACAGCGCTGGTAAGGCCTACACTTCAGCAACAAGAGGTCGGGCGTGACATACCCAATAGGGCAAATACAAATAATTCGGCAGCAACGACTAAATCCGACAACAGGGTCTCTAATGACCCTAATATGGATGATAAACCGGGCTGCTCGAAGGACCTTGTAAGGCCCAATTCATCTGAGCCTAAAACTAAGAATATGGCCAATCAGCAGGCTCCCAACAGGCGGAAAAAGTGGGAGAGAAACTCGGCAGAGGAGGCGGTTCTGCTGAACTCCAACAGGGGCAGAAAGGTGGCAAAGCGTGCCGCCAAGCACGCTCGTAAATAATGGCTACCGGAAAAGGTAAGACACCGAAGCACTTAAAGTGCTTACAGGTGAACCTTCACCATGCCAAAGCGGCATCGGACGTCGCCAACAGAAGGTTCACCACTGAGGCCCTGGATGCTGTTTTTATTCAGGAGCCATGGGTGCACGACGGAGCCATAAAAGGGCTTAACGCAAATCAAGGTAGGTTGATTTACGATTCAAAGCATATCAGGCCAAGAGCGGCCATCCTAGTTAGGGACAATCTAACATATCTTCCAATTTCAGAGTTCATTATGGGAGACTTGGTTGCGATCTGGGCAAAGGTGCCCTCCTTATCTGGGGAACACGAGGTAGTTCTGGCCTCTGCTTACCTACTTGGCGATGCTGACACGGTACCAACTACTGAGGTCTCGGCCTTGGTGGAATATTGCCGAAAGAGGAAACTCAGTTGGATCCTCTGTTGCGACGCCAACGCACATCACACAACATGGGGAAGTACCAATGTAAACAAACGTGGTGAGTACCTGCTTGAATTTATATGTAGCAATAATATAAACATAGCAAATAGGGGTGACGAGCCGACTTTCAGGAATGCTATTAGGTCAGAGGTCTTAGATCTCACTCTTACTAGCTCTGATATTTCTTTCGCCATCTCCAATTGGCATGTCTCCAATGAAGTATCAATGTCTGACCACCAACACCTGGTATTCGATGTTGTTAGTTTATTGGACTCATGCCAGATATATCGTAATCCCAGATGCACAAACTGGGAAAATTTTCGTCATCATTTGAAAAACGGTGCAGATCTTTCTAAAGGGCTCATCTTGAGCACAAGCGAAATTGATCATATAGCATCTGATATTCATTCAAATTTAACTTCTGCTTATACTCTGAGCTGTCCTGAAAAGACCAGGAAGACGAAGAGGGATGTTCCATGGTGGAACGATGGTCTGGATAAGCTCAAAATGGAGGCCAGAAGACTGTTCAATAGGGCCAAGGAAACAGGAGACTGGGTTACCTATAAGGCAGCGCTCACTGAGTACAATAAAGAACTACGTAGATCCAAGAGGTCCACGTGGCGCAGCTACTGTGAGAAGATCTCTGATCTTCCAGAGGCGGTGCGTCTACAAAAGGCCCTGTCCCAGGATCATACGAATGGTCTATGTACTCTCAAGAGGCCGAATGGTACCTACACTGAATCTCCCATTGAAACATGTGAACTCCTACTTGATACGCACTTCCCAGGATGCGTTGACAACTGCGGGTCTGTCGTGATTCAACGAGTTCCAGACCTAACAGGCAGAAATGTACGCCTATCAAGTGCTGTCTTTCAGGAGAACAGGGTAAAATGGGCGATAGGTGAATTCTCTTCATTCAAATCTCCGGGTCCGGATGGGATCTATCCTTGTCTGTTGCAGAAAGGGATGGATTTAATTGTCCCACAACTGGTTAGGATATTTAGATCTAGTCTGTTATTCGGTCATGTACCGACGCCGTGGAGGGAGGTTAGAGTGGTCTTTATACCGAAGGCGGGGAAGAAGTCTGAACAACTGCCCAAATCCTTTAGACCAATTAGCCTGAGTTCGTTTCTCCTTAAAACAATGGAGAAAGTCTTGGACCAGTACATTAGGGATACTTACCTAAGGCGAAAGCCGATACACAAATTACAGTTTGCGTATCAACGAGGTAAATCTACCGAGACTGCTGTCCATCATGTTGTCACTACAATAGAACGCGCACTAGAGGCAAAGAATATTGCCCTTTGTGCCTTTATTGATATACAGGGCGCCTTTGACAACACGTCCTACGAGGCAATTAGGGTGTCCATGGTTAGAAAGGACATCTCTCCAATTATCATCAATTGGACTTTGGAGATGCTACGCTCTAGAATAATCACGTTCGGCATAGGGACTACTAGTAGAACCGTAAATGCGACTAGGGGCTGTCCACAGGGGGGTGTTTTGTCGCCGTTACTCTGGACGCTGGTCATTGATGAACTACTCGAAGGTTTGAACGAACTGGGTTTCAGGACTTATGGATACGCGGATGATCTTGTCATTTCTGTAGTGGGATTTGATGATAGGACCATATCCGAACGTATGCAGCAGGCTCTGAACTATACTCTTTCTTGGTGCCGGGAAAAGGGCTTGTCTGTCAACCCGTCGAAGACAATCCTGGTACCATTTACGAATAGGAGGAAACTTAACCTGACAATGCCTGTCCTTGATGGGGCCACGGTGGGCTTTTCCAGTAGTGTTAAGTACCTCGGCGTGACTCTTGACAGATCCCTTACCTGGAATGAGCATCTTGACTATGTCTCCAAGAAGGCCACAAGGGCATATTATGCTTGCCAAAGGCTTTTTGGTAAGACATGGGGTCTAAGGCCGCAGATGGTCTACTGGTCGTTTAACACCATTGTTAAACCTATGATCACCTATGCTGCCCTGGCATGGTGGCCAAAGGTTGAACAGGTAGGGGCAAGGGATGCTCTCAAGAGGATCTACCGTCTTATGTGTATTGGCATAACGGGGGCAGGCGGAACCTGCCCGACGGATGCCATGGGGGTTATGCTGGGGATACCACCATTGCATATTTCTGTAATGGAGGCTGCCTGCATAGGATCCTCCAGACTTAGAGAATTCGATGACATGAGGGGAGGTGATCTAAGGGGTCACATGAGGATCGCTAGAATCCTAATTGATGACCCGATTACAAAGGTTACGGATAGGAGGTCACCGGAGTACATCTTTGATAGGAACTTTAAAGTGATGCTGTTCGACAGGTCCATGTGGACCAACAGATCCTGGGAGCCAGAGCGGGGTTCTCAGATATGGTTCACAGATGGCTCAAAGCATGCGAATGGTGACACTGGTGCGGGTGTCTATGGACCAGGTTTCCAACGGGCCTTACCCATGGGTAGATACCCCTCCATTTTTCAGGCAGAGATTTTTGCTATCTGTGTCTGCGCGGAGGAGTGTCTACGAAGGGGCACTATTAGATCTCGTATCTACATTCTTTCCGACAGTCAGGCGGCATTAAGGGCTTTAATGTCCTATGAGGTGTCATCTGGTCTGGTCATGGAATGCATTCTGGCTCTTAACCGACTTGGCAGGCGCAACTCGCTTACCTTAGGGTGGGTTCCTGGTCACGAGGGGCATGAGGGCAACGAGAGGGCAGATTGTCTTGCTAATTGCGGGGCCCGAAGGCCCTTTATTGGCCCTGAACCATTCTGTGGTATACCTTTGGGGTACGTTAGGGAGAAGCTCGGGTCGTGGAGGGAGTCAGAATTCTCTCTCTATTGGGAAAACTCTCTTGGCCAACGACAGGCTAAGAGATTGATTTCTTTTTCCAGTGCAGGATCGAGGAGACTCTTGTCCCTCGGGAGGGGTGACTTGAGAACCCTGGTGTCTTACCTGACTGGACACTGCAATCTCAGATACCACCTGCTCAAAAGGGGTCTTTCGGACACGGATGAGTGTAGGTTTTGCGAACTGGTAGCTGAGACTTCAGAGCATGTTCTTTGCGAATGTCCGAGGCTATGTGAAAGGCGTGCCAAGTTTCTTGGCAATCGCTTTGTCTCCCCTTCGGACATTATGAAGATTTTGCCTAATAGAATTATTGGCTTTATAGGTAGCTTGAATCTTTAGGGTAACTTTAGGCAGCACAAAAGACCTAAGTTGGTCGCGGTGCATAGTGCCTTAGATATAAATAATAAATAATAAGCAAATCTTTTAATTCTTCATTATTTACAGATGACAATGTGTTATAAGAAATCCATCGTTTTCTCATTGACGACAGGACGGGATCGGAAGACAGTAATAGGTTATTGGAAATATCTTCGTTCTGTGATTGCCTTGAACATTTTCTGGAACTGAACAATTGGGCATGTTTGAAATCTCGATTCCTTGCTTCCTGAGCTTCTTCTGTTAGTTCACCTAGAGGAAGAATGTTTGATTCAATGATGATTTTTCCATGGCACAATACCTTATGAACTGTGGGTGTCATTTCTTTCCAGGGATATAATGATAATAGAAGTTTTGTTATTTCGTCGGTATATACTCCAAATTTTGAGGAATTTAGTTTATGTTTTCTATTAATTGCCATTAACATGATGTTGATCTTTCGAAGCAACTCCTTGTCAATTCCTGTTATTATTGAAGTAATTTCAAAATCTCTAAAAAACCTTCTTGCTGTATTGCCATCGTTTGTACTTCCACAACTAGCAAGTGGTTTATCTATGTTTAATCCTGTCTGCCTTTTAAAGTCTTCTTGTATCCTCCTTTTTTCATCTGCCCTCATTTTTGACATTTCTTCGTTGTTACTTACTGATTTTGTTTCATTTCCTGCTATGCTTTTACTTTAAATCATATGCTATGTGTAAGAAGTGTTCCATGAACCGAATGCGGGCATATGCCAAAACCCAATACTTTTTTATTAATAGTCCTTTCTTTGGAAACATTTGAAAACTGTAATTTCTTTAATATTTCCTTAAATGTGTCAGAAACTTCTGTATTTGAATGCGTAGAAAGAGTAATCGATGTTCTTTTTTTTTAGATTTTGCACACAAATCATTATAAGGCTTACAGGGTGCACAACAGCAGAAAAATTTATCTCCAGGCTATCATTCATCCACTTATAATATTTTGTTTTAAATTTCAGAATAGAGCCGGAAACGGACTGCATTTTTTTTTATCAAATAATTTAATAAAATTGTCAATTTTAGATATTTCTGCAGTGTCCAATTTAGTGTGATGTGAAGATTCAATTGATGCAACTACAACGTTAACCTTTTCAAATCTCTGTAGTTTTGAGTTGTCCCACAAAGTTAAACATAATGCTTCATGATTTACTGTTATTACCATGATTGAGGAGTTTTTTATGAACTTATAACTAAACCTATTCATATTTATATACAAATATTAGGTACAAATATTAGCTATCATAACACAGGTAACTGGGTCTTCAAATACTAAGGCCCATAAAATATAAAAAGAGAGGGTATATTTAAAATAGCAATCATAAAACACGTATCTTTGGGTGGGCCCACAAAACCTTTAATATCATTAATGAAGAACATCATAAAACCCTGTTTACCTGTCCCAATTATGTAAGATGTGAATACGCGGACACATTAGAAGAAATATATGAATAAGGGCTAACATTTGAAGATTTTCTGTTTAGAAGTTATGAACATAACATACCAGTGTTTGGTATCGTTGAAAAGAAAATTACCTGTAGATTGCAATTTTTTTAAAAAAGGTTGAATTTAGCCATCTTGGTAAAACAAAAACTTGGGTAATCCAAATATGAAGGTAAAAATTTCAGTTTTTGCTTAAATGAAAATTTTCACTATTCAATAAAATATTTATTAATAGACATAATCGAATGATTTTTTGGATTTAACTAGACTTTAAGGTCAACAAATCGGAACAAATGTCAAAATTTATGATTTTCTGAAAACAATCCCACAATTCCTAAAAATAAAAAAAAAATTTCCAAAAATGGGGTTTTTTTTCGTTTTTTGCTGCCATGTCGTCATTTAAAGCGGAGATTGGAAATGACTTACACACTACATTAGGTATCTGTTGGAGTATCTAAAACCGGTTTCCACTACCCAATTGGAGGCGTGCACAAATTTTAACTGTGAGTTAAATTTGATATTTACCTCAAAAATGTGGCAACTTTGGAAGCGGATGGGGGGAAAAGTATTTACAAATCAAAATTTTTTTTACCACAACTCGCATTTATATAAAAAGACCTTCCAGAAAAGTATACATACTTTATATGCTCAGAAGAAAAATATTTGTCTGGAGCGATAAGAAGTTTGGTGCTTTTTGTGGAAAATATCGCCAAAATTTACTTTTTTTTTAATTTCTACTTTAAACTAATGTAATTTTTGACTGAAACAAGATATTGAACTAATTTTTTCTTATTCAATCATGAATTTTATTGGCTAAGTAACCGTTATTTGAAAACGAAAATTGGTCCCAATTTTCTCCCGATATTCGGAAAACTTTGGACCTGAGTCGGACAAAATTTGGAATTTCACATTTTCAAATCGGAATATCTCGGAAACTATTGGAGGTAACCCACACATTAAAGCATGTTTTTTGTTTATCTTTACAGGAAGATTACTAATATGTTAATTTTTTGAAAATCGGATGAGAAACAAAAAAATGGCAAACACTAAAAATTTTTTATGAAAAAAGTACCCAACTTTGGGCAGCCATTTTGCCGCCGCCAAAGGGTCTGGAAGGTAAAAATCAAACCTTATACTCCATTTTATGTCTTTTATGCATGTTCCAAATTTCATTGCAATCGGACCACAAGTTAACAAATGGCCGAATTATTTCCACAAATTTTGTGATTTATCCCACTGTGCTCTGGTGGGAATCGAACCTACGACCCCCGCACTGATAAGCCAGCACGCTACCAACTAGCCTACCGGGCGCACGGCATTTAATTTAAATGAAAAGTATGTTGGCCGGCTTTAATATTAAATTACATGTTCGGTTAATTTAAACTACAAAATATTTTGAGTGTGTCTCCTACTTTTTTCAATATGGCGTTTTCCGACGAAATCACAATTTTAAACAGCAGTCAAAAAATAAGCTCCGCTGAATTAAAATATAACCACTTTTACCGCTAGAATAATGATAATTTATACACACTCAGAATATTATGTAGTTAAAAACAAAAGTTGAGTGAAAATTAAAGGAACATGAATTTATTTTTCAAATAAATATTTATTTCAACATTTTTATACATTTGTTCAAAATAGTTTACTACTATTTACCGATTTTTTTAGTTTCATTTATTATTTTCATTAATTTAAAGTTTCATTCCAATTTAACCACAATATTGTCGTTTATTTTTTCGTTACAGTTAATATAATTTTATTTTTTTTTTACACGAAAAAATGTTACAAAAATTAATGTTTTTATTAATGGTTTGTTTATGTAGAAAATTATTTCAATTGAAATTACAAGAAATTGAAAAATTTGACACAAATGTGTGTGTACATTAGAGCGGCATTTTTTTTTGTATGAAAAAAAACTTTTTTGAAAAATTTCAATTTATTGTTCAGTTTCTTGTAGAATAAGGCCTTACCGTTATTTGAGACAAATCGCATAGCTTTAACCCGTGGAGGCCCGTTACCAAAGTTTTTGATTTTTCTTAAATATCAAAAAAAAATATGTCTTGCGACACATAATTTTTAATTAATTTTTGGCATGCTGAACACGAATATTTTAAAATTTTTTGAATCGAACTAACGGTTATTGCGATATTGCGATTTGATTTTCACTAGCAATTACATTTTTTTCCACTATTGTAGAAACTTTTTAAAATTTATCTTAGAATTTTTTGTTTTTGCACTTGAAATTACGCAAAACATTCTTTCATTTGATTATTAGTAGGCCTCCAAAGGTTAATTAATCCGATTTTTTATAAATTTCCCACCACAAAATTATTGCACCTAGTGCTACAACAATCAAAACTTTAGTTAATGGAAATAAAAAGTTAAAGTTAATATTCCTTCAATAATGAAATAATTGAAAAGCATAACAATTTTACTATGTAAATTTTCTGTTTTTTCTGAGATATTTGAAGGCAAATTAGCACGTTACTCTTTAACCAATATTGTCATAATTTTTCTCAAATGAAAATTAATTTTATCTGTTTTGCTAGTATGCAAATAAAACAATTTTGAATAATTAAAAAAAAAAAATTTAGAATGGAGGAAAAAACTCACTTTTTAGTAAAAGTCAAGTCGCAATATCTCGAACACCGTTAGCCCGAATTAAATCTTTTTTAAACATTCGTGCTAAGTACGTCTTCCGGATAACAAATTGTTGAAAATCTTGAAAAAGTTCTTCGTATTTTTTCCAATAAAGCGCTTTCCGTCGAAATGTCACTTTTCAAATACAGCCAAAAAATTCTATAGGTTGCTTTTAAAATTAACCACTTTTACTGCCGTAATAATTATAAACTATCCATGACTCAAAAAATTGGTTATAACATTTTTGAAAGGTGCCTCCTACATTTTCCAATATGGCGTTTTGCGTCGAAAAGAAACTTTTAAAAAAAAATGTGCTCCCTTGGTTTAAAAAATGTCCACTACAATTCCCGAATAACTATTATTTAAACATGATTAAGCTACAACGTTTCCCGGAGAACAAATTGATAATAAAATCATGGAAATGAAGGTGCCTCCTACTTTTTCCAATACGGCGTTTTCCATCGAAATGCTCCTATTCAACAACTGCCAAAACACTAGCTCCTTTAGTTTAAAAAATAACAACTTTTGCAGCCGTAATATTTATAATTTATATATGAGTCAGCTAGTACGTTTCGCGGATAACAAATTGGTAATAAAATCTTTGAAAAGTTTTTCCTTCATTTTCTAATATGAAATTTCCCCTTCGAAATGTCATCGAAAATGTATCCGTTGATTTTAACATTAACAATGCTTACGTAGTAATTGAAAATTATACTTGAATTATACTCTAATAAATTTTGCAGGTAAATTTACCCTATATACGCCTACTATAATTAGAGTAAAAACACATTTTGTGCCTAAAATAAAAAATATACACACATTGTATTTAAATAAAACTGACATAATGTGTGTAAATTTGTGTATATAAATGCTTAAAAAAAGTTTAGCAACTTTTGTTGTGTTTATTTTGTAGCATGCACACTCTTTTGTCATCGTTTGTTTATTGTAAATTCATAAAAATTTCAATATACATATGCAAAAATAAATGTATTTAAATAAGATAACTTTTTTGATTTTTTTATGCTTTTACCTTCTTCCAATCCAAATGTAATTATTTATTTCGTCCAATATTTCATACAAAAAAAATCCTTTTTTCGTTCAGCTACCTTATTTTAAATAAACTCAAAGTACTTGAACTTACGCATTTTCTGTAATTTTGCATTAAAACTTACATACTTTATAACAGTAATTTTACATGTATATTTTAGAGAGCAGCTAATAAGCCTTCCGGAAAGAAAT
Source organism: Delia radicum (assembly GCA_021234595.1). Lineage (NCBI taxonomy): Eukaryota > Metazoa > Arthropoda > Insecta > Diptera > Anthomyiidae > Delia > Delia radicum. The sequence continues at coordinate 180,750,688 of CM037851.1, read as the reverse complement.
TGTTAATAAAAATAATTACTCCTTTGGATTAAAAAATAACCACTTGTACGGTTGTTATACCGTCTCCCGAAGAAAAAAATGGTAATAAAATCTTTAAAATGTGTCTCCTACTTTTTCCAATATAGTGTTTCCGCCATAATGCCTTTCTTCAAAAACCGCAATAATTAGGTTCTTTGATTTAAATATAACTTATATATAACTTTACTATTGGTTGGCTGAATTTTGGCAAGGCAGGCTGGGAAATGGTATTTAGGTTCCAACAAAATAAAGAAAAGGTAAAAATCGTTATTATTCAAGACTTCAGTTTGACCCACCTCTAAATATCTCAGTCTTTTTTGTTATTCGCATATTTCTAAATGGTGCGACCTCAAATTTGAACACTTTTTTCCCTCCATATAATGAAAGGCCAGCCAAGTGCACATATATGCAACTTGCAAGATTAATAAACCATGTCTTTGGTTGGTCACTTCGTACTAAATTTACGATGTCTAAGGATAATTGATATATAACAAAATGGAAATTGCAAATCAATATGTTTTTCTATTTAACATTAAGATAAAAAACTTTTAATGAAAAATAACTTATATTAGTTTAAGGTCATGAAATTGTATTTTTTAGAGCGGCTTTATTTAAAGAAAAATAAAAAAAATTATGTTTTGAATAGCATTGAATAGCGATTTAAAGCACATTTCAATAAATGATGACATATTTATTTTGCCATAACCGTCAAACCGACATATTTTTTGCAACAAGCTATATGGCATATTGCCTTTTCAAAATTTAGTTCTGTTTCATAAATATGGCGATATGAAAATTTTTTGTAATTATTTCACATTATAATCAATTTTACATCTGTTTGCTCAAAAAAATCATTAAAGTGCGAACTTACACTTAGCACAAAATCCTCTTTTATGATAAAATAACGGTACTTTTTCCTGTACAGAATCAAATTAGGAACGAAATTTCATAGATGCAACCTGTTAACTATTTCATATTTGGTTAAAGGATGTGGAGTAAAATATTATGTTTGTGTCAAGGAAAGAAAATCGAGTGGAATTAAAACAAAATATTTTCCTTCTCCTAAACCCTATATGTGAAATTTGGGACGTAAAATTGAACTGCGGTGTCGTCATTATCAACTTACTAAAAAATCGATTACAAAATACTATTTTATCAGGAAATATTATACAAGCTAACTATAATAGAGTCTTTAAAACACAGATATATGTATATTAGGGCGGGTCGATTTAAAAATCGCTCAACGTTCAAGGAAAATCGTATTCTAGGGAAGAAATACAGATCCTAATCTTTCCAAGATTAGGATCTGTATTTCTTCTCCGGAAGACGCTCTAGCAGATGCATGTATAAATTATATTCGGGTCAAAGTGGAATTTTTCAAAATTTCACCCTACGGGTCAAAAGTCGGGACATCAGAATTCGTTTAGAGGTATGGTTCCTTCGGCAAAGTTTCTTATTTTGATCCCTAGAATAAAATTTTCCTTGAACGTTGAGCGATTTTTTTGCCTCCATACAAATCGACCCGGCCTAATGTATATGTGCAAGCAAGATAGATACAAATACTTTGTCTGATGAAAAATATGCGAAATACAAAAAATATATTTGTTTCTCCAAATATATTTAAAATTGATTTTCCGGCTTAAAATCGACTGCCCTAAAAAAAATATTTCATCAATTTTATAATTTTGCGCGAAGATTTTTCAAGTTAACTGCCGCTTCATCAGCCTCACAAGAACGAAATTCGGAAGTCGTTTTTTAGACATTTCGCTGTAAGTGTAAAATGTCAAATTAAATTTATGTTTTTTTCATAAACAAAATGTTTTTTCTTTTTTGTTGCACGTGTAACGAGATATCAGCCAAATCTCGGAATTTTGTTTTTTTTTGAGGCTGATAAAGAGGCAGTTATTTCGCAGAACTTTCACACAAAATCACAAATTTTTTTAAAAAAAGTCAATCACGTTTTTGTTATAAGTGAAATTTAAAATATATTTGGAGACTGAAATAGTTTTTTGTTTTGATCAATCACATTTGTGTTGGCCTTAATTTGAAACAGATATTTATTTCACTCATTTTTCTTTAGGAAACGTATGTTTCCAACTTTTGTGCACATATCTGTGTTTTTGAGACTATATAGATATTGTGAATAATATTTTCTTGTAAAAACAGTAGTTTGTAATTAGTTTTATAATTAGCCGATATTGATGACATCACATTTATGGCGGCAAAAATATTTGTTTCTAATTCCCTCGATTTTTTATTCTATATACAAACCAACCTTTGTGATTTTTATCCTAAACTATTAATAAAATATGAAATAGTTCAGAAGGTGCATTTATTAAATTTAGGTTTAAATTTGTTGTAGTTCAAGAAAAAGTGCAGTTATTTTATTATTAAAGAGGCTTATAACTGCAAATTTTTGGCTTAGTTTAAGCCCACACTATAATTGTTATAATTAAGCAATAAAAATTTCTAAAATTTACCTTCATTTGAAGTTCCTGAAAGCAAGAACTAAAAAAAATTAGTGCATTTAAACAAATGTCGCCGACTTAAAACAAGACAGCGTTAACTTTAAATAAACTTTATGTTGTTAATGTCTGCTATTTTTGATATTAAAATAATTTTTGCAGCATTCTCGTCACCTTTCGCATTCGGACCCTTAACTGAATCACATTTTAATATTTCGTTTACTTTTATCAAAATAGGCAAATAATACTGCTTTACGCTTTTTTGATGGGAACACAAAATTAAAACTGTATCGAGGAGCTTATTCAAAAAGCCTTATTTGCTTTGCTTATCTGCAAAAAATATATTTTATTCTATAAAATTGAAAAACAATTCTGTTCAATTCAAATTCAATTGAACACCTTTATTTAAAGATGGCTTATCCATTCCTGTGTTCCTTTAAAAGTAAATGTTTATATTTTTATACTATTAGCGACTAAATACTGTTTTCTTTATTGGATTTTAATTGGCTCAATTAATTCATTAATATTAATTTTTTATTTATGATATCTTGACATTTATACAATTACTCTTTCAGGAAGGTACAAGAACGCAATTAATGCAAGTACGCACTTTATGTAATTTTAAAAGGTAAATGTTTACTAATTTGCAAACATGCAAAATACTATAGTTTGTACACATTTTGTGCCTACCGTTACGCAGTAATTTTAGATTTATTTTTTAGAGTGTAATCTTTCTGCCGAGTTTCATAAGAATATTTTTTTAAGTTTTACTAAAAACAGTGACTTTGCACTATTAATATACAGTGACTCAAAAGAAAAATTGGATAAAGCATTGCATTTTTCAATAAAAAAATTGCATTGAGAGCATTATTTTTCAGATTTTTTTTTTGCTGGTACATGTTTTTTATACCATATTTTTATCATCGTGTCAAAAACCAACCACGTCTTCGCAGCGTATAACATAAAAATTCGAAATTAAATAAAATAAGTACAATTTCAAACTGAAAGTCGGGCAAATGCTAATATGGGAATAATTCGGAGTAATCAGTATGGTAAGGAGTTTTATGCAAATGCATGTTTTTAGTCAGTAGCTCAAAATTTATTCTAAACAAATACTTTTACGAATCAAAGAATTTGCAACAAAATGGCATGGATTTGCTGTTGCATATTTTGTAATAAATGCATAGTTTTGCATATTTTGCTATAAATGCATATTTTATGGCATAATTTGTAATTTTTTACTACATAGTTTGCTTATTTTCAATTTAATTGCATATTTTTGCATATTTTGTAAAAATTAATATCAAGTTTTTATTACAAATTAACAAAAGAAAACATTTGTAAACCTGAACATAGCATATATTTTTCATTTGCTAGATATTTATATTGGGTATAATTTTTAAAGCAACAAGTTCGAGTAATAAATCGACTTTTAAAAATATAAAAATTTTACGTGCATATTTTTTTTTTGATTTTTGGTGCATATTTTAGGATTTTTAGTGCATATTATTTTGTTTTTTTTTTTGTATATTTCGATTTAAATGCCTATTTTAATCGCATATTTTGTATTATTTACTACATATTTTTTTATTACAATCGAAGATAAAACTGATTTAAGCTCAGATCACACTCCAATTATTATTTCCTTAAATGATACTATAGTAAATAATCAACAAATACCGATATTGTCCAATAAAACGACAGACTGGAGTTATTTTAGATAAATTTTAAATAAAATAATGAAAATCCAGGCAATATATCAAAAATAAGTGAGAAGAGAAGACCTTACTGATAACTTTACCAAAACAAGCGCAAGATGCTGCTTTTAGAAGTACACCACCAATGAAAGAGAAGAAAATGGGGTATCAATATTTAAAAGAAATTAAGCTCTTAATAGAAAATAAACGAAGGCTTCGAAAGAAATGGCATCAAACGAGATCTCCTAATGATAAAACGAATGTCAACAGAGCAGCACAGCAATTAAAAAGGAAAATTTCAGAATTTAAAAATGCAAATTTACAACAATATCTTCAAAACGTGTCCTATGAAAATGGAAATCATTCCCTCTGGAAAGCGACGAAGCATTTAAATCGACCTGTATAACAACAACATCCTATTAAAAAATCCGATGGAAATTGGGCCAGAACAAACATCGACAAAGCAAACATCTTTTTAAACCATTATTTATTTAAACCAAAATTTTCTGAAAATATCACCGATATCTCTACAATGAATTGTTTACGGCATAATTCAGATGTTATTAAAGTTACAACTAGTAAAGTTAAAAGAGAAATTTATTATCTAAAAACCAAAAAAGCACCAGGTTTTGACCATGTTATGACTGAAGTCTTAAAACACTTACCTTATAAAATGACTGTATTTCTTACTAAAGTTATAAGTGCAGTTCTAATTTACCGTACCGATTTCCTGGAAGGTGTCTACAATTATAATGATACTGAAACCCGGAAAATGTCGTCATGAAGCTGCTTCATATCGACCGATATCACTTTTACCCATAGTTTCAAAGTTGTTTGAAAAAATTATTCAGAAAAGACTAAACTATTTTCTTCAATCTAATAACACAATACCAAATCATCAGTTGAGATTTCCGCAGAAACACTCTACAACTGAGCAGTTACATAGAATAAGTAATGAAATCGAAAATGCTTTTGAATCGAAAAAATTATGTTCCGCAATATTTCTTGACGTTGCTCAAGCATTTGATAAGGTGTGGCACATAAGACTTTTAAAAACGCTTTCTGAAACCTTTCCAACAAAACACTTTGAAGTTCTCAAATCGTGCATTGAAGATAGATTATTTCAAACTAAATATTTTAACTTTTTTTTTTTTTTTTTTTTTTTTTTTTTTTTTTTATTTAAATTTATTTTCATCGGGATAAACATTAATTGCATTTATAGTAATTAAATGTGCTAACATCCCAAAACTTATTTAACAAATTGTGAAAAGCAATCTGATGTAGGCGTGTCCCTATCCGGATTTCATTCCTGCCTAAGGAAATCTTCAGGGGACTTTGTTATTAGAATTTCTAGAGATATTTGTTATGTTAAATCACAAACTCAATGAGAATTTCTTGTCCTCGTCTAGGAGCGAGATTCAAAATTTAAAATATCAAAGAAAAACCAAAACAACAACAAAAAATTGTCACAATTGGCTTTGTCATCTTCCAAATACTACTCTGTTTTTTTGACAGACCTAGCAATGTAGTGACGTTTATTCAAGTAAATCAACAATAGAAAATCATATGTTTTCTATTAGTGTCAGTTACATTTAAATTTGCACAAGCACCTGCATATTTGTTATTTAAATTTATTTTCATCGGGATAAACATTAATTGCATTTATAGTAATTAAATGTGCTAAAATCCCAAAACTTATTTAACAAATTGTGAAAAGCAATCTGATGTAGGCATGTCCCTATCCGGATTTCATTCCTGCCTAAGGAAATCTTCAGGGGACTTTGTTATTAGAATTTCTAGAGATATTTGTTATGTTAAATCACAAACTCAATGAGAATTTCTTGTCCTCGTCTAGGAGCGAGATTCAAACTTTAAAATATCAAAGAAAAACCAAAACAACAACAAAAAATTGTCACAATTGGCTTTGTCATCTTCCAAATACTACTCTGTTTTTTTGACAGACCTAGCAATGTAGTGACGTTTATTCAAGTAAATAAACAATAGAAAATCATATGTTTTCTATTAGTGTCAGTTACATTTAAATTTGCACAAGCATCTGCATATTTGTTATTTAAATTTATTTTCATCGGGATAAACATTAATTGCATTTATAGTAATTAAATGTGCTAAAATCCCAAAACTTATTTAACAAATTGTGAAAAGCAATCTGATGTAGGCGTGTCCCTATCCGGATTTCATTCCTGCCTAAGGAAATCTTCAGGGGACTTTGTTATTAGAATTTCTAGAGATATTTGTTATGTTAAATCACAAACTCAATGAGAATTTCTTGTCCTCGTCTAGGAGCGAGATTCAAAATTTAAAATATCAAAGAAAAACCAAAACAACAACAAAAAATTGTCACAATTGGCGTTGTCATCTTCCAAATACTACTCTGTTTAACGATTTTTCGAAACTTAAGGAAATAAATGCAGGTGTTCCTTGGTCCCATGCTATATCTGATTTATACAAAAGACCTTCCAAATATAGAAAATACAAAAAATGCTACATTTGCAGAAGACACGGTGATTATAGCACTGGGTAATACTACCACTTAGACATCAAAAAATTTACAAATTGCTATTAATAATATATAATTTTGGCATAAAAATGGAAAATAAAAATAAACAATTCGAAATCAGTACATGTTAACTTCTCAACAAAAACTCATCAACTCAAACCTGCAATAATGAATAATGTAGAAATTCCATACTCAAATTCAGTCAAATATCTTGGAATGACCCTGGATTCTAAACTAAAAAAAAGAAAAATTAAATGGAACTTAAGTATAAAAAACTGCAATGGCTTATTGGAAAGTATTCCAAAATGACCATTTTTAATAAACTAATTATATCTTTACTTTCGAACATAATTTTTTCGACTCTATAATGAGTCGCGTAATAAATAGGCTCCAAGGAAGGCTTGTTGAGGTGTATAAGTAGTGCCTACCCTATGAATTTTAATGTATTAGATTTCATGTTTCATAAATCTAGCTTGGATAAGAACTTATTGTTTATGTTTCATGCAAAACACACATCACAAATTTCATTGCATATTACAGGATTAATAAGGAAACATAAATTGTTCATTAACTTTTTGTATAATGAAAAAAAATGTTGGGTTAAAAGCATGTGCTTTAAAAGTATCTTTTGCAAAACTTCACCGCCCGATCAGAGCGGATTAAAATCAATAAAAAAGCTATACCTTTGTAAATAAGTATTTTCAACTCTTCATCACCCAAGTGAAAATAATTATGCGGGTCAACATCAAATTATATTAAATTATATATAAATTAGATATGTGATGAGATCAAGTTTTAGCCGAAAAATGAGAAAATATAATTGTTTCTAAAATACATCAAATTGTATCGAATTCGATACAATTGCTGCGAATTAGATCTAATTCGGTTCTACTAAATACAATTTTGTACAATTTGATGTATATTAGATACAAATTCGTCTGAATTTTGTCCTGGTACAAATTTTTGTGTATTATATATAGTGGTATCGAATTAGATATAATTCGATATTATTAGATAGAAGTTAATATATAAATACAGTGGGGAGCACTTATGAGTACATGTAAGTATTTTTTACACCTAAAGATTCAGGTCGAAAAATATTTGACACTAGAACTAAATAATACTTTTCGAAAGGTACAAGGTACGCTGAATCCAAATCTGGCCTTAGATTCACTCTCCGGCATCAGGCGTTCGAGCTATATTAACGAGAAAAGTGTATTTTTTGATCAAAATGGTCCGATTTTTCACGTTCCTGGAAATGTATTTTTCATAATACTTGTAACGGCAACTGAATACACTACTCTTACCATTTGTTTTAGTTTTTCAATTTTTAAGATAACTTATTTCCTTACGACATTATTGTAAATTGAAATTGAGGTTGTAACAGCAATTTAAAGTCCCGCAATGCAAAATTTTAAAAAATTCAAATTTTTTATCAAGTTCAACCGACGATAATGTCGTAAGGAAGGTATCTTAAGTTAGGAAGGAAGTTATCAAAAGTTTCTAATTTTTTTTAATTTTTTTTTTTTTCCTAATTTTTCAAATTCAACAAGACTTATTTTAATTTTTTTTCAATGAAAACCTATCTTTTTTGCACTGTATTTTAAAGACATTTTTATATACAAAAAAAACGAGATATTATTTGTTAAAATCGGTTTATATTTGCAAAAGTTACTAAACATTTTCTAAAGTAAAAATTTTGGGATTGCAGACTTTTCTTTTGGTAAACCACTTGACTTACAAACGTAAATTAAAAACTGTACAAATAGCTAACCTAAGTTTACATGTATAGTTAAAAACATGTGTTAATGAAAAGTTGAATAACTTTTACAAGAACTAAAGTGTCTTTGTACGTTGGTATAAATTTTTATAAGCTTTCGTTTTTTTTTTTTTGAAGATATTCTTAACAAAAACAATACTTATAACTTACAAATGTATCAAAAAAATGCACGTAAAGCGTAATCAGTTTTCTTTCCAAACCCGTTAAAAAAATTTAAATCTGACAAAAACTGACTGAGTTACATATCGATAAGTTGACGAACATCACTGAAAACGGTTTTTTTAGAATAACTTCTGAATTTTAGGGTGTTTCTGAAATTTTTTGACACAATTTGTAATGTACTCAACAAGACCTATAACTTACGCTAGGTCGTCTTCCAAGTTTTTTTTTTCACTGTAGCAACGTGTAATTGAACGACGCACTTAAAAATCTTGATAAGCTACATTTTATTTTCAGTTTGTTTTCGCCTTTTAAAGGCTTCAAAAGGCAAAAAATATGGCTTTTGCAGGACGTTTATGATCCAGGTGAATATATATGCCATATTTGAAACGGTATATGCAATATATTATCATATATGGTGTCATAAATTTCCATATATGACCCCTAATGTTTAATGTATTAGCCCATATATATCAGATGTGTTCATATATGTTCATATATGATTCATATATGAACAATTATGAATATTTTTTTTTCAAAAAGTACAGGTTGAATGAAAAAATTTTCTATTTATGAAAGTTTTATTATATGTAATAAATCGTGCTTATTACTCCATATTCCTTTTATTTTTAAATATTTTTTGAAAAAAGTGCATTCAGAAAAGGCGAAAAATTATTTTTTTCAAATTATTGTATGGCTACCCTGGAATTGCAAAAAAATGTTTTAACCATGTTTGTAGACTTCATATTTTAATATGCTTTTTACTGCATTGTTATATCACCATAGTATCAAAGGTTAAAGGCTCTTAAAAATTGGTGTGTCTTTAAAGACACGTTGGTAAAAAATGTGTTAAACAAAAATTGCACATTTATTTTAATTTGCCTACAAAACTGTGTGTGCATATATATATTACTGCTTCACTTAAATGTATCCCTATTAAAAAACTCTAATGCTTCATTATTATCACCATTAAATTTTATTTGTATATTAAAGCGTTATATTATACAGGTCGTCAAAGTCAAATACAACAGTCAGTTATCATCATGCAAGAGGCATATCGTAAGTTATCCTGTTTTTAGGTTGCAAAACTTAGCGTCGAAAATGTTGAGCCTTCAAGTCAGATATGTAATTATAATATTTTTTATTAGCTTATCTGATCCCTAAAAAAAGGAAATAAAATAAATTTAAAAATATTGTTCTATTCATTTCGTTTTTTTTTTTTTCGACGAACACAACTTATACTTATGTACGTATATTTTCCCTCCTGTTCCTTGTACCTTGGTCTATGAAAACAACGAACATTATATACTGCTGCATGATAACCCGATTAAAAAAAAATTATGTGGAGCTTTATGTAGTCATATCAGTTTCTATGTGACGCTATGTGTTATCTTATTAAATTGCATCCGAAATATGTTGCCATATAAATGTATCTGTTTGTAATCTGATGCAATTTGATAAATGTCATATACAACTTTATTCGAATTATGGCCCGATATAATTGTATTAGATTAGATTTTGTGAATTGGAACCCGAGACCTCTGAGCATGTTCTCTGCAAATGTCCGAGGCTCTCCGACAGGAGGGTGCGTTATTTTGGTGATCGAATAGTGACGCCATCGGACGTGTGGAACTGTTCACCTGGTAGGATAATTGGCTTCGTAGGGAGCCTTCGTAGGGTGTATTAGCTGGCAGCACAAAATACCAATTTCTGGTCGCGGTGCATAGTGCCATTATAATCTAATCTAAATTGTATTAGATTGTATCAGTTTTGTATAATATTGCATATCTAAGCCGATACAAATACATATAATTATATAAAACCCAGATATAGTTAGATTGGATATGATTGTAAGTAAACTGATACATCTAAATATAATTAGATCCGAGTTTTAGTCTGGTAAAATTGCAATAAATGATACATTTTTTATATCGCCACCTAAAATCCAAAAGACCGTAACTACATTTTTTAGTTTTTTACAGGAGACACAAAAGCCACTATAATAAAAAACTACTTAAAGCTTTGTATCCAAATTTTATAATTAAGGTTAAAAAAATAAAGACGGATTTGTTTCCAGAAACAAGTTTCATGAAGAAATATTAATTTTGAAGTAATGTCAGTTACGCACTCATAAAAGTTCTACAGTTAATAAATGACAGTTATTTGTGCAGTAATGCGTTAGTAGTTGTTTTAACTTCAATTGTTTTTGTTTTACTTAGAAAAATAATTGTTACTGTTTTTGAGGGTTGATTTTTTAAACAACCTACCAAAGTTAACGCGTTTCGGTAACAGTTATTTTATGCAGTTCTTTCCACTTTTTTACAAAGTGTGTGTATCAAAAGATACAAAAACAGAAAACCAACATGGCGTCCGCAACAAGCAGCTTGATTGTAATTGTTTCCCCTCTTATCTTTCCCCTTTATAATGTTAAAGAAGATAGACATATAAAAAGAAAACGCTGTAAATTTTATTAAATAAATATGATTTAATGGTAAGTTTCGGAATAGAAAATAAATTTATTTACTTGACTATTATTAAATGTTGTATTTCTTTTCTTGTTGCTATTTAATATTTGTATATTAAGTCAATGTGAAGAAAGGCAATCAAAATAAAAAAAAAAAAACAATATTAAATATCTTAAAGTCAGGCAGGTGGCAGAAATGGTTTGTAAATATAATGTGAAACGTGAAAATTTAATATTTTTTGAATATTTTTATTTTATGTAAATATTATTTTATGTAAATAGTATGTTTATTAAATAATAAAGTCAGATTAAGAATATTTACAAAAAGTTTTTTTCTTAATATATTTTTTTTAAATGATTGTAATGTTGTTTTAACTGCATTTGTAGTTGTTTTAACTACACTCGACAGTTAATTTTTTAAAGTTAAAACAAAAGAATATTGCATTTAACAACTAAATATTGCAACTGCAAATGTAATTATTTTAGCAGACATTTGCAGTTGATTCTACCTACATAATTGTCTCAGTGCGTGGTTCGATTTTTCTGAAACCAACTACAATACAAAAATGTATGTTCAAAGTAAAACAATAGTTTATTATAAAAAATGCTGCATTTTGGCATTATCTAATTTTATATATTTATTGTAAGTATTTTTAAGAATAAAATTCATTATAACTACTTAAAAGCTTTCGCTAAACATTAAGTAGACAAATTAATTTAATTTGAAAAAATAAAATTAATTGGTTAATCCACACACAATATAATGCATTGTATAAAAAGAAAAAAACTACACTTCATGGCTTTTTGGTTCATGAAATTCTTCAAATTGCATTTACGGCCTTTTGATTTTCGTTTATAAAATCGGTATTTTTGGGTGTATACGTGTAAAATGTTGTATTTTGGTTAAATACATAATAATCAATAAAACATTAATTATGAATATTTGATAGTCACGTGCAAATTTATGTTCATCCTATCATATCCGTTGAGTACATAGAAGCATTGTAATTTTTAATGCACATTAGGGTGTCCCAAAAGTGTAAAATATTACATAACAGTGCTCAAAAGATAAGTATTATACAGTTGATTACGAAGATTAAAATAAAAACAAATTCTAGAAAACTTATAGTTCGCAACTCGCATTTTTTAGATTTTTGTACAAAATTCGGCTCAAGTTAGGTAATGATGAGTATATATATAGAAACATATTTATAAAATTTTCATAGAGTAACACAGTGCAACATGAAAAAAATAACCATATACGGACACCACTACGTGATAAAAGACTAAAAAAAAAAGACCCGTGTCTCCCAATTTTTCCCAAAGTCATATCCTCTTTTGTTTATGGGCCGCCAAAGATTTGGGGCCTCGGTATCATATATTTTATACTATTTTAGTCTTTTATCACGTAGTGGTGTCCGTATATGGTTATTTTGCCATGACTTAAAAAATTACACACAGTGTAATTTTGGTAAGTTTAAAACAAGTAATAAATAAAATTGCTTGTTTCAAACTAAATTATGCTGTGTCCGACCAAAATAATCTATGCAAATTTAATAAATGTTTTCCCATGCTATGCTCAGCATTGCTACACTTTTAAACTCTACTTTGTCCAAAAATTTGAAAAAAACACTACGAAGGCCGCGGATTTAAGCATAAACAGTACAATAAGTATAAGTACGTGAAGAAATTCGCATATTTTTTAAATTCCGGACAGACTTATATACAGCAATCAAGCTTTAAATGCAGCAATATATAGTTCTATATAAAATAAGAGTTAAATCTTTTTGGTAAGGAACCATACACTCACAATATTTTTTCCGTAAAGACTACTGAATATACACATTAAATTAACTGAAAATCAGTTAAAAACAGGACTACTTACTTTTCGTATTACAGAAGGTTTATTAAATAATAGACAGAAAAGTTAAAAAAAATATATTTCTTTGGTACTTTAACTGTATATTCCATTGAAACAACTTTACCGATTAAATTTTTAAATAACTGTTGATTTTCCATAGAAAAGTTCTTGTGATTGTATGAATAGGTCAAGATTACACTATATGTTGTTATATATAATTTCGAATTGTGTTATATCTAATTATACATGTATGCGTACACATAATTAGATTAACAATATATAATTGTATACGTCATATACGATTATATATTGGTCGATATGTAATAAGATGTAATAGCAAGTGGCATCGTATTAAACGAATTAGTTTAAAAAATTTTGTATATAAACATACATAAACATATCTATTTACATATAATAGCATACAATAAAATATATATTTGCATAAAATAATACATCATTATATGTAAACTTTTTTACTCGGGAAATTGATGTTTTCTTTGTTAGTGTAGTTGTTATAGATGTGTGTGTTTCACAATGCTTTTGTAGTGTTGTTGCGGTTGTGTTTATTACACAGGCCTACACAAAAAAATTTTTTGTTTGGTGCCGCTAATTCTATGTTATAATTTGGTTAATTAGTCCGCAAGACGTCATGGTTAGCTGTCAAAATCGCGAAGCTACGTTCAGGTTTGTATCGATCGGTCATAACCTAAAAAATGTATTTTATTATACTTAATGTCATTATAGTCAATTAATTTCTTTGATTAAATGATAATATCGATATGCCGTCGTCGAGAAGGTGTTGTGTAAATAATCCAAATACATTTTGTTATATTTGTGGTGAATATGTAGTAAAAAAGTTTAGAAAACCTATAACAGATGCAGTGAAGAAGACATACGTTGATTACTTTAATATAGAGATGAATGCTCGAAAACTACACGTAGCATTAAAAAAGTAAGTATCAATTTTTTATCAGGGTACCGAACGTACTTGAAATCTGTTTTATTTTTAGCGGCACCAAAATCATTGTAGGCCTGTGTTATAAACAATTTTTTTTTAAATGAGTGCCCAAGTAAAAAATTTTTGATATATATATATATTATTTTATACAATTATGTTTAATCATATATTGCAAAATATATATTTATATGAAATCATATAAAATTATATCTAAAATTTATAATTTCATCTCTCTTTTTATTACACTTCATATATGTCAGTATATAAAAATATCTAAGTACATATCGATCTATATATATATATATATATATTAGGGCGGGTCGATTTAATAATCGCCCAAAGCTCAGTGAAAATCGTATTCTAGGGATCAAAATAAGAAACTTTGCGGAATTAACCATACCTCTAAAACGAATTCTACTACCCCGAAACTGTTGACTTTTGTCCCGTAGGGTCAAGTTTTGAAAAATCCCACTTTGACCCATGTAGAGTGCCCCAATCGAGTCCAAATGTATGACCGACCCCCACTAACTTTGAAGGGCCGATCCACCCATGCTCGTGGCACACCCCCCTGGAACTCCCCTGGGGGGTTCCCCATACAAACATTTCAAAAAATCTCCATTTTTGGCACTTTATTTTATTATTTTTTATTTATTTTATTTATTTTTAATATTTTATTTATTTTTTCTCTTTAGAAATTTATTTAGTCAGAACATATGTAAATGAAAAAAATAATTTAACTTAGTAATAGAAAAGAAATAAAAAAAATTACTGTTTGAAGTCTTTTTTGCTTTCAAGTCTGGGCAATTTCGCACGGCTCTCTTATGTCGTCGCCATAACAGCCTCTACATTTTCCGGTATAACTCGTTTGGAAACGCTAGCTAGCAATTGAACGTGTCGTTCTGTTGCAGGTCGTAAAATAGGTTGTGTGGGTTTTTTAAGCCACCACAAGACACAGCTGCATGTCGTAAACTTACTTAAGCAAAATCGGTTACAGGTAGAATTGAGCATAAAATTATCATAAAGGATTTTCCAGAAGTAATAAAAGGCGCACTTGCTTAACAGAAAGCATAAAATTATCATAAAGGATTTTCCAGAAGTAATAAAAGGCGCACTTGCTTAACAGTATTTGTGGTCAGATTAACGTTTAATTTACATGTAAGTATTTTATGGGCAGTTTTGACAACAAAATCGGTTACAGGTAGAATTGAGCATAAAATTATCATAAAGGATTTTCCAGAAGTAATAAAAGGCGCACTTGCTTAACAGATTTTGTGGTCAGATTAACTTTTAATTTACATGTAAGTATTTAATGGGCAGTTTTAACAACAAAATCGGTTACAGGTAGAATTAAAATTACCATTTCATTTTTATTACCTCGTAGACCATATATAACGCAACAGTTTTTGTGAATGCATTAAGTCGTTGTGAAGAACTCAAAGTGTGAAGTTCTAATTTCAGATAAAAAAATATTTAAAAAAAAAAATCATTCCAAATCAAAAAGTTTACAATGAATCCACCATCCTTTACACCGCAAGATGAAGCAATAACAACATCAACAACTATCGAAAACCCAATGAGTCATATACCCAGGCATGATGTTACTGTTTTTGGTGTGTCTACTGATTTGACTGATCTTAATTTACCAACCCATCTGGATATTTTGAGATATTATTTTTACTTGAGCGAACAAAAAAAATTGCTCTATAAATCATTCACTATTCAAGTACAAGATAAGTTGATTGGAATTTGGAAAAAACTTGGTATGGAAATAATGCTGAAAAAAAGTGTATATAATAAATTGAATAGATTGCTTGTCAAATATCAAGAGCAAATCAAGAATAGAAACAAACACCAAGAATTTACAGAGTATGTAAAATCTCTGGAAACAATTTTTTTCATTGGAACATGTAAATGCGATTTGAAGGCAGCTCCATGTGCATGCGGTTTGGTTCCCGAACGCCTCAAAGAGTTTATGCACGATCAACATAATCAGAGAAGACTAACAATGGATGGATTTGCGATGGAAATTGAAGAGCAAGGAGCAACGTCTATGTCATCAATGCCAACATACCAAGATCCCGATGATTCAACATACGCACCGCCACCGGTTCAAGAAGATTTGGATATAAGCACAAGTTCACAATACACACAGAGATACGATTGTTTTAACTTTGCCTTGGTATGTGACAGATTTGGTGTGCCTGATAGAGTAGCATCAGCAATGGGAACCGCTCTTTTCCAAGATTTTAAAATGAAAGATACCCATGGCAAACCTCTCATCATGGATAAATCGAAAGTTCGCCGAGAAAAAGAGAAATGCAGACAAGAAGTGCTTCGCAAACGGTTAGATGATACCAATTTGTTAGCATTTTCATTCGATGGCAGAAAAGATGATACTTTAACGAGAGATGCAATTGATGAGAAGTATCATACTAGGATGGTAAAAGAACCTCATCTTGTTATTTTGAGAGAACCGAATTCTGAATTGATTGGTTACGTAAGACTGGAACATGAAACCGCTGAATACAAAACAACCAAATTAAATGATTTTTTTAACGATAAAAATATATCACTGAATGAATTAATTGGCATATGCGTTGACGGTGAGCCAACAAACACTGGCCCACACGGTGGAATTATACGACGATTCGAATTGCTGTTAAAAAGACCATTGCATTGGTTCGTTTGCCTTCTACACTTCAACGAACTTCCGTTTCGGCATTTGTTTGAAGCTTTGGATAAATCAACCAGCACTGGACCAAGATCGGCAACCGGAAAATTGAGCCGTCAAATCGAAACTTGTGAAACTCTTCCGGTAAGTTATTGCTATCACTCATTTATTATAATTGTCAACCGTTTTTAATTGCTTTATTTTTATATATTTTCAGGTGGTGGACGGCTTTCAGAAAATTGAGTTGAAAAATATGCCCCCTGCTCCAGAAAAAATTGAATTTTCCACCGATTCCAAGTACTTATACGACATGGCCCATGCAATTTCTAGCGGCGTGGTTTCAGTGGATCTGGCTAACATCAAACCAGGGAAAATTGTACATTCTCGGTGGCTCACCAAGGCCGCTAGACTATTACGATTATATGTGACAACGGAAAATCCAGATGCAAATTTAAGAATACTGGTTGAATTTATAATTACATGTTATGTGCCAATGTACTTCAATATTAAGTATTACAGCTCTGTCGTGTACGGTAGTAGATTATTTTTCAAATTCATTAGTTGGTCAAGATTTCTAGAACCTCGTTTACGCAAAATTGTCAATAAAGTAATTACAGATAATTCATATTATGCGCATTCGGAAAATATCTTGTTATCAATGTTGTTTGATGATAGCAAAGAAAAGCGCGACTGTGCTATCAAGATAATTCTACGCTATCGAACCGATGTTGACGACCCAACGGGACTTAGAGCTTATAAAAAACCAGATATAAACTTTTATTGCACAAGTTACACGGAAATGATCAATATGAATGACATAAATGACGTATTTGAACCACCATTCACTCGAAGCATTCCATACGATACTTTGAAAGAATATTTAAATCAAGATGATCCACCGTTTAATGATCCAAAAATTCCATCACACATACAAGGAACAGAACGACACGTTCAATTGCTAGCTAGCGTTTCCAAACGAGTTATACCGGAAAATGTAGAGGCTGTTATGGCGACGACGTTAGAGAGCCGTGCGAAATTGCCCAGACTTGAAAGCAAAAAAGACTTCAAACAGTAATTTTTATCTTTTCTTTTCTATTACTAAGTTAAATTAATTTTTTCATTTACATATGTTCTGACTAAATAAATTTCTAAAGAGAAAAAATAAATAAAATATTAAAAATAAATAAAATAAATAAAAAATAATAAAATAAAGTGCCAAAAATGGAGATTTTTTGAAATGTTTGTATGGGGAACCCCCCAGGGGAGTTCCAGGGGGGTGTGCCACGAGCATGGGTGGATCGGCCCTTCAAAGTTAGTGGGGGTCGGTCATACATTTGGACTCGATTGGGGCACTCTACATGGGTCAAAGTGGGATTTTTCAAAACTTGACCCTACGGGACAAAAGTCAACAGTTTCGGGGTAGTAGAATTCGTTTTAGAGGTATGGTTAATTCCGCAAAGTTTCTTATTTTGATCCCTAGAATACGATTTTCACTGAGCTTTGGGCGATTTTTTTGCCTCCCCACAAATCGACCCGGCCTAATATATATATATATATATATATATATATATATATATGTATGTACATTAGACTGGACTTAAAATATTTTTTCCCGCAAAAAGAGTGTACCGCCCCCTCAAATTGTTCCTTTTTACGTAAATAATGAAAATCCAAAATCTTAGACTGATAGCCCTAGGTTAAGGCGTGGCACATGCCCACTAAAGTGGCTAAAACCGGTTTATATGGACTTTTCAAGAGACAAGGCACAAAAATATAAGTAAAAATGTTTCATATATGTTTGTCAAATATTATTTTATTGAAATTAACTTACGTTTACTTATTTCTATGCTTTATAAACATTAAAACTTAATCACAAAGGTCTGATTTATTAATGCTACTGTATTTTTTCCTATAATCAGTTACTACTTATTTGTATAACAGTTTTTAAACATGAGTTTTTTTTTTCAAAAAAATCGCAAAAATACAACTCTGTAAACAAATATCTAATTGCTAAATAAAATGTTGGCAACCACAGGGGAAAGTCAACATCTGATCAGTACACGGTACTCGTTTTACACGTTTTCGATCTTACACGGTTTTTTGTTTGAAGTTAAAAAAAATGATAATACATAGAGATAAAGATAAATGAAATCCATATGTACAAAAAAGCGCATTTTAAACTTACATGCACTTAATTATGTCTACTTGATTTAATTTTACTCATCTGGTAACACTTGTGTTGTACGTATGTATGTATGAATATGTAAAAAAGGGAAAGTCCCTTTTAAGTAAGCAAAATATTATTGTAAGTTCTTTATCCATCAGTTAGTTGATTTCAAGCAATAAAAAAATCAGGAATCATAGAAACATTATTGCTATTAAAAGAATTGATTTGATGGTATTTGCAAAATGGACACAAGAGCTAGTGAAAAAATTTATTTATTAGAATATGATGAAAGCCAAATCATTGGATCTAAGCTGCCTTCCAATGGCCAAATTTTGAAAGTGTTGTTTTATAACATGCGCAAAGTAAAATTGGATCTTCGTTCAAGTGCGTATCTGGTTATCAAAGAGGCTGAAATTATTTGGAATAAAGCTCGTATTCCAGTTCGCCAAATTGATAGAAGCGTTCAAAAAGTCGAAGCTTTATATCAACAATGGAAAAATCTGCAAAAAAAACGTGCAAACGCAGCACACCACTTCAAAAAAAGCGAGAAGATGAGTTTATTAAAAATATGAATAACTTATTTGACATTGCGCACGGAAATGCGTTAGATTTAATTAAAATAGAAGAAGATAAAGAGTTTTTGAAAAATCAACGTAAAGAAGGTAGACCTGGTGCAATGGTAGGATGCGATCGTTCATTATTTGAAAAAGAAAAGCGAAAAAATATTCGTATTGAGAAAGGGGTATTGCAAAAAGAAAAGCAGAGCGAAGAACAAGTCCAAGTATTCCTGACAGCGAATGATTATTGTGACAATACAGAAGAACTAAGTGATGAATACGATAGTGACTATAATACTGATCAAATTGCTAACTGTAACTCTCAACCAAAAAACAGAAAACGAGGAATGACACATTTTATAACTCCAAAGCTTGTTGCGACCTTAGACAAGTGCAAGGTAAGTGACAGGGACGCAGTACGTATTCTGATATCTGTGGCTGAAGCATTGAAACATGATATCAGTACATTGGTAATCAGTAAGACATCGATTCGGCTTTGCCGTAAACAATTTCGTTCGGAAACTGCTACAAATCTGATGATGGATTTTAAAAACAAAAATGTAAATCAAATCACGGTACATTGGGATGGAAAAATTTTACCATCAATCACAGGAAATGAAAAAGTGGACAGATTACCAGTTGTGGTAACAACAAATGGCATTGAATATCTACTTGGAGTACCTGCCTTGTCAGCTGGTACTGGAAAAGAACAGACAGACGCCATACTAAAACTATTAAATGAATGGAATCTAACAGAAAAGGTATTTAAAAAGCAATTTTTTCTTATAACAGTAAATATTACCAACATTTTTTCCAAACAAGGTACAAGCTTTATGTTTTGATACTACAGCGACAAATACAGGAAGATTACAAGGAACTTGTATATTATTGGAACAACACCTCAATAGAGAATTGTTATATCTTCCTTGCCGTCATCACGTGTATGAACTCTTGCTGAGGAGTGATTTCGTAAAATATGATTTAAAATTAAGTGGACCATCATTAGATATATTCCAGCGTTTTAAAAAAAATTGGCCCAAAATCAATCAGCAAAAATTTGCAAGTGGAATAGTCGATGAAAAAATAAATCTTGCGCTTAACAAAACTGAACAAAATCAATTAGCTCAATTTGCTCATGACTATGTCACTCAACAACATCCCAGGGCAGACTACAAGGAGTTATTGGAATTAAGTCTTATATTTCTTGGTCGAAACACAGAGCCTGTAAAGTTTAAATCACCTGGAGCGATGCATCATGCCCGATGGATGGCAAAAGCTATATATACGCTTAAGATTTTTCTTTTTCGCAACCAATTCTCAATGTCCTCAGATGAGTCAAATGCTATACAAGATATAAGTGTATTCATTTTGAAAATTTATTTGAGACCGTGGATTGAGGCGCCAATAGCCGCGAAAGCACCCTTAAATGATTTAAATTTTATTAAAAATATTATTAAATTCAATGAATTTAATGAAATAATAAGCAATGAAGTAGCTCGCAAGTTTTCGAATCACTTGTGGTACCTGACACCAGAAGCAGCAGCTCTTTCATTTTTTGATAATGCTGTAGACATTGCAGATAAGAGAAAAATGGTTGAAAATCTCAATGAAGAACATAATAATGAGCACAAAAGAATAGTAACCAACTTGATTGAAATAAAACAAAAAAAAATTTCAGATTTTGTTAATAAAAAATCATTGAGCTTTTTTGAAAGATTTAATATTGATACTAACTTTCTAAAACTTGACCCTTCCAAGTGGCACAATGAATCCGAATTTCAAAAAGGAATGAATATTGTACAAAACTTACATGTTGTTAATGATACTGCAGAGCGTTTTGTTAAACTCATGGAAGAATATAATGCAGCTTTAGCAAAAAACGAAAAAGAGAAACAATATATCTTGCAAACAGTAACTGATTATAGGAAAAAATACAGTAGCATTAATAAATCAGACTTTTGTGATTAAGTTTCAATATTTATAAAGCATAGAAATAAGTAAACGTAAGTTAATTTCAATAAAATAATATATGACAAATATATATGAAACATTTTTACTTATATTTGTGTGCCTTGTCTCTTGAAAAGTCCATATAAACCGGTTTTAGCCACTTTAGTGGGCATGTGCCACGCCTTAACCTAGGGC
Source organism: Delia radicum (assembly GCA_021234595.1). Taxonomy (NCBI): domain Eukaryota; kingdom Metazoa; phylum Arthropoda; class Insecta; order Diptera; family Anthomyiidae; genus Delia; species Delia radicum. The sequence goes on along the minus strand of CM037851.1, from coordinate 180,729,228 downwards.
TATCAGTCTAAGTTTTTGGATTTTCATTATTTACGTAAAAAGGAACAATTTGAGGGGGCGGTACACTCTTTTTGAAAAAAAAAAAAATTCCCATACAAAAAAAGTCCAGTCTAATGTACATATATATATATGTATGTACAGCGCATACTTTAGGGACACGCACAAAATTGTCGCCGAAATATGCGGTGTATGGAAAAAATTGTCCTCATCTAATACGCTAGATGTATGAAAAGGCGCGGAAACTTTGGGGACAGTCCCCAAAGTAAGGAAATGTAACTAAACTATGCGGGGGGAATGAATAAATGTCTCTAGAGTATGCGCTGTGCATACATTTATTTGTATACAATTGTATATTACTGGATATAATAGTAATATTATAAATAATTGCATACATTTGGATGAGGACAAAATTCATCAAATTAGAGCTAATTCTCCCAAATAATGTCTAATTGTGTCTGATTAGATCTAATATGATACAATTAGATGTTCTCATTTTTCGGATAGATTATATATATGTAATATCTACGAAAATTCACAAAATATTTTTTTTAATTGGGTAGTACATTTGAGTACAACAAGCAACAAATAGCTACACAAACAATGGCAGCACAGCAGCAGGTACTTTAGTCTGTGTAATAGTGTCCTATAGTCAGTGGTTCTAAATAAGATGATACGTTTTACGATTTTAATTTCGTAACTGTGCACAGTCTGATATGTCACAAAATTTTGCAAATAATTCGGTCATTTCTTACTAAGCAGTCCGATTACAATGAAATTTGAAATAGGCATAAGGGACGTTATATAGAGCTTAATTTTTGATTTTGAACCTTCCAGCACCCGGGGGCGGTAAAGTAACCAGCCAAAATAGGGAATTTTTAGCATATAAAATTTTGAGTGCTCGCCATTTTTTGTTTCTTATCCGATTTCTAAGCTGCTAGTAGAGACTATCAAAAACGTGCTAACATGTGTGGGTTATCTCTAAGAGTTCCCGGGATATTCCTTTTTGAAGAGGAGAAATTCCAATTTAGTGCGACTCAGGTTTGCCCTGACGAAGTTATGTAAGAATAGAGTTTCGAAAAAAGACGTATATACTTCTTCAGCTGCGCAATGAGATTTTAACTTTCAACTATGCATCTTTAACAAAAGGTTTATAAAATAATGTTTTCACAAAAAATATTTTAAAGACAAGACTAAAGTATCGCAAAATATAAACTCTAAAACAAGGTGCTAAAAACATATGTTTAAGAACTACATATTTATTATCATATAGTAGATATAAATATTTGTGTTGTTTAAATACATTACAAAAATAAGTAAGAGTAAAAAGCGGGTTGGCTGGACCGAACCTCCTAAATATACTAGTCTATAAAAAACAAAAACATTATAAATAGGCGGAGGGATATTTGATGTTTATGTATATTTGGTTTTGTTGTACTATTATAGTGTCGTCCCTGTGCTTTTTTATTTTATACTTAATATTATGTTTATCAAAATTTTATGTTTGTATATGTATATTAAACCGGCTCCTTTAAAATATAACAACATAATAAACATTGTGAAGATAAACTCCCTTTTAAATGGTGTTAAAATAATTAAAATCTACTATAAGTGTAATTTTTCGTGTTATCTGAATAGAGTGATTCAGATATGTACTAGGAAAAAAGTCCAAAAGAGGAATATTGGAAGTCTAAAATCAATAAGCAACCACAAAAGGTAATGTTTGGCCGATGGCGTAACGTTATATTTCCCAAAGTCATACTGCCCAAGAAAAAACGACATAGCGCCCAAAAAAATTATATGTAAATTGTTGTTGTAAAAATGTTCTTGTTTTTGGGCAATACGACATTGATTTGGACGAAATAACATTTTTTGTTGGCCGCTATGACGGTTTTATGTTTGGCCAAAATAAATTTGGGCGCTATGACGGTAAAAAAAAGAAGTTATTGCCCAAAATGATGATCTATTTTTTTTTTAAATCTCATAAGACCTTAAATGTCAAGGCGGATTCATGAAATCAAACAAAAGAGTTTTAAGGAAACTTTAAAAAAATTGCTTCAATTTTATTTTTTTGTGTCGCACGGATAAAAAATTTTATTTCGCGTAGCCGCCTACCGCGTTCTACGGAGGAAAAAAACCCTAAGAGCGGGCGAAGTCCGGAACACAGAAAAACTTGTTTTTACAAATCCAATGTCGAATCCGTTTAAATCTTATTTTTAAGACAATAAGTAATATAATTTGACCAGTCATAGATTTGTCATTTAAATAGCTAATTGATTGTTTTTTATCTTAAATAAAAGAGTACAGCATTTGCTTCTATTTATTTAACGTTTAGACACTAATATATACTTAACATTTTTAAGAAAATAGACTTTTAAAAAAATAATCATTAAAAAACAATAAATCTTGGTGTGGGTTGGTATTTAGGGATATAAAAAGTTATGGCAGGTCAAGTAAATGTTACTTGATGTCTTAAGATTTTAACGGATTCGACATCTGATTTGAAAAACAAGTTCTTCTGGGTGGCGGCCTTAGGCTGCTCTTAGGGGTTTTTTTCCTCCGTAGAACGCGGCCGGCGGCTTCGCAAAATAAAGTTTTTTCTGCGTGACTATCATTTTTTTTCCACTTCATACATTTCTTATTTGGAAAAATTGCAACACGTATATTACAGAATTTGTTATAACAGATATAAAATGTTTTACCTTTATATCTACTTTTTTGTCTATATAATTGCTTTTCATTAAATACATATATTAATTTGGAATCAAACCTTTTACCACTAATGTACTCAAAATGTTCGAACTCCATTACGTTGCAATTAGAACCGCACTTTATGAATGACTGAATAATAAATATTCAAAAAAGAATTTACAGAATAATAGTAAAGCAACAACAGTAGTAAATGTAACGGTTTCTTTATGCAGCTTTTTTAAGAATTGTTTAATTTAAGAAAATGACATAGTGCCCAAAAAAAATTGTTTTACCAAAATAAAAGGACATAGCGCCCAAAAAAAAAAGTTTTTTCAAAATAAAATGCCATAGCACCCAAAAAAAAGTTTTGGATTTTCTGTCATTGATTTGGTCGTTATAACATATTAACATCCACAATTTTGGGGGATATGCAATACGTTGGTTTTTGGCAATACGACTTTGGGGAATATAACGGTACGCCTTGGCCGATTACCTTGAAAGTAATAAAGTAAGTTTACTTATAGCTTGGTTAAAAATTTATTGTCATCAAATAATTACACTACTCAGCGATCAAAACTATGGCTTTAAAACACATATTGTTTAATATACTCTGAATCCGAATCTGGAGAAAAATATATTTTTTATTATTTACAGTTTTTAAATATCGCGGTTTTTATATTTAAATTATTCACTTTAACCCTAAAATTATAAAATTTTTTTTAAGAATAATAACCTACACAAAATTGTCTTTAATTTTAGTATAATCATGTCGGTGTTTTTTTTTTCACGATATCACTCTAGTACTGCAATTAATTTGACAATTTAACTTTTTTTAGTTTTATCCTCATAAATTGTATGCCTGTAAAAAAAAATTAAAAATGTTATCACTGTGCAGAAAATACAAAGCAAAATCTCAGAAATGGGCTCTCATTACACCCATACAAATAAGTCTGTAACAGTACAAGAAAAATTAAAAAAAACTGTCAAATGTACTAAATTTTATTAAAATGTTTGTTTTTATGAAAACTAAGCACCATCTATTCCTTAAAATTATTATTATAAATATGACTATAAATAATAGGACTAAAATACAGCTATGTAAAGGATGATTTTTAAAGAGCTTTCTGATTTTATTAAAAAAAAAAACACATAAAATTTAGAGAAATGTATGAAAGCTTTATTTAAGTCGACGGAACGATCAATATAATTGGGCAGGAATGAAATCCGGATAGGGACACGCCTACATCAGATTGTTTTTCACAATTTGTTAAATAAGTTTTGGGACTTTAGCACATTTAATTACTATAAATATAATTTATTGTTTAAAGATGATTTCATGTGAATGTTTACCACGGCTATGCCTCAAATGGTTCATACGCTGGGTCAATTGTGGCATACTCTTTCCAACATATCGGCCGGTATCTCACGAATTCATTCGTCAATATTGGCTTCCAGTGCGTCAACCGTTAAGGGCTATAGACATGAGCCTTAACATAGCCCCACAAAAATTAGTCTAAAGGCGTTAAATCGCACGATCTAGGCGGCCAATTGACCGTAAAATTGATCAAACCACATGTCTACCAAGTCCAGCTCTCCCATTTTGCACAAAAAAAAATTTAATCAACGCACGGTAGCGCTCGTAATTCACAGTAACGTTCCTGACTTTGTCGTCTTTGAAAAAGTACAGTCCAATAATGCCAACGGCCCATAATCCACACCAAACAGTGCATTTTTCGGAATGCATTGGCAGTTCTTGCATTGCTTTTGGCTGCTCTTCACACCAAATAAGGCAATTTTGCTTGTGGTCCGTATTTCAAATTGCTATTGTTACGCAAAGTTAAAAACTTAAAAAAAATCGTTTGAATCAATTTTTCTTCCTATCTTTTTGTTTGCGGCTTTTAACTTTTGGATTCCATTTGGTACTATGCAATCTCCCAATACAAGGTAATCGACAGTTGAAACCAATTTTTTTTTTGTTTTAAAATTGTTGGTGTTTTTGTACCGGGCACTGAAGCCCTTCGTGAAATAAAAATTTGAAAACAATGGTTCGTTAATGTTGTAATTCTGCACAGTTGGAGGTATGTCTCTCTGATGTGCCGTTAATAGATAAAGAGTACCAGCGTCACAAAAGTGAATTAAAAAAAAAAAAACAGCTTTTCGCATGGCACATTTGCCGTTTAGTTTTAAATAGGCTAGTTTGCTGCGTGAGCTGAGTTTTTTTGTTATTTTACAACATAAAATCAGAGGGGCATAGCAAAAATTTAAATGCTAAAATTTTAGGGGCTTTTTGAAAATTTTGCAAAAAATGCATAATTCGTTTTTGCTTTTTAAATCCCCAATTTTTCCGAAAGCTAGTGTGTGCTTAAAAAAATACTTTTTTATCTAAACACATCAACACTACAACCCGCACATCAACACTACTGAGCGAAATTCGTCAAAATTAACACTTTAACACAAAACCTGGGGAGCATTAAGAAATAAAGATTTTATAAACCAAAACAAATTATCACTTTTTAAATATCGCGTAAATCTTTAATGAAAACGACAAATAAAAGTTAAACAATGTGTGCGAAAATGTTTTGAATTCAATAAACATGTAGTTTTGAGAATTATTTTAATTTTTAAGGCACTGAAAATGAAAATTATTCAAGTTCGAGGCCATACTCTATATTTCTTTATTAGGATAGAGAAATATAGAGTTTTGGTTTTAAAATTTATTAATTGACCACTTTCAGGAATGTGTTGATAGAGCTAGTTCGGGAATTTTCTAGGTTCCCATCATCAGAACACGTTTTGAAAAAAGTGAGAATCCCATGCAAACATCAAACATTCATATAACCTAGTTATCCCACTAAATGAGAACTAATATATGAGCTCGAAGTTTTATCACCATAAATTGAAAACTTGTTCCTAATGTGCAAGCTATACCTTTGGTAGATATACAATACACGCTTTTTGTTTTTATTCTCCTCTTTATTTTTACTCTTGTTTTTTTTTTTTTTTTTTTTAACAAGATGTAAATTTGTAAATTTGTAAACTTTAAACCTAAATAACTTATGCGCCACTTGTGGAAAGTGATGCATACAAAATAATATGAAGTCCTTAAATAGTGGTTTATTATCGCATAAAATACCAATAGTGTGTCATAAAGTTAAAAAAAATATGTATGTAAAGACAAATCTTTCCCAACTAGAAAAAAATTGTTTACTTTGAATAAATCTGTCTACTGTCTCATCTAACAAGAGAAATCTTCCGATTGGTTCCCACCGATCTCAACAAAATTATATGATATGTGATAGAGAAAAAAAAATAAAGAAACCTCATGTTTAGGAGTAAAAATTTTGGGGTCTGCAATTACCCCACGGGAGGTATAATGACAGATCTTAACTTCGGCAGATCTTAACTTCGGATATGTTGTGGAGAATAAAATTTAAGGGACCAGTGTTTTTTTTTAGCTGCCCAATCTCGTGTTCAGGCGATACTAAGTGGGGTTAAAAATTACCCCAATACATTTTTCCGGTTTATTTTGTTCTGTTTAAAATAACTAAATACAAATGTGTTATCAAATCAAATGGTTTTGAAGACACATTCACTGGTGTACAAGTTATGTCCAAAGACTTTCAATTCGTTTTATTATTAAAAAAAAAAAAGTTTTCAGTATCATTAAATGTAACGTGTTATTAAGGAATTTTAGTTCTATTAAGCTTAAAAATTATGTATAGCAATTCCTGCTTAATTTACTAGAGGGGATGTCTGTGATTTGTCAGATATTAGAAACCATTCGGTTTGTATGTGACATGTTAGGAACTTTAAAGTGATGCTGTTCGACAGGGCCATGTGGACCAACAGATCCTGGGAGCCAGAGCGGGGTTCTCAGATATGGTTCACAGATGGCTCAAAGCATGCGAATGGTGACACTGGTGCGGGTGTCTATGGACCAGGTTTCCAACGGGCCTTACCCATGGGTAGATACCCCTCCATTTTTCAGGCAGAGATTTTTGCTATCTGTGTCTGCGCGGAGGAGTGTCTACGAAGGGGCACTATTAGATCTCGCATCTACATTCTTTCTGACAGTCAGGCGGCATTAAGGGCTTTAATGTCCTATGAGGTGTCATCTGGTCTGGTCATGGAATGCATTCTGGCTCTTAACGGACTTGGCAGGCGCAACTCGCTTACCTTAGGGTGGGTTCCTGGTCACGAGGGGCATGAGGGCAACGAGAGGGCAGATTGTCTTGCTAATTGCGGGGCCCGAAGGCCCTTTATTGGCCCTGAACCATTCTGTGGTATACCTTTGGGGTATGTTAGGGAGAAGCTCGGGTCGTGGAGGGAATCAGAATTCTCTCTCTATTGGGAAAACTCTCTTGGCCAACGACAGGCTAAGAGATTAATTTCTTTTTCCAGTGCAGGATCGAGGAGACTCTTGTCCCTCGGGAGGGGTGACTTGAGAACCCTGGTGTCTTACCTGACTGGACACTGCAATCTCAGATACCACCTGCGCAAAAGGGGTCATTCGGACACGGATGAGTGTAGGTTTTGCGAACTGGTAGCTGAGACATCAGAGCATGTTCTTTGCGAATGTCCGAGGCTATGTGAAAGGCGTGCCAAGTTTCTTGGCAATCGCTTTGTCTCCCCTTCGGACATTATGAAGATTTTGCCTAATAGGATTACTGGCTTTATAGGTAGCTTGAATCTTTAGGGTAACTTTAGGCAGCACAAAAGACCTAAGTTGGTCGCGGTGCATAGTGCCATATAATCTAATAATCTAATATGTGACATATTCCCCTATATTTCAAATAATTAAAAAATGTAATTATAAAATAAATCTAGTTTTCGTAAACTAAAGACAAGTGTTCATACAAAAACAAATGGATTTTTAACCCTACAAAAAAAAAATAGTAAAGTCAGCAAAAAATTTTGCTGAGTCAGCAAAATTTTAGTCAGGAGGGTGATTGCAACAAAATTGCTAATGTTAGCTAAAAAAACTAAAAATTAACAAAATTTTTGCTGAATTCTAGTACACTGAAAAAAAAAAATCAAAAAATTGGTAAAAAAGTTATACTTTAGTTTATTTATTTGCTGAAAATCCTAACATTTTTTGTGCTACTTTTAAAAATAATTTACAATAATTTATAAGTTGAAAAAAAAAAAAATAAAAATGTTCACACTACCACATTGACGATATGAATTAATGTAATATCTGAAAATATATATAAATATTTATATATAACATAAACTAAATAATCTTTCAACTACTTACATCATCTTGTAAAGGAATGTAGAGGCGCTTGTAGCCTAAAATTCTTATTTTATTCGAAATATTAAATGTTCAATTTAACGGTTTTTAATTATTTTTCAACACTGAATATAATTTTTGATTTGTCAATTGACGGCAGTATTTTGAAGAAAAAATGATAATGCGGTGTTGTGTCAAAAGATAAATGGGTGACATTTTTGTGTTGTGTATGCATGTGGTTTTTAACTGTGGAGATATTTGTGGTAACCGATATTTTCCGAAATTTTTCCATGGAAATGTTGTATAAAAGGTCAGCCATTGCAAAAATGTTATCTTGTTTGCTGAGCATTACATTGCGAATCAAACAAATTTCGTAAGTTTTTGCAAAAATAAAAATTAGTTAACAAAAAAATAAGATAAATTTTCTCAGAAAAGTTTTAATTTTTCCTAATTTTTTCTTATCCCTGTGTACCTAATGCTAATGTTAGCTAAAATAACTAAAAATTTACAAAATTCTAGTACACTGAACAAAAAACTCAAAAAATTGGTAAAAAAGTTATACATAAAAAAAAACAATTTCAAAGTTTAACACAAAAAAAAAAGAAAAAATAATTTAAATATAAATAAAAGGCACAGAAAAATTAATCCAAACAGTTGTTGCATATGGGACGATTGATTAAATGCTCGTTACAAATCGGCTTGAAGCAATTTTTGCAAGCCTTTCGAGTTTATCTCTGCCTCTTTGTAAGCTTAGAGTATATGTAACAACTTCCTACAAACGCAATACGGACATTCTTATCTCGATTTTCTACGTTAGCAACAGTTCTTGTTGAAATATCTCGTCCAATACAAACTGTATTGCTGATCGAGTGAAATCGATTTTTGTTACATTTGAATTTTTGGCACGTCGTTCAATGTTGTCCGTACATATGTAGTTCAAAACTTAAATCTTTCAAAAATAGTCTGCGACTGTCAGTTGAAATAAATTGTGCATTGTACTTCATGTAAACAATGCTGCTACATCGATAATGTTGAAAAATAATGCTAGCGGCCATCGACATGTCCTACGTTTAGAAGTATATTTTCCCAATAGCTTATCCATATTGTCGACACCGCTATTTATCATACACTGCATTTATCATACACAAAAAAAAAAAAATTGTAATGTCAGCAACTTGTTTCTTGGGAGTGGGAGGATTCTAGCAGAAAAAGTTGCTAATATTAGCAAAAAATGTTGCTAAATTTAGCAAAAACTTGCTGATATGCTGATATGACAGCTTGCAAAAGCTACAGGAAATTGCGACATTTTCTTTTTTAGTTCACGGGAAACCCTCATCGGAATCCCACCAGCCTTCAATTTTCATCTAGTGAGTTAGCGCCTATTAAAAGTGCAGCAAAAATCTGTAAACTTTATGTTTTTCCTATCTTTGAAAATTTTAGTGAAAAATAGCCAAAAGTTTTTGAAGATCCGTATTGACAATTTATAAAAATTTTAATTTGAAATATAGGCAAAAACTCTATTCAAGATCAGTATGGACGAGATTTTATAAAGATTAAACACAATTTTGTTAAAAGAAGTTGAAAATACCCTAAAAGCCTTAAAATAATTTTCAAAAGTGCCAACAGCAGGGACCCTAACTGTTATAAGTGATATCAAAAAAGTTCCTTTATAACAGTTTTTTTTTTGATAAAAAAAAAACATCCAAAACAGTTATTTTTCAACGTAAAATAAAATATCGGATGAAACTCTTAAGAAGAGAGTTTTATTTCGCCTTCATTAAATAAAACTCTTTTGAGGAGTTTTATTTTTTCCGTCTAAAATAAAACTTATTTGGCAGTTTTATTTTAAAACTCATTTGAGGAGTTTTATTTTTTCCGTCAGAGAATAAAACTCTTTTAATGTAAATTGACACTCAAAGCTTGCCGCTTGCCAGATCATTACAATTTGTAAGGCAGTGTAATCTAATCACTTGCATTGTAATTGAAAAAATCGTCATTAAAATGAAAACATGAGGGTTTTTAATTTATTATTGTTTGATTCCTATTATTAAATGGTTGTTGTTTTATTTCTTATATCTTTATTTATCATAACTAGCTTAATAGAATCCAGTTGCAACTACTTTAAGAGATTTTGCAGTTGGAGAAGCAATTAAGTTTAAAAAATATTTTATTAATCGTTTTCTAAAAATGCGGTTTACTTGTTTTTCTTTTTGCAGATTAATAATAACCAATGCGATGATCGACCGTCGACAATCAGGGAAGCTTCACAGGATGTTTTCCGATCTTCGCCGGATGTTTGCGATACATCTCAATCTCAGTCATCGCTTTTAGGGCAGTATTTGAACTCCCTAAATGCAGATAGGAAACAAGAAAGCGAAGGAAGTGATAAAAAAAGCTTTCCATAAAATCGACAATTTTTCTCCAAGGCCCTTATCGATTGATAAACCTCTTTTTGAGTTCTGGGAGGCTAAAAGAATACACCATCCGTACTTGTATACATTGGCAAAAACTATACAGAGTGTACCTGCTACCCTGGTAAGCATGGAAAGAGCATTCTCTGCTCATAAATTAGTAGAGGGGAAATGGGGACTTTGTAACGAATGTCGGCAGAGCATCGCAGAGCATAATTTGCCAGTGCTTTGCCACTGCTTTAAAAAAAAAAAAAATTTTCAAAAAATTTTAAAAAAAAATTTAAAAAAAAAAATTTAAAAAAAAAAAATTTCAAAAAAAAATTTCAAAAAAAAAAATTTCAAAAAAAAATTTAAAAAAAAATTTAAAAAAAAATTTCAAAAAAAAAATTTAAAAAAAAAAATTTCAAAAAAAAATTTCAAAAAAAAAATTTCAAAAAAAAAAAAATTTCAAAAAAAAAATTTCAAAAAAAAAAATTTAAAAAAAATTTAAAAAAAAAAAATTTAAAAAAAAAAAAATTTCAAAAATTTAAAAAATAAATTTAAAAAAAAAAAAAAAAAAATTTCAAAAAATTTGCGCAGTGAAAAAATAAATTTTCAAAAAATTTGTGCAGTGAAAAAAATAAATTTAAAAAAATAAATTTTCAAAAAATTTGCGCAGTGAAAAAATAAATTTAAAAAAATTTGCGCAGTGAAAAAAATAAATTTTCAAAAATTTGCGCAGTGAAAAAATAAATTTAAAAAAATAAATTTTCAAAAAATTTGCGCAGTGAAAAAAATAAATTTAAAAAATTTGCGCAGTGAAAAAAATAAATTTAAAAAAATATATTTTCAAAAAATTTGCGCAGTGAAAAAAATAAATTTAAAAAATTTGCGCAGTGAAAAAATAAATTTAAATGAAAAAAGTGGAATTTCTGACTCAGTGAAAAAAGATAAATTTTCATAAACATCTGGCCCAGTAAAAATTCTGTGTGTGGAGAATATTTTTATTACACAATTATGTTTTACCGACGGCTTTTCACAATTTTACATCTATGAAAAAAAGAAGAATTTTCTGCCCCAGTAAAAAAAGAAGAATTTTCTGCCCCAGTTTTTTCACTGGGATGATGGGATTATGTGCATAGAAAATTCTTTGTGTTTACATTATGAAAATATTTTTGAGAAGAATTTGTACACAATATATAATCAAATTAGTGTAATATTTAAAATATGTGGATGACAGTATTATGTCAAGTGTTTTAGGCGACATAGTAAAATTTGTCTAATATTTAAATTGTGTTTACATTATGAGAATATTTTTGAGTGAACAGATCAAATCATGATCAAACACGTCTTGTACGTCTCATTGATATACATGTAAAATTTTTTATAGGGATCAGCCTACAGACATAATGTGTCAAGTGTTTTAGGTGACATAGTAAAATTTGCCTAATATTTAAAATAATATACAAGACAGTGTATTTTGTATATTTTTCATTGTATTCATTTATTATACGCTTAGATGTTTATAATACATTTAGATGATGGAATTGAAAATTTTTTTCAAATTTTTTCCTATATAAATTCGAAATTTAATTAATATCAATCACTAGTTCTCTTGATTTTAAAGTGAATACATAATCGTCCTCTAAAATTTAATTCTAAAATAACTACTTAAATCAAAATGACTCAATTTACGTGTAATGTCTGCAACTTGAGCTTTGACGAAAAAAAGATGATGGATAATCATCAAAAATTGCATTGTGTGGAATGTGGGAAGCTATTTTTAAGTCTTTCATCACTGCGGGAGCATGAGAAGACCCACGCAGGACCATCATCTAAATTTTGTGTTGAATGCAATGAATTGATAAATATATCTTCCTATGCACATCATTTAAAGACGATAAAACATCGCACGAATTGTGGTACAATATTAGTAAGCGATAAGTTTGCTGTTAGCAGCAGCAACTTTAGCGAAAGAATGGAAGTTTATAAGCATACAAATGATCTGGAGGGAATACTTGCTCCACAACAATTGTTTGAATCATTAAAACCCTGTGCAATATTAATCCTACAAGACTCTAGATATAAACACATCTCCTATAAATTCAATATGGAGTTAAAATGTGATTACATAAAAATGACTCATGATGATATAAGTGCTGCAACAATTCATCATGTATCAAAAATGGTTTTGGTGACCAGAGCTGATGACATCTCCAAAATATATGATTTAAGGGTTGATGAAATCTGTGCCAAAATGTCAGAGTTCCAAGAACGGGATAGTGGATGGACTCTCGTCACAATTAAAAGTCTTGAAATTAATGTGAATCAAGCCAAAATTGTTAGAGGTTCTCAGTATATTCCCTCACCAAAAATTGTTGCAAATCGTGGTGGATGCACTAATATAAGGAATAAGGATGTATTCTGCTTCAAATGGTGTTTAATAGCATCACTCTTTTCTGAACGGGAGCTACGAAGAGATGAAAAAGTAAATTGTTATTCTTACAATATACAAAATATTGCTGCTGAAAAAATAACAGTGGGTGATGTAGAGCTAAATTTCAGCCATTTAGATTTCCCTCTTAAGCTCAAAGATATAAGGAAATTTGAGAAACAAAATTTAATTAGCATCAATGTTTTTGGGTTTGAAGATAATACAATCGTTGGACCATACTACATCACCCAGGAAGAGAAATCAAGACATATAAATCTCCTTTTACTAACAAAGGATGATTTATCTCACTACGTCTTAATTAATGACGTGTCAAGGTAAAAACAATACTTCTATAACTTAATAATGATATATATATATATTTATACAAATATTATTTTTTATTTCATTTTTCTTAGATTTTTGCGATATAGTATAACTTCTCATAGAGGGAGTCTTTTTATATGCAACACATGCTTATACCATACAGATAGTGAAGCCAGATTAAAAAATCACAAGGATTTATGTAGGAGAAGGGTGCCAATAATGCCCAAAGCTGACAAGTCTTTAATCAACTTCAAAAATGGGCATAGGGAATTGGATGTGCCATTCGTCATTTATGCTGACTTCGAGTCGATTTTAAAACCAGTCAACGAACAAGTTAGTATAAAAACTAGAAATGTACAGAAGCACGTAGCCTGTGCATATAGCTATTTTATAAAATGTAGCTATAATGATAACTTGTCAAAACATCGCATCCAATTCGGTGAAGATTCACCTGCGAATTTTGTAAAAAATATAGTAAAGGATGCAAGATATATTTATGACAATTATCTCAGTAAAATTGTAGAAATGTCATTATCATCCTTAGAAATAATTTCACATGATTCTGCTATAAATTGTCACATTTGTGGTAAAGAATTAATTAATGATCCAAAAAATCATACAGTAAGAGATCACTGTCATCTTACTGGAAAATATAGAGGTGCTGCACACAATAACTGCAATATTAAATATAGAACACCAAAATTTATTCCAGTATTTTTCCATAATTTATCGGCATACGATTCGCATCTTTTTTTCAAAGAATTGAATAACGTAGAAGGTGCGAATATAAGTGTCATTCCTCTAAACAAGGAAGTATACATCTCAATATCCCTAACCATTGATGTTGGGGATAAACAACATCTACAAATTCGATTTTTAGATTCATACAGATTTATGGCATCAAGTATAGAAAGTCTTGCAAGTAATTTAAGTACCGATGATTTTAAAACAGTTCGAGAACATTTTAGCGAGGAAAACAAATTTAATTTAATTAAAAGAAAGGGAGTTTTTCCATATTCATATATGGATTCAATGAATAAATTTAATGAGACTCAACTTCCCAGTCGTGAAGATTTCTTTAACATTTTAAATAATTCCGAGTGCTCATTAGAAGATTATGATCATGCCCAGAAAGTTTGGAAAGAATTTAATTGTGAAACTCTTCAAGATTTCACCGAAATATATCTTAAAAGTGATGTACTCCTCCTCACAGACATTTTTGAAAACTTTAGAAAAGTATGTAAAAATGTTTATAGGCTTGATCCATGTCATTATTATACTGCTCCAGGACTCTCGTGGGATGCAATGTTAAAAATAACTGGAATTGAGCTTGAATTATTAACTGATGAAGAAATGTATAATTTCATACATGAGGGAATAAGAGGTGGACTTGTACAATGTTCACAAAGATATTCTAAGGCTAACAACAAATACTTAGAAGATTATGATGCAAGCAAACCTTCAGTGTTTTTAACATATTTAGATGCCAATAATTTGTATGGTTGGGCAATGTCACAATATCTCCCAACTGGAGGCTTTGAGTGGTTAGATGAGGAGAAAGTAGAGAGTTTTGATGTGAATAAAATATCAGATAATTCACCACTGGGCTATATTTTAGAAGTAGATTTAATATACCCCCACTCTATTCACGATGATCATAATGATTTACCTTTTGCCCCCAAAAATAAGGTAGTTGGCATTTCAAAGCATAAAAAGCTTATCGCAGATTTAGAAGACAAAATAAAATATTCTATTGATTATAGACATCTGAAGCAATGCCTTAAGTATGGACTTAAACTAGGAAAAACTCATAGAATTCTTCAATATCGTCAAGAACCATGGTTGAATACATATATAGATTTAAATACTAAAAAGAGATCAGAATCTACTACTGACTTTGAGAAAAATTTTTATAAACTTATGAATAATGCCGTATATGGTAAAACTATGGAGAATGTTGAAAAACGTCGAGATGTTAAGATTGCTCATGGGTGGGAAACTACAAATAAAAACCAATTAGGTCTTCGAGCGCTAATTTCAAAACCAAACTTTGTTAGCACTTCTCAATTTACAGATGATCTCTTTGCTGTAGAATTACAGAAAATGAATATTGTATATGACAAACCTATATATTTAGGGTTTGTTGTACTAGAACTATCGAAATTAAATATGTATGAATTTCATTATGGATACATGAAGTCAAAATATAAAAATAACATCTCTCTCAATTACATGGACACGGATTCATTTATATATACCATTAAAACGAATGACTTTTATGATGATATTCGTAATGATATTCATACCAAATTTGACACATCAAATTTTCATCCCAATAATCCATACAACCTACCGCTAGTCAATAAAAAGGTGTTAGGAATGATGAAGGATGAAAATAATGGGAAACTTATGGTAGAATTTGTTGGTCTTAGATCCAAAATGTATGCCATTAAAACCGTTGACATACAAGAGATGAAAAAGTCCAAAGGTGTGAAAAAGTGTGTTATAGACAAAATTAGTATAAATGATTACAAAAGGGTCTTATTTGAACAAGAAAATATATCTGATAATATGGTTGTAATTAGATCTGATAAACATCAATTACATACACGATCAATACATAAAATCGTTTTAAGTTATGCTGATGACAAACGAATTATTATGAATGATCAAATTCATACATTTGCTAGAGGTCATTTTAGGTGTGATGAGTCTAGAATAGAATCTCTTGGGGGTGTTAACAATAAATGTGGAAATGAAAGATGTTCTAAGTGTGGTGAAAATAATTTTGATAGCTATGTTAATTCTATCCATCAAATAATTGACAATTTTAATAGAGATAGCGATGGTGATGATTTAATGATGCTAATTGATAATAGTAATTTAAATCTTCATAGTAATATTGACAATCAATCGTTTATGCAGATTGATAGTGATGATGATGATGACATATTTTGAAATTTAAAATTTTAAGATGTAAATAAAACAATGTATTATTTTTTAATTGTATTTTAATTTTATTATTTCATTTTATTTATATATATAATATACACAAATTTAAGAAATTAAATTTTATATTTAATGATTATTGTACTATTGTTTAAATATATTATTAGAAAAATATTTAATAAAGATTTTGAAAAAATATCAAATATAAAAAATGTGTTTCTCTTAAAAAATGTTGATGAAAATTAATTATTTCAGGATGAGTATAAAAATTTTTCTTTTTTAAAATTGATGTATTTTTTTAAACAACTTTGCGTACTTGAGCAGTTAAAGGATTATATTCAATTAATCGATCATGGATGAGAATACAATAGGCAGACGTGTTTTCTGGAATATTACTGCTTGTCTCAAACTCAATTTTTATATCAATTGGACCGTTTGTAGTAGATTCATTTTGATGGCTCACATCAATGACAATAATAGGAGCATTATGTTTAAATTCTTGACAATTCAGGATGGGTTGAGGATCTCTCATATAATAGTTTTGTTGAAATCTCACATACATATCGTAGAGAATAGCGAATCGTTCATTAGCAAATTTAATATTAAGATCATCATAAGGATACGATTCTGAATTCAAGTGAACTTTGAGATTAGTTATATTACAATGAACAAATTTTTTATCGTTTTGAAAGGCTATTAATGCAAAACGTGGACGTTCTCTGTTGGTAGCTAACTTTACATTCCAAATGTGACTATTTCCAGTTGTTAGTTGAGGATTATAATGGCAATCCCAACTGCGGAATGCTATTGGCAAGTTTTCTCCGTTTTTTATCACTTTCATCATATTTAATTTACTAAAATCCGATAAGTGTACATGAGGAATTCTCCATGAAATATTTGTAATTTTTATTTTGGGTTTTTCAGTAGCTACTGTTGAATATACCATGCCTTCATCACTTTTACTACGCAGTAAAATTAATTCATGTTTAGATTTTAAAATTACTTTATTGAAATCTTCAGCAAATCCCATTAAAAGTTTCAGTGGAATATAAAAATTAAAGTGTCCATTTAGTACATCCAAATCTTCAGTTTTATTCCAACCAGCATTTTTCATAATAATACTATCCGCAGCGGACAAGGAGACATAATTTTTGATTGTAGTTGAAACACCTAGATGACGAGTGCGATCAATTTCTATACCATTGAGCTCATATCGTATTTCATCAAACAAGTAAGCGACAAAATTATTTTTTAAACGGCAATTTCTGGTAGATGCTACTAATTTTGTATCGTTAGTGTCTTCAACAGAACCCTCAACGTAAATAAAACTCTCACTAGGTAAAACATACAAGTCCTGATTTTGTATGGATATCCGTATTTCATCATTATTGTTGAATGATTGCAAGTATGGCGTATATGTGTGATAATCCTTTTTTATAATATTATCATCCGACAAGGGTTTATCCAATACATTTATTATTGAACTCATTATATTTTTAATTGCAGATTTAATGATTTGAGAAAATTTATATTTGTTTGTGTTAAGCTTCTTTGAGAAAAATTTGTTTTTTTATCTGATAATAAAGTTGATTTAACTGTTGATTGTGTTGTGAATGAGGATGTATTTTTATTAGAATCCTTATTATTATAAATTATCATTATATTTTTGGTCTTAAATGAAGACGAATTGTTATTTCTTCTCCTCGAAAATTAATTAAATCCCCGTATTGATCAACTATCCGTACAGATATAGAACTTATCTCTCTGGAGTTCACTGGTAAATAAATTAGATTCCTCGGTATCTCATTGATTTTATATCCAGGTGGAACTTTAATTGCAAACTCATGCAATGTATGTGCATGAGAATTGTTTATGTAGGTGTTGACTACAATATTACATTCTATACGCAAGAGATTTACTTTAAAAATATTCACTGGCAAATCAGATAGGTGATACTCCTTAGGTTTTAAGATTTTTTTATTAAAACCTAACAATCGTCCTATTGAATTTTCTCCATTGAAAAATATTGGATCATCGGAAGTAAATATTTGAACTTGCATTGTATTATTATTCGCCTCCATATTAATAACTTTTCCTACATTACGTTTCTCATATTCCTCTTTTATAAAATTAACAATATCTTTCAATTCATATGATCCAATGGGCACTTTAATAACATCATTACCAATTTGAAATAAATTGTTATAGTCATCAACATTTGGTATGCTGTTGTATGAATAAAAATCAATCAATGCACATTCATAGTCTTCATTTAAATTTATGCGAGGAAAATAATTTGCTGATAAATCAGATGATCTTCCGCTCAATGTT
The DNA here is from genome assembly GCA_021234595.1 of Delia radicum. NCBI lineage: Eukaryota > Metazoa > Arthropoda > Insecta > Diptera > Anthomyiidae > Delia > Delia radicum. Next base: position 180,710,879 of record CM037851.1, on the reverse strand, counting down.
AATGTTATTGACATTTTGCTGGTCAAATAGTAAGTGATATAAATTAAATAAAAATGTGTATTTCTTAAGCAATATAAATCTTTTTTATTTAATATTAAATATAATCAGTACATTTATATATAACTCTTAAATAAATTGTAAATTATTTCATAGGATGTTTCTTATTTATTAGCTTTATTATCCTCCTTTTTACGTTGACATTTATCTTCTGTGTGATCACTACTGCCACAATAATTGCAATATTTCAATTTTTCATATTTTACTTCAGAGCTCTTAAAAAACTTGTCCATTTTCTTGTGCTGTAGATATTTACTAATTGAGGATCTCGATATGATTAAATTAAAATATAAAATAGTATGCTCTTTTATACTTAGTGCTAGAATCTTATAATATTTCATTTTTATTAATCCAAGAATTGTGTTGATTTGAGAAACCTAACCATTTAACATATGCTCTATCGTCCTTAGTTTTTAAAATTTTTTCAACAAGATATGTATCAGGAAAGCGAGTCTTTGAAAGTTCTTCATCATAAAATCCTCCTTCAATATTATTTCCTTGATAATCCTCCAAAATATATGTTGTAGGATATGTATTTCTTACAGATTTAATTTTGAAAATTTCTGTTGTCCAATTGGGGGTATATCCCTTTTCAAAAATATGCTTATATTTGCTGATGCGTACATAATCACCAACATGAAACTTTGATATTTTATATATTTTTAGATGATTGTACACGGTATCCAACAGCATTTTTTCATTTTTAGAATTGACATCAATGGGTGCCATTTTGATTGTTCGATGAATTTTTTTATTGTATCGGTCAACTAATTCTTTATATAGCTCAATCCAATGATAAGATCCATTATAGCTAAATTCTCTCCACATCATTCCCTTTAAGGTTCTATTAAATCTTTCCACAATAGATGCCTTCATTACACTATACGTTGAGTAATGATTTATGCTATGCTTTTCCATAAATTTTTTAAAGAGTTTATTAAAGAATTCTTTACCATCATCGGTATGCAAGTTTTTTGGTATACGACCTAATGTGAAAATATTTTCCATTGCCTTGACAACATCTGTTGAATTTTTCGATTTAAGTGGTGCTGCCCAAGCAAACTTTGAAAATGTGTCAATAACTGTTAGTAGATATCGGAAATCATTATTATGTGCAGAATAATTTCCCATTTCAACCAGATCAGCTTGCCACAAATCATCTATACCTTTCATCACAACTCTGCGACGTTTAAAATATTTTCGAGCTTGTTTATGCAACTCATTTACAAGAATTCGTTTTGTAGTCATTTTTGATTATTATATGTATGTCTCTTTTATTTCTGTTGTTTTATATGAATAAGAAAATTTTTGATGGTGAGTCTTTTTCTTCCAAAATAATTTGAATATATTTCCTCTCGTTTTGCTAGTAAATGATGTTAACGCTATCCACAATGAAATTAAGCGCTTTGACAACATTTTATTTATTTTATATTAAATTTCTCATAATTGTAATTTTCAATATATATGACATCCAAACTTGTTGAATGTTATGCACTTATTAATTAATTTGTAAGATATTCATTAGATTTTATATAATAATATCAGCTTCTCGCAATTCTTCAATTATTGAGACTATTTCATTATTATGATTATTATGACCAGCGACTTGTGATGCTATCAATAGCCGAAGGCGATCAACCAACTCATTTGGATCATTCCAATATATATAATTTGATTTATTTGAATTCAATTTCATTAAACCACTTCCTGTCTTATCATTTTTAAATAATTTACTTATAATGTTTCGATATTTATATGCTCTGGTACCTTTTAGCTGTCCATCGGATTTATAATCTCTTTTATGAGCATTTGTTTCAATTAAAATCTTCTTGTAAATCTCCAATTCAGTTTTATCATAATTCACCGGTTTTGAATAAAACATTAACTGATAAAGACCTGGTGTAAGGAGCCACATTTGGTTTCCTACCTCAATTTTATCGTCATTTATTTTTATATTGCTGTTACCAAATTTCCATTCTCCACTAGAATTTTTATGTGGCCCATATAGAGTATCCAACATATTTTTTTTACCCAACCGGGATAAATCTATCGGATTTGTTGAAACATTAATATCATCATTCTCTATTGTATCCTCTTGAGAATAGAAATTTTCATCATCATTTGTCTTATATAAAGACTTTTGTGTCTCATCTTCACCATTAGTACTTATATGTTCTTTCTTCGGAGTACTTGACTCGAATTTCATCGGTACTTTGTTAAAGCTAATATTTGAGTAATTAGCCATTTCATTTTTAATTTCATCTTTAATAATTTTTGAAATTGTATTCGTATTTTTAGAAATATCAATAAATTCCTTCAATGGTTTCGTTATAGGCCTAAATGTATCTTTGAGTTGTTTAGATGTGTTAGATTCATCAAATTTTATACTTTGAAATTTCCTTTTCAAAGCATTTCTCGTCTTTACTAATTCTTCCAAAACTTTTTCCTCCATCGTTTATTAGTTTTGAAATTATGATTAGGTATCGGCAAGATCAGATATCTACTGGCTGGTCTGGTTTATCAGATCAGGTGTCTGCTGACTGGTCTGGTTTATCAGATCAGGTGTCTGCTGGCTGGTCTGGTTTATCAGATCAGGTGTCTGCTGGCTGGTCTGGTTTATCAGATCAGATGTCTGCTGGCTGGTCTGGTTTATCAGATCAGATGTCTGCTGACTGGTCTGGTTTATCAGATCAGGTGTCTGCTGGCTGGTCTGGTTTATCAGATCAGGTGTCTGCTGGCTGGTCTGGTTTATCAGATCAGATGTCTGCTGGCTGGTCTGATATCGATCTAATTGATTCAATGATCTATTCGTAACTAACTAATATTTATGAATTCATCCTTTTATATTTCAATGAAAATATTAAACGATTTTCTATAGCGACCTGCATCTAAATCATCATCTTTGCTTATTATTAAAAATCCATACTTGTCTTTCCAACATTCTTGACATATATCATAAAATTTCTTATAGCTCATATCCATTCCAACGTGATCGCTATATATGTGCTTCATATTCATTTCATCCTGCTTAAACATTATAATCATATTTGCATTATCTCGTACTAAATGTTTTGGAATTCGGGTATAAGTTTGACATAAATAAAAGGAATCCACATTTTTATGACGACCCATACAAAAATATTTACGAATATTATTTTGCTTCTCGCAAGCAACATCATCAAATATAAAAATTGAATTATTTTTAGCCTCATCTGGCGGTATAACACTGTCGTTATCAGAAAATGTGAAATATCCCATTCCTTTTATCGGTGATATAAGCCTCTTCAAGTATTCATATTTTGACTGATAGAGTGATTTTGAGTATAAGTATATATTTTCAAATTTAAGGCCGCTTGGACTTTCAATCAGACTAATCATTACATTGGTCTTTCCACAGTTGGATGGTCCCACTATAAGACATCTAATAGAATTGGGTAATAAGACATTATGTCTTTTTTTCTCGTGAATACTAGTTGAGGAATCTACATTCCTTACAATAATATTATCGTGTTGTTTGATCAAGCGCATTTTCATAATTAAAATTTAAATTCTAAAATTTTCTATTTTATTAGTATTCTAGATATATAAAATGGTCATTCATTACAATAAGCCAGTTAATCATACATCGACTATCTCAGGGAGTGGTTTGGTTGATAGAATTATCGATTCCTTACCAGTTGAACTACATTTACCAGGTTATCAATATTGTGGACCAGGCACCAAACTAGAAAAACGGATTAATAGAGGTGATAAGGGTATAAATCCCTTGGACGCAGCTTGCAAAGAACATGACATAGCGTATTCCCAAAACAAGGATATTAATAAACGACATCAAGCTGATAAAATACTTGAAAATCGTGCTTGGGAAAGAGTTTTAGCCGAGGATAGTGGTATTGGCGAGAAAACTAACGCATATCTCGTAAGCAACGCAATGAAAGCAAAAGTTAAATTTGGAATGGGATTAAAGGAGAAAGATAAGAGAGGAAAGGAAATTTTTAAGGCTGCAATAAGAATGGCTACAAGAAGTTTAAAGAAGGAAAAGCCCAGAGATATAAATGATGCTGTTAAAATTGCACGGAGAGTAATCAATAAATCGTTAAAAGGAAAAAAATCTCAAGTAGTAATACCTCGCATAATTAATGTTCCCAAAATTGGAGGTTTCTTGCCTTTAGTACCAATTCTTACTGCACTCGGAGCCTTAGGTGGTCTATCTTCTGGTGGCGCAGCTATTGCTAAAGCAATTAACACTGCAAAAAATGCTAAGCAACAACTAGAGGAGGCTATTAAACATAATAAAACAATGGAGGCTATTGCGATGGGAAGAGGACTATATCTTAAGCCATATAAGAACGGATATGGTCTTGTATTTAATAGATCATCAAAAAACTACTAAAGATGCTACCCAAAAGACCACTCACTGATGTCGATTTAAGGATATTTGCAACACATATTCCATATTTTAGAGGCGTTTTTATGAGAGATTCACTCCCCCAACGCCCCAGACCAAAAGAATGTGGAATTGTTAATTTGGATTCTTCAAATGGTCCTGGAACCCATTGGGTAGCATACTATAAAAATAATCAAAAAACAGAATATTTCGACAGTTTTGGAAATTTGCAGCCACCGTTGGAAGTAGTAAAATATTTAGGTAGCAATATAGAATATAATTATAATCAACAGCAAAAATATAATTTATATAATTGTGGACATTTATGTCTAAAATTTTTGAATGAAATTAATAATAAATAAATAAATAAAAACAAATAATTTTTCTTTTTTTAATTTTATTATATAATTTTTGATTTATTTAATAACATTTGATTACATTTTAATTCCATACTGGATATGCAGTATTTTGAAGAATAATAAATTCATTAGGTAAATTGATTTGCTCCAGGTGTAGTTGATATGATTTCTCATCTACACCAACTTCTTTTTTAATGTGATAATTTCCAGAGGATAATTCTATTAGCTCTTCATCAGTCATGGCGTTATATCTGGTAGGCAGAAATATGACGTTATTTGGCACTTCTAGTCTCAAGCATTCATCCAAATTTAGTTTTAATTTTTAGGGCGTTCAACACCGTATACGACTTTAAGTTCTCCATATCTTTAATATATAGAATTTGCTTACTGTTGAGGCTATTGAATTTATTGATTAATGATGATGATGATGATGACATATTTAGAAATTTAAAATTTTAATATGTAAATAAAACAATGTATTATTTTTTATAACTTTACTGTTTGACAACTTTTTACTGAATGATTGCTCTTACATTCAACTTATTAAAAGGAAAGGAAATAATTAAAATCATTCTTATGGTTTAACTCCACCCATTCTTATGGTTTAACTCCACCCATCCCCCCAATTGATCAATTTGGAGTGAGAGAGTGTATTCAATAGGAAATATTTGCACCCCCTCACTCTTATATAATAAGAACTTGGGGGTATATTTCAGAAGTATCCTCTTTTTACATTAAACATTTTATAATTAGTATTATAAATTATATCGAAGGAGAAACAACAATCTTGAAACAATGATATTAAATCCAACACTACGAGAGAGAATTGACACCTTTCTTTTTGAATATGATGGACACATTTCTTTTGAGGATCTCCATTATATATTAAACTTTACGAATATAATGGATGAATTTGAAAATAAGGAGTGCCTAGACTCGATACATGGGGAACATTTCATTGATTGTCCATGGTCTATTGATAGTTGCATAGAGGGACCAGATACTTGCAGCTGCTTCATCTATAGACAGAGAAAACGATCTATAATTAATTTTATTGAAATGTATTATAAACATCTAAGCGTATAATAAATGAATACAATGAAAAATATACAAAATACACTGTCTTGTATATTATTTTAAATATTAGGCAAATTTTACTATGTCACCTAAAACACTTGACACATTATGTCTGTAGGCTGATCCCTATAAAAAATTTTACATGTATATCAATGAGACGTACAAGACGTGTTTGATCATGATTTGATCTGTTCACTCAAAAATATTCTCATAATGTAAACACAATTTAAATATTAGACAAATTTTACTATGTCACCTAAAACACTTGACATAATACTGTCATCCACATATTTTTAAATATTACACTAATTTGATTATATTGTGTACAAATTCTTCTCAAAAATATTTTCATAATGTAAACACAAAGAATTTTCTATGCACATAATCCCATCATCCCAGTGAAAAAACTGGGGCAGAAAATTCTTCTTTTTTTACTGGGGCAGAAAATTCTTCTTTTTTTACTGGGGCAGAAAATTCTTCTTTTTTTTCATAGATGTAAAATTGTGAAAAGCCGTCGGTAAAACATAATTGTGTAATAAAAATATTCTCCACACACAGAATTTTTACTGGGCCAGATGTTTATGAAAATTTATCTTTTTTCACTGAGTCAGAAATTCCACTTTTTTTACTGGAGCAGAAAATTCTTCTTTTTTTCATAGATGTAAAATTGTGAAAAGCCGTCGGCAAAACGTAATTGTGTAATAAAAATATTCTCCACACACAGAATTTTTACTGGGCCAGATGTTTATGAAAATTTATCTTTTTTCACTGAGTCAGAAATTCCACTTTTTTCATTTAAATTTATTTTTTTCACTGCACAAATTTTGAAAATTTATTTTTTTAAATTTATTTTTTTCACTGCGCAAATTTTTTGAAAATTTATTTTTTAAATTTATTTTTTTCACTGCGCAAATTTTTTGAAAATTTTTTTTAAATTTATTTTTTAAATTTTTTGAAATTTTTTTTTAAATTTATTTTTTAAATTTTTTTTTTTAATTTTTTTTTTTTAATTTTTTTTTTTTAATTTTTTTAAATTTTTTTTTTTTTAAAATTTTTTTTTTAATTTTTTTTAAATTTTTTTTTTTGAAATTTTTTTTGAATTTTTTTTTTAAATTTTTTTTTTCACTTTTTTTTTTGAAATTTTTTTTTTTAAATTTTTTTTTGAAATTTTTTTTTTAAATTTTTTTTTCAATTTTTTTTTGACCATTTTTTTTTACACTTTTTTTTTTTGAACTTTTTTTTTTTAAATTTTTTTTTTTTTAAATTTTTTTTTTTAAACTTTTTTGCCAAATTTTTTTTTTTTAAAGCACTGGCAAAGCACTGGCAAATTATGCTCTGCGATGCTCTGCCGACATTCGTTACAAAGTCCCCATTTCCCCTCTACTTAAATTGGTATTGAGCGACCTGCGTTCAAATCTTTCCGCAGAATATTTAGAAAAAGTTATGTTCGTTAAATTAAACAAATAAATTACTACACACATTATAGCAAATAAAATCAATAAAAAAAGAAGAAAATAAACAAAATGAGTTTTATTTTAGACGGCAAAAATAAAACTCCTTAAATGAGTTTCAAAATAAAACTACTCAAATGAGCTTTATTTTCTGACGGGAAAAATAAAACTCCTCAAAAGAGTTTTATTTCAGACGGAAAAAATAAAACTCCTCAAAAGAGTTTTACTTAATGAGGGCGAAATAAAACTCCCTTCTTAAGAGTTTCATCCGATCTTTTATTTTTTCGTTGAAAAATAACTCTTAACTGTAGAGTTGAGATCGTTTTCTTAAGATCACCATAGATTCTGAAAGAGCACTTCAATACGAATCTATTGGTATATATTATTATATTTTATGTCCGTTGACTGTAACATAGAGAGCTTTTGAGTTAAAGTTTTCGGGATAACTGTTATTTTCGGTCTCTGGCCAACAGTGTTAATAAAATATTCATCAGCGCAAATTTTGTGCCCTAAAGTGGTTTTATTTTGTTGATCATTTTTTAAAATTCCTTAATTCCATACACTATCCTAACTTGGCTAAAACTTTATTCCATAAAAAGGCTAAATCAAAAGTGACTTGTGCTAAAACTTAAAATATATAAAATCTAAAAAATCTAAAAATTAAATCTAATACCACAAATGATCACAGATTTTCAATAACCTTTATTTCATATCTCAATAATTTTTTTAGTGTTAACATTTAATATTAATAATTACATAGAAATCTGAAATGAAAACAAAAAACAAAATTGTTTAATTTTATTAACATTTTGTTTACATCTTTTTATACTTATACCAAGTGAATTTTGTTTTTTATTTATTCATTTTGCTGTTTTCAATAATTTTCCTCAGTCATCAGTATGTGCGTGTAGAGGTCGAAAAAAAAATAGTTGGCCTAAAATTTTAAAAGAATAAAAGAAATTTAAATTTGTACTAAATTTATAATTTTATAAAAAAAAATATATATTTTTCTTGTGAAATCTACACGTGTGAAAAATTATCGAGTAATGTCAAGTAGCATAAGTTAAAAAAGGATTAAGTTCGAGATTAAAACAAGAAGTTAAAAATAGTTCAAAAATTACCATATTGTTTTTATTAACTTTAATATTTAATATCAGTTTCCTGTTATCGGTTATTTCCTGTTATTTGTGTTTGATCATATTTGTGATAATGGTTTAAAAAATAAAATAAAATTAAATTAAAAGGAAATAAAATTTAATTGATATTATAAAAAAAAAATTAACGATTAAATCGAATAAAATCGATTAAAAACATTTACCGTCGGAATTCTACAAACATCGAAATAACATAAACTTTATCATCACCTAACAGGCATGAAAGATCTTTTCGTTGGATTCTGGTATGGAAGTCATTTTAACATTTTTATATCTGTTTTTTTAAATATTTAAAAGCGTTTAATCGCTATTTAAATTATTTCAGTAGCTGTTAACCTTTGATAACAGAGCTAAGATTTTGTTGTATTTTTAACATTTTAAAGCAGAGCTAAAGCTTTGTATTAACAAAGCTTAAACTGATGCTACTACATAGACGAAGCTTTAATCTATGTTAAACAATTTTTAACAGAGTAAAGCTTTGCTGAAGCAAAGCTTAACTAATGGTAATTTATAACATAATTAAAGCTTTTGTGAAATGAATGTTAACAATAGGGTGATCATGAGTTTTTATCTGTTTTTCTAATGAGTTATTAAAGTTTATTAAAGCAAATAAATAAATTAATTGTAAATTCATTTAAATTCAATTTTATACCAAAAATGTGGTAATTTGTTACTTGAAAATATATAATATAATTAGCATTGATTAGATTTAATTATTTTGCAAATATTTTATTATGAGCGTTTTAAAAAAAAATTTCGCGGCTGTTTTTTTAATTAATATTTAATGAAATAAGTATTTTTACTTTAATTTTGTAAAACTAAAGATTGCTTAATATACGGGTATCTTAAATGAATATTTTCAGTAAGAAAGCGGGTTCAAATCTCATCTGGATTTTAATAATTTATTTTACTTTGTATTTTTTTTTTTTCAATTATTCGGATTTGTTAAATATTTGTTTCGCTATTTTTGATTCTTTTTACTAGATTTAAATAGGCAACATTTTAACTATGATTAAAATCTGCACAAATTAATCGCTTTAATTTTTTTTTATCATTTATTTTCTATTTCTATTCGAATTTATTATATTACACCCGGGTATCCGAATGGGATACATACCTTTATATTTTACTTCAGCAATTTTTTTATTGGTATTTACACTCATCGTAGTAAATTTTTGAATTTTTCAGACATCATCTTCGATTGACGTCGGAATTTTTTTTTATTAGGATTTTGTAAATTATTGTTTCATTAGAATCAAATTAATTCATTTAAATTTGAATATGTTGAAATTTTCTATTCAATCTCACGTTAAATCTATGCTCTAAGACTGTTTTAAATTGGACTCTAATAACATTAGTTATGGTTTATATAAATTTATATTTCAATAAAAGTTTCCAATTAACAATGAATTTCTTAACCGTACACACAGAGAAATAAAGTGCCAACCGAATTGAAAAGTGTATTTAAATGGTAACAACTTGTAAATTCAGTTAGTACAACGATGTTTTCATTAGATTTCTAAATATTTTGGGTGTTGGAACTAAAATTTAGTTGAATTAGCCGAACTTTGTTGTGAAAACTAATGTTCAGTTGTACCAAACGACTGAAGTTGTTAATTACTGAATTTGAGTCGTTGTTACCAAATTTTAGTTGGCAAAAAGCTAAATTTTTCTCGGTGTGAATAGATCTGATTTCTTGCAAGTTGTTTGGATAGGGTAAAATGTATGGGATCATATACAATAATGTATGCTTTCATTACATGATCAAGGTTGGGAAGGGTAATCTGTGTCAACATAAACACACATACCGTTAACAAAAGTAGTTTTTGGTTCTTTTAAATGTTCTTTCCCTTTCATTTCCCCTTTATATTTTCTTTTCTTTGCTATTGATTCCATTCATTAATTTTATTTTTGTATACACATCAAACAAAGCTAAGTCAAAAAATGTTTGAACATACAAATTGTAAATAAAGAATATAAGGAAATGTGAAGATATAAAATACTCCGTTGCGTACAGCATGTGGTAAAAAATACAAATTAAATATTTGCATATTCCCATTTACTTTTTTTTTTTAAGATAAGTACTTTTTATTATAATTATATTTCTTTCTCTAAGATGTTTTAAAGTTTTTCTCAATTTTTTCGATTTTGTTTAAGAACATTTTTTAAAATTTGAAATTCAAGATTGGAAAAACACCCCAAAAATGTTGTCCGTTTTTGACATCATCTTAGGACAGGTTAACGATATAAAAAAAAAACTTTTCCATTCCTCTAATGTGTATATTGTTTTTGTCTGTTATAAAATTATAAATAGAAAAACGAAAGGTCGTCATTTATTTTGAGGTTTTATCAGCAAAGGACATTTGTCCTGTTTTATGTTAAAAAAATGTTATTGTTGATTTTGTCTACATAAATAGATGTTCCCTTTATCCTACGTTTTCTTCAGTATCCACATCTTTAATTTTGTTTTTTATCATCTTTTAAGACTTCATATAATATATATTTTCTCATGTTTATATAGCTAATGCGGTATATGTAGGAGTATTGTTGTTATTGCTGCTGATCTGATGTATGTATATGTACATTAGGGTTCGGCTTATTTTTAAAAGTGACGTTACGAAAAGTCTCAGGTTCCAAAAATGTTTTTTTTTTTGTTTAAAAGAAAAATATGTAAAATTTCAGCTTGATCTGACTATCTTTAGAGGTGGCGACTTGAGATGAAATTCTAATTTCTTATTATTATTTTTTATTTTTCAGCAAAAACTCTATAAAGTGTTAAAATCGGTAAAAAAAAAAACTTCCGCTTATAAATAAGCAAGCGCTGTCATCATTCAGAGTAACCAGCAAAATTTAAACAATCTGGCAAGCTAGATGACGCTTGATATACATATAATTCTGATCGAGCAACAAGACAGACGTGTTCCTTTCTCTACAATCAATTCATTCTTTAAGTGTCACGAATATGGCCAAATTACGTTCAAGCAACAATATTTTTTTAATTGGCCATGACTATGCTCAAATTCTGGGATCCAAGTTGCCTTCCATACAACAAGTATTGCGTGTGTTTTTCTACAATCATAATAAAGTGGGATTAACTGTATGCGAAAGTGCAGCACTGACCATTAAAGAAGCTTCAGTGTTTTGGTCAAAGGCGCGAATTCCTATTCGTCAAGAATACCATTGCATTACGAAACTAGAGAAACTATTCAAGGAATGGAAAGGTCTCCTGAAAAATAGAAATAAATCAAAAGAGTCTTTCAGAGCAAATGAAAGGGCTTTTGTTGCCAATTTCAATAATCTGTTCGATATAGCGCACGAAGATGCATTGACGATGATGACAATTGAAGAAGATAAAGCATTTCTTGAAATGCAGCGGCAGGATGGACGGCCAGGCCATTTAGTTGCAGTAGATTCAGTATCAACTAAAAGAGAAAAACGGAAGGCAGAACGTGAATTGAATCATCAAGCTCGAAAGCGAAGAGAGGCAGAGCGCGTTGCTGAAATTGCATCTTCCAGCATTGAAGGTAGGAAACATATGTCTTTTTGTAATCGTAATTTGGTCAAACCGTCTTTCATAGCAGGTCTTGTATCATCATCTGGGAGTGAGAATGAGGCCGATTCACCGTTGTTGATTTTAGAGGAAATGGAAATTGCGAATGCAGATGCAGCTTCATCTTCAATGAAAAGAGGGAGGAAACATTTTTTCACCGCGCGTGTGCTATCTTCTCTGGACAAATGGAAAATCACCAACAATGGTGCTATGCATTTGATGTCTGCAATTTTAGAAGCTGTAGGTCTTGATGTCAAGGAATATGCACTAAATACAAGAACATTGCAACGGCTTCGAGAACAAAACAGGAGAGCAGTATTAGCGACAGCCAAAAATAATTGTCAAAATTTGGTAAGATATCTTTTATTTTTTAAATCACCAAATCTCGATTATTAGTTGATACTCACATTAGTTAGTTGATACTCACATTTTTTACTACTTTTTTACTTAAGTACTTACATACTTTTTAAACTTTTTAATTTTAGATATCAGCAGTGGTGCATTGGGATGGTAAAATGCTCCTTGAATTGACCGGTCATGAACAGGTGGAACGCTTGCCGATCATCATTTCACATAGTGAAGGCGAACAACTTCTAGGAGTACCAAAGCTATCTGCTTCAACTGGATTAGAAATGTCAAATGCAACTTCTAACTTGTTGACTGAATGGAAGATCGATGATCAAATTGTGGCAGCCTGTTTTGATACAACTGCATCTAACTCCGGAAGATTAAATGGAGCTGCAGTTTTGTTAGAGCAGTTATTAGGTCGCAGCCTATTATACCTTCCATGCAGGCATCACATTAGTGAAATATTTTTACGTGCTGCATTTGAATCGGATGCTGGACCTACATCAGGCACAAATATTCCCCTTTTTGTAAGGCTTAAATTTTCTTGGAACAATATTCAGCACCATAAGTTTAAGTTTGGCGTGACAAATAGTTATGTAGCTAAACAGGTAAATGACAAAAAGGAAGAAATAATAGATTTCTGCCAATCTCAATTGTCAAGAGACCATGCGCGTACTGATTATGTAGAATTATTAGAGTTAACTCTACTTTTTTTTGGGGTCAATTCCTGAAGGACATCATTTTCGATTGCCTGGTCCGATGCATCATGCACGCTGGATGTCCAAGGTGATTTATACGTTAAAGATATATATGTTTCGAGAAGACTTTAAATTAACAACAGGAGAGGAGAAATATTTACGCGATATATCTATTTTCATTGTACGCTTTTATGTACAATTTTGGTTTCGTGCAACTGTTGCTGTTGAAGCTCCAAAACAAGATTTAAAATTTATACGCGATATTTACAATTACAAGGAAGTAAATGAAAAACTTTCAACAGCAGTACTAAAAAAAGCATGCAACCATTTGTGGTATCTAGCAGATCAGAACATCGCACTCGCGTTATCCGACGATAACGTTTCCTACCTTGAAAAACAACAAATGCGGAACAATTATTGGCACTTCACATTGATGACGATAACGACATTTTTATAAAACGCCTAAACTTGATAGAAAAAGATTTACCAATGTTTATTACGAAAGAACTATCTGATTTCATCACCGCTAAAACTGTTAAGTTTTTCGATCGTTTTAAAATTTCAAGAGCGTTTTTGACTAAAGATCCGTCTAAATGGCATGATGATGAAGATTTTTTGAATGTTAAAAAAAATTAAATAAACTTAAAGTAGTTAACGACACGGCAGAGCGTGGTGTGAAGCTCATGCAAGATTATAATAAAAACCTAACGACAAAAGAAAGTGAATTTCAAAATTTGTTACAAGTCGTAAAAGAATATACCAGCAAATTTCCGTTTAATACTAAAAAGTCCTTAACTAATTGATTGTATATGTTATGCCTTACATATTTTATATATATGTATCTTATTTGTTTATTTTCAATAAAAGTTATATAATTATTGTAAAACATAATTTCCTTTATTATGTGTAAAACCCTAATCTCTTGCAAGAAAGCTTATCTTCGCCAAAAAATACATAAATAAAAGTATAAGCTCAAGTCGCCATCTCTTAATATTATTCGATCGGGCTAAAACTTTACACTTCATTGTTTTATACCAAAAGGAACATTTTAAGACCCTGAGACCCATAGTTACAACACTTTTTTTTACCTTCATACAAATAAGCCGAAGCCTAATGTTCATACATATATTTTGGTATCTTTAACTACACCAACTAGATGCTCTCAAGCAGTGTGGTTAAGTTATATACATACCTAAAGTCAAATACCATAATTTTCTTTCCTTAACATATAAATGTCAGTTATAGGCAATCATATAATAAACTCACAGTAGGGTAGACTGGGGAGGTTTAGCCACTGGGGCACATATGCCACCCCGATTCGGGGCGCCGATTTTCGCTGTTGTTAAAAGAGTTATTGGTTCCTTTCCATAATTTGTGCATTTATTGATCATCTTTTATGCCTCCAAATTATTCACTTTTATTTCACACTTTGTCGTTAGTAGACCTGCTTTATTATAAAAGTTAATAAAACGACTTATATATCCAGTATACTATTTTCAGCAAAATTATTTTCTCAAATTGTGGTTTTAGCTAAAATTTTAGTTATACTTATGCAGCATTTAACTGTTTTGAACTAATGTTTTACTAATATTTTACTTTAGTTTTACTAATTTATTTTCCTATAAAAATATGCTGATAAGGACATTAACAGTGTGGAACACAATCAGATTGAAAGATATACGCAGAAGGAAGTAGATGTCGCGGCAATTCAATATGTATAAGGGAAGAGGAAAATTATACTAAAAAGTTTGTTTTAGTATCGTTATTCTCTTGTAAGACATATAAAAATATCAAACGTGTAAGATCATTGTATCTGTTTTTCATATAAAAAAAAGGATGCGAGCAATGTGCATACATATAAATTATAGATTAAAAAACTTAAATTTTGAGTTGTCACCAGCTTTTCAAAGTAATTGCCAATTAATTAAATTAAAGACAAAATAAAATATATTAATTCAATTAAAATAAGTTGTATATTTAAAAACTAAATGTTTATAGTGATTTTTAATATAGTGTGATCAAATAGCAAACAAATATACGTTCAGGTAGACAGACTAAAGTGAAAATAAAGGAGCCGAGTAACAACGTTTGCATCTTTAATTAATTTATAACTTCTTTAATTACAAATGAAAATGTTCAGTATCAATTAAAATTTTTCTGCATTTCAAATAGAAAACTTAAATTTTTTTGAAATATTCCAGATTTCACTTTAAATGGTAAATATAACAAACTATTTTGTACATTGAAAACTATACTACATTTTATGTTTATCATAGTTTTACCATATTTAAAAGTTATATGTGAGTTTTAAAGATAAGACATAAAATAAATTTTTAATAAATTTTTAATTTATTTATATGTACAATACTATGTAGAATATCCTATTATATTAACTTATATATAATCTTATAGTATAATGTATAATTTAATAAAATTGAGTGAGGACAAAATGTGGGCAAAACTGTATAAAATCACTTCTTGTTGTATTTAAATTAATCTAATATTACAAAATAAGATGTAATATTATATAATTTTACGGATGAAATTTAATATAATTAACCATAGGGTCATATAAAATTATTCAAAGCTCCATATCAGTTTTTTTAATCGGGTTATGTTTTATACATACGCAACTTAATGTTAAGATGTGTAAAATTTTAAATAAAAAATATTTTTTCCAAAAAAATTTTGGTTGACTAACGACAGCTCTTAAAAAAGAAGTGGCGAATGTTCCCTCTTCTACCCTACTACTGCAAGCACGTGTCCTTGTTATTAACAATATAATATCTGTAAACAATGTGGGAGACAAATTTGTACCACAAAAGCCAAATATAGTATAAATGTTTAAATTCAAAAAATATATTTTCTTTCATATGATTTTATCTTTGTCCTTGCTTTTTCTTAAAAGTAGTAAATATTTTTAGTTGAAAAGGTTTTTTATATGAATATTGTTTTGAAATGTCATTTGGTCCGCAACAATTATAATAATTCTTTACACAGTTGCTAAAATTTATTTATACTTAGGATCATGAAAGATTTCCATTTCAATATGATAGATATAGCGTGTTGGTTGGCATGTGGAAAATATGCTTTAGAATCTCAAAATCAAATCACGTAATCTTTGAGATCCTTTTTGCATTTAAATGTAATTTTTTTATAATCAGAACTAAAACAAAAAAATTTTTTTTTTCTTTGCAAGACGGAGCGAATTTTCGAAATAAAAGTCCATGTTAGTTTCTGCACTATTATTCTTGCATTTATTTTGACTATTTAACTTTAACGAATTATTGATATTTGTTATCATTTTCAAAATTTTCTTGAAAATTCCCTACGTTTTGGGTTGAACTTTTTTGCATTTATTCTTGTTCAGTGCTCCAAGTGATGTTCACAAGTTTTTACGATGTTTCGCCTTTAACTAATATAAACCATTGTTTTGGTTTATGTCTTAAAACTCTTCAATATAAAAATTTTTGTGCTCGTACTTATAAGCACTTCAAAATTTATCTTAATATTACAATTCGATTAACGTTAATACCATCCTAAAAAAAAGCATACACTTTTATCCTTCGGGGTCAATATTGATCCATAGAAAAACAATTTATTGCGCATACAAATCCGACATTTTTATAAAGAAGAAAAAGTTTCACACAATTAAGATTATGTTTTACACACACAAAAAAATAAAAACTTTTTTTAATCAAGAAAACAGCCGAATCAATTATTTTTACTGCTTAGATTCCGCCAACAACGAATAGTGGCTAATTCGATTAAAAATGAATAGCTCTTTTATTGAATTATTTTCAATTAAATTTTAATACACATTTGATTATGATTTTTATTATATTTGTATAAACATTTGATTAAAAATCAATTGATTGGATTAAAATTTTATTAATATTACATGCTTTATGTTTCCTATGTATATAAATTTGATTAAAAATCAATTGATTGGATTAAAAACTGATCAATATCGCAGGGACTATGCAAAACGCAGGGACTATGCAAAAAAAGGTTTTTTG
Organism: Delia radicum; assembly: GCA_021234595.1. Taxonomy (NCBI): domain Eukaryota; kingdom Metazoa; phylum Arthropoda; class Insecta; order Diptera; family Anthomyiidae; genus Delia; species Delia radicum. Next base: position 180,693,779 of record CM037851.1, on the reverse strand, counting down.
ATTTGTTTTAAATTTTGTTTGTACAAATTAGCCATTTTGTTGAAATCAGATTTTTTTTTAAATAATTTACTTTAAATGCTTGTTTCTTAAAAACTCTCAGATTCAGAGGACTATTTCCTATAGAAAACCCTCTCATTCTGAAGACTTTTTTCTATAGAAAACCCTTCAGATTTTGAGTAGATTTTCTTATAGAAACCCCATCAGGTTCTGAGGATATTTTCCTATAGAAAACCCTCAGATTCTGAGCACTTTTTCCTATAGAAAAACCATCAGATTCTGAGAACTTTTTCCTCTAGAAAAAGACTCAGATTCTTAGAACTTTTTCCTACAAAAATCCCCTCAGAAAAAGAGGACTTTTTCCTATAGAAAACCCCTCAGATTCTAAGGCCTTTTTCTAATGGAAAAACCTTAGCAATCTGACGACTTTTTCCTATAGAAAACCCCTATGACTCAGCGGACTTTTTTCTATAGAAAGAAAAGGACTTATTTATTAATATCCATTAATGTTATGTCGCATAATGTAGTTATAATATCTGTAATTAGCATAATTTTGCGAAATTTACACGTATTTTTGTCTACTTTTTATTAAATTAATTTAGATCAAATAAAATATAAAAATTCATTACTAGAGGGGCTTTTAGCAATAAAAATACCTATTATTGGAGCTATATCACCAATATTTTGCCTACGATAAACTGGTAATAATCATATCTTTCGCAGTTGATTTAAAAAAAATTATAGGTGATTTTTCGAACATAAAAGTCTAATTTAAATTACCTATTTTTTATTGTTATATTGCCATAAAACATAGCAAAGTATATATTGCTTTAGAAAATAGTTGAAATCAGCCTACAATTTAAGGCAATATTACCTGCAGTTTTTTTTTTTGTGTGCTATGGTCTTTTTTTTTGTAATGGAATGATGAAATGCACACCATGCAAAGAACGGGGTCAATATCGACCCTGTGTGACGAAAATGTATGTTTTAAAATACCACTTTAAAAAAAGCAAACATTTTATTGAAACTATGGTTTTCTGATGCAAAATTAAAAAAAATATCTAAAACATCTCTTAAATAATTAAAAAAATAATTAAAAATGAATATGGGCCGAAAACTACCCTGTGAAGCTTAAAAATTTTTTAGTGTACACTGTGTAGCCGATGAAATAAATTTGCGTACATAGAATTGCTCAATTTCAGGAATAAATGAAATTAGCATATGTTCTGGTTTAAGTTTCGCTTTTTTGTTTAAAAATATTTGAGTTTTTAGAAACGCGTCTCTTTTAGCACCTCTAGAATCGGACATTATGTTTTTTTCACCAAAACACTAACAGCGGTTACACATTTCGATATAATAAATTATATATATCATATCCGACATTATTAGTTGTGGTTTCTGTAATAATTGTTATTTAGGGCAAAATGGCTGATTGGGCCACCTTGCCCGATCATTGTGTTGGGGCTACCAACAATCTCTAAGCAGGCTAGACGAAAAACGACAAGAGAAAAGTTGAGTTTCAGCGACAGTTGTCACCTTTCGGCAAAAGGTATATCACAACTTTACATTCAGGATTTAAAAGCTATGGCTGTAAACGAAGATGTTTACCTGTCATTATGCCAAAAAGACGATAGAATGGCTTAACACATACCCTTTGTACCGAAGTACTCAAATCCTACAAACGTCCCATAAGCACGTCCAATTGAGTACTTTTATGCCAAAAAGTGTATGAAAATGGTTGGGAAGCCAAATGCACTGAAGAATTGAAGAAAAAAACTAAAAGCAGTATAAAAACAATTGACATGAATGTCGCCCAAGGCATGATTGGAGCTATCAAGAATAAAATACGCCAAATAGCAGATCGCAGTCCGTTGGCTCTCTACAAAAAGTGAATTAATAATTTATAGTCTATACGTTGTTATAAAAAAATATTTAAAAAAACAAATAAATATTTTTAATTACAGGCGTTTTAAAATTGTTCAACTACTAAATTGGCATAGGTTAGCTTTGGCTTTTTGCATAAGCCGCCGATGGGGATTTATTACCCTTCTCCGTTGGAATTTCCCAAAATCTCGTCAATAGAGATGTCTGCTCTATACGTACATATTTCATGTTCTTAGCTTTAGTAACTGACCAGGCCACCAATGGAAAGACAATGCCCTTTTTCCCCTCCCCGAAGGAATTTCCAAAATTCACTCTTTACATATATCTACTCTTCATTAAGAACCCATATACCAAATTTGAAGTTCCTAGCTTCAGCGGCTTGGCCAGGCCACCAGTGGAAAACTTTTAGCCCTTATATTTCAAATGTATAACTAGTATTATATCAGAGACTTAGGTCATATCCGAATTAGCACATATAGAAAATTTTATTTTTTATATCCAAATGGGCTTGGGCAGGCCGCCAAGGGAAAGACTTTTCCCCTTGCTGTCCCTTCTGGTACGCGTTTTCAAAAATGCCACGTGTACACTGAAGGGTGGACCTACGTACCAAATTTTAAGTCCCTAGTTCCAGTGGTATAGGCTGGACATGAGGAAGTAACGTTATTCCTTTATACACTTAAAAAATAAAAAAAGTTAGTAAAACGTCTTGTAAATAAAGTATACTATTTCTCAGCAAATTTTTTGCTGAAATTGTGTTTTCAGCTAATATTTTAGTTATACTTATTTAGCACTTAACTGTTTTGAACTAATGTTTTACTAATATTTCACTAATGTTATTTAATATTATTTTGCTAAAAAATATTGTGCTAATAAGCAAAAATTGATCCAATAATCACAATTGCTAAAAGTCAGTTAAATATTTAAAATAGACGTTTAACAAAATTTTTGGTGCTTTTAAAATAGATTAAATTGAACTCATTTTGAGAAATATGTGTAATAAAACACATTTAAAAAGAAGCAATATTGTTCGGTATTAGTCCTATACATCATATTTAAATGTGTGAAATATAATAAATTTTTTAAAAACAATATTGGCAAAGAATTTTGCGGGTGGTACCGGCAAAACACATGGTTCGCAAACAAAACACTGTTTTCGTAGTGCAATATTAGTTGTACCTTTGGTAATTTTTAACACGGTGGGTTTTACAGATATAGCAGTGGTTTGCCGCTACTATTTGTTTGGTACGGTTGGCAATTTCTACGTGGGTGTTAGCTTGTTACCCAGCTGGTATGGAAGTTCTCAGTTAGTTATGAGGAGTATAAAAATATCTGTTGTTATAGATTTTTGAATTTCATATTACGAAGTTTAATGCTATGTATCTCGTAGTATATTTTGTATGTAATTGATAAGAAATGCATATAGTTTTTTGTGCTTGGCATGCTGAATTTCAATTAAATATTACAAAGACATATATGCTACTACGCATATATGTATATATGTGTGTCTATAATTTGCTTATTCAGCAATATTTTTTAGGCACAATATAACATATTTGCAAGTAATTGAAATAAAAACACATATGCTGCTTCGTATTGAACAAGAAAAAATTTATTTAATACAACTACTTTTTTATTTTATATTGAAACGTAACATGTCCATTATTGTATTTTATTACATTTACATTTCAAATATCAGCATTATTTGTAGTTATAGTTTATTTTACATACAAAGATACTCTTACATACATTTATATATGTATTTGTAAAATATGGTTTGTACTTACAACTATGCAGTACTGATACATACACTCAATAAAATAAGTTAGTAGAAAACTTAGTTAAAAGTCTTGTTAATCAAGTACACTATTTTGAAGCAAATTTTTGCGAAAATTTTGTTTTCGGCTAAAAATTTGAACTTAACTGTTTAAAACTAATGTTTTACTAATATTTTACTAATGTTTTATTAATTTGTTTTGCTACCAAAATTATGCTGATAAGCACATTAATAGTGTGTACAACATCCACGACATAGATGTCGTGGTCTATCACGATGTAGTAAAGAGAACAAAAATTATACTAAAAAGTACAAATATTGGAAGAAATAAATAGAATTTAGCTTTTTTTGTCTTTTCCGATAATTATATGCAAAAGTTTTAGATTGTTTTTTGTTAATTTTTACCATATATATTTATATGTTATTATATGTGAAAGTGATACATTTTTTCTTTTTAATTTTAACACATAAATGTATATAGAATTATATGTGATATATTTTTACAGTATTAATTCATATAAACATATAAAAGACAACAAAAAACATCGCTGTGGTTTTTAATGTATTTATGGTATAATGTATTTATGGTATAATTAGATCGATTCTACATAAAATTAAATATACTTAAAATTTTACTACAAATTCGATAATTTTAAAATATTGTTATTATGGAACAAAAAGATGGTCATGGTCTTGGGTGTGGATGATTGTTATACCGAACGATTATGCCAGGTTAGTATAGAGTCATTCTCTATGAAAACACCGAAAAAAATGAAAAATTGTTGCTGGACCATTTTGGATTTTGTTAAAATTTTGTGGAAATGTTCCTAAGGGTTCCCAGAACCAAAATCCAAGATTATTTAATTTTTGCACACGGCACTACCGGTTCACGCAAAATAAAAAAACTAAAAAGTCTTGTTTTTGTGCGTAGTGGTTTGAGCTGTTAAATTTTTTCTGCTAGAGATATCTACATGATGAAGGCATCGTTTTAAAGCTGAAGGATTATAGTTTCTATCAAAAATATAAAATTTGACTTAATTCATACACCCCAAAAATAACGTGGTATTGAAAATAAGCATATTTCATTGGTTTCTAGTGTTTTTCAATGAACTCCAGTGTCGGCGCTAATGAATATAAAAGCATAATAATTCTCAGATAAAAATTAGACATGTCGCAGAAAAATACAAAATTAAAATTGGCTCAATCTGGCAACTCGTTATGAAAAAATCGTTACTTGAAATTTTGAAATTTTGAAAATTTGCATATTTCAGGCTACAATTTGGTTATGTTTGTTAGCAAATACACACTTGAAAATTACAGAGTATTTACTCCCTACTTTTAACTTTATAACACTTCAAAACCCGTTTAGTTATTTTCACAGGGTTTTTAAAGAAAAGCCTTTTTGATTTTTTTTTATGTATTTTTATACTTTCCTCAATTGTTATATACAGAGAAATTAAAATAAAAACAAGTATTATGAAGTAACAAAGAATAATTATGGACTAAAAAATATATTTAATAAATTCAGTAGATTTTTTAAGTTAAAAAATTTTGCAGTGGTGGTAGAAAATAGGCACATGGTATATTTTTATCATTTAAAGTAGAAAAGTTATAGTTTAAATGTGTGTAATTAAGAATCGTGGAATAAGTTTTATTTTATTTTAATAAAGTACTTGTTCTTATAATATTCGTAGTTTCAAAGTTATCAGAAGCTGAAAACTTTCGTACTTTTTACTGACTGTGAGAAATCGGAGAGAAACTGTGGTAGTTTCTTGTATTTTTAATTGTGCAAACATCAATAAATCTTTTTGACAAAAAGTTTTCGATAGCATCAACATCAGAAATAGATACAAAAAAAATGTTATACCAGGAATTTGGGTGGAACAAAAATCAAGCATTGCTGTAGGTGTTAGGATATAATGATCCGCAGTTCGCTGTGGACTTGCTTTCCTTACAGTCCGCTTAATTGTACCTCCTGCTCCGTCGCAAGGACTTTTGCCATGAGAAGTGGCAAAAAAGTGCCACTCTGCTTCTAAGCTGAAATCGTCTTTGTGATGACAAATGTTGATAAATTTTTTTTTATTTTTGTAAAATTTTTGTAAACATAAAAAATCTACTGAATTTATTAAATATATTTTTTAGTATATAATTATTCTTTGTTACTTCATAATACTTGTTTTTATTTTAATTTCTCTGTATTTAACAATTGAGGAAAGTATAAAAATACATAAAAAAAATCAAAAAGGCTTTTCTTTAAAAACCCTGTAGATCCGAGAGGAGTGAAAATAACTAAACGGGTCTTAAAGTGTTATAAAGTTAAAGATAGGGAGTAAGTACTCTGTAATTTTCAAGTTTTTATCTGCTAACAAACATGACCAAATTGTAGCCTGAAATTTTCAAAATTTCAAAATTTCAAGTAACGATTTTTTCATAACGAGTTGCCAGATTGAGCCAATTTTTAATTTTGTATTTTTCTCCGACATGTCTAATTTGTATCTGAGAATTATTATGCTTTTATATTCATTAGCGCCGACACTGGAGTACATTGAAAAACACTAAAAACCAATGAAATATGCTTATTTTCAATACCACGTTATTTTTCGGGTGTATGAATTAAGTCAAATTTTATATTTTTGATAGAAACTATAATCCTTCAGCTTTAAATCGATGCCTTCATCATGTAGATATCTCTAGCAGAAAAAATTTGACAGCTCAAACCACTACGCACAAAAACAAGACTTTTTAGTTTTTTTATTTTGCGTGAACCGGTAGTGCCGTGCGCAAAAATTAAATCCTCTTGAATTTTGGGTTTTCAGACCCTAAATATCATTTCCAGTTAGTTTGAGTAAAATCTAAGATATGCCAGCTGTGCCGATTTGGTGATTTCATACAGAATAACTCTATAGTAAAATTCCGAAAGCGTTTGGTCCTGTGTAGGTGCAGCCAAATTTTATGGCCGTTTAAACTTTTAATTTTTTTGCCAACACGGTATTGAGTAAGACACAAAAAGTAGTGTACTAGTTCTTTTGAACTAAATTCTGAGTTCGGATGTCCTCAACATAATTTTAAAAGGAAATTTTTCATATAACATTTTAACCCTATACCTTTCATGGGCCATTAAAGACGCTTTTCCAAGAAATACCAAAAAAGTATCCAAACACGTGCGTTTAATTGGTTAAACTTCTCTGTGAATAAGTTTTGCAGCAAATTTTGCTAGAATAAACACACATAAAATTTGACTGTATCCACACAAAACCAAACCCTTTAGTAGTTTTATTAAACTAACCTAATACATTCATCTGGTATTGGAATTATTCACCCCAAAAAAATGTGTTTTACAGTGTATTCTATATAAATATTTAAGAGTTAGACAAAACGTTTTTAATAACTCTTTACCAACAAGTGAGGAGTAAACATGTTACCAAAGTAAATACCCAGGCAGAAAAATACAATCGCCAAAGTATTGGCAAAGCATCGGTGATGGTAGGTTATGTGTTGGCCTAACGTTAGAATAACAACTTGAGAGTATTGTCCTGTTACCCGATTGATAACAGTAGCCACACGTTGCTTGGCATAAAGTTGGAAATTCAAAAAATTTGGTCCTTTCCAAATACCTTAAATTTAATTAATATTATAAAATGTTTATAACAAGCAACCAAGTTCGGTCTAAGTTTTTTAAATAAATAATAACTGATTGAAGGAGTTAAATATAATAAAATATTTAAAAAAAAAGGTTAATGCTACTGATAGTTGTAATATTAATAAATTTTGCGGATTATACTGGCTAAACACTTGCTTTGTATGCAAAATTGTGCTTCTATAGTACAATATTAATAGTTACTTTGGTAAATTCTAACATGGTGGGTTTAACAGAAATTAATGTGGTTTGGCAGAACTATTTTTTTGTACGGTTGGCAATTTCTACCAGGGTAGTTATCGATAGGCATGGCCTTCTTAAAACAATAGGGTTTGTAATAAAGAAGTAACATGTTACCTATTTATTACAAAGAGTTTATTTTTCCACGCAAAACTTATACAAAATTTTATGAAAAAAATTTTATTTAAATTTTTTTAAACAAAAACTTATTACTTTACAGTTTATTAGTTCTTTGTTTTTATAAAAATCGAGACTATTTTTATGTTATTTTCAATTTATAACGAGATTTCAACCTCCGTATATTTACAAAAATAAAGCAAATCAAACATATTAGCTAGGCTGATACTAGTATTTCGATCTGGCTAAAGATCTCATCAGAACCCGAAGTTTTAGAAAAGCTAGAGCCTCCATAATAGGCAGAACTTTAACAAAAAACCTATTAAGAATCAATTTATACTGGTATGAGGTATTACTAGAATGGATATGCCCTTTTTAAAATAAAAAAAACTAGTTAACGAACTTAAAAGCTAGTTACCGAACTTAATTTCTTAATCCCAAACTTATTACCGGGTAATAGCAAGTTTTGCTGGGTTACTAAATTCCATAAAATCTTCGTTAGTTTTTTTCAAAGTTTTTTTTTTTTCAAATAACTTATTTTTTTGGTAATTTCAAGAGAATTTTATGAATGAAATTTTCAAATGGAAATGAATTTTATACAAATTACAAAGTCGTTTACTTTTTGCTAGCAACTAAGTTCTGCAAGGGTTAGTAACATTGAAGCAATAGCAGTATTTATAGGCTATAATTTCTGATTTCCAAGGAATTTTAAAAGCCAAAATCGAATGCAGCTATAATTGATTCTGTATATGTTTGTGAAAGTTCTGATATAATTTTATACAATTATATAAAATCTAATTAAATTGTATCGCGCCGTTATTCGGATGTTATTTAATCTAATAGTACCAAATTAAAACTAAACTACGCAAAATTATAAAATTATATGGGATAATTTTAAATTTAAAAACGTATTAAATCTCATAAAAAATAACGTATAAAGCATTACATCAATTTTGTTTTAAATGGGTATTGTCAATTTTTTTTTTTTTTAAATCACCAATTTTTTTTTAGGATTTTTAGCAAATAAATTAACTAAATTATAATTTTTCTACAATTTTTTTTTGAGTTTATTTTTTTAATTTTTAGCAAAAGATTATTTAATGTTTAATCAACTAAATGTAACAAAACTTTTGCTGAACTTGCTAATTTTTTTGCTAAAAATTAACTCGCTGTTATTCAGTAAAAGCTTCTGCTGACATTAGCAATTTTTTTTTTGCAAGCACACTCCTGACTAATATTTTGCTGTCTTTACTGAGTTTGTTTTTTTGAGTGTAATAATACGCACATTAAATGACACATTTTTATAAAACATACTTTTGTATTTTTTTGCTTTTCAGCTTTATTTCATTTAAGTTATTGTATTACATTGGTTGGCTTAGTTCTATGCTACTGCAATACATATTCATGTAGATGAGTATTTGTGCATATTTTAAATATTATCCTTTTTCTAAATTTTTCTTTTCTACACTCAAAAAAAAGTGTTGAAAATTTTGATAAACGTCTACTTACTTTACAGCTAAAATTTTAGTTAAACGTTTTTACCAAAAAACTAATTTTGAACTAATGTTTAACTAATTTATGTTGCTACCAAAATTGTTATGGTAAACATATTAATAGCATGGAGAACAAGTAAAAAAGACTAGATGTACATGTCGCAGCTTAGGAAAAATTAAAAGATACAAAGAAGCAAAAAGTGAAAGCGAGATTGACTTCGTTCATTTAATTTTTTGTTTTGTATACTACACATCAAACAAAGGCACACATAAAAATTGTGAATATTAAAAAAAAAAAAATAATAAATAAATTAAATAAACTAACTTAAAAAATTACTAAATGAATGGTATTTTGATAAATTTGGAAATTAAAGATGCGGGCAAAAATAAACTCGCTTTAGTGGTGCTGCACAAAACAGCAAAAATAAAACATAAACTAGGCTTTGGTTCTGCTGTACAAAACAATAAATGCCAGTCTCAGGTGGTTGTTTTTAAACGATAAAGTGTTTTTATGATATTGAGCGATATTTCGAATATTTCTTTTTTGTATTTTAAAATTATCTTCATTTGAAAAATGTAAAATGTTTCATACATACATATATGCACGTAAGTAGTTGGGAATTATTATGTTCTGTTCTTACCCTATGGGAAATGGGACCGGTTCTGCGTGTGCCAAAGGATCGGGCCCTTCGTGCCAGAGACCAGTCCTCTGCTAAACCCTACCCTATGTAAACAACTGGCAACTTTAACATTGGCTTGTCATGGGAGGGGGTAATTTTTTATGCTTTAAACCGCATAGTGGCATGCCACAGGACTGACAAAAAATGTACATACAACAAGACTGTCGCAAAAGGGACATCTCGAATAAAATAAACGAAAACTAAGCAGCTTCCAATGTGTAATATTCTGGTCAACTGGCTTTTTCTTGTTAATAAGCATTCTGGTGAAGTGGTATGTCCTCCCTTTACCAGTCACAGGATTGGTAAGTTTAGGACAATTGACACTGCTTAACCAACTTCAGTATTAAATTATACCAGTCCTGTGATAAGTCCTTCTTTAACCAGTCACTTTTAGGACAATTGACTCCTCATTCCCCATAGGGTAATGTTATTAATACAATATTTTGTTTATTTCGCTAATTTAGTAGGATTATGGTAACCGTGCAAAAGTCCTTACATTTATGCTGGCAAAACATATTTAAAACAATCACAAAAAAATAGATTTAAATTTCAGCAAAATAAATTAAGTAAAGTAAAAATTTGATTAAGGTTAATTTTTTCAATCCACTAAGCTCCAGAAAAAATTTGGTCGATGTCAAAAATTTGCAAACCATTTTGCTCAATTTACTAATTTTATAATAAAAAAAACATCTCACTGATGTTCAGCAAAACACTTTTGCAGATGTTAGCAATTTTTCTACAAGCATCCTCCCAGAAAAAATGTTGCTGACTCATCTAACTTTTTTGCTAACTATACGGTCTTTTTTATTTTTTTTTTTGAGTGTAGTGATATGTTAATAATTCTCATGCATAAGCTGTCAGTATATTATTCAGGAATAAACATTTTCTCCCAAACAGGATATTCTAATGCATTGACTCACTCATTCGTTTACACTTATACTGGAGGATAAGAAATGTTTAGAATACATACAATACTTACATATTATAAACATCAAGCTGTTTGATGGGTTTATATTGCTGCATGAAACGGAAACAGGAAATGCGCAAATAGCTGCATAAGATCTTTACACTAAAAAAAAGTTCGTAAAGTTAGCAACAAAATTTTTTCTGGGAAGATTCTTGCAGAAAATTTGCTATTATTTGCAAAACTGTTTTTCTGAAAATCAGTGAGCTGATTTTTAGCAAAGAATTAGTAAATTCAGCAAAATGTTTTGCTGACACATTGTTCAATGCAAACGAAAATAAACTTGTTAAAATCAACAAAATTTTTTTGCTGTAGCTTAGTAGATTGAAAAAAACTAAAAAATTTTTAGTTTGAGATAGGCGTGGTAGAGAAGATTAAGCTTACTTTTCTAAAAATCATAACTACATTGTAAACTTTTATTGAATTAGACTGCGCAGTTTCTGGTAACACAACCTTCATCAGTAATCTTTTTGACAATCCTGTAATTATTTGTTATGGTTTTTATTGTTTGATTGCATCTATATGAAATGTTTATTTATTAAATGCAATCCTGACCGTGGCTTGAACCTGCTTTCTTTGCCACATGCACTTCGCACTACACTTTAGACAGGCGCTTTAACCACTTGATCTAAAGTCAGGTCGATTTTTGCTGTGGCTTAAAACCAGTTTCAATTACACGGGGTCGATTTTTACATTTAATTGTAATTGCAGAAGATAGCTAAGACAAACACCACAACAATTCACAATTGTTAGAAAATCATATGTAATCTAATTTCCACTATTTCCCACATTTTGTGAGTTGGCGCAACTATGATGTATTTTTTGTACATACGGTAGTTTGGCTATTCACGTAGTTAGGGAAGAGTTGCCAGGGAGCAAATTTTTGATATATTTTATTGGGGATTTTTGAATTTTATTCATCGTCTTCTTAGACAGTGTGCAATTAATACTATAATTAATATGCACATATTTTTCAATTGTTTGAGATAGGCGTGGTAGAGAAGATTAAGCATACTTTTCTAAAAATTTTTACTTTAGTTAATTTATTTTGCTGAACTTTAAATATTATTTTTTTTTGTGATTGTCTTAAATATGTATACAAATGTCAGGACTTATGAATCGTTAACATAATGCAATTAAAAAAAAAATCTGTAAATAAGCAAAATGTATTATTAATTAAATAATAAAACATAATAATTCCCAATTACTTAAACTAAAAAAAGTCTAAAAATCAACAACGTTTTTGCTGGGAGGATCCGTGCAGAAAAATTGCTAATATCAACAAAAAATTTGCTAAACTCAGCCAGATATTTGGTGAATGTACTAATTTTTTTGCTGGTGCTAGCAATTTTTCTGCAAGAATCCCCGCATCAAAAATGTAGCTGAATTTATAGCATTTTTATATATATATATATATATATATATATATATATATGTATGCACAGCGCATAGTCCAGAGACATTTATTCGTTCCCCCGCATAGTTTAGGGACATTTCCTTACTTTGGGGACTGTCCCCAAAATTTTCGCGCCTTTTCATACATCTAGCGTTTAAGATGAGGACAATTTTTTCTATACACCGCATATTCCGGCGACAATTTTGGCCATGTCCCTAAAGTATGCGGTACGCATACATATATATGTATGCATATATATATGTATGCGTACCGCATACTTTAGGGACATGGCCAAAATTGTCGCCGGAATATGCGGTGTATAGAAAAAATTGCCCTCATCTTAAACGCTAGATGTATGAAAAGGCGCGAAAATTTTGGGGACAGTCCCCAAAGTAAGGAAATGTCCCTAAACTATGCGGGGGAACGAATAAATGTCTCTGGACTATGCGCTGTGCATACATATATACACATATATATATATATATATATATGTATGCACAGCGCATAGTTTAGGGACACGCCCAAAATTGTCGCCGGAATATGCGGTGTATAGAAAAAATTGTCCTCATCTTATACGCTAGATGTATGAAAAGGCGCGAAAACTTTGGGGACAGTCCCCAAAGTAAGCAAATGTCCCTAAACTATGCGGCGGAACGAATAAATGTCTCTAAACTATGCGCTGTGCATTTATTCGTTCCCCTGCATAGTTTAGGAACATTTGCTTACTTTGGGGACTGTCCCCAAAATTTTCGCGCCTTTTCATACATCTAGCGTTTAAGATGAGGACAATTTTTTCGATACACCGCATATTCCGGCGACAATTTTGGCCATGTCCCTAAAGTATGCGCAACGCATACATATATATATAAAATTGTCCTCATCTTAAACGCCAGATGTATGAAAAGGCGCGAAAATTTTGGGGACAGTCCCCAAAGTAAGGAAATGTCCCTAAACTATGCGGGGGAACGAATATATATATATGTATGCGTTGCGCATACTTTAGGGACATGGCCAAAATTGTCGCCGGAATATGCGGTGTATAGAAAAAATTGTCCTCATCTTAAACGCTAGATGTATGAAAAGGCGCGAAAATTTTGGGGACAGTCCCCAAAGTAAGGAAATGTCCCTAAACTATGCGGGGGAACGAATAAATGTCTCTGGACTATGCGCTGTGCATACATATATATATATATATATATATGTATGCACAGCGCATACTCTAGAGACAATTATTCGTTCCCCCGCATAGTTTAGGAACATTTGCTTACTTTGGGGACTGTCCCCAAAGTTTTCGCGCCTTTTCATACATCTAGCGTATGAGATGAAGACAATTTATTCTATACACCGCATATTCCGGCGACAATTTTGGGCGTGTCCCTAAAGTATGCGCTGTGCATACATATATATATATATATATATATATATATATATATGTATGCGTAGCGCATACTTTAGGGACATGGCCAAAATTGTCGCTGGAATATGCGGTGTATAGAAAAAATTGTCCTCATCTTAAACGCTAGATGTATGAAAAGGCGCGAAAATTTTGGGGACAGTCCCCAAAGTAAGGAAATGTCCCCAAACTGTGCGGGGGAACGAATAAATGTCTCTGGACTATGCGCTGTGCATACATATATATATATATATATATATATATATATATCAAACAAATGCACTCATGTGCGTGATTACAACTATTCTGAATATTAAAAAATACAAATGAAGGGCTTGTTGAAAAACTTGATATGCCACATTTAATTTTTAGTTTGTTTTCGCCTCTTAAATGTTGAATGAATGCAACAAATTTGATTTTTGCTGGACGTTTATATTCTAGGCACTTGTAATAATTGATTAAACAAGAAAACAAGAAAACAATCAAATATTAGTCAATAGATGTCTAGAAAACAGCGAAAATTCATAAAACAATTAAATGTGGCTTATCATGTTTTTACAATAAGCCCTTCAATTGAAACAATAAATAAATTAAATTAACTGATTTATAAAAATGACTAAATACGTGATATTTTGGTAAATTTGAAAATTGTAGATGTAGGTAAAAATTAAATAGCATTTGCTGCTACTATAGAAAATAGTATTTGGATAAATTGCGGATACCGACAAAAATACAATATAAAATACGCTTTAGTGCGATGCTACAAAATAACAAATGCCAGTCACAGGTAGCTTACTTTTAGAATTATCTTCATTTAAAAAATGTAAAATTGCGTCATACATACATATACATTAGAGTACCCATGAAATATATGAAAATTGCAAAGTTGTTTTTTTACTCGCTCCCCGCGCATTTTATGATAGGTTGGGTGTAAAAAATAAGATTTGCGAAAAAAACTTTTTTCTATCGCACAAACAGGCCATGAGATTTTGACTTTTGACCTCAAAAATGAACTAAAAATGGTAGATATTTTTGTTGTTCTACAAGTTTTTAAATAAGCGGGGTTTGTTGAAAAGTGTTATTAGTGTTATTATGCAAAATAAAACAGAAATTATTTTTCTCATACATACTTTTTACCTACATATGTATGAAACATCGTGATGTTTTTCGAGGTCAAAATCAAAATTTTGGATTTTTTTTTTAAACCGCTCTTATTAATTTTCGTTAGGCGATATTTTTATTTGCTATACATCAGCTAATAGGCTATTAACTGTAGTTTTAGGAAAATTTTGGTCTTTTCAAATATATCGTCTATTCCATGACAAAAACCATACAATGGATAAACAAAAATCTACATTTATAGCCTCAGTTTCTGAAAATTCTAAAAAGTCTCAATTATATTTCCATTTTATTTTAGATGAATATCGTCCGTTCTTTGAGAAATAGCCAAAGATCTAATCGAGGACTTTTTAATTTCTATGTTTATCACATATATACTCAAAATGGAGACATTTAAAGATTTCTATATTTGGCTCCCCGAAATTGCAAACTAAAACAGTTTTGAAAAATAAAAAAAGTTAGGTAAATATGTGTAAATACCGCGAAGCATAAACATTTTTTATTTCAATAAACGGATTTTTTGCAATTTTATTTTTAAAATGCAAAATCGTTATTTTCCTCAATCTACATACCTTAAGTTATTTAAAAACCAAAATCAACATAGTTAACATAGAGCTGTCAATTTTAATAACTTACATTTTCAAACTTTCATAGCTTGTTTTAATCGGTATCACTTTAAGAACATATTTAAATTTTATTACATATTTCGCATTAGAAAAAAAGTTTGTGATATGGAAAGTGTTTTAAGTGGTGACCATTTAATAGGTAAGTATTTAAAAATCATTTACTTTTGCAAATCTCAATGTTAAATGGTTTATGCTTGTAGGAAGAAAAAAAAAAAAATAGATTCGGTGAGCGAGTGCTTCCAAGTAAAATATATGTACTTGGTAGACCTAAGACGCTTAAAACGAAAACAAAAAATGTTAAAAACAGCACTGATTACAAGTGAATTAATTTCGATTTATATAAAATTTCAAATTCAAATTAAACGGAAAGATGGTATTAAAAATTTATTTTACGAAATTATATTATTATATTATGAAGAAATAACAAGTATTGATAAAACATTTTTGATTAGCAATCCTTATAGTTGGGGAATAAATGAAAGTTTTATTGCGGCAAAGACAATTGTAAAAATCCAATTAGTTGTAAATGACATAGCGGAAAGTGGAATAGCTTTCATTACGCAATTTAATGCTGTTTTGGCGCACGAGGAAGAGCAGAAGCAGTTTATCATCCATACAATTTTAAATCATTATAAAAATGTATCATCAAACAATTTTTCAAAAAAGAAATTCACAGAATATTTAAATCAAACTGTGATGAGTGATATACAACTAGTAATAAGTTAAATAATTATAAAAATCTTAAATAATATATAAAAAAAAATTTATATTAAAAAAAAAAAATTTTGTAGTAAAGTCTAGCAAAGTGTTCCTTATTTTTATTTAAAGGTTACTTTTTGTCATTTTAAATAAAGTTTTAGTAAAAATTCATTTTAAGTAACAAATATATAAAACAAATTTTGAATGTTGATGGTCATAAGTGAACACTTTGTTAGTGTCTGTATAGCATTCTAGAGAATAAAAATAGAAAAAAAGATTTTTTTTATCCATAGTATGGTTTTTCTCATTTTGTCATGGAATAGACGATATATTTTAAAAAAACCAAACTTTTCCTAAAGCTATAGTTAATACTTTATTAGCGAATGTATAACAAACAAAAATATCGTCTAACGAAAATTAATAAGAGCGGTTGAAAAAAATAATTCCAAAATTTTGATTTTGACCGCGAAAAATATCACGATTTTTCATATTTAGGTAAAAAGTGTGTATGAGAAAAATAATTTTTTGTTTTCTTTTCCATAATAACACTAATAGCACTTTTTAACAAACACCGATTATTTAAAAAGCTGTAGAACAACAAAGATATTAACCACTTTTAGTCCATTTTTGAGGTCAAAAGTCAAAATCTCATGGCCTGTTTGCGCGATAGAAAAAAAGTTTTCGCAGATCTTATTTTTTATACCCAATCTGTAATAAAATGCGCGGGGAGCGAGAAAAATAACTTTGCATTTATGGGTACTCTAATATACATACATGCATGTAAGAATTTGGAATTATTATATTTTGTTTTTTCATTAATAATATATTAGTTTATTTACAGATTTTTTATTAATTTATAAAGAGTGTTTTTTATACAGGTATAGAATTTTAGGTTGGCAACACTTTTTTAACTGGCGGTCATTTTGCCAGCTGCCAAGTGATTTAAGTTTAGTTTGGTTTGGCATTTCTACATGACGCCTGAACAACGCTTCCAAATTGTGCAAATTCATTTTAAAAATCATGGTGCTATTCGAAATACGTATCGCGCACTACGTCCATTTTACGGTCAACATAGTTAATCGAATTAATTGCTCTGATGGACGGAGCAATTAATTCGATTAACTATGGAACGTTTTCGCACTACGTTTAACGTAACCGTATAGTTTCACGATTCCGACCTGTGAATTGGCCTACAAGATCGTGCGATTTAACGCCGCTAGACTATTTTCTGTAAGGATATGTGAAGGCGCTAGTCAACATTTGGTAAGAGCATATCTTCACGTTTCAGTCCCGTGAATTGGGCTGCAAGGTCGTGCGATTTAACGCCGCTGAACTATTTTTTGTGGATATCTATTTAAATTATAATGCCAGAAGATTCAAATAAAGTAAATTTCATGTCAATTTTAAAAATTCATCTTTGTTTTATTCCATTTCAAAGTTCTATACCTCTATGAAAAACACCATTTATTATGTTAGTGATATGGAAGTCCTTTCGTTTTTATATGTATTTAAAACAATCACGAAAAAATAGATTTATATTTCAGCAAAATAAATAAATTTTATATAAGTTTTTTACTTTTTTCAATCTACAAAACTTCAGCAAAAAAAATAGTTGATTTCAACAAGTCGATTTTCATTTGCAGTGAACTAACTGTTAGCAAAAAATTTTGATGAATTTACTAATTTTTGCTTAAATTCGCTCAATGATTTTCAGTAAAACACTTTTGCAGATATTAGCAATTTTTCTGCAAGGATCCTCCTAGCAAAAATTTTGCTGACGCAACTATCTTTTTACTAACTTTACGTTTTTTTTTTTTACTGTTCTTCGCTCACTTTTCTGTGGCTGTGTGTGACATCAACATCTCGTCTTTTTACATGTTGTCCTTGCTATAAATGTGTTTATTAGCACAGTTTTGGTAGCAACGTAAATTAAATTAAACAATAGTTCAAATTTAGTTTTTTTTTAAAAGCATTTAATTATTATTTTAGCTAAAAACGCGATGTCAACAAAATAATGACTGAAAGTTAGTTAACTATTTTTTTTACGTCTATAAAAAATGTTCAACAATTTTTTTTGAGTGTTGTTATAATGCAAAATACCTTCTTTGGTATGAACGAGGATAACATTTTATATAGTTTTTTTATATTTTTATATTTTTGTTGTTACTTATCTTGAACTACTTTAATAAAGTTTAATAATAGAAAAATATTTAATATATATTTACAATATTAATACATATAAAGACATAAATGACAAAAAAACTATCGCAGTGGTTTAAGTGCTGAAATTGTGTTTTAGCAACGTGAAACACTGAAGGTGGTTATACTACATATCGGCGGTCATAATTAGGAACTTCTAAACAAATTTGTTTCAAACTGCAAGTTTTCCTCCAAATTAACATTTCTTTCATTAAAACCCATTTGGCAAACTATTTAGGAAGGAAATAGTCAACTTGAACTATCAATATAAAAATACACATTCTTTAAATCTATACAAAATAGCTGAAAACTGATAGAAAACGCAAAATTATTTTTCTTTGGAATTTTCTACGAAATTCCAAAACGTCAGTGAATAAGGTCAAATTCAAAGAAAACCGACTCAGCATTAGAAACAACATAGCATATTTCCGGTTACTCGGTTTGGCAGTTTGGCTAGGCAGCCAAAGGGGGTGACTTTTCCAACCAGGATACCCCGTAATTTTTCAAAAATCCAGTCCAGGAGAATGTCTGCACCTAGAAGTTATGTAGGTAAACCCCACGGAAAATGCATTTAAACCAAATGAAATTTCACTTGAAAAAAGGATGACTTACATTTCGCTAATTTCAACTAGCATTGACATAAGTTTTTTACTGTTAATAAAATTAACGAATTTTGTAAAAATTGACAATGGCTTGTTTTATTAAAAAAAAAAAAACAAAAATGATAAAATTAATGAAAATTCATGGTACAGTAATTTGATGTAGTTTGTTTTTTTTAAAGTAAAAACTGATATTGCTTCTGCAAATGACAACTTTTTCACTTAAAAATAAAGATTCTGTATTATTACTCAAACAACTTCTTTAGTCGAAGTTTTGAGTTCTTTGCTTTAGCGATTTAGCTACACCGCGGCTGGAAAATTGGCTACTTTTTATCTCTTACCCCCATTTTGACGAATTCTCTGGCCGAAAATCCAAAAAGCATCAATGAGTTAAGTCATATCAATGAGTAAAGTCATATATGATGGAGCATATATTTTGAATCTCAAAATTCTAACCAAAAGGGGGTAGACTTTGCCCTCCCCGCAGGAATTTCAAAAATCCAGCCTAAGCAGATGTCCATGCCAGGGCGTACCTTCATTGTTTCCACTACCCGTAGAAATCTTAAAAAAACCTCTAACAAGCGAGGTATTAAGTAATTTTTGTTATTTATTTTCTCGACCGCTAGTGGACATATGCCATCAATATTTTGGTAGGATACGGTATAATCCAGTAAGATATTTAGAATTGATTCATTCCATTAAAGGTAAAAAAGAGGATGGGTTTCTTCGGTTTTTTTTATTATTTTTTATTCGTATAGAAATTTGAGAAATTGTTGTTCGATTTGATTTATAAACAGTTTTATATTCATTTAAAAGATAAATGATATTCATTTACATTATTTAAATGAAATGCAATTTTAAAAGATCAACAATACAAAAAAACAAAACAAAAATGTTAATACCCATATTGCCTGGATGTAGAGTTGCCACAATTCTGAATTATTTGAAATATAAGAGAAAATTTGTCTTCAGGAAAAGCCGCATGGAAACCAAACGATTTCGAATGTCGAAACAAATTCAGACACTCCCTTTATTAAATTGAACAGGCATTACTATTCACTATTTTTAGCTTAATACAACTACAATTCCATAATAAACACAGGATTTAATGTTACTTACAAAACACTTTTTTGTAACAAAAATAATCTTTAGACGTAATTTGTCCAGAAGTGAATGTGTCATCAAACCACATTTTATTTGATACTCAATTTGTTATGCCCTACTTCGCTTACTTTCGAGATACTGCCCATTTTAAAAAATAGCTAGTATCTCGTAAACTATATAAGATATCGCAAAACGGCCAACAATTTTGCAAATCTTAGCTTGGTTAAAGCGTTCCGAAAATACAAATGTGCTAAGCGTTGCGAACCCACTCGTTCCCTGTTTCATTCTATATAGTTCCATTTTGGAATAATGTGTCATTTTATTATCGGAGTTATTAAATTGGTATTTTCACATACGTATTTGGCTAAAGAAATATTTAAGACACCTGTGGCTGTTTCATACAAAATTATTGTCTCGGGATCTTTCCCGTACCTATGATATTAGTATTATGAGGGTTAATTAATATTCGCTTTGTTTTGGCGATACTAACCATTAAAAAAATCGCTAGTATCTCAAAAACTAAGCAAGATATCGCAAAACGAAAAAATTGTTTGTATAACTTAACGATAGTAACATCTTTTGATAATACAAATGTGTTACGTGTTCCGATTCCACTCTTTCCCCTCTTTCTAAAGTATGCATACCATGAATCACTAATGTTGTCAACATACAAAAAGTGCTTCTTAGTGCCTAAGAAGGCATGAATTTATTGAGCACATGAAAGAAGCGCTTTAAAAGAGGCATACCAAGTAGGACATCGCGAACAAAAAGCATGCCTTCTTTATTTGCTTTGGAAGCCGCTTCGTAATTAAATAATGCCTTCCGGAAGCGCTTCTGGTAAGCTCTATTTTTTGCTGGGCAAGAAAATGACGTACTTGCTCAAAATTTGACAGTAGTCTATTAACAGGTGGTACTTGATGGGAGCAGTATTGCATTTCACATAACTACGAGGTAAGTTCGAAAAGTCACGGACTTATTGATCCGTCCTCGTATGTAAAATCATTGTGTAAACTTGTAAAAATTATCATAACACTTAATAAGTGAGTCTGTGTAAGTTACAGAAAAATTTTTAACTTATAGGAAAAGTAACTAATTTTAGAGAGTTTAACTTATTTTAGCAAAACGTGTAATTGTAGTTAAGTGCAAATAATTGGAAAAAATAGTAAACATTACGAAAATTTAGTAAAATTTGAATGTGCTTTGCATTTTTTGATATCCAAGATTATAAAAATGTTCCGTTTAAAAAAAAATATTTTGCTCTCGACAGCGAGAACAGAAAATTGGTAAACATATTTGATTGTTTTAGCAACACGAACTTAAAAAAATAATAAATTGTTTGCAAAAATCTGCAATGAAAATTAGTGAAACAAATTTTATAATTTGTAAATAGAGCATTGAAAAAATTGTAACTCCAAGTTAGTACAATAACTGTTAATTGAGATATAAAACGTTCTACACACTTATTAATTTGTGTTTAAATTTACCCAACTTATAGTAGGAAGTTGTACCCCTACCATAAATGGAACAAATTCTCTACAATGCTAAAATTAAAAGTATTATTATTATCTTTTTATTAATAAATCATTTTAACAATAATATTATTTTTATTTTGCGCTGTATATTGAATTTTTGGTATAGTAAAATTACACATAATTTCTAAAAATTGTGTGTAATAACTTTATTTACACACAAGTTATTACACACAATTTTTAGAAATTATGTGTAATTTTACTATACCAAAAATGCAATATACAGCGCAAAAAAAAAATAATATTATTGTTAAAATGATTTATTAATAAAAAGATAATAATAATACTTTTAATTTTAGCATTGAGGCATTCCTTTTTTTTCATATAAATTCCAATACTTTGACATTAGCATTTATATGGACCAATCAATTTCTCAATCCTTTTTCCCCACACTCATAATAATCCATGCTAAAAAATACATATATATTTTTCGTAAATTTTTTTTCGTAGAATGTACAAACATTTTGTTTATATTACAAAACTTTTGTATAAAACAAATTATATAAATTTACAAATTTCGTAAAAAATACAAACATGACTTCGTAATATTTTTTTAGTACATTGTACAAAAATTTGTAATGTTACAAATATTACATATGGATGTTGATGTGGTTAGAGGTCGGATTTGTAATCAGAAGGTTGCAAGTT
Source organism: Delia radicum (assembly GCA_021234595.1). Classification (NCBI taxonomy): domain Eukaryota; kingdom Metazoa; phylum Arthropoda; class Insecta; order Diptera; family Anthomyiidae; genus Delia; species Delia radicum. The sequence continues at coordinate 180,671,681 of CM037851.1, read as the reverse complement.
CAACTCCTGGCCAGGACAATTATTTTTTTTTTTTTTTAGTTTTTATATTTTTTTTGTTCATTAATGTTTTTTAAATTTCTATGTTTTATTTTTTTATTTCATTATTACTATTTTTGTGTTTTGTTATAAATGGATATTTTGTATTTTGTTTAATAAAGAGGATCCCAAAACAAGTTAAAGAGGACCCGAAAGCACTACTTCCACTTTATTTGCCGGGTTAAGTATGAAATTCAATAAAACAAATATTTAAAAAGATAAAATATTTAATAATAAAATGCAATTAGTTTGAAATTGTTATTTAAGTTCTTTATTATTATTATTTTATTATTTTTTTATTTTGTTTTTTAATATATTATTTGATATATTTATAAAAAAATTATATTATTTTATTTAGTTCAATAAACATAATAAAAATATTTAATTGCCATTTTAAATTTTTTTATTAAATATTTGTAGCATATTTTTCTAGTTTTCATAAAAATTTCATAATATTTTCGACTTAAGTTCCTTTTTAGTTTGTTGTATTGCATCAGCTACTTTGGTGCAAATGGTAGAGGGGTCTACTTCAACATAGCAGGACGTCACTGAAATCGTGAGTTCGATTCTGGTGTGGCACCATTACATTTTTTTTTTTAATTTTAAAATAAACCCGTAAGGTATGCACCACATTTTTGTTTAAAAAAAGTTTTTACAAAACTTTACGAAATGTGATTTGTATATTCTACAAATTTTTTCGTAATGTCAAAATAACCAAAACTTTCGTAAAATGAACAACGGTTTTCGTGTATTTTACCTATAGATTATTATGAGTGCATGTGTGAATAACATTTAATAATATGTAATCCTCAGACTCAGAGCCTTAGCTATTTTAACCGTGTGGAAATTTTTAGATTTTGACGGCGTTTCTTGCACAAAATGTGTAACAGTCCAAGAAGTCCTATAGAAAAAGGATTATATTCTGAAGTAACAGTTCCAGATTGATAGAATGTTTCCTATGCAAAAAAAAAACTCACACTGCGGAATTTTTCTGATGATATTTTTCAACAGACAAATTCTCAGACTCTAAAGACTATGGTGTAACTTGAAGTTTGTTTTTGTGACTTCTTGTCAAAAAGTGGTTGCTGCCGTCAACAGCTTTTGCGGTATATTTACCAAATCTGTTTCCAGCTTTTAAAAAACAGAAATAATGGGAAGACATTTTGTTGAAAATTTTTTCTAAAATTCACACTACATACAATCTGCTGGAACATATTTCGATGGACTTATAATTGCTTATAGATTGACTAGTCACAATATCCAGATTTTATAATATGCAATTGATATATATATATATGTCCTTTATTTATCTGCAATTGATATACATACACATAAATAATAATATACATTTTGTTGCTATAGTATACATTTTCACAGATTATATTTTTTATTTGTAATTTATAATTTTTTTATTTCTAATTTTATTTTTCAAAATCATAAATTGTCAGATACTTTTTACTACACATTGTGGTAAATTTTTTTTATGGACTTGTTTCACTAACAAAATATGTAAGTGCAAATAAATGGCGTTATATAAATACTTATTTTGCATATTTTTGCTATCAAACTGTGTCTAAATTTATGTGAAATTACATGAAATGTTATGAACTTTATGGTAGTGAATTTACAAAAAATTTTTTGAGTGTAGTTATTTTGCTACTAACTTTTTTTATTTGAGTTTGCGATTATGTAAAAAAAAATTATTGGCATTATCTCTATATTTTTTTATAAGGTTGCGTTCGTGGATCAATGAATAGAAACATCTCAAATTCTAAAATTCTATATTTAAGAAAAGTAATCTCTGAATTGGTCATTGTTAGTTTCTGGAAAACGTTTAGTTAATAAACATATTTTGTTTATTATAGGAAGTTTATGCTGTAAAGGTTATCTAGTACAAAGTGGATTAACTGCAAATATTTGCAATGAAATAAGGGAGTTAATATACGTTAAGATTTTCAGTCTAAACTCCCTATTAGACTATATTAATGAATTTCAATTTTAACTGCATATTTTAGAACACATATTTTTAATGATAGCCTCAAAGTGGTCCAACGTTGCAATTTTTTATTTCTATAATTTAGTGTGCAAAATAGAAGCTACAACTAAAAAAACTGCAATATCAACAACCACCCAAACAATACAAATAATATGCATCCCTACAACGAACATTAAGTGGCAGGATATGCTGTAGATAAGCTTCAACCCTCTAACCGGCAAGCCCGCAATTAGGCGCTGTGTACTGAATTGACCATAAGTGAGTGATTTATAATAATAATTGAAGATATTTCAATGGAAAACCAAATTTTAAAAATATTTTGTGAATTCATTTTTTGTGCTTGTGTGCTTGGCACGGGTTGGAAGCAAAAAAGCGTTAAAATTAAAATTTCGTCAAATTTCAAAAAATAATTATTTGGAATGAACACAATTTTTAAAAATTTTAAAACATATTTATGTTGACGAGAAAACGTTGATACTAAACACAAAGTAAAATTGCATCTTAGATTTTTAAAAACAGCTCTATTATGGTATAAGGAAATACAGAACGCCATAAGGACACCCGTAAAGGACATCATCTTAACATAAAAATTTATGGACCGATTTTAATGAAATTTGACGGAAAGATTGTATTAAGTATTATTAGCAAAGTCTTTAAGTTTAATCAATAAGTTAGGGTGCATTTTAGCTCAATTTCGCGTTTTTCGAAAAACGAAAATAACCATATCTTCTTTACTAAAAGCACAAAAAGAGTAGTTTTTGGACTGTAGTTATATTTATGTAAGGGGAATCATTTATGTTTAAAGTTATTTATTTATGATTAGTTATTGAGATTTTTTTTTTGTCCATATCGCCTTAAATAGGTAACAAAAAAATGTTCTTAGAAGAATATATTGTTTATTTTTCATACCGAAAAAGTAATATAAATTTCTTTCAAAAAAGTCTTAGGCTGGTTTGAGGGTTAAGAGTACCATAATATAAAACAATAACATGCGCCAAAGTTCATAATACTTTTTTTTGTTTGTAAGAGTATTAAAGAAACAATGTTTTATGCATACTGCTTCATATGAATATGCACCATTCTTATGCCCAGCAAAATTTTTAAACGTTTTTAATAATTTAATTTTTTTATTTTAGGCAAAACTTAATTGACTGAAATAACTCTCAAATGAAATAATTCCCTAAAAAGGAAATAACTCCAAATTATAATAAGTGAAATAACTCCCAGAGATAAAACGAAACAAGTCCCAATATTTGGTAGTCATTTCAAAATTGGCTCTATGCAATAAATCCCAGGTGCAAAAAGTCCCAATGAAATAATTCCCAAGAAAAATTAAATAATTTCCATTTCAAAACAAATGAAGGTCGTACATTATTATTTGAAAGTCAAAACGGTGTTTTGGCTAAAAAAAGGACATTGAAAAAATAACTTCGGACAAGAACTGATCAATAACTTGCTAATTATGCAATCTGTCAATACCTTTAAATTTGTATACACAAGTAAACCTAAAGAAGGCTTCAATAAAAAATTTAAAGTACTCGGAAATTTTAACTTATAAACAAAAGCAAATTTTTTCATCACAAAATATATATATATATTTTAAAAGCCGAAATTAATAATGAATTGTATACAACAACACACAGAGAACAGATTCGTTGTGATAACCGAATTTAGTTAGTTTCGTGCACTATCACATTATTCGGTTACATCTACCTTCATTTGCAGTTACGTCTACCATATTAGAAGTGCATATTCAGTACATTCTACTGAATTTTCAATAGATTACTTTCGTATTAATTAAAACATTGTTTTCAATTTTTAATTGTTGTTCATTTTTCTTTATACATGTATGACAAAAAAAAAAAATTAACAAAACCAAATAAGAGTATAAGTATAAATCACCTATTTCCACAGCAAACATCAGATTTTCAAATCTCTAAAAACTGCAAGCTCTAAGAACATATTTTAATGGAGTAAGTTCTTGTTTCTCATAGAGAGTCTTATTGAGGTAGTCTTAATTCTCAGATCTTAATTAGTTTAGTTCATCAGCATATTGATGAAGTATTTACATATGTATTCCCTACAATAACGTATGGGACAATATTTAATTCCAAATTTAAACTATGTTTTTCTGTTTTTTTTTTACATAAAAATATATTTTTTTTTATTGACATTTTATTAATAAGTGAATGTGGAAAATTTTCTGTTGCTACACATTGGTAGTTTCGTGTACTAATTTTAATATTTTGTTACAATTGTGTGTATCTATCATTACGACAATAATTTTTTTAATTCAGAATTGGTTGGTTTGCACAAATATTGAAATATTACAGCATACATTTGGTTGTATTGCAAAATTTTGGATTATGAGAATAATTTAACTGTTTAAATTGAAAAAATGAATTGATAAAATTAGATAATCGGTATAAAATTTCACTGTGCGTAATTTTTTAAGTCATGGCGAAATAACCATATACGGACACCACTACGTGATAAAAGACTAAAAAAAAAAAGACCCGTGTCTCCCAATTTTTCCGAAAGTCGTCTCCTCTTTTGTTTATGGGCCGCCAAAGATTTGGGCCTCGGTATCATTTTCGCAAAAAAGTGATCATTTTCTCAGGCTCATATCTTGCAAACCATCCTAAAGATGATTCTTAACACTGTTTAGGTAGCGCGCAAAAGTGAAAAATTTTTTAATTTTTTTTTTTTCCTTTTTTCTCCTGTTCAGGTGAATAGGTAGCAAACCCAATTCCCAGGAAGTTTATATGTTCTAGAAATTTGTTTATTGAGATCTTAGGTAAATTTTTGTAGTTGATTGTTTCCTTGAATTTTGAACGGTTTGCTACCTATGGACCTGAACACGGGAAAAAAGGTAAAAAAAATCGAATTTTTTTAAGTTTTTTGCGATTTTGATCTGGAAGGTGAAGTTTTTTTGATTTTATATGTTCGCAATTTTTGTTCTTTATGACAAGAGCTACAACTTTGCCATAGAGAGTAAATCGAAATTCTGAACGGTTTGCAAGATATGAGCCTGAGAAAATGATCACTTTTTTGCGAAAATGATATCGAGGCCCCAAATCTTTGGCGGCCCATAAACAAAAAAGGAGATGACTTTCGGAAAAATTGGAAGACACGGGTCTTTTTTTTTTAGTCTTTTATCACGTAGTGGTGTCAGTATATGGTTATTTTTTCTCGTGTTGCACTGTGTTTGTTGTTTGGCAAATGATTTTTGATATATTCAACCGATTTCCAACTAACTTGTTCTCTGTGTGTAAATGAGGCGAAAGTACGTTATAGATCTATACGAAAGTACGTTATAGATCCATACGATAAACAATAACATAAAAATAATCTCGATGTGTATAAAAACAAAAAACTAATATAACTGTAAAAAATATTACTTGAGCCAGAGTACAAACTAAAAATTTTTTATATAAATAGAACATTTTTGGTCTTCAAAGTTTAGTAACGTCATGATGCTTGTTAGGAAAAGACCTAACCACGTGCTTGATTACTAAGAAGACAAGAATGGAGCAAAATTGATTATTAATAGGTTTTTTGTTAAAGTTCTGCCTTTTATGGAGGCTCTAACTTTTCTAAAACTTCGGGTTCTGATGAGATCTTTAGCCAGATCGAAATACTAGTATCAACCTAGCTAATATGTTTGATTTGCTTTATTTTTGTAAATATACGGAGGTTGAAAGCTCGTTATAAATTGAAAATAACATAAAAATAATCTCGATGTGTATAAAAACAAAAAACTAATATAACTGTAAAAAATAAAATCTCCTACTTAAAAAATTGAATTCTTTGCCAACCGAATTTTGGTAGTCCCATGTACTATCTCACTATTCGGTTGTAATGACTGACATTTACAGTTATCTCCGCTATGCTAGTACAATGTAAAAAAGTTGCCCCAACCGAATTACTTTTGTACTACCCGATCGAATTTAACATTCATTGAGAATTTGGCGAGTTATCTATTGGAAAAAATCCTTACGATTTGGATGAATTTATCTACGAAAAACTTGCGGGGTTTTCTATAGAAGAAGTATTCAGCATCTAAGGAGTTCTCTGTAGAAGAAAGTCTTCAGAATATAAAGGTTTTCCAGTGGGCAAAATTATGTAAAATCTGAAGGTTTTGATGAGGACTTTGCTATTGGCTAAAGTTTGCCTGATCTGAGTATTTTTATAAAGGAAAGAAGTCCTCAGAATCTGATGGTAAAGAAGAAACTCTAGTGAATCTTAAGGTGTTTGTAATATGAAAGAGTTTTTAAAATCTGAGGGCGTATTTATAGAAAAGTGTATTCAGAAGCTAAAATTTTTTTTTTAGGAAAATGTGTTCACAATTTTATGGTTTTTGTAAATGAAGAAATACTCAAAAACAAAGTGTTTGTATATAACACATAGCTTTCAAGTTCTACCAAATATTGTAGAAAAAAATTCATAATGCACATGGGCTTTGTTTTAAAAAAAAAAACTCCTCAGAATCTGAGGGGTAAATCCTTAAAATGTATAATGTATATAGAAATTGTTTTCAAAGTGAAGATTTTTTCATTTAGGAAATTGTTATGAAGAGTTTACCAACATAAAAAAGTTTATTAAAGCTAAGATATTTCCTTAATAAAAAATTTAATGTAATTTTTCATGTGAAAACTTTATACTGTTGTCCTGCTATTAAAATCAAAGCATTTTTTTCAATATGAACAATTTTATGACAATAATGTAAACAAATTTTAAGATAAAAAAATATATTCATTTAAAACATTTAAAATTTCTTGTAAATTCCAAATGATTACTGGATTAAGCTAAAATAAGGAAGATCGGCAGTGTGGAGCATTCATTGAGCCATTTTATTTATTTATTTATTTATTTATTTATTTATTCAGTCTACAGATATAAAATCCTTACAGACTATAAATTTAAATTATCAAAAATATTACAGGTTTTACAAAAAATTTTTAAATTTGATTAAGATAAATAATTAATTCTCGCTTCACATTGTCAAGACTTGTGTTAAAATCAATGACATGATATAATTGGTTAAAATCTGAACAAATACGGCGAAAAGGATCTGCATTAGCATAGTTTGTTCGTACAGTTTTTAGGTGAAGGAATTCGAAATTTCTTGTTACGTAAAAATGCGTATTAAGATCGAGTTTACTTAGTAGGTATTCAGAATTTATTGTTCCATTTATTAGTTTTAATAGAAATGTCACATTTAGCATTAGTCTTCGACTTTTTAGTGTAGGCAGTCTAATAAGAAGTAAACGGTTTTCATAAGAAGGAAGATTCACGAGTGGATTCCAGCAGAGATTTCGGAGAGAAAATAGCAAAAATTGTTTTTGTACCGACTCGATGGATTTGGAATGTGTTTCATAGAATGGATCCCAAACAACAGATCCGTATTCCAGAATTGGCCTCACTAACGTTTTGAAAAGTTGTTTTGTTGTATAAGGATCTGAAAACTCCTTAGCCCCTTAGTATTGGAGCTGTTTTTTGTTTTCCACATTCACACAACAAATACACAGGAAAAAATGGTGAAAGTTGAGGGACACATATCAGCAATTATATAAATTATGCAAATAAAAGTAGAAAAAAAGAAACTTGCCAAATATTACTTGTTCTTGCATAATTTCTGCAAAAAACCATATTACTTAATATGTTTCCAAATACCTGGCACCCATTTTCTAATGAATTTCTACTGTGAATGTGAAAAAGGGATTTATGAATTCTATACAACCAAAAATTATATAGTTGCTTATTAGAAATTCTTTAACTAAGTAGTTTGCCTAGTTAAAAAATTAATAATATTAAAAATATAAATAATAAAAACTCATTTTCCCAATAATGAGTTTATCGTGAGAATTGTATGTTATTTCTTTTCACAAAATTTTTATGTGCAATGCTATTATTTTTCTGGTGAAAAGTGACGTTTTAAGATTGTTTTGATTTTGTATTTCTTATAAAATATAAAAATATCGAAAACCTGTAAAGTTTACCACAAAGTTTTCAAAAATTCCCGATGTATCTATGAGTAGGCAAACATTTTATAACAGAAAGTTAGTTCGAAATTTTTCGACTTATTTAATTAACTATTGGTTATACATCACCAGGACTGCTAACTTAACGCACCAAAAATCAAAAATATGCGCTTAAAATGTCGATTTTTAAAAATCGTGTTCTTTACTCGATAAAGATGGTTTAAAATAAAATACAATATAAATGTTTGATAGCAATTTAATGTTTCTTATTTTAATTAAGTGCGGTGTTAAGGATTTTACATTCTTCTTTTATGTATTTTAAAAAATATATTAATTTTAGTTCTAAAAAATATGCATCTAAACGCAAAATATGCAAAAACATGAAATAAAAATCATTAAAGTTGTAAAAATTATGCTCTTAAATCAAAATATGCAAAATTATGCATTTATAACAATAACATATGCAGCAACAAATCAATTTCATTTAGTTGCAAATTATTGTATTTCGAACATGCATTTACATGAAAGTCAATACCTTGGATATGACATATAAGTTAAATTTTTATTAAAAATTCCCCCCAAAAATTTAAAGCTGGAACCGCACTTGTATAAGGGTTTCAGTGCCCAAGTAAAAAAGTTATTATATATTCAGATACACCTTTCTACAATTAAATGTTTGAATATAAATGTTTCTATAGTCATATAAACATTTATGATATAGCATAAATATTCGCATCTAATTATATAGATTGTGTTGTTTCAAATATTTGTATATGTGGGTATATATAGCAATATATTATTTTATATGGTCCTACATATAATTGTAGTTAATATATCTACTTGTATATTACAATATAGAGTTATATAGGATCTTATAAACATAAATGTTCACATAATTAAAACAAATTATTACTACATGTGAAATAATAATAAAAATATTTACTTATTAATTATTTTGTTTATTATTTTCTTATAATTTTTGAAAATGGAATATATTGTTCCATAAAAAATTATATAGATATTTATAAGGCACACACTTGGAATATTTTTTAATAATCTCAGATGTAATTATATATGGTCCATTATAAAGTCACATTAAATTATATGTGCTGCCATATCACCATAATGCGGCCATATCTCCATATCTGGAGTTAACATTTCATAGTTCTTCTCAAGAACGACTTTACCACACTCGTGCGCACACTTGCGTAGCAGTATTGGGTATGTTCTTTAACCCTTTGACGACCAGAGGCAAACATACTTGCCCAGGAGTTTTTGCCTCATATAATTGTCCACGTAAGAGATAGAGTAAATATGTTCAAAACTGATTTGTAACGTAGGGTTGGGGCAACGAAAATGTGGTAGGTGATAGGTTCCTATCTGGCCCCATTTGCCCCCTATGGGGCCTCAAAATTGGTCGAAAAGTCGCCTTACTTCAGGGGGGTTCTGTGGGGAGAGCGTAGGGCGCACCTGGCTAAGACTTGGGTATATTTTGGGGGCACCTCTCACCTTTCAAAAAATATATGGAGGAAATTTGTGTAAGTTTCAACCTGCCCACAATTACACCGAACATGTGTGGCAAGTATGTTTGCCTGTGGGTTGAAACGAAAAAAAAACGCACCTAAAAATATCTAATTCGAAGTAATAGAAAACACATGCCAAAGCAGTTTCCGGCCGATAAAAATATGAAACGTGGGGACATAAGCTATTTTACATCCGATAGCATATCGCGCTGTTTACCTGGATTCAAATTTTATTGACCCAACTGAGGTATGCAAAGTAAAGCGGCGTGTTGCAGGACAATCAGGTAAAATTGATGTAGATTGCACGTTGGTTGTCCAGCGTTACAACATGGGAATGGGATGTGTCGATCTGATGGACCAAAAAAAGGTATATTATGAGTATGATCGCAGAAGTAAATGGCGGTTTTATATTCGATTATTTTTTGATCTCTTCGAAATATGCGTCCATAATAGCTACGTGATATACAGCAAACTCATGTTGGCTAACAGCTTTGCGACAAACGTGACTTCGATTGATTTTCGGTCAGCTCTAGCAAAGGAATTGATTAGTGACTTCTGTTCAAGATCGCGCACATTCCCAGAAGCAACCAGAACTTCAAGTATCGCTTTAAAAAACCAAAATCTTTGCATAAAATGGAAAAACGTGAAAATTGGAAAAGATGCGTCCGCTGCGTCAGGTTTGCAAAATATATCCGCACAAATGTATTTTGTACTATATGCAATGTATTCCTTTGCTTCACTACATCACGTGACTGCTTTGGGGAATACCACGTATAGCACTTATTATCATCAATTTTTTCAAATTCTTTATAAATTACTTTTTAAATAGTTTAAATAATTTAAAAATATATAAAACATCATACTTTTCAATTAAATTTTTTGGGTAAAAAAATTCCTTTTAGCCCACAGGCAACTATATTTGCCCAGGAAATAATTTTTTTTTTTGGGTAAAAAAATTCCCTTTCAGCCCACACGCAACTATATTTGCCAAGCAAAATGAGGGGCAAGAAGAGGACCTGGGGCCAATTTTTTTTGACGTAACTATTATTGGGGCATATATCATGAAAATAAAAAAAAAATAAAAATCGCTTCGGCAGAAAAAGTCTGGTCCTCAAAGGGTTAAGAGATAATTTACCAAATCCACGTTGATCCACGTGTCTTCAACAAATCGAACAATTTATATAGAAAGTGCTCTTGAAAAAATTGTAAAAAAAAAAATTTATAAAAAAACAAAAATTGGAGAAACTTAAATTTTCTAAAAAACAGAAAAATATTATGTTATTAAACCCTTTTTAGTTAAATTGTTAAAGTAGAGCCTCGTAAAAATACTTTAAAAATAATTTTCAATAATATATGTATTCAACACAAAATACTTTAAGTAAGTGATTTCATACGATTATATTAGAGATGCAACGAATAATCGGTTACTATTCGTTATTCAGCATATTTTGCATGTTTTGACCATTTAACCGAATAGCGAATGGTCAAAAAAAAATTATCCCCCCACAACCCTCAGCAAAATCGAAAAATACAAAAATGGAAAAAAAAGGAACAGAGAAAAAGAGGGAAAGAATTTTGAATGGGGAAAAGGAGAGAAAAATGGTGAAGCACAACAAGTTTTCTTTAAATCGGCAAACACGCAAGTTTTTATTCTAATTCGATTCCTATATTAATTCGCAACTCTTTTATCGAATTCTTATTAGATTTTGATTTTAGTGATTTATAAATAAATTTTATTAAATAAACTTTACAAATCATTTTAAATACAAATTCGTAAGGAATATTGTGTAAGGCTGTGTGTTTTTAGTGGTAATTATGGAATAAAACGTCCTTTATCAATTTTTAGTTTAATCGACCTTTTTGTCTAATTATATTTAAATATTGTTTTAGATTATTCTAATTTGGGCTTTCAAGGTCATATATTTTCCTAAATGTAAATAAAAGATTAATTTATTTCATTCTTTTCATCCAACGTTTCTCTGGTATTTTTCCAGCTTCATCAGGGATAATATTTATTAAATCTGGCAACGTTAGGAAATATACAAAGGGAACAATAGTTAATACGACAACATGATAACTTAGTATTATAAAACAATTTTACTTACAAATAATCTTTCGTCAATCTTTACATTTAAACTTTAAAAACATATAATTTGTTTTTATACACCACCAAAATAAATTAATAAATAATAAATGTAAAAATAATAAAGTAAAAATTAAATATCACAGTAAAATTTATAAACTAAGTATCACAGTTAAAGTAAGGAACTAAACTAAATTATTGCAATGGTATAATTTGCGTTAATGTTGTCTATGTCATCTTTCTTATTCATTGCACATTGTTGTTTTTGTTGTATTCGGAAACTTTCCAAAGTATATCGTTTATTCTCTCGTCTTTCTTTGTCTAAAATTTTTACATTATTAAGATCTGCAGTGCAGTGTTGCCAACTCTGGAAAGAACAAAAGCACCGTGAGCAGTGCAAAAACGGGTAAAAAAGGGTAAAATTTTACAAAAAAAGGGGGTAAAAAGCACCAAATAATTTTTTTTAAATATATTTAAAAAATAACTGTAAGTAATGTAAAAGTAGGGAGAAAATTCTATAAAAAGGGTAAAAAAGCACTAAGTCTAACTGAAATTAAAAAAGAAATGGTTTTAGATAAAAAAAATGAATTTACCACTGGTTTTTACAAGACGTTCGCCGCTGCACGAATGAGTGACTAAATGTATTGTTTTTGTATTGCATGTATTTTGTTATTGTTTTTTCTTTTGTGTGAAGAAAAACGTCATCTAAAATCAGGGTATTAATAACATTAAATAAAAAAATAACAATTCATTTAAACATAAAATAACTTTTTAAAAAGAACATTTAATAACAATAGGTAAAATTTAAATTAAATCAATTTCGTCTTGGCATTCATTAGGCCACAAAACAGTTTTTATAAAATATTTTGACTTTTTGTAAGTATCGTTAGAGTTTATTTTATTATAAACATTTGAAGGTAGTTTATAACTGCTACAACATCCATTTCCAAATTTAAGACCGTATTTAATGTGTAATAACGCATTTGCTGAATTTAGTGAAATCCGGATTCTAATTTTTGTTTTAAACAAATTCATCAAACTAAATGTCCTTTCGACCTCCGCGTTTGAATAAGGCAATGAAAGTAATTTTAAAAACACATTATGAGTTCAATAAATGGGTTTTCACCCAAAGAATCATTGAAGTTGTGGACTTCTATCCAAAAATCATCCGTCCTTTCTGTAGTTTTCCATTTATATAGCTTAAGATTTGATAAACAAACTTCGATTTTACTAATGACATTTGAATCATTTATATAATTGTTTATAAAATCTATGATATCATTTGCATTGTTTCTAAAAATATTATCCACACTAAATATTGATAAATTTTGTAATAAATTAAAATATTTCGTAATAAATTAAAAGCTTTCGTCTTAGCTCTATTACAAGATTTTATGTAAATTCTATTAAATTATTTGTTATGATTTGTTTGTCATTTGCACTTATATTATATTCTTTGCATGACTTTTCAAATAAGTAACCAAGATGACAAAACTGGTTAATATTTTCGTCCAAATTACCTTTTAAATAATCAAAGTCTTTATTTGGCACGATTAATGAAATAAATAATAAAATAAAAAAATTCATCGTTGTACAAAAAAGCGCTAAAAGCACTGTCACAAATTATAAAAAGCACTGTAAATAACCGCTTTTTTAAAACGGGTATTTTAAAAAAATCTACGGGTACGAAGATTTAAAAAGCACAAAAAATTACCCGAAAAGCACCGAAATGGCAACACTGCTGCAGTGTGTCCCTTTTCTAGACAGTGCTGTGCTAAAGCTGTTGAGAGTTTGTTTTTTCTAATGTCTGCTTCGTGTTCTGCTACTCTTGTGTTTAAACTTCTTTTTGTTGTTCCTATGTAAACGGCATCGCAGCTTTCGTTTGATTTGCCTATGCATTTTATTTCGTATACCACATTGCTATGTTGTCCTTTCTCTATTTTCGTTTTGGTTTGTGTAAATAGTGCGTTAATTGTTTTGTTGGGCTTATGTGATAATGATGCTTCTTCGTAATTTATTATTTGTTCTAGTTGTTTTCTATCTGTAAGCCCTGGAATGTATGAAAGACTATAACATTTTTTGGTGCTGCCAGATGTATTGTTAATATTACTTTTTAAGGGATTCTCAGTAGTAGCCTTTTTTATTATATTATTTATAATATTGTTTGGGTAACTATTTTGTAATAATTAGGGCGGGTCGATTTAATAATCGCCCAAAGCTCAGTGAAAATCGTATTCTAGGGATCAAAATAAGAAACTTTGCGGAATTAACCATACCTCTAAAACGAATTCTACTACCCCGAAACTGTTGACTTTTGTCCCGTAGGGTCAAGTTTTGAAAAATCCCACTTTGACCCATGTAGAGTGCCCCAATCGAGTCCAAATGTATGACCGACCCCCACTAACTTTGAAGGGCCGATCCACCCATGCTCGTGGCACACCCCCCTGGAACTCCCCTGGGGGGTTCCCCATACAAACATTTCAAAAAATCTCCATTTTTGGCACTTTATTTTATTATTTTTTATTTATTTTATTTATTTTTAATATTTTATTTATTTTTTCTCTTTAGAAATTTATTTAGTCAGAACATATGTAAATGAAAAAAATAATTTAACTTAGTAATAGAAAAGAAATAAAAAAAATTACTGTTTGAAGTCTTTTTTGCTTTCAAGTCTGGGCAATTTCGCACGGCTCTCTTATGTCGTCGCCATAACAGCCTCTACATTTTCCGGTATAACTCGTTTGGAAACGCTAGCTAGCAATTGAACGTGTCGTTCTGTTGCAGGTCGTAAAATAGGTTGTGTGGGTTTTTTAAGCCACCACAAGACACAGCTGCATGTCGTAAACTTACTTAAGCAAAATCGGTTACAGGTAGAATTGAGCATAAAATTATCATAAAGGATTTTCCAGAAGTAATAAAAGGCGCACTTGCTTAACAGAAAGCATAAAATTATCATAAAGGATTTTCCAGAAGTAATAAAAGGCGCACTTGCTTAACAGTATTTGTGGTCAGATTAACGTTTAATTTACATGTAAGTATTTTATGGGCAGTTTTGACAACAAAATCGGTTACAGGTAGAATTGAGCATAAAATTATCATAAAGGATTTTCCAGAAGTAATAAAAGGCGCACTTGCTTAACAGATTTTGTGGTCAGATTAACTTTTAATTTACATGTAAGTATTTAATGGGCAGTTTTAACAACAAAATCGGTTACAGGTAGAATTAAAATTACCATTTCATTTTTATTACCTCGTAGACCATATATAACGCAACAGTTTTTGTGAATGCATTAAGTCGTTGTGAAGAACTCAAAGTGTGAAGTTCTAATTTCAGATAAAAAAATATTTAAAAAAAAAAATCATTCCAAATCAAAAAGTTTACAATGAATCCACCATCCTTTACACCGCAAGATGAAGCAATAACAACATCAACAACTATCGAAAACCCAATGAGTCATATACCCAGGCATGATGTTACTGTTTTTGGTGTGTCTACTGATTTGACTGATCTTAATTTACCAACCCATCTGGATATTTTGAGATATTATTTTTACTTGAGCGAACAAAAAAAATTGCTCTATAAATCATTCACTATTCAAGTACAAGATAAGTTGATTGGAATTTGGAAAAA
Organism: Delia radicum; assembly: GCA_021234595.1. NCBI lineage: Eukaryota > Metazoa > Arthropoda > Insecta > Diptera > Anthomyiidae > Delia > Delia radicum. The sequence goes on along the minus strand of CM037851.1, from coordinate 180,656,428 downwards.
ACTTGGTATGGAAATAATGCTGAAAAAAAGTGTATATAATAAATTGAATAGATTGCTTGTCAAATATCAAGAGCAAATCAAGAATAGAAACAAACACCAAGAATTTACAGAGTATGTAAAATCTCTGGAAACAATTTTTTTCATTGGAACATGTAAATGCGATTTGAAGGCAGCTCCATGTGCATGCGGTTTGGTTCCCGAACGCCTCAAAGAGTTTATGCACGATCAACATAATCAGAGAAGACTAACAATGGATGGATTTGCGATGGAAATTGAAGAGCAAGGAGCAACGTCTATGTCATCAATGCCAACATACCAAGATCCCGATGATTCAACATACGCACCGCCACCGGTTCAAGAAGATTTGGATATAAGCACAAGTTCACAATACACACAGAGATACGATTGTTTTAACTTTGCCTTGGTATGTGACAGATTTGGTGTGCCTGATAGAGTAGCATCAGCAATGGGAACCGCTCTTTTCCAAGATTTTAAAATGAAAGATACCCATGGCAAACCTCTCATCATGGATAAATCGAAAGTTCGCCGAGAAAAAGAGAAATGCAGACAAGAAGTGCTTCGCAAACGGTTAGATGATACCAATTTGTTAGCATTTTCATTCGATGGCAGAAAAGATGATACTTTAACGAGAGATGCAATTGATGAGAAGTATCATACTAGGATGGTAAAAGAACCTCATCTTGTTATTTTGAGAGAACCGAATTCTGAATTGATTGGTTACGTAAGACTGGAACATGAAACCGCTGAATACAAAACAACCAAATTAAATGATTTTTTTAACGATAAAAATATATCACTGAATGAATTAATTGGCATATGCGTTGACGGTGAGCCAACAAACACTGGCCCACACGGTGGAATTATACGACGATTCGAATTGCTGTTAAAAAGACCATTGCATTGGTTCGTTTGCCTTCTACACTTCAACGAACTTCCGTTTCGGCATTTGTTTGAAGCTTTGGATAAATCAACCAGCACTGGACCAAGATCGGCAACCGGAAAATTGAGCCGTCAAATCGAAACTTGTGAAACTCTTCCGGTAAGTTATTGCTATCACTCATTTATTATAATTGTCAACCGTTTTTAATTGCTTTATTTTTATATATTTTCAGGTGGTGGACGGCTTTCAGAAAATTGAGTTGAAAAATATGCCCCCTGCTCCAGAAAAAATTGAATTTTCCACCGATTCCAAGTACTTATACGACATGGCCCATGCAATTTCTAGCGGCGTGGTTTCAGTGGATCTGGCTAACATCAAACCAGGGAAAATTGTACATTCTCGGTGGCTCACCAAGGCCGCTAGACTATTACGATTATATGTGACAACGGAAAATCCAGATGCAAATTTAAGAATACTGGTTGAATTTATAATTACATGTTATGTGCCAATGTACTTCAATATTAAGTATTACAGCTCTGTCGTGTACGGTAGTAGATTATTTTTCAAATTCATTAGTTGGTCAAGATTTCTAGAACCTCGTTTACGCAAAATTGTCAATAAAGTAATTACAGATAATTCATATTATGCGCATTCGGAAAATATCTTGTTATCAATGTTGTTTGATGATAGCAAAGAAAAGCGCGACTGTGCTATCAAGATAATTCTACGCTATCGAACCGATGTTGACGACCCAACGGGAATTAGAGCTTATAAAAAACCAGATATAAACTTTTATTGCACAAGTTACACGGAAATGATCAATATGAATGACATAAATGACGTATTTGAACCACCATTCACTCGAAGCATTCCATACGATACTTTGAAAGAATATTTAAATCAAGATGATCCACCGTTTAATGATCCAAAAATTCCATCACACATACAAGGAACAGAACGACACGTTCAATTGCTAGCTAGCGTTTCCAAACGAGTTATACCGGAAAATGTAGAGGCTGTTATGGCGACGACGTTAGAGAGCCGTGCGAAATTGCCCAGACTTGAAAGCAAAAAAGACTTCAAACAGTAATTTTTATCTTTTCTTTTCTATTACTAAGTTAAATTAATTTTTTCATTTACATATGTTCTGACTAAATAAATTTCTAAAGAGAAAAAATAAATAAAATATTAAAAATAAATAAAATAAATAAAAAATAATAAAATAAAGTGCCAAAAATGGAGATTTTTTGAAATGTTTGTATGGGGAACCCCCCAGGGGAGTTCCAGGGGGGTGTGCCACGAGCATGGGTGGATCGGCCCTTCAAAGTTAGTGGGGGTCGGTCATACATTTGGACTCGATTGGGGCACTCTACATGGGTCAAAGTGGGATTTTTCAAAACTTGACCCTACGGGACAAAAGTCAACAGTTTCGGGGTAGTAGAATTCGTTTTAGAGGTATGGTTAATTCCGCAAAGTTTCTTATTTTGATCCCTAGAATACGATTTTCACTGAGCTTTGGGCGATTTTTTTGCCTCCCCACAAATCGACCCTAATAATATAATAATAATATCTTTTCTTTACTAATAATATATCTTTCGCTTTATTTATATTTTTGTTTTTGAATTTATTGTCACTCAACTGTATAGCTTTATTTATTAAATTTGAAGCTGTGTTAATTTTCTGTTTTTGTGGTTGTGTAGAGTTGTAATTCATTAAGCGTCCTGATGCTACTTTTCTTGTATACCAATCTGTTTCTATATTATTATTATTATTTCTGTGGATTTTCATGTCAAGATATGCGATTGAACTATTTTCTCCCCTTTCAATTGTAAATTTAATTTTGTTGTGATATCTGTTGAATGTTTTTAGTATTAGTTCTTCATCTTTTTTCTTAATTATTGCAAACAAATCATCTACATATTTCGTTATTAATTTTATCTGAACACCGTCTTCCGATAATTCGTGTGTTGTCTGCTCCAATAGTGTATTTAGAACAATGTCGGCAATTGTTGGGGATAATGGATTTCCCATTGGCATACCGTACGTTTGGCTGTAAAACGTTTCATCGTAAATGAAATAATTGTTTTCGTTTAAACAAAATTGAAGAATTTTCAGAAATTGTGATCTGGGAATTTTTGTATGTTGTTTTATTATATTCCACTGCGTCATAATATTGTTTATTGCCAAGTGAATTGGAATATTTGTAAATAATGATATAACGTCTAACGATATAAGGATATCGTCATTGTTAAGGGTTATATCTTTCAATCTATTTTTTAGTTCAAATGAATTTTTGATATTATATTTTTCTAATATAATATTTTTTAGAATATTTGGCAGTTGCTGAATTGGATGTCAATTTAAAATTCTCATATTTTGTAATATGTTCCTGTTTATATAAATCCATTATTATTTTGTTGTTAATTCTCTGTAATTTTTGTGTCGGATCTACTCGTATTGTTTTATATGTGGTTTTGTCCTCTAATAACTTTTCCATTTTCCTCTTATATTCTTCCTTATACATAACTACCGTTTTATTTCCCTTGTCAGATTTTGTAATTACTATTTCTTCCTTGTACCTTTTTAAAAACCGTTTTGTTTCTTCATAAATATTAAGTATGAATTTATCTTTTTGCTTGCTTTTTAACTGTCAAAATCCTGTTTGAAATTTTTGATCTGATGACCTCTTTTTCTCTGTCATCCGTCTGGGTTTGGACACATTCTTCCAAATCTGCGATCAACTTTATTGTTGAAAAATTTACGTTGTTTACCGGAAGTGCAAATTTAGATCCAAGGGATAGAAGCCATTTGCTCTCATCCGGAAAATTTATATTTGTGTTGTTAATGAACCAATTTGGGTTAAAGGTCAAATTGTATGTTTGCAATTGTTTTCTTTTTAAGTTCTGAATCTTTGCCGCGTGTGTTAATTTATCTGTGGATATAATATTTAAATATCTGGTCTTCTGTCTTTTCAAAAAATTGTCATATTCTTCGCTATTCAGAATTGACATCAGTTCCCGTTCTATATTTATTATATTTTTTCTTATCTCTCTTATATTAAAATTAGTTTCCTTAATTTCCAAGTTTATGATCTTAGTATGAAATTTTTGTTCTATTTTATTAAGTTCCTGCGATATTTTCGTCATTTCGTTTGATTAATGCAGCACAAATTTTCGTAACATTTTTTATGTTTTATTTGAAATGACAAGTACGCTCATAAAAATAAACCCACTGAAATAGCAGAAAAAGCTCCCAAAAATTAGATAAAACGTACTTTGTAGAAAAAAACTGCTAAAATTAGCATAACAGCAAAAATAAAACTGTTAATCTTGGAAAATTTTAGTTATATTCAAGCAAATTTAAGATAATTGAAAATTTTAAAATTTACTCTGCTAAAATCAGCAAAAACTTTTGCTAAACATTTGTAGACAAGAAGCAAAAAACAAAAACTGTAATATCAAGAAAATTTTTGCTATATTTTCCTTAAATTTTATTGAATAAAAATCACACTATATTTTGCTAAAATAAAAAAAATAATATTTGCTAAAAAAATTTAGACTGCTGATTTTAGAAGGAAAATTTTGTATTCGCATGAAAATAAGAAATTTTCCTTTTCTATCCATATATTTTACCTATCTGTCTTAAATTTGCCAAAAATGCTTTAAAAAAATAGTTTTTGTCCTTGTACACGATTTTTATCGAAATGTTTCTTAGTTGCATTTCCGAAAATTTTATCCGGATCAGACAAAACTTAGAAATGATTCACATTTATTGGGATGTGCAAATTTGATGAAAATTGGTTTTCATTAAGACTTAGTTATCCCTTAAACAAACCAGAAAGTGGTATGAGTCCATTTTCAAAACAAAACTGAAATAATGGTGAGGTTCCACAGTATACAATGACGTCTACTAACTGCACAAAATTTATTTTTCAAAAAATTTTAAATCTGTTCTTCAATTTTTTCCAGCACGTATCATTTTTGCTAAATTCACAATTTCGTTATTTTTTAAAAAAATAATTTTTTCTAGAAGATTGATCATTTATATATTATGATCTATGTATATGAAATAATTATTTCAAAAGACTCGCTAACTTTCCCATGCTTATGTAAACCTATGTAAACTTATGAAAACCGTCTTTAAATAATTTATTAAAAATACTGCTAATTTTTTTTTTGTATTTTTTGTTTTATTTTATATAAATGTCTGAATTTGTCGCAACAGAAACAAATAATTTTTAAAATGTTTGATTGACAACTTCTTGTACTCTGATAGAAATGAATTTTTTCATAAAAAAGTCCCCAAAGAAACGTTTCATTGAGTCAATGAAAGGTGTTTCATTAAATCAATTTTAATGAATGTTTTCATTGACCCAATGGAAATTTCATAAAGTATATAACATTTTTTCATTAATACTAGTCTAATCGTTATGAAAGTTTCATGTGTTTAATGAATAAAATTCATAGTTTGTATGAAATATTTTCGTTGATATTTAATAATTTGCACTTTTTATGATTACTTTAGCATAGCATTAATTTTTTGGTTATTGAGAATTTATCATTCGTTGATATTATTTATAAGGTCGGTTTTTATAGGATCTATAAAATATTTTTATGGAAAAAGTTCGAAAAGTTCGAAAGTAAACCTCACAGGCTGTTCTGCAAAAGCGATGGCAGATTTTTAATAAACTCAGCCTGCTTCAGCAAATTGTTACTTGAAATAGGATGACATGTAAAAAAGAAATCTAACAAGAAAGGTTATCCCGGGGCCACCCATTAATAGAATAGGATGACATGTAAAGAAGAAATCTAACAAGAAAGGTTTTCCCGGGGCCACCCACTAATGTAGCACAATGGGGAAAATTCTATTGTTTCTCAACAAATTTGCTATAGCTCATAATTTTTGACGAATTCGAAAAATATAAAATTTAAAAAGTAGCTGATTATATTTCAGATCGAAAATTACAAATTTTGAAAATAAAATTTTTTTATCTATAAAAATGAAATATTTTAATTATTGTACTTTTTTTAAATTATGTATATTAAAAGCGTTAATGATTGAAAAAATCGTTTAAATATAATTAACAGGCATTAAAATATTAAAAGCTGAACTAAAAAAAAAACAATTTTTTTTATTTTCGTTTTTCTTTACATTCTATCTTTCTTTTCATTTTTTTATAATTTGTGTTAAAAGATGACATATTTGCTTATATGTAGATACAAAATATGTAATTTTTTATCGATCTGGCTTAGAATTCTGTAAAACGATCGACGATTATAGTCAACTTTTTGTAGTTAAATTACGACCATATTAGATACAAATGTTAAATATTGTTAAAACACAAAAATTTATTATCGTTTAGCATAACGTTTTTGTGTAACATCGTCAAAACGATAACAAAATTTGGTCTCGTTTTGAACAAAACTATATCGTTTTTCTTAGAGAATCTGTTCCCTGGAATTTAGTGACCAACTATTCAAATTCGTCAAAAACTGTTAGCTCTAGGCAAACTTAATAAAAAAAATTATTTATATCAAAGTGCTGGTTAATTTTGTTTAAAAGAAATTTTTCAGTTTTTTTATTGATAGTACAAAAAAAAAATTTGTTTTCTTATTACAAGTCAAAATTTTTATTGAAAACAATGTGAAAATGTTTCATTGATTTAATGATTTTTTTTTATGAAATTATGAAAAAATCATAAAAAATTTTAATGAAAAATACCAATATTAATGAATTTTCATTCAGTTAATGAAATTTTTGATTAAACCAATGAATCGATTTTAATGAAATCGTTTCATTAATGCTATGAAGGAAAATTTTATCAGTGTACGTATTTTAAATTTTGCATACAAAAATGTATATTTACTTAAAAAGTGTATATGACTGTATAAAGATGTTTATCAATCAACATTCAAAATATTATAATTAATAAGTATGTATTTTTAATGACGATAACATGTAAATATAGTTTCAAGCATTTTTAATGTAAATATACACATTTTCTGTAATTTTACTTGAAAATCTATAGACTTCATAGTAGTAATTATACATTCATTTATTAAAGTGGACAACTAACTATTTTTAAGAAATTTTTGATTCGACAAAAGCGAAAAAGGACTTTAATTTCCCAAATGAACTATGAGATATAAAAATATTTAGCTTTTGCATTCTTATCTGCAATCCATATTTTTCGAAAACGTACTTATATCACATTATAAGCAATACTTGCATTTTTATATATTCCAAATGAAAATTTAAAATTTTAATTCATGGTTTTCACTATTTTTTCCTAAAAAGGACAACTTTCTTTTCCCAAAGTATATGTAATGATAAATGTCTATGAAACATTTTGCATAAATTTATATGAAACTCTTCATCATATTTATGAAAACTTCTTAAATGTGATGAATAATTGATGACAAACTATTTATGAAACAATTTCATCAATATGATGCAACTTTTTTTCTCTAAGTGTAGTTTTAGAAAGAATTGTTCAAAGTGTGAAACATATAAACATTATCCAATCTTCTTGAATTTGTATCACTTAGACTCAAAACGCAATCAAAGTCACATGAAAATTGTATCTTAGAAAAAATTCAAAAAATTATATATGAAATAATTCTTAAATTTAGTCAAGTTCACAAAATAATTTAGATAAAAACTGCAATATGAATTAGAAAACACAAAGCAATACGAAGATAAAAGTTATAATATAAAAAATATATAAAACAAAAAGGAGAACAGGACTAAAATTGGACACAATACTAATACTCAACATGGTTTATTGTTAGTTTATCTCCATCATTGCACTTCATATCTTCATCGAATGGAGTTGATAGATGTATTAAAGTTGCTATTAATTTAAACAATTCTATTAGCTATGTATTCTTTTATAAACATTGTGATTTTTTATATCATGATTTCACGTTTCTACCGATAGACCATCAATGGAGTTCCAATATCGTTTTTGTTTAAATAGTGGCCAAACTGATTTGTTTAATTTTTTTTTTTAGTTTGTCAACTATAAGAACCATCAACATTATTTAAATTTAAACTGCCGTCGCAATGTTGTAATACACAGATGATGAACATAATTTAACTCCTAAGAATAAAAACAATACTTAACACATTTTTATTTTGGTCTTCCTTGTCACATGCATGACTAGTTGTAATTTTTTTAAATCACATTTGCAATATGTTTTTAAATGTTTTTTTTTTAAATATTGAAAATAAAATAGTTAATGAACATAGTGTAGTAGAACTAGAAGCGTATCATCATACTTTTAAATATAATCAAATTAAACATTGTTTTAAAATTGTACATCTAAAATTTTCTATAATTTAGAGCACTAAGGGGACTCATAGAAGGGAATTATTGTACAGATGGTTTCCATACATACACACAGAGGAAAATTTAGCTCTTTGCCAACTGAAACTCGGTTACTTAGACTCAAATTCGGTTATTACGAATTTCTTTCGGTTGGTATAACTTGACATTAGTTTTCACAACAAATTCGGTTAATTCAACTGAACTTTAGTTGCAACACTCAAAATATTCAGAAATCTAATTTAAATATCGTTGCACTAACTGAATTTAAAGGTTGTCACCATTAAAATACACTTTTCAATTCGGTTGGCACTTTATTAAAACAATTGATTAAAACAAATAGTGTCCTTAGGTGAAGTTCAACCAAAAATTAGCATTTGGTATTTGGAGATATTCAAATGAACTGTGAGGCTGGAAAACTTTTTATGATTTACCCAAAAATTTGTCAAACAAACACTGAATTCGTCGCAAATATTTGGATTTTTTTTAATATTCAATCGCATTCATCTGTCCATAATGCTTTAAAATACTGTATGCTTAATGTAAATACTGAATACTGACTAAATACTCTTTTTGGACAAACTGTTTTGAACTTAAAATGTAAGATATCAAAGACAAGTAAATTTTAAAACAAATAATCTCGATGTATATAAAAACTAATAAACTGTACAAAATTTTATATTCTTTCCATTTTTATACTAAGGACCGATTACTGAATCCTGTTAGCTACTTTAACTGAAACATTTGTTGTTGTTTTCCATATAAATTTTCGATTTAACTGTTTCTTAAATTTTAGCTGGACATTCAGTAATCGGGCCTGAATAATGATAAAATTAACTTCAAAACGACCATACAAGAAATAATATCTATTGGCAAATACATAATATTATTAAGTCCCATCAACATTCCCATTTGTGCTTTTGAGTTAAAAAGAAAAAATAACTAAATCAACAATGGCAACAACAATACTTTTGCACACTTCTGTTGCACAGTAACTTGAAGATTATTTCTGAGGTAAGAATATATGTCTGAGATAAGAATATATTTCATATTGAGTAAGAGTGCGGATGAAAATTCAAAATTTTGTTAAAGAGGTCCTTAAGGAATATCGTTTAAAAAATGTTTTCGTTCTAAAAGGATGGAACGATTTAGATTGAATACAATATTTGATCCTAAAAAAAATTAGTTGATATGTTTGTTAACGCTTTTTGAACTTATTTTTCTATTTGCTTATTTTGGAATTATTAGCTAATTTTTTTATTTTTCTTTAAAATTAAATTTTAATTATTAAAGCCGTTTGTAATCCAACTTTGCAATTTTTAAACTACAAATTCGGTTAACTTAACAGAATTTCATCCAACCGAATTGATGCTAAAAATTATACCCATAGAAAAAAGTTAGTTGGAAAATTATTAAAGCTTTTAGTAATCCTACTTTGCAAGTTTTAAACTAACAAATTTGGTTGTCTCAACAGAATTTCATCCAACCGAATTGATTCGGTTGCTGCAACCTCAAAAATTCGGTTATTATGACTGAATTCGTTAGTAGTAAGCTAGTTAGGGGTTCTGGCAAACGAATTCGGTTGTGACAACTGAATTCGGTCCAGAAACCAAATTTTAAAAGGTACATCAACCGAATCAATCCGGTTGGATGAAATTTTATAATTTTTATGAGAGTGTTCAAGTTGAAATTTTAGTTATAAATTTTGCTATTTTCATTTAATGAAATACTAACTATTTAATTAGTTTTGTTTGCTGGTGCAAAATTAATTATTATTTTAATAATCAAAACCAGCTGAGATCGTTGTAATGCGATGTTTGTTTTTCAGTATTTGCGTATTTTTCTATATAGTGTCAGTATAAAATAGGCAAGTAAAGCGAAAAATATTTAGAAACATTTATGCAAACGGTTTTATACTAAAGTAACTATTAAAAAATGAAGCTATAACATATATTCAAGAGTTAAAAAAAAGTAAAAAAAAAGACATTTTTTTTTTTTTTTAATTTTAAAGTTGTATTTATTCCACCTTTCAATATTTAATAAAAGAAATCTTCGAGCTCGAGGTCTAGTTTTCTAATAATCAATTTATTTTCCAATATTTCGACATTCGTCAAAGATGACGTTCGACGAATGTGGAAATATTGAAACATAAATTGATTATTAAAAAATCTAGACCTCGAGCCCGACGATTTGAATTTATTAATAATTTATAATGTTTATAAAATTTTATAAAATTTTATAAAATAAGTATTTTTCTATTGTTCTCAGTTTTTTTAGATTACGCTTCAGTCTTTCCCATATGTCAATCCGATGTACATACAAAAGGAACAAAATAATTAATAAGGACAAATACATTGTTTTATTATTTTTTTTAAATATTATTTTATTACCTTTTTCTAACAATTGGTATTTTCAGTTTTTTTTTAAATTTGAACTTTGAAGCTTACTAACAATTCCGAAGTTTAAATGAACTTGTGAACAAATTACACTGTGTAACAAATTTGAGATCTACTATTTTATCCTGAATGAAACCAACGGGAAATGAATATAGACTATCGGTAGATCAAAACACTCAAAGGGATTTAAAAACATAGCTTTGACTTAATTTTTAGGGTCTTGCGAAGTCAAACTTTTTTAAAGCAATTTTAAAATTTATCTTAATTATTTTAATAAAATAAACTACCCAGACGAAAATTGGATCGTGTTTTAATATCCATATATGATCATATATGGGCTTGTATATTAAAAGACATTAAAAGATTTCGAAATCTTTTGAGTCAGGAATTTATTTTTAAAAATGAATATATTACGAAACTTATTTTTATAGGCAGAAAATTAGTTATATTTTAAGAAAATTTATTGTTAACAGGAATAAAATAAAAAACGCACCTCTTCTTCATAAATTATAAAAATTCGTCTCAAGGCCCCCTGAGGTATGCAACAGCAAGTTTAAGAAATTCAACACACATTGATTTTCAGAAATTATAATTGTTTTTAAGATTTATCGATAATTTTTTAGATTTTTTCCATTATTTCTGAAATACAATTATTGTATTTCAGAAGTAATGGATTTGTGTTCAGATATATGAATAGTATTTCAGAAAATATTATTTGATACTCATACGTATCAATTGATTTTTAAAAATTTCCAATTGTTGTATTTCAGAAATTATCAATTGATATTCATACTTATCAATTGTTTTTTAAATTTATTTTAAAAAATATTTCAGGAATTATTATTTGTATTTTAGAATATATTAATTGTAATTCAGCAATTATCAAATTTATATCAGAAATGATTTAATGGAATTAAGAAGATATTAATTATTAACACACCGTCACAAAATTATAAAAAGTCGATTTTGTTTGAACGGCGACATATAATTTTAATAGCTCGCTAATTCCCAATCTGTTTTCCAAATTTTTCCATCTCGTCAAAATTTTGAGAAAACCGCTATTTAAAACGCTAAAAAAAAGTTTAACTATTTAAAGTTGTGTACATACCATATTCGAACGGTTAAACATTTCTATTACGATTGTAGATAAATTTTAAATTTTTTCACTATAATGATTAAACAAGCTTTTATAATTAATGTATTATAGGAAAAAATTTCATTTGAAATATACTCGATCATATATGCAGAATATGCCATTTAATACATATGACCAGATGTTTTTTTTATTTAATCGTTCTGAATACAAATATCCACAGCAACAGTCGATCATCGCAATATAATTTTAACCATCGCAATAGCTTTTTTATTCAAACAGATCAAAGAGACCTTTTGTCACGGATATGCCAGTTTGGTATCCTGTATTAAGGCTTCCTTTTGGTTGTTGCGTTTAAATTTTTCACAAATATTGCATGCTTTTACTAACTGCAAAATATTTTTAATGTTTGGAATGACCAATTTGTGACTTTTAAATAACAATTTATTTTCATAGTGCAGTTCATGCCGAATCTTCTGAAATATTTGACTGAAATCATTAAGTTTACGATATGCAGGCCAAGCAGTGGGCATATACTCGATTGTTCTACAAAATTCTTTGTCTTCGTCCAGCGTCCTAACATAGAATTCATAGTTTTCGTGAAAGATACAGGATCTTTGAGTAAGAATATGTATCAAGACAGTAAGTTCCTTGCACTTAGCATTTGGTTCTTCAATTACAGCTCGTGCCAAACTGTCAACGACTAACATCCTTTAAGATCGTGTAGTAATATCATCAATTTCACGTTTAAACAAATTCTCAAGTTGTTTGTGCTCTGATTGTATGACAAACTCAAGGCCATAAAGAAAATGGTAAAACCGGGCACAATAGCCAGCAAACCTTACTCAATTTGAGCCCATCTTTGTTCACTAGCGATTAAGCTCAGTGATGCATATGATACTGGTTGCCACTCCTGCAAAAGAATACTACCCAATCTAACCTTGGAACTGTCTGTATAATCAAGCTTTGACTGGCGTCAAATGTGGCAAGTATCGTGGTAACATTAATTGAGGAAGTTAAGTCTTTGAGTTAATGTTTATGCTTTCATTCCGCATTGACCACTTCCATTACGCATTGTTATTCATTAATTCACGAAGAGTATATTAGATAGGTTTGGTATAAATCGAGAAAAATATTTAAATGACCCTTTTAACCGCATCTCTTCTGACTTGTACGAAGGTTTTTTCATATCAGTCATTGCACTTACTATCTGTTCTAATTTTCCTTCAGAAATAATGTGTCCCATAAATTTAACCTCCCTTGTTCTTTACTGCAATTTATCGACGTTAAAGTTGACATTAAATTCACATGCTCGTTGTAAAACTTGTTTCAACATATAAGGCATCATCTGTATCACCAATATAAATATCGTCAAAATAAACTTCTACTCCAGGAATATCGCTAAATATTTGCACCATCCTTTTCTGAAACATTTCTAGAACATAATTTTAATCAAACTGGGACCCGATTCTATCGATAACGGCCAAATGGGGTCATAAAGGGGATTAGATCATCGCTTCCATCATTTAACTACATTTGCCAAAACCCACTGTACAGTCAAGCACATTAGACTCATATTCTCTGATGTCGGAATTAGGTAGTGTGTCTGTTTTATACAATTGTTTAAATGGTCCACGCAGATTCGCAAAGACCCATTGGGTTTTTCCACAATCTCTATGTTATTAACCCAATTTAATCAATTTTTCTAATATAATACGTTTTCTACAGGCAATACTGCATTTTCCATGCAATTTACCTAGACCTATGAAAACATTTGTATTCTGTTCATAAACTATAAATAGGCATTGATCGAGTTACGGATACTTTTCGAAATAGTCGAAATGAGATGCATTCGGATAAACCCAACAAGGGTTCATTCCTATCATCAATAAGATGAAACAATGACTCATGTTCAATACCCTTTTCCAAATCAAAACAACGCAAATTTTTTATACCATAAAAATTTAGTTTATTAATATTATAATCAGTCAGACATTCGTTTGCTGTTTAAATATTCCATTTACTGGCAAAAGTTTTAATAAAAGTAATCGATACGCAACTTACATCCGCGCCCTTATCTAATTTAAAGGTTATTTTCCTTCCTTGAGTGAGGTATGACTTTAACCAACTGTACCTTTCACATTGTTTTCGATTGTTAGTATTATTTACGCTACAAAAAATATAATTATTATTAATGGAATTAATTTTACGTGTATTATCAACTAATGCTAAATCAATTGATAAATTATTACCCAAATCACTCCAATTAACAGCTTCTACAAAGTTATTCTGCTCAGGAATTTCTTAATTCGCATTCTGTGTATTTTCACGTTCAACATAATTATTTCCAACATAACGGCAGAATTTGGCAAAATGTCCTCGTTTTCGGAATGAATTACATTATGCGTTTATGGCCGGCGATAACTACCATTATACGCTTGCCCACAGTGAACCAAAAACAGCGGTGAAATATACTAAATCCCATGTTAAATTCATGAATCACTATACAATCAACAATACCTGTCCGTCATTTTAACAAATTGTTTAGTAAATGTATTTTTTGACGTTTGAATATTTGTTGATTGTTATTTCGACGAAATATCGTCAAATGTTTTAACAGAAATTAGTTATTATAACAAATTTATTTAATCAAATTGAATAATTATTTTATTGTTTTAACAATACGCTTTATTTAATCAATTCGTATTTTGTCAGTTTATTAATTTTCAAATTTATATTTCTTTATCTTTTATATTTTATAAATTGCGTCTTTAGATAGTATATTACAAAAACAAGAATTTGGTAAAAATATAAAAAATACTAAAATTAAAAAATATAGCGTGGTACGTACCCAGACACCAATTTTTAAAAACACACAAAACATGACATTTACAAAACACATTAATTTATTTAATATTTAAATTAATAATTAATAAATTTTTTTATATTTTTATAAATTGTTTTCTTCACTATTACACATGATCACTTATATAAAAAAATTATGTAATGACAGAAATAAAGTAAAACTGTATGAAATAACATAAATTTATTTTATAATAATTAATAAACACACACTTAGCTATCCACTATAATTCACTGAGTTTAATTAATAATTGACAATTCTTTCGTAAAAACCCATTTAACATAATTTTTTTAAACTTTCCAACTTTTATAAATGGCTCGCCCACGCTAACATGATTAATGAAGCCACAAGACTATTTTCTATAGCTGATTTACAAAAATTCACATCAATTTGAATAATAAAATTGTTGTTTTAACAATAAAAGTTGTCAAAAGTTAACAAAAATTTTATGTTGATTTCACTTACGACTTTTGGTTCAGTTAAAACACGTAAATTCCTGTTTTACTATTTCAACTGACAAAGGCTTCTCTCCATTAGCTTCTAAGCTGTTTACTTTAACTTTAGTTTTAATAGAAGTAACTTTGTCCAACATACGTTTATGTGCTTCTGCTGCTTCAAGAAATTTGCAACTAACAATTATATTTGATACTGGCTTATCACTACTATCTAATAACTTCAATGGACGTTTTTTGTCCTGAATCCCCACCAATTATGCGGTCACGCTGAAAAGTTGTTTTTCCTTTTGCACAATAGTATGCAACTAAAGCGATTCCATTGCCACATTATTTGTTGGCAAACAATACACATTAAATGCTATTAGAAATACCTTGTATATGAACAACATTATTTGCTGCAGCAATGGCATCAACAGTAGCACTAGCGGCAGCATTAGCATTGGCGGCAAGAGCAACCAACAGCAGTAAAAGCTGCTGGTTGCTGTAATTTGAACATTTTGTCCAAACATGGTATCCATGTCTCCGTTATTTGGAAACAACGTGTCATATAGCTCCAAATCTCTGTCACCAATTAGCCTAATTAATGTTGCAATTTTGAATTCATCACCAGTCCTTCGACTGTTGCTCCCATTAGCCCACTGTTTTGCAAGATTTCCACAATCTAGTGACTTCGGCAAACGCATATCCATTCGCGACACCATTTTGTTTTTGTTTGTATTTCCAAGTATTATTTTCTTCTACGTTTTATTTTTTTATTTAACTTTTCTTCTTTATTATTGTATTTACTTCTTTTCACTTCTGATACCATGTATTAATATTACAAGTTTCATTAATAAGTCTTTAAAGATTCTTTTATATATTATTTATAATGCCTTTTTTCATGTTTTGATTAGATAAAAAAAAAACTGAAGAGCTTGGTGTAGAAGATCTTAGTATATAAGATCTGCATTAAAGAGATGCTAGATATTATTGCACCCTTCCCGAAGGAATTTCCAAAAATATACTCTATACAGAAGTCTACTCTTGATTACGAAACCACATACCAAATTTCAAGTTCCTTGCGGTTTGACCAGGCGGCCAAGGGGGATATTTTCCATTTCTGCCACTCCCTGTTTGAATTTCCAAAAAGCCCATCAATACAGATATTTACTAGTGATAAGGTATACATGTACCAAATTAAAAGTTCTTCTCTTTAGTGGTTTGGCCAGGCCGCCAAGGGGGAGACTTTTAATCTTACTGCCCCTCCTCGTAGAAATTAAAAAAAAAATCCGCTCTTTACTACTCCAGATAAGGAACCAACATATCAAATTTTAAGTTCCTAGCATCAGCAGCTTAGCCAAGTAGCCAAAGGGAGACTTTTACCCCTACTAGCCCGTATTTTACCGCGGACAAAAAAATGTCTGGGAAAAATTCCAAAAGAAACATACCAGGGAGTTGGATCATATCCGAAAGAACACATGTTTCAAATTTCAGCTTTCTATCCCAATGGGTTTGGTCAGGACTACCCGTATTGACCCTGCCCGTAGGAATTTCCAAAAATGCCTTTTAGTGGAGGATGTACATCCGTGCCAAATTCCAAGTTCATGCTACATCGTTATATGCTGGGCGATGTTGAGTCAGTTAGTGAGTAAGTTAGTAACGTTGTTCTTTTATATATATAGATTAATGGTTTGTGATAATTTAACACCCACTTGTAAGACTAATTACGTATTGTTTTTCGACAGGTGTTATAAAAAATTGTAAATAAAAAGAGGTACATTTATTTGCGATATCACGAATACATCAGATTATTTTTGGAAAAATAATAAATATCAGAAATATGAGAGTGCACTTAAAAGAGATAATAAAATCATATGCATACCACTGTAATTTGCTGAAAACTGAAACCGAAAAGGGTCGCAAAGCAATTTTTAAATTCCAAGCAACAAAGTCCACAAATGAAAACTTTATGTGCAAGAATTTAAATGTGTACGAATGTCTCTATCATTATATGGATATAAATGAATTGTAGAGTTTTTATATGTTATTTTAAAAATTAAATTGCAAAATATGCAAAATTTCCAAATGTTGTTATAGAGAGAAAGACTATATTTTTTGTTGTCATTTTTAAATGAATGTTTTTGTTACTACCAAAATTAAACCAATTTTGGCAAAAAACCCATACATAAACACTAACAAAATAAAACATTTCACCCAATACATGAGAAATTTAAACAATCCCTAAAACAGACCGAAGAGTTTTTAATTTCAATAAGAGTTTGTTCGCAAAAAATCAATGGAGCTAATTTAATTAACCATATAACGGGCAAACTCTGTTTTGCAATGAAATTAATACCATGTGCTTGTCTCGAAAAATAAACAATAAGTTCATCCACAAAAAGCTTTATCATGTCCTGCTTAAGGCGAAGGGGGATATTAGATTTAGAGTGCATCTCGAAAACTAACGTATAAAAAAAGATATAACCGTAATCCAAAATTTTTTTTATTTTTTATTTTATTAATTAATAATCATATAATTACAAATTATATAATATTACCCTACCCTATACTATTACCCTACTATGGCCTTCGGCGCGTTGTAGCGAAAACAGACCTGTGCCCCTGGTGGGAATCGAACCCACGACCCCCGTACTGATTAGCCAGCACGCTACCAACTAGCCTACAATCCATTATTGTTTTTTGTGCTTCGAAATTTTGCGAAAAAGTATGTAAACTTCAATAAATATTTTTTAAAGTTTTATTAATTTTTTGTTTTTATATACATCCAGATTATTCTTATGTTGTTTTAAATTTATAACGAGCTTTCATCCGTATATTCACAAAAATAAAGCAAATCAAACATATAAGCTAGATTGATACTAGTTTTTCGATCTGGCTAATATTTCATCAGAACACGAAGATTTATATATATTGTTTAAACACTTTGCTACTTATCTCAATGTAAGTAAAATTTCAACTTTTTAAATGACACACCAAAGCCCTGCTACACGTAAACTTATTATTAGGTCGTAGAATCCAGTACTACGTTTTACAAAGTTAGGTATTTCAATTTAAAGTTTGCATTGACTGATGCAATTTTTTTTAAGTAAAATAAGCCGAAATCTGTTTTAAAATTACTTAATTTATTGTTTTTTATGTCGAAACTTAAAGCTAACAAAGATTGGCCTCCATTTTGAGAAGATATTTTCTAATGAATTTTGAAGATTCGGACTATATGACACTTAACTAACAGATGCCAATATAAGTCAAATGTTATTACCTGGCGTTTCATATTATATATAATTGAATTGAAGGCCTTAGTGCAAAAACATGATAAGCCACACGTTTTCAAAAAATTATTTTATGTGTTCATTGCATTACCTAAAGCTATATTCCAAATACTTTCTGATCTAGAGCAAATGTTACTTTTTACAATTCGACTACATTTCAATATTTTTTTACGCAAGATCGTGATATGCCACACCAATAAGATACACTTCTGAACAAAAAGATTAACTCTGAAGAAAATAAAAGCAAACTTGAATTTTTTTGTAAATATATTGATTGAAGTATGGTGGATAAAGATTATTTTCCAACATATGATCTAGTAATTTAAGAAACCATCCATGTATGATTTATTTTAACTTTTGTGGCTTATCAAGTTATTCTAAATTCTAAATAAACTTTCTGTAAAAACTTGATAAGCCACATTAATTTAATAAAATCTTTTTTACTGCCTTCTAGTCTTCCAGCGAGTAACATGTAAAAGAAGCCACATCTTTGCACTTACAACAAATATATTTATCACGAAAATCTGTCAAATCAGCTATCTATTCTTTAAGATAAAAATATTCTAAATAAAATTTCTGCAACAATTTGATAAGCCACATTAATTTAACAAAATGGGTTTTACTGTCTATTAGTCTCCCAGCGATGGACATGAAATAGAAGACACATTAGGCCGGGTCGATTTGTGGGGAGGCAAAAAAATCGCCCAAAGCTCAGTGAAAATCGTATTCTAGGGATCAAAATAAGAAACTTTGCGGAATTAACCATACCTCTAAAACGAATTCTACTACCCCGAAACTGTTGACTTTTGTCCCGTAGGGTCAAGTTTTGAAAAATCCCACTTTGTACCCATGTAGAGTGCCCCAATCGAGTCCAAATGTATGACCGACCCCCACTAACTTTGAAGGGCCGATCCACCCATGCTCGTGGCACACCCCCCTGGAACTCCCCTGGGGGGTTCCCCATACAAACATTTCAAAAAATCTCCATTTTTGGCACTTTATTTTATTATTTTTTATTTATTTTATTTATTTTTAATATTTTATTTATTTTTTCTCTTTAGAAATTTATTTAGTCAGAACATATGTAAATGAAAAAATTAATTTAACTTAGTAATAGAAAAGAAAAGATAAAAATTACTGTTTGAAGTCTTTTTTGCTTTCAAGTCTGGGCAATTTCGCACGGCTCTCTAACGTCGTCGCCATAACAGCCTCTACATTTTCCGGTATAACTCGTTTGGAAACGCTAGCTAGCAATTGAACGTGTCGTTCTGTTCCTTGTATGTGTGATGGAATTTTTGGATCATTAAACGGTGGATCATCTTGATTTAAATATTCTTTCAAAGTATCGTATGGAATGCTTCGAGTGAATGGTGGTTCAAATACGTCATTTATGTCATTCATATTGATCATTTCCGTGTAACTTGTGCAATAAAAGTTTATATCTGGTTTTTTATAAGCTCTAAGTCCCGTTGGGTCGTCAACATCGGTTCGATAGCGTAGAATTATCTTGATAGCACAGTCGCGCTTTTCTTTGCTATCATCAAACAACATTGATAACAAGATATTTTCCGAATGCGCATAATATGAATTATCTGTAATTACTTTATTGACAATTTTGCGTAAACGAGGTTCTAGAAATCTTGACCAACTAATGAATTTGAAAAATAATCTACTACCGTACACGACAGAGCTGTAATACTTAATATTGAAGTACATTGGCACATAACATGTAATTATAAATTCAACCAGTATTCTTAAATTTGCATCTGGATTTTCCGTTGTCACATATAATCGTAATAGTCTAGCGGCCTTGGTGAGCCACCGAGAATGTACAATTTTCCCTGGTTTGATGTTAGCCAGATCCACTGAAACCACGCCGCTAGAAATTGCATGGGCCATGTCGTATAAGTACTTGGAATCGGTGGAAAATTCAATTTTTTCTGGAGCAGGGGGCATATTTTTCAACTCAATTTTCTGAAAGCCGTCCACCACCTGAAAATATATAAAAATAAAGCAATTAAAAACGGTTGACAATTATAATAAATGAGTGATAGCAATAACTTACCGGAAGAGTTTCACAAGTTTCGATTTGACGGCTCAATTTTCCGGTTGCCGATCTTGGTCCAGTGCTGGTTGATTTATCCAAAGCTTCAAACAAATGCCGAAACGGAAGTTCGTTGAAGTGTAGAAGGCAAACGAACCAATGCAATGGTCTTTTTAACAGCAATTCGAATCGTCGTATAATTCCACCGTGTGGGCCAGTGTTTGTTGGCTCACCGTCAACGCATATGCCAATTAATTCATTCAGTGATATATTTTTATCGTTAAAAAAATCATTTAATTTGGTTGTTTTGTATTCAGCGGTTTCATGTTCCAGTCTTACGTAACCAATCAATTCAGAATTCGGTTCTCTCAAAATAACAAGATGAGGTTCTTTTACCATCCTAGTATGATACTTCTCATCAATTGCATCTCTCGTTAAAGTATCATCTTTTCTGCCATCGAATGAAAATGCTAACAAATTGGTATCATCTAACCGTTTGCGAAGCACTTCTTGTCTGCATTTCTCTTTTTCTCGGCGAACTTTCGATTTATCCATGATGAGAGGTTTGCCATGGGTATCTTTCATTTTAAAATCTTGGAAAAGAGCGGTTCCCATTGCTGATGCTACTCTATCAGGCACACCAAATCTGTCACATACCAAGGCAAAGTTAAAACAATCGTATCTCTGTGTGTATTGTGAACTTGTGCTTATATCCAAATCTTCTTGAACCGGTGGCGGTGCGTATGTTGAATCATCGGGATCTTGGTATGTTGGCATTGATGACATAGACGTTGCTCCTTGCTCTTCAATTTCCATCGCAAATCCATCCATTGTTAGTCTTCTCTGATTATGTTGATCGTGCATAAACTCTTTGAGGCGTTCGGGAACCAAACCGCATGCACATGGAGCTGCCTTCAAATCGCATTTACATGTTCCAATGAAAAAAATTGTTTCCAGAGATTTTACATACTCTGTAAATTCTTGGTGTTTGTTTCTATTCTTGATTTGCTCTTGATATTTGACAAGCAATCTATTCAATTTATTATATACACTTTTTTTCAGCATTATTTCCATACCAAGTTTTTTCCAAATTCCAATCAACTTATCTTGTACTTGAATAGTGAATGATTTATAGAGCAATTTTTTTTGTTCGCTCAAGTAAAAATAATATCTCAAAATATCCAGATGGGTTGGTAAATTAAGATCAGTCAAATCAGTAGACACACCAAAAACAGTAACATCATGCCTGGGTATATGACTCATTGGGTTTTCGATAGTTGTTGATGTTGTTATTGCTTCATCTTGCGGTGTAAAGGATGGTGGATTCATTGTAAACTTTTTGATTTGGAATGATTTTTTTTTTTAAATATTTTTTTATCTGAAATTAGAACTTCACACTTTGAGTTCTTCACAACGACTTAATGCATTCACAAAAACTGTTGCGTTATATATGGTCTACGAGGTAATAAAAATGAAATGGTAATTTTAATTCTACCTGTAACCGATTTTGTTGTTAAAACTGCCCATTAAATACTTACATGTAAATTAAAAGTTAATCTGACCACAAAATCTGTTAAGCAAGTGCGCCTTTTATTACTTCTGGAAAATCCTTTATGATAATTTTATGCTCAATTCTACCTGTAACCGATTTTGTTGTCAAAACTGCCCATAAAATACTTACATGTAAATTAAACGTTAATCTGACCACAAATACTGTTAAGCAAGTGCGCCTTTTATTACTTCTGGAAAATCCTTTATGATAATTTTATGCTTTCTGTTAAGCAAGTGCGCCTTTTATTACTTCTGGAAAATCCTTTATGATAATTTTATGCTCAATTCTACCTGTAACCGATTTTGCTTAAGTAAGTTTACGACATGCAGCTGTGTCTTGTGGTGGCTTAAAAAACCCACACAACCTATTTTACGACCTGCAACAGAACGACACGTTCAATTGCTAGCTAGCGTTTCCAAACGAGTTATACCGGAAAATGTAGAGGCTGTTATGGCGACGACATAAGAGAGCCGTGCGAAATTGCCCAGACTTGAAAGCAAAAAAGACTTCAAACAGTAATTTTTTTTATTTCTTTTCTATTACTAAGTTAAATTATTTTTTTCATTTACATATGTTCTGACTAAATAAATTTCTAAAGAGAAAAAATAAATAAAATATTAAAAATAAATAAAATAAATAAAAAATAATAAAATAAAGTGCCAAAAATGGAGATTTTTTGAAATGTTTGTATGGGGAACCCCCCAGGGGAGTTCCAGGGGGGTGTGCCACGAGCATGGGTGGATCGGCCCTTCAAAGTTAGTGGGGGTCGGTCATACATTTGGACTCGATTGGGGCACTCTACATGGGTCAAAGTGGGATTTTTCAAAACTTGACCCTACGGGACAAAAGTCAACAGTTTCGGGGTAGTAGAATTCGTTTTAGAGGTATGGTTAATTCCGCAAAGTTTCTTATTTTGATCCCTAGAATACGATTTTCACTGAGCTTTGGGCGATTATTAAATCGACCCGCCCTAAGACACATCTTTGCACTTAAACCAAGTATATATATCATGAAAATCCTTCAAAAAAGCTACGTACTCTTTAAAATTAAATAATTCCAAATAAAATTTCTAGACTTCGACCGACGGATAATATGTAATAGAAAACACATACTTATTACAAGCATTTGTAGCTCGAACATCTTTCTTAACAGCTGTCTAGAAGTCATTGAAAAACATTTCTTTAAAACCAATGTGGCTTATCATGTTTTTGCAGAAATTTTATTTAAGATTTTCTTATTTTTAAGAAAAAGTCGCTGTTTTTCTGGACTTTTATATTCTAGATACTTGTAATAAGTGCCAAGAGGTGTCTTATATTACATGTCCATAGCTTTAAGACTATAAGGCAGTGAAACCCATTTTTTCAAATCCACTTGGCTTATCAAGTTATTGCAGAAATTTTTTTTATTTTATTTTGAGGAAATAGTTGCTATTTAGCAGGATTTTCGAGCAACAGATACTTGTAATAAGTGCTAAAATATCTTATCATTTATTACAAGTTTCTTCAGCACTAAATGCATGAAATACAGATATCATTTCTTCAAAATTAAAAAATTATAAATAAAGTTTCTGCAAAAATTTGATAAGCCACATTGACTTAATAAAATGGTTTTTACTGTCTTATAGTCTTCCAAGGAAGGTCATGTAATAGAAGACACATTTTGGCACTTTTTACAAGTATCAAGTATCAAGAAAGGGTACCGTGAAATAACTCCCAAATGAAATAACTCCCAAAAAAAAAAGGAAATAACTCCCCAAAATTTTCCATATAAATTGGGATTTATTTCATTATGAAATAACTCCCAATGCGTTAGGACTTATTTCACAATCTTCTGTTAGAAATTATTTCATTATGAAATAACTCCCAAATGAAATAATTCCCAACCAGGTTTTGTTGGGAGTTATTTCATTCATTTTTTGTTATTGGGAGTTATTGCACTCTTGTTGGGACTTATTTCATTTTCATTTTTAAATGTGATTTTATCGTTGGGAATTATTTCATTTTTGTTGGGAGTTATTTCATTTCTATTAAAATTGTCGTAAAGTAAATAATAGCAATACAATTAGTTATTTTACCAAACGAAACGCAGTTCTTGCTAGAATTTTGGTAAGTGAAGATCGGTATAAAAGTGATTAAAAATAATGGCAAATCTTGAATTTGAAATAATGAGTGGCGAAAGAAGAAATAGTAAAGTGTTATATGTAAAAGTCGAAAATCAAAGTTATTTAAAAAATTCGGAAGCTAGAGGAAGAAAATATTATACGTGTCACGACATAAGGTCCATGGACATTATACTCCAGTGTGGAAACAGATCATTAATTTTGAAGTTTCTTTTGTGTCGCACGCAGAAAAAACTTTATTTCGTGTAGCCGCCTGCCGCGTTCTACGGAGGAAAAAAACCCATAAGAGCGTCCGAAGGCCGACACCCAGAAGAACTTGTTTTTCAAATCAGATGTCGAATCCGTCCATGTACATTATGACACTTTTCGATTGACATAACGTCCATGGACGTTATGTCAATCGAAAAGTGTTGACATGCCACCTCTGGAAAGCGGTGCGTACGATTTGCGTTCTGTGGCGCGGCGCGTTTCGCGTAATGCGGCGCCACCGTGTTTCACGTCCTATATTCTAAAACAAAGATTATTCCAGGTTATTCTATAAATATATTTTTAATATGTATTTTTCTATTAATTTTGTTGATTATTTTGGTATATTTATGTATACATTAAATTCTATCTTTATAATATGTTTAATATTATGTACATTTTTACATGTATTTATGAAATAAATAGAATTCGATATTTTTGAATTGGGAATTACTTAATTTTTTTGGGACTTTTTTCATTGGGAGTTGTTTCATACTTTGCTTGGAGTTATTTTATTACTATGAAATAACTCCAAAATGTTGGGGCTTATTTAATTTTTTCTTTGGAGGTTATTTCATTTATTAAAATTGGGACTCATTTCATTTTTTTGGGACTTATTTCATTGGGATTTTTTCATTGGGACTTATTTCATTTGGGAGTTATTTCACGGTACCTCAAGAAAGACCATCTAATTTGCTACCATTTTTCAGACTATGAACTTCTTTACTTATCTTTGTGCAATAACTTGATAAGATACACTTTTTTTTGTAAAAAAGCTGTTTCCGATGGATTTCTATCATCCATGAACGGGTATGCTATGGGAGCCTTCCTTAAGCACCTATTATGTATGCTTACAGTCTGGTTTAGTTAAAGCCTTATTTTCTACATTGTTTTTAAACTTTGAAGGCGATTATTTCATTATTTTAATTTTGTGGCTTATCAAGTTTTTGCACTAAGCCCTTCAATTGTATTCTCCTAAAAATGGACGGTCATCATTGCTAGACTTAAGCTTAGAGAAAAAAACCATAAATAAAATCATTTCAAAAAAGATTTTGATGTGTTTTACTTAAAATACATAAAATAAATCGCTTGAGTAAATGCAAACATAACCTATTAAAAAAGAGTAACCCACTGGATTTTACACCCCAAAATTAAGTTTACGTGTCCCGGGGTTGTGTTGTGTCATTTTGACACAGTATGTAATTAATGTATTTTTTTGCCAGGTTTCATACAAATCCATGTATGAGCCTATAAGTTAAGACGATGTCCCTTATAGGTATCCTGATATAGTTATCTGTGTCCTATCAAGAACCAAAGTAAGAACATATTATTTAAGATAAAGCTTTAATCTTTCATAGGTTTTGTTATCAAGAGTCAATTTGTTTTTTAGACTTTTAAAAACTATGTTGAAATTTAGCGAAATTTTGATTTTTAAACTTTCTTGCTCCCAACCCGTGCACAGCACAGAAAAAAATTCTTAGCAAAACATTTAGTAAATTTTGTTTTCTATCGGAATATATTAATTCCTAAGTATAAAACACTTATTTGACCCATATGTGGTTAATTTAATATTTTCTAATACCAGTTAGAGGGTTAAAAATCTTTTTGTTTTATTCGTGTTTATAATTTTTTAACATAAAAACATTTAAAAATGATTTATAAAATTACCACTCCTGAGCTATTAAATTGTGTACATAGAGAAACTGTATAGTTTTAATATGATCACAGCTGCAAAGCCTTGTTTCAGCGTACATGTGGTTGTATCAATCAAATAATTATTATATAAATCATATCTCACCAAAGCTACGGTCACTATTATAATTTTCTAAGTATAGTCTCTTTTATTTCAGTTATTATATTGTTATCTTGTCTGGAATCATTTATTACATCGATAATCATATTCCTCTCATCTAATTACAATCACATTATTTTTTATAATATATAGAAAAATATTTCTCCGTGATCAGTGTTGCCGTATATCCAGTTTTAACTGTTTTTTTTCTAGTTTTTTGGAATGCTTAACAGTTTTGCAGTTTTCTCATGAAAATAACAGTTATCAGGTTTTTATATTCATGCAGTTCTTATTTTTACAGTTTTGCATATGTAATTAGCATATTTTTCCATTTGCTATTTATTTTTACTAAAATTTAATTCTTCAATACAAAACTAACAACAAAAAAAGTAGAATCAAATATAAAAATACGATCATGAAATAAAAAGATTTATACTTATTATTTAAAAGATACTTGAAAAAATTTTAGCCAGACGCTTTTGGAAGTCTACAAGTCATGGAGTTCACAGTATTTGTCACCAACTTGAGGAAATTCTGCGACGAAACCTGAGAAATGGTAAGCATAATTTGGTCCTTTCAGAGGACATTGAGAAAGCTTTCGACCGAGTAGTGTCCACATTGATCACAATGGAGCTTCATGAATGGGGTATCCCGAAAAGTATCCTTAAATTATTAGATTCGTTCCTCAGAAACCGCACGTTAACCGTTAAAGTAGATGGATATTTCTCAATGACACACTCACTGGATAATGGAGTGCCTCAGGGTTCCCCACTATCCCCACTATCCGAGTATAACTCTGTGTATGCAAACTCGTTGGCCAAAGCTGTAGAAAACCTGCCGGGAATCGATTACATTGGCATTTACGCCGAAAATGTTTTTGCAGTGGCTTCAGGTAACCCGGAAGTAGTTCGTGTGAATTAAGGCAATCTTGATATGAAAATTCATCAGTGGGCTAAGAGCAGAGGTGCTGTTATACCAGTCCATAAATCTGAAATTCTACACGTTTGCAGGAAAAGGGACTGTACGTGCAGGACAATTTCTATTAGAGAAGTTAATATTCAACTTTCGGATGAAATACGAATTTTAGGTTTGCTTTTTACTAGAAATCTTCTTTGGAACAGTCATGTCAAACAGTTAACTTACAAACTGAGTAAAATTAACAACTTGCTAAAGCTCATTTGTTCAAAGAATAAAGGTCCACATATAGAATCAGCATGCAACATCTGTCGTTCCTTAACGATCGGAACAATTTAGCATGGTATAACAATTTACGGCTGGACTTCAAAAAAAAAAATATAGATAAAATTAATTCCTCCACCAACAACTGCTTCAGAACGGCCTCTGGTCTGCTTCGTACAACGCCGCTTGATAAATTAAGAAATGAGGCTAATTTCACGGATTTTCGTACACTTTTGAAAAAAAAAACTGCTGTCAACGTAGCATGCAGGGCGATTACCATATCATCTGATGGCTTACATAAATCTTTTTGGAAAAACCTTAATTCTGCAATATCTTGTCCACCATCTGCTACTGATAATGTTATCTCTATTTTGAGAAACTCAAACATTTCGTTACCACAGATTCAGACAGATGGTAGTTTGAGTCGTTTCGTCAAAAACAATACTGATCCAATGTTCTTCAAGAGACTGTTCTCTCAGAAAAAGTCATCTTTTTCACCGAATATGATTTACTATACAGATGGATCCTTTAATAATAGTATAACATCTTACGCCATAGTTAGACAACTATCAAGCACGCAATTTGAAACTATTAAAGAGTCTCGATTACCAGATCATACAGGAATTTTCACGGAGGAGATTACAGCCATTGCTCTTGCCACCCAAAATGGTGGAAAAACGTTAATTTGTACCGATAGCCTAAGTGCAACCCAGGCTATAATTAAAAATCACAACGGTGGTTATGATGATATATTACAGTTGGAGAATGAAACTTACCAAATTTTAATACTGTGGATTCCCTCACACATTGGAATTCAGGGCAACGAAAGAGCTGATTATTTTACTAAAAGGGCACTAAGTTTACCCCAGATATCAGAAACTCCATGTTTCCCAAAAGCCATAACAAATCCGTTTAGGGCAACCCAAGGTCGACAGAACATGTCTTCAACCAAACCTAGATACAACAGCAATTTGACCAGGTCTGAATGTATTATGTTAGCCCGCCTAAGGGTGGGTAAATGTGTATTTAACTCGAAACACTGACCCGCCAAGATGTTTTAATTGTAATGTTATACTTGACATTCCTCGTTTGTTAAAAATTTGCCCGGTCTCGGGGATAGAACAATCGCTTGATGAGATACTAGACTGTGACTACCAATAACATCACAAAGATCAAAAACAGTCTACAACAACACAACATTCAGGATGTCTAGGTCAATTTTTCATAAGTTTATTTTATTTTATAAATTAAAAAAGAAAAAATAGTCATTTTCAGAAAAAATATTCTTTATTAGTTTTTTTCTCATTTTTGAAATTAATTGTATTTTAATTTTAGTCATTATACTTAATGGATTAATTTTCGAATCATATTTTGAATATTGAAATGTAAATATGTAAATATAATTATTCACTGTATTTTCTGTAATACGAGCGCATATGGCCTTGTTACCGGCGCCCATTTTCCTATATTTTATGAATTTATTTTGTAAATAAATAAATAAATGAATGCTTTTTGAGACATACAAATTGAAATTAATATATGTAAAATTTTAAATCAAAAAGAATTTGTCAAAGAAAATTGTGGGTTGAGCAACGACAGCGCTTTAAAAAAAGTGGCGAATTTGTAATTTAGTTGTCACCTTGCCTTAAACGTTGAGAAAAATAAATTTAAAAACTTTATAATTGTCTTTTTAAATTTCATGGAGAAAGTATGATACTTTTTAAATTATTTTACATTAAACTTTCAAAATCAAGAACTTTTTCATGCAGCTTTGGTCTCAAGGGGTTAAGATGTCGAAGCGTTGATGTTAATATATAATATAAGCATAATTTTTTTAATATACATATATTTCTAAAATTATATAAGCGGCTGATCTTGGGGCTCATACGCCAGACCACTAGGTGTGGTAGTTTCCTTAGCAACAACTACCCCTCAGTTGCACTTTAAAATACGTATACGTAATATTAATTCGTTACATAAAAGAAAACAAACATTTTTTAATTTTGTGCTAAAATTACAGCTATTGAGATCTCTTTTACATATTATTGAATATAAAATATAATTTGTCCTCCAGAACCATTATATTTATAGCTGACAAATTTAACTTGGCGAACTTACCCCATAGATTAAGGATGATGAGGATCTAGGATGCACAGAACTGTGCCCGACGTGCGCCTGATCGTGCCATCGCGAAACACCCCATCGTGCTACCCCGCACAAAGGCAGTTATGTAGGCGGACAAATTTTAAGACTGTGGTTTTATTCACCTATTATTAATATAATTTATTCCTTGCAATATACAGTTAAGCCGATTTGAGTAACTTTTGTAATATTAAAAATAAAAATGTAAGGAATGAAGACAATTAATATTTGAGACATACAAATTGAAATTAAGATGCGTCAAATTTTAAATAAAAAATAATTTTTCAAAGAAAGTTGTTGGTTGAGCAATGACAGCGCTTAAAAAAAAGTGGCGAATGCTACCCCTTGCAATTTGCACTTGATTGCTAGTATGCTTTAAGTGTCTGAAAATTCTATAAAAGTCATGTTTTTTAAAAAATGGAGTCAGGTACGTGATACTTATAAAACATTTTCTGGAAAACTTATGTTTCGATCGGTCCGATATATATAATTGGGAATTAATTTTTAACATAGAAATGAAGTCTCGTATTTACTCATCAAAATATAAATATAAAAGTTAAGTCTTTTTATATTTTTGAATAATTTAAAAAATACTCTGATAATAATATGACCATAACTGACTTTTTAAAATAAATATTTCGCAATTTTTTAAATTTGCAGCTGTAGTCATGATCTTAAATAATTTCGTGGGATTTAATGCACCTTATTTTCTCTATCCAATACGCAGAAGTTTAAAAGTACTGGGAAGAAAACGCAACAGAGTGTCAAATATGAATCAAAATGCTCGACAGATTTTTGTTATAAATTTTGTGAAACTTTTCTCCAGATTTAAAATTTTTCTTAATTTTTTTCAAAACAGTTTTTTTTAAAAATATATATTTCAACACTACCTGTCAATATCGGCATATGCCGATATTGTAAAAAGACTGTCAAGCATGGGGGCGGCAATGTGATGGCGTGGACGTGTTTTTCAGGTCACGGTATAGGGCCGTGCCACAGAATTTCTACCAAAATGGACAGATTTGTGTATAGGGACATTTTAGAATCTAAGATGTTGCCATATGCCGAGTGGAACAAGTCACTTCGATGGGTGTTTCAACATAATAACGATCCGAAACACACATCGATGTTGGTCAAGGAATATATACAATCGAAAGGGATTCAAGTGCTTGATTGGCCGGCCCAATCGCCCGATTTGAACCCAATTGAAAATTTATTTTCAATATTGAAGAGGAACGTTGGATCAAAACGATTTTCCAACAAAGACGATTTGTCTGGAGGATGAATGGAAACTTATAGATCCAAAAATAATTGATAATTTAATAAAATTTATGCCGCGTCGGTGCGCCGCAAGAAAAAAAAATAAGGGTTATTATACCAAATATTAGGTTTTGCCCAGTGAATTTTTAAGTATTTTTTTGTTGTTGTACTATAAGAACCGTTAGGTGAGAGATAATTACCAATTTTTTGTTTTTTAATTTTGTATGACACAGTAATTAATAAAACAGCATTAAAGCATTGAATTGAAATATGTTCATTTAAAAATAATTTGACTCAGAACCTAAAATCAAGCAGTGTTTCTTAGGCTTTGCCCAATACTGTATATTATAATCATTTTACAAAAAAAAATTATGAAATTTAATGATTTAGTTTTTAAATTTAAAGTCTAATTTTTACAGTTTTAATGCTTAATTTAGGGTTTTTCGAGATTATTATTATTATAAGTAGAGCTTTTTTTTGGTTGTCCTAGTGGCACTGGCCCTTCTATCTAATATTGTAGTGAGCACATACATTTTTAGGAACTTAAGTTTTTTTAATACTGGGTATCCCAAAAAAAACGTGTTAAGATTGTTTTTTTTTTTTTTTTAACATGTATATATTGTTTATTGAATCTTTCTTTTTTGGAAAATGACAATAAGTATTAAAATCTTAAAAACTAAATATATATTATGGCCCTATTGCCATTGCAATAGTAACTCATAATGAGCAGGTGGATTGCTAGGTTTGAACAATAGCCAAGGTATCGATCCTTTTTAGTCGCCTGTGGCCTCTATAAGAGAGTATATCCTGAGCTAGAGGATTAGGGTGAGATGCTAACTTCCGCACGTAATTGGAGCAGAAGTTCTTGATTTCATCGCGGACTGTGGGTATATTAAGATCCTTGTGGATGTTGTCGTTGCGAATAAACCATGGGTCGCCAGTTATCAGTCGCAATATTTTGGATTGTCTTCTTTGCAATTTTTCTATGTTTGATGTTGAAGCTGTTCCCCAGAGTTGGATTCCATATGTCCAAATTGGCTTGAGTATAGCTTTATATAGTAAGACTTTATAGTCTAGATTTAGAGTAGAGTGCGAATTTAACAGCCAAAGAAGTTGAGCTGTTTTAAGTTTCATTTGGATTGATTTAGATTCGATATGGTGGGACCATGTGTGACGTCTGTCGAGGTGAACTCCAAGATATTTAATGTGCGACTGATCAGGCACGTGAGTGCCGTTAATTGTGAGGTGAGGGCAGGTCCCCCTTCTAAGAGTAAATGTTACGTGTGCACATTTCGACGGATTTACTTTTATTTTCCAGTAGTAAAGCCATTTTTCCACATCATATATATGAGTTTGTAAAGTTTGTGAAGCAGTTGTAGGATTTTTATTAATGCTCACGAAAGCTGGGTCATCTGCAAAAGTTGACGTTTGGATGAGGGAGTTTGTTGGCATGTCTGAAGTGTATAGGATATAAATTAGAGGTCCTAGTATACTGCCCTGGGGGACGCCAGCAGAGATGCTTCTAGGACTTGTGATAAATTCTTTGTACTTAACTTCAAAAGTTCTATCCGTTAGATAATTTCTAAGTAATTTATGACAGTTTTGAGGTAGCAATGAGACAATTTTGTATAATAAACCCTTGTGCCACACTTTATCGAATGCTTGGGAAATATCGATAAACAATGCAGAACAATATAGTTTTTCTTCAAAAGCCTTCCTAATAAGAGTTACTATACGATGTACTTGCTCTATAGTATTATGATCTTTTCGAAATCCAAACTGATGAGCGGGAATAATTTGATATTCGTTCAGAAATGGCGTAAGCGTGTTTAAAAAGAGTTTTTCAAATAATTTAGATATTATAGAGAGAAGACTTATTGGCCTGTACGAGGAAACTTGACTGACATCTTTACCAGGCTTGGCGATCATTATAATTTCGGATATTCTCCAAGAGGAAGGATAAAAGCCAATGCGCAGAATGGCATTAAAAATAAAAAGTAATTGTCTTAGAGCAACATTGGGCAGTTCGCAAATCATTTTTGGTGTAATTTTATCTTTACCAGGTGATTTTTTTGTGTTAAGGGATTTAACAGCTTTCGTTAAGTTACAAAATCGAAGTTTCATTGGAGATTCAACAAAATTATTTATTTGAGGAATAATAACATCAGAGTCAGTAATGTTGGGAGTGAATACGTTTTGTAAATGATCGGCAAAAACATTTGCTTTTTCATTTGGACTTCTGGCCCAATTACCATCGGTAAGTCGAATGGGTGATTCGTACATTATAGGTCTCTTCATTTTTTTGGTGGCTTTCCATAGACTGTAGTCTGACTTTTCTAAAGGGTCAAGGTTTTGTAGCTATTTTTTTAGACTGGATTCTTTGCTTTCCTTAAGAGCATTTTGGAGTGCTTTTTAGCATTGTTTTAATTGACATTTTATTGCCGGAGACCGGTGTAATTGCCAGAAACGTCTAAGGTTCCTCTTCTCCTTCACCATTTCTTGAATATTTTTGGGAAAATTCGGTTTTATATTAGCTTTGTTGATGACGGGCGTCGATACTTGCGCCGCGTTATAAACTGTTTCCGTAAATAAGTTTATTGCCATTTCTATTTCTGCTTCACTTTTTAATGAAATATTTAAATTTGTATGTGAACTTACATATTTTTTATATTTGAGCCAATTTGTAGACTTGTTTGTTAAATAGTTGGTTTCTATAACAGGTTGATGCTGATATAGAGTCAACACCGAAGGCGAATGGTCTGACGATAGGTCAGTAGATGAGATTATATTTACGTACACGCGCGATTAATATTTTTAGTGACAGCAAAGTCTATTATATCAGGGATCTTATTTAGATCAGATGGCCAGTGAGTTGGCTGACCACCTGAGATAACATCTAGCTTGCATGATGCTATGGATTTCAGAAGTTGTCTTCCTTTGGTGTTATTAAGGCGCAAGCCCCATTGGGTATGTTTTGCGTTGTAGTCACCTGCTGCAATAAACTTATTGCCTAGAGTTTGAAAATAGTGTGTGAACTGATGTTCTGATATATTGTGCTTAGGGGGACAATAAACGGAAGAAATGGTAATATTTTCTGCTACGAGACTGATGGATGTTGCTTGTATATGCTCTGTTTTATATTCGTCTTTTTGAAAATGATTGAGTTTGCTGTTTACAATTATTGCTGAACCACCACATGCCTTTCCGCTAGGATGTTTTGTGTCGTAGACAAAATAGCCCTTAATTCTAAAGCCATTTTTTACTGTAAAGTGGGTTTCAGATATGAGCATTATGTCTATCTCTTGGGAATTTAAGAAATATTCAACTTCAATTTTGTGTTGGCTTAGGCCGTTAGCGCTCCAGAAACATATTTTTAACTGGTTCATTGTTTTCTAGTTAGAGCTTGTAGGAGCAATCCCTGGTTTCTTAGCAATTCTTGCATAAGACCTTGCATGTTGGAAATGAAACTATTCATTGTTTTTATAAGCGCTTCTATAGAAGCTTCTAAGTGCGAAATTTGGGGTGGAATATTGGAGTCATTAGCAGCTTGAGCGTACGAGATGTTTCTCTTGTTAGTAGTTTGAGGTAAAATAATTAGTTGGGCGTACTTTTTTTTTTGATACGTACGTTTTTTTGATAAAGATACGTTTTTAAATGTTGAATTTTTAATAAGCGTGATTTTTTTTTAAATTCATTAAAAAATTTAAATAAATTTCAAGCCGTTAAAAGTATTAAGTAGTATCAAGTATCCAAATTAAAAATATTGAACCAGCACTACTTAAGACGAACTCCAAAGAAGTTCGATATAAGCGAGGTTCGTATAATCTGGTTTAAAATTTCATTACCATTTTTTCATTTACCGAAAATTTTTGGATGTATTTTTAAATTGAATTCATATGCTGTTATCACATTTTTTTTATTACTCATTTAGTTTACATTAAAGTAGTAAACAGTGGTCGCAATAATTATAAGTTCACCCAAGAATTCGTGAATTTTTTTCCAAATTGTTTGCTGCATTTAAAAGTTATTGCTTCCACAAAAAACTATCAATAATATTAGTTGATGGCATCCATTTTTGCTGCATTAAAATTTATTAATTTTTTGTAAGCGAAATAAATATAAGTTCAGTGATGTTAAATTCATTTTTTTACAACTTAATTGTATTCCTTTTAATTACAATTTTGCTTTGTAGAATTTTTTTTTATAAACGAAAATATGAAATGGATTTAAAAAAAGTCGTAGAACTATGGCTTTTAATACAAAAAACAACTATATTTTATAAAGTTCAACCCTAAAAGAGTTTTTATGATTTGATCCACGTATGTAATAAAATTTACTTAAAATTATGGCGAAATAATGCATAAGTTGTCAATCCTGAACGTAAAAACCATACGTCAATCTTGTAACATTGTGAAATAGAGACGGAGGAGATTAGAAAAATAAACAAAAATCTAAAAATAGAATATTTGTGTTGTTAGTGTTGTCACTTCTGAGTATAATATACAATAACAGAAAAAGCTAATAGGAAAGAAAACTGCAATTTGAAAAACTTATCATATAGAGACAATCTGACAATTATAAGACACAAATAATAATACAATTTAAATGGAAAATCACTGATGAGCCTGTCCATATAAAAGGCAGAAACTAGTCTAGTCTAATTTAAAAATTAATAGTGTTTATAATTTTTAGAGAAAAACGTTTATTCTTCTTCTTAACCTCAACATCTTTAAAAATAATGCAAAACAATTTGTGCTCTGGTATGACACTTTTCAAGCCTTAAGACTCCAACGCTACCTCTTTGACGAAAATCGATCATAATCTAAAATGTTTCTTTTGGGTAATTATTTTACATTATTTTACAGTCCAAGATGCGTTCAAATATGTGTACCAAATTTCACTTGGCAAAAATGAATTTTTTATGAAGAAGAATTATGCAAGTTGCTTTATCCAAGGAGCTTTATTCTAAAGTCCGAAAACTAAAAAAGCTGACGGATCCAACAACTTATATTTATTACAAAAAGTCATTTATTTTTCACTTAGCAATTAGCAATGACAATTTTGATCAAGCTCGAATCTTGCGTTATATGGTTCTGAAAAAGAAAAATATCAAAGTTTACTTTTCTAAAGCATTGTCCAATTAAAATTTACCTCACTCATCTTGAAGTTGCTTTGAGATCTATCTGAACTAAAATTAAAAGAAAAACTTTTACACGAAACTTTCAAGATTGTGATAGATTATAATTTAAAAGCAATTATTCTCATAATTTAAAAGCAAATATTCATTATTTATATGGATCAAATAGTAAAAACAGTTTCAGAGCTGAATCTTCCAAAATTTAGTTATTTTTTACACAAAAAACCTAGATTTAAGACGTTTGAATAAAACGCATAATTATTTTTTAGAAAAGAACGCTGTACAACAAAATTGTATTTAAAATAATGGAATGAAGTTGTAAAATACGCCATTTACTAAATATCATTTACTAAATACGAGGGCGGATCAATAAGTCCGTGACTTTTCGAACTCTCGAACCCTCGTAGTTATATGAAATGCAACACTGCTCCTATCAAGTACCATCTGTTAATAGACTACTGTCAAATTTTGAGCAAGTACCGTCATTTACTTTGCGTTTAACAGCTGTTGAAAACATACAACCTCGTGGATTTTTTAAAAATGGAAAAAAAATGAATTTCGAGTGCTCATTAAACATTATTTTTTGCGAAAAAAAAACCGTCAATCAAACCAAGTAAAAGCTTGATAAATACTATGGGGACTCTGCACCATCGATTTCAATGGTAAACAAGTGGTTTGCTGACTTTTGTTATGGTCGCACAAGTTCAAAGGACGCTGAACGTTCTGGAGGTCCAATTAAGGTCAATACATCCAAAAATATCGAAAAAATTAACGATATGCTGTTGGCCGAGCGAAGAAGAAAAGTGCGTAAGATTGTTGATGCCATAGGCATTTCATATGGCAGATGTCTGCAAGATGGGTGCCGCGTTTGCTATCAATTGACCATAAACTTAATCGTGTGACAACTTTAAAGGATTGTTTGGAGTTGTTTAACCACAACGTTTTGTAAATGTGGATGGAACATGAATCCAATACAACACTCTGGAGACCAAGCAGCTGTCTAAACAATGGGTTTCTCCGGGTGAACCGGCTCCGACGAAGGCAAGGGTAAGTTTGTCGGCCAATTAGGCACTTTTTATTAATAAGTACACATATTATATAAATAAAAATAAATAAAATTGTTACAAGAATAAAATACAAAAAATCGCATTAAATTATAAAAAAATTCTTAAAATTTTGATGTGATAGTATTCGTTTGGGTCACTGTTTCGCCTGAGTAAAAGATATGTAAAATCATCAATATTTTCGTTGCCGAAATATTGTAAAATATTTTCTTATTACCACTTAATTTATTTCCATATGCAGATGCGAAATTGTGCTTTCAAATTTGAACTCAGCGTTATCCGTACATATTATTTCAGTTTGTATACAGTTCAGGACTTTCACCTCCTGGTGAAATTAAAATTTTTACTTTAAAGATGTGGAGGATATCTAAATTATTGGATCATTTTATATCAAGTTTAAGTTTTCTTCTTTTTACACTCGAAATGCTCATAGTATTAAATTTAAACTTTTTGGTAGCCTCTGGTTTACCCGACGATAGAAAAATTTGGTGCTGTAACTGTGGCGAGTTGTGCCAAATGTGGTATGAAGTCGTGCCAAGAGTGATTAGTGCTGAATAAAATAACAACAAGTTTTGCTGTTACTTACAAGCGAGGTCTTCTGTGTGCGGACCATTAGATAATAAGGAAAATAATAAAGGGGACATAAGTAGTACCCCTTCTGTAAAAGCAGAGTTGCCCATTCTTATTTTTATGGTATAAAAATAGTTTTTAAAATTGTTAAAAACTGTTATGGTAACAAACTTTTAAATACTTTTAATGCCAATTCGATAATTCTGTAAAAACCCTTTCGTTTGTTAACCAGTTTAAAAAAGCTTTATTGAAAAGAGCACGAAACCCCCCAAACAAGTCGTTAACCTTATACCGTGTAATATCATTTTGTGATATTACACGGTATTATAATAAAAAACCAAAAAAACGAGGTTATTTTGTTATCTCGTTCGTGTGAATAGACTATGAGTCTCAGTAAGATCTGCAAGTCCGCCACAGTACTTGCAGATCTAACTGAAACAAAAAATTTAACTAACGATGCTGAAATCAAAGTATGCATTATTAATGGTCTTTAGATCAATGTTTTTAGAGCCGAATGTCTTTCGCAAATTCTAGAACTCAACCCATATTGCTTCGAATTCAGCTAACCAAATACTTTGAAAAAAAAAGTATGCTTTGTTTTCAAAGTATAAAACTTGTCGTCTTGTGTTATTTAAGACATTCTAGATTCGCAATTTTTTAGAGTTCCTTAGAGCCTACAAGTCAAACAAATTTGTAATTCCTTTCTTCTCCTTGCTTTTACAGTCCTTATTGCTCTTAACTTCAGTTTCCTAAGTAATTTTGTCGACATTATAGTAGGTAGAAAGTTACATAATATAAATATTGTAAATTTAAACAAAAATTTATTAGATTGTGGTTGCAAATAAATTAAATTTAAAACTCAACACCTAATAAATAAGATTTTTTTTAGGTTCTT
This sequence comes from Delia radicum, assembly GCA_021234595.1. Lineage (NCBI taxonomy): Eukaryota > Metazoa > Arthropoda > Insecta > Diptera > Anthomyiidae > Delia > Delia radicum. The sequence continues at coordinate 180,618,124 of CM037851.1, read as the reverse complement.
ATTTTACAAAAATATTTGTCTATCTTTATTAAATGTCACACTTAGAATACTGTGTAATTAAAGACCACTGAAAATGTAAGTAAAAACAAATGAAATTTCATTTAAAAACAGGACGACTTACATTACAGTAAATTCAATTAACATTGTCATTTGTTTTTTAATGTTCAAAAAATGACTAACAATTGTAGTAAAAATGAACCACATGGTAGTAAAAAATAATCAAACATTTATTTTTTTTATTTCTTTAAATAACAAAAAACAACTGTTAAAAACGAATGTAAAATCATAAAACAGTCATTTGAAGTTGGTTGTTTTTTTAAATGAACTACAAGGTTAGTAAAAAATTGTATTTGTTCTACAAATGACTGACATTTACATTAAAAATAAAGAAACTGTATTACAAACCAAACAACTACATACTTTTAAAGCAGAAGTTCCCTGAGTGCATATGCACTTAACCTGTTCAGATTTATTTATTTAACAAATGGTTTACAAAATGGAAATTTTTTTAAAGTTCTCTTGTGGAATGGGCAATATGTATACCCACCAAAAATCTTTCTCTTCTAATATGGCGTTTTCATCGATGAGTTTAATATTGGCTTGTCATTGGAGGGAATCATTCCAAATATGATTCTTTGGAAGTTTTGCTGCCTAAAGAACTTCTTGGAAGTTATTTAGGCATATAAAATTATTAAAAGTTGTTTTGTAACATTAAATGAATGTGTCTTTCCAATAACAAGCCCATATTGAATTAAAATAATCATTCATTGGCAGCTGAACAGTTTTTGCTGGGTAAAAACATATTTATTGATAGTTAGATTCATCAAAAAGTAATTATCTTTCTCATTATTTGCAATACGACCACCTATAGAGTGAATATAATTTAAAGTTTTGGTCATTCAAATGCAAACCAAAAAAAATTATGAATTAATTTTGGACCGTTAGTGTATGTTGCTATTTGGCATGCAATCCTGTTACTAAAATGTATTCTTAATTAAAAAAATATATAATGCTTTAGGTTGCACCGCTTTGCGAAATTAAAAACAAAATCAATTTGTTATCGCAATCATTTCCAAACAACTTTCTCACGTTTTTGCTTATTGACAGAACGTTTTTAATGTTTTATAAAACTTTCAATATGTAGAAAATTACAATGTTGGAGTCTAATCAGATATTTGCAAAACTTTTCTTAAAATATACGGGGCAAGGAATTTTTTTTTTTGAGTTGGCGAATATTGTTTTCAGGACCCAGTGTAGAAAAGCATAGCATACCTTACAATTGTCATTACAAATCTCATTACTTTTATATGGGAATGGCACGAAAAATAGTGACATAGCATTACCAAGCAGAAAATCCAAAAATATATGGTTACCAATATGCTTATTAGTATAGACAAAAATAATGAGTATAAAAATAAATTTTCAAAAAAACAAAGTTTGATAAAAATTTGTTTTATTTTAATTTTTTTTTATAAATTCTGGATTTGAACGTAGGGCTCCAGGTAGTCAGTCGCTACCATTTGAGCTATATCAACATGTAATACTTGATATATAAAAACATGAATGTCTTGCTTGCACAACATGTCATTAATTGCCCCCCTTACAAAAAATCAAAAATAAGTAGTTATATATGTTGTAACTAAAGTATTGCAAATAATGATAAAAGTAACTACTTATGGGTAACGCATTATTTTTTGTATTTGTTGTATAATTAACGAGTTATTAGTATATCCTTACTATTTGTTTTAAGTAATGGAGATAGTAAGATGGTGTCATTACTGTTAGTAGAAAAAGTAATGACATGTCACTACCGTTTCTACGCTGGTAAGAAATAAGTGGGTTTAAGAACGGTGCCAAAAAACTATAAATTTATTTTGTTCTAAAGGGTCCGCCATCTAACGTTTTTTTTTTCAACTAGTGCTTATTTCGTGAATGGTAACACTTAGCTCATGTCTGATTTGGCAGATAATTAGTTTTATCCTTCCGCTGAACGAATATGGTCCGTATGTTCGTAATCTTGTGAAAAAAGTGAAAGAAACTGGCATCCTCATCGATAAACCAAAGCGTGATAAGCCAAAAACAGTGCGCACACCCGAGAATATTGCTGCTGTGGCAGAAAGTGTGCGTGCAGCGCCATCAACATCAATTCACCGTCGTTCTCAACAATTGAACATTTCGGAGACATCATTAAGACGAATTTTGCATAAAGACCTTGGTATGACGCCATACAAACTCCAATTGGTTCAGGAGTTCAAAAAAAAAAAGTTATTTGGCGGACCCTTTATTATGATTTATACTATGTAGGTTTTAAGATTTGAAATATTTATAAAATGCTACTTGTTTTAAAATGGCAGCTATTGATTATAAATAAAATATATACATATATTAATTTTTTACATATTTATATGTTACACCTGAGAAAAGAAATGTTTTGTGACAACAATTAAAAATATTTTCCAATAATATGTATAAACAAGAATTCAATTTATGGCAATTTTGTAGCTGTCACAGTTGTTAGCACACTAAAAATTATTGTTTTAACATAATAAATAAATTAGAGAAAAATACATATTAAGTTATACGTTGCTAAATTTTAAAGTCATTTAAAAGCTTCGAAAGTACTTAAACAAATTCTTTCTTTCAACAAAAAACGTACATTTAAACATTTACCGATCCAAGCTTGTTAAAGTTAGTCCTTTGACGACCGAACTTAAACCGCTAAAGATTTTTTGACGAAACTTTTTAAAGACTTGTGACTATTTGTAAAAATGAATTTAACTCTGTTTTTGGCTTCTTATTTTTCGCCTTTGGAAGAAATATAGTACTAAACTTTAAATATAAATTTTTTCCAAAATATTTTTATTTTGTTTAATTATGCCTAATCCAAAAATGATTGCTTTTTAGTAGAGATTAAAATAGAAAACTTGCAGGAAATCATAAAAACCCAAACCTTTTAATTTTGGCTTTGGGTTGACCTTGTGTGTCTTTGGTACTCTGAGGGTAAAATTAATAGGTATCCCTAGGTATCTCTTTAGTATCCTGCAATCTTTACTTTAATAGCGAAAAGTAAAAACAAGTCAAATATCAAAAATTGGTCGTCAACGTGTTAAATATGACAGGGGAAAAAAGTATGTCTTATTAATGTAAAACTTACAGTATCTGTTGTCCTACACTCTCAATTTACTGTTTTTGTACAACTTTTTAGTATTTTTGTATTTATAAATTGAAAAATTTTTTTACTGAATTTTGTTGCTGATTTCTGATATTTTAAAAGCGGGTTGCAGAATTTTTAAGAAATTTTCGAATTTTAGAAAATCCATTTCCATTAAGGGCTTACAAAAATTTGACAAAGTTTTTGTATATTTGCTAATTTTGCCTACTATTAACACTTAACCAATAATTACAGACACGGTTTGCTAAAATTAGCAAAATTAGCGGTCTGATGAATTAAAAAAATATTTATTCTGTTAAGTTACAGTTTTTAATTTAAAAATTTTACAGACTTTTTTAGTTGACTGTCGTAATATGAATAATAAATGGAACAACTTTTTTAGTATTTTATTTATAAAAATTTAACTGTAACCGTAAATTGCTAAAAATATTTTGTATTATTTACAGATGTCAAACGACAAAAATAAAATGTGTCTGAATTAGTTCCGAATTTTTAATGTAATAGGAAACTTAATTCATATAAAAATAGTCCAAATTTTTTATTTAAAGAAAAAGTTTATAATTTTCTATCGATTCAAAATTTTCCTTGTGTATGTAACTCTACAGCGTCTTGGAGAAAATAATCGTTGAGTGTTATCAATCTCAAATAATCTAAAATATGCTTGTTAGATATACACGGCGTATAATGAATATTAATACATATTATTCATTATACAACATGTAGTTCTAACAAGCAGACTTCAGAAAATTTGCGATTGATAATATTCACTAACGCGCAGCCGAGTTATACAGCAAAACTTTCTGGATCGAAAGCAAAAAATAAATATATGAACTTTTCAATAAAAATTTGGAACTACTTAGTTCTGAATAAAAATAACAAAATATTTTTCTTGAAATGCTCAAGTAAATTCAGTACAAATTCAGTTAAATTATTATAAAAAATATACTAAAAATTAAAAGGTGTCGTTCCATTTTATATTCGTAATGTGGTATATCAAAACTGCCTGCTGTCATCGATTTAAATTTGCGCTGTCACTATTTTAAAAAGTTTTGACTTAAATACTAACGCTTTTCTGGGGTTTATTGTTCTATGTAATAAGAATAAAACTGTAACACTGTGGAACAAATTCAGGTTAGCAAAAGTTAGGTCGATTCTGAGAGTGAGTGGTGAAAATAGAGGCTAAATTAGAAGATCCGTATTGCGGCGTTTGTTTATGTTAGTTCGAATTGTTTTTTAATCGACCTTCGAACTTTGCAGTCAAATGCCGATTTTCAGCATATTGATTAAATGGTTTTTTGGCTATAACTCGTCGACTAATTGATATTTTTGCAATCTGTAAAAACCAAATTATTGCTAGAGACCTGTCGAACAATTAAATTTTTTTAAAAATTTTTTTGTGGTGCTTATGAAGCAAAATGTTGGAAAAAAAATTTTTTTTTCATGCTTTTTGAAAATATTTTCCACAAAACTAAGTCTTTTTTGCTTTCTGTTTGATCTATAATATGCTTCTCAGTTTCTGCACTAAATTTAATTTGAAAAGAAAACAATCATAATACAAAACTTGCGTTTTCCAGCTTAATATTAATTTACTTCTCATTTTTTATATACCAATTTTGTTAAGTGTTGGTTTTGAAGAAAAATTGAAAAGAAATTATAAAAATATGTAAAAAATATAATTTTAGAATGTTAGTTATGAAAAGTTTTAAGTAAACAAATTAAATTAATGATTTGGCCAGTTGCCGTTTAGCAGGCGGCTGTGGATCAACATCACTGCTCACTGTAATATCTTGGTCATCGTCATCATCATCAGAAAGGTCGATAATTCGTCCAACAGATATTCTGAAATTTCATCTTTGTCTTCCCCTTCTTCCTCTTTTTCCTCGTCTTTCTCTTCCTCAAAGGTGTTTTTATACCACCAACAAATTTCAGCGAGTATTGCAGCTGGAGATTTCCTTCCTCTGTACCTGAAACGAAAATTGTTTTCAATCGTTAACATGTTTAAATTGTTCACTCTAACAAAGATATTAGAAAAATCTAGGAATTCAAAATATGCACACTCTATAGTTACCTTCTTTCAAATGGAAGCGCAGTTTGGTGATAACGTTCGCCTTGCTCATCAGATTCAGTTGGCAACTGTTGAGCGAGTTGATCAAGATGCTGATGCAAGAGATGAATTTTGTAGGACATATTAACCCCAATTTCATCAAAAGCTGCCAACATGTTTGCAACAGATTGCCTGTAGTTGTCTTTGCGTTCTTTACCCAAAAGTCCTTTAATGACTGTTTTCAATGCGAGCCATGCATTTAATTCTCGGTCTGTCAGAACTTGGTCAAAATCTTTCCGTATGTCGGGACCATTAACAACCCCTTCCTGAATTTTGGCGTTACTTAGTCTTGGGAAAATGTCTTTTAAGCGGTTGAATACTGCTAGTCTTTTTGCGATACATTTCAAAAAATGTTTAGCAATGCCAAGTTTAATGTGGAGCAACGGCAACAACATTTTCCATCCATAACAATTTTCTTTTTGATGTGGGCTGTTGTCAAAACACATCCTTGGTATACCAAAAGGCATAGCCTTCTTCTTTTCACTTTTCCATTGCATAAGAGTTGAATAGCAAATAAAGGAAATTTTTTTAGGGGCATAGTTTACGTCAGTGATAAGCTCATGCGAGAAATATTGTCTATAGGCTTCCAAAAAAAAAATCACTCGCATTGCCACATTTTTCATCGCTTTCTATGGAACGGCCACAAACATTGTAATCAATTTTTGATAAAATTTTAATTGTTGGACAGGTCTCTAGCAATAATTTGGCTTTTACAGATTGAAAAAATATCAATTAGTCGATGAGTTATAACAAAAAAACCATAGAAATAATATGCTGAAAATCGGCATTTGACTGCAAAGTTCGTAGGTCGATTAAAAAACAATTCGAACTAACATAAAAAAACGCCGCGATACGGGTCTTCTAATTTAGCCTATATTTTCACCCCTCACTCTCAGAATCGACCTAACTTTTGCTAACCTGAATTTGTTCCACAGTGTTATTGGTTCATACATCAAATGAAATGTATTTTAAATGTCCTTAAAATAATATGCAACATGATATAGTTGTAAATATCGTTTTTAATTTTTGACATTTATTTTTTTAAATGTATTCAGAATCTACAGTTTTTTTTTTTTTTGTATAAATTGAAAGTATATTAACTTACTTTTAATTTTCAACACTCCTGCACTTATTGCTTTTCATTATTGGAAAACTCTATAATTATATAATTTTTTTTTCGTTTGCGATGTAATATAAACTTTTTATTAACAGTAAAATTATTATTAATCACCCTGTGTATCAATTGACATCTTCCTAGATCCACTGCATGGGAATGTGACCGGTCCTTGTACAAGCTCGACATTTTCTCATAGGTTATTATAGAACTTTCCAAGTACAAAGAAGCGCTGATTTTGCATCACTTTGCTAACATCTGTTCAAGAAAGATAGGCTTTCCTAAGTATTAGTTCAATTTTATAATACCCTTTGAAATAAAATTTTGGAAAAAGTATCAGACCCGTTCACAGGACACACCACTTTTATATTCCACTTTTATTGACAGTATACATTATTTATTACATTACAAAACAATAGCAAAACAAATTGTTATACTCATAGATTTTTTCAATAAGTATAGAATTAAATACCGAATTAAAAGTTAGTTTAATATACCTTTGATTTATACTATAAAAATTATACATTTTTAATACATTTAAAAAAATAAATGGCAAACGCTAAAAACAAGATTTACATAAGTTTATTTAAAACGCTTTAACTTTATGAATTAAAACAAACTATATCATGTTGCATATCATTTGATATATATTTAAAATACATTTCATTTGATGTACAAAGCATTAACATTGGTTATATCATTGAAAGGTTATTATTTTTGTGCAAACATAGGACATTTTGACCTTATGAGGCTTATTATCTTTTGCAACTCTTGCATTATAAGAATATAGTTTTTTTCAAAACAAAAATTAAAAACATAGGCAATTTTTACTCGCCGTAGAGTGTTGAAATTTGGGCAATGTATGTAAAATGACGTCCTTTGTTCGAAGAACTTAATACACTAATACATTTTTGCTAATACAATTACACTTTTCCGAATCAGCTTGCAAAGAAATTTTGAATTTGGTAAAGTGCTTATCTTTTGCAACTAGTTAAACGTCAAAATGAAAAAAAAGTGTTTCCTAGTATTGTGCTGTCCACCAATTCATTGATATTTAGTAAATTTTTGTAAGAATTAGTAATAACTGTTATAACTGATTATGAGCATATTTTAAAACAAAATTAGCAGAGGACACACTTGCAAATCTTAATGATAATTCAATATATAAATGTCATGAGTTTTTTAAATAAAAAAATAACAAAAACTATTTTCCCTGGATACGTTCGAATTTTGAATTCTTTGAAATACTGAATTCACATAATTTAATTATATTGGCAGGTAGTTAATAGTGTGGACAGTGTCTTATCAAGTAATCTTACTAACAAAAATTCATTAAATCAGTTTTTTATAAGTTTTTCCTTTTTTGGATTTTGGAAAAAAAAAATGTTGATAGCTACCTCTTGTGAATAAAAATAAAATTAATTTATCTGTTTTCTTTGCATTTGGTAATAGAAAATAATAATATTACTAAATGCAAAGAAAACAGCAAAATTAAATTTATTTTTATTCGCAAGAGGTCGCTGTTTTTTGCAAAAATCCAGAAATATAAAAAAAACTGATACACGAGAGACATAAATAAACAAGTTCTTAGTAAGTAAGTTCATCATAAATTATAAGTATTTATTTATTAAGAACTTAAATAGACTTTAACCAAGTCCGCTCAAATGAGAATTCAACGAAAACTGCTACATAATTATGATGGAGCATTAGTGACTTCATATTTTTTTAAGCTGCGCGATTTATACCACCTTTTTTACATAAACTATTGCAAGAAGACATCTTCACTAAAACAAAAAAGATAAAGGAAGCCCCTAACATTAAATTAAATACATATTTACCTTACAATTGTATATTATTCTATATGCATAGGTGAGCAGTCTACGTAGGAGGTACGAAACTAAAATTGGCATTTACAGGACACAAGACTACACTTAGAGAAATTATGCTTCGTTTGTAAAAGAAATTTAATTTTTGACTACATGTAGTTCATTTAAAAAGTAAACCACATCAAATTACTGTATTATGATTTTACATTCATTTTAGACCATATTTTTTTTTTTTTATATTATCGCCACTGACGCGTTAGCGAATTTATCAAGCAGGAAATGTCAAAATATGGATTGTTTATGAAATAGGCTCTTTACAGCTCTGTTTAAGGATGTTGTGTGTTAGTATTTATACATTTCATATTAAATGACATACTCTTTTTTTAAATTTTTCCAAACGGTATACTAATATTTGTATGACCAATTACATTCAACGAAGTGAAGGTAAAATCGAAGTTATGTACATTCATTGTAAGATGTACTCATGTACACTCTCAAAATGGAGAATGGAGTATTTTTGAGCACATAAAAATCAAATGGACAAAAACGGAGAAAAAATTAGACCTGCATCTAGTCAGATCCGGTAAGTTCAAAAATCAAGATTTTTAACCAAATTTTATCATACATTTTATTTAAAAATTCTGTTGATTAAGCTTTACTCTTAGCTAATTAACTCTTATTTGTGAATATATTCCACTGCCTAGTTAGTTACGATTTTTACAAACTTTTTTAAGTAAAATTTATCAAACAGGAAATTTCCATCCTCTGTTAAAGTACTTTTTCCAAATAACTAATTTCTAGTAAAATGGTGGGAAATGCATATAATATTATTATTTACACATTTAACCCATTTACGGCCGCCGTGCCAATTTGGGAACACTTAATTATTGAGGGTGTATAGAAAAAGTATTGATATTTATTAAAAAATATATGCATTAATAATTACTAGGAAGACCTATGGTTATAAAAAATGTGGAATGAATTAATTTTATTTATTTTTAGTGCCATAATAACCGAATTAATTTGGCCAATAATATAGATGTGGAGGAAGGCTTTGGTTAACAATAGTTAAATTTTCCGTGTACAGTTTAAAGTTACAAATTCTTTTATTTGATCAAATTCAATACATAAAGAATCACACAAAATAATTTTTAATTTGATATTTTATATATATCTGATTTTATAACGCATAAAATAGTGCTGTGACATTTTTTGTACAATGGCTACAAGTATAATATTCTAATATACGCAAACGCACGAATGAGTAACGACTCGAAAACGTCTGTTACGACGAAGAAGTTTTTGAAAGGATCGCTAATCTAAGCCAGTTGTACGCGAGTCAAATAAACGACTCAACTTTACAGTCACCGTTGCAGAGCTAAAGATTTTCTTTGGTATACTTATTCTATCTGGATACCACAAACTTCCAAGGGAAAGCATGTATTGGAGTTTAGATGAAGATTTAGGAGTAGAAGTTGTGTCAAATTCTAAGTCCAGGAATAGGTTTAAAGAAATAAAGAGAAATTTGCACCTTGTCGATAATAATGAAGCTTCAAATACCACTGACAAAATGTTCAAGTTACGCAAACTTTCAGGTGTTCTTATCAAAAATTTCAACCAATTTGGCGTTTTCCACGAACATATTTCTATCGACGAGTCTATGGTTAAATATTAATTGTCGTCATTCAGCAAAACAGTTTATTAGAGGCAAACCAGTTCGTTTTGGCTATAAAAATTGGGTCGCAACAAGTTCCTTTGGATACTGCTACTCTTTTAATATTTACTGTGGCAGATCAACTAACTCTGTTTTTGAGCCATTGGGTACTAGAGTTGTCAAAATGCTGCTTGAGAAATTATCGACGAACCCCGCCAATCACAGTCTATTTTGATAACTTTTTTACAAGTTGCGACTTGCTGAATGATTTACGTAATTTAGGTTACCGTGCTACAGAACAATAAGAGAAAACCGCACTAAGAAATGGCCCCTGACAAATGTAAAGGAGATGATGAAAAAAACCAAGAGCAGAGTTCGATTATAGGTTTGATAAAAATAACGAGATATTATTGGTCCGCTGGAAGTATTCGCACAATGGCTACCAATCATGCTTCTTATGAACCAGCAGGATTTGTTAAAAGATGGTGTTCCCAAAAAAAAGCAAAACACTGATATGCAGATCCCATACATGTTTCAAAATTACAACAAGGGCATGGGCGGAGTTGATGAAATGGATCAATCCATATCATTATTCAGAATCGGCATTCATGGTAAAAAATGGTGGTGTTGTTTATTTACATACATGATAGATATGGCTGTGTCAAATGCTTGGAGCTTGCATGTCTGTAGTAAGGAAACAGCATGGACCAGTTACTATTTCGACGAACTATAGCTAGATTTTACCTAAAGCAATCACAAAAAAAAACGCGATACTGCTCGTCGTTCGTCATCAAATATTGAAGGCTTACAGCTACACGGCGACGATCATGTTCCCGAAAAGCTTCCAAAACGCGTATGTTGTGTCATCTGCCACAATAGAAGCCGTTGGATTTGCAAAAAATGCAAGAAAACAATTTGCATTGACAAAGGATGCTTTTCAAAATTTCACCCATAAGTGGCCACTGTGCCAATTTGGGTACACACCTTTTATGTCCTGAAAAAATTTTTTTTTTTTATTTTTTTTTTTGTTTTCCTGTTTTTTATACTCCTAATTTTATATAAATAAAGAATTTTTGAAAGTTTTCCTTGTCGTTTTGGTTTGGCTTTAAATGGGTTAATATTAAATTACATACTCTTCTTTTAAATTTTTCCAAACATTATACTAATATTTGTATGGCCAATTACATTTAACTAAGTGAAGCTAAAATCGAAGTTATGTACATCTATTGTAAGGTGTACTCATGTACACTCTCAAAATGGAGAATAGAGAATTTTTGACAAAATAAAAGTCAAATGAACAAAAACGGAAATAAAATTGATATACGGCACAACATCAACGAATATTGGTTTAAGCATTACTGTTTTTATGACCACAGCTGTATATGGACCTGCTTCTGGTCAGATCTGGTAAGTTTAAAAATCAAGAATTCAATCCAAATTCTATCATACGTTTTAGCTGTTGATTTTCTTAGCTAATTTACCATCAATTGTGAATATATTCCTCAGACTAGTTAGTTACAATTTTTACAAACATTTTTTTTGCTAAAATTAAGGTCACATAAATTTAGCAGACTATTATGCGCGCTGATGTCATAGCTGAATCGTTAACTATTTAAACGATATTTTTTATGAGTCTAGTTTTTTGTTTGTTTTCATCTTAACTGACAACTTTTACATGCTACTACAAACGGTGAACTACCTGATATTTTGAGCCTATTTTTCGAAATTAAAGTTAGTTTTTTCAATTGGTTTAGGGGATTTAATAAGGTATCTGTGATGAATAATTAAACATATTCACGGTCAGATATAATATTGGAAAAAAATGTGTTGGAAAATTTCAGAATTCAATTAATTTGACCATAAATTTCAAAATCAATCTGTAATACTATGAAAACGTAATTTTCAACTGGGTTTATACGACAGCAAAATTTATTTTAATATATTAAATTTTCTGCTAATATTTGGTAATGGCTATTAATTTTGTTTCTATTTCACTAACATTCAACAACATTTTTTGCAGATATTAGCAGATTTGTTGAAAACTGAAATTTTATTTAAAGTCTTGATTTACAAAATATTAGCAGTCAATGAAATTATTTGGAATACAAATAAAATAACAACATTTGTTTAGCTAACGGCAAAACAACAACATAGTAAAACATATTAAATTTTATTTGAATTTATATAGGAATTTGTTTTTTTCAAATTTTTGACCGAATCTTCCAGATTTTTTTAAATTAAGTTAGTTTCAACCCTGGAGCGTAAAGAAAAAAAATCATTCATAATTCATGTCGCCTTTATCATCAGTTATTATCGATAATTTATACAAAAATTGTGATTTTTGTTGTTTGTTGGAAATTTACGATATTTAGTTGTAACCGTCTGAAATTTGTGTTATCAGATTTTTTCAAAGAACATAACAAACAATACAAATACAAATACATATTAACCAATCGATTTGAGCAAAAATCCAATAGAAAAAAGCACTTTTGGGTTGTCCCGAAATTTCCAATTTTACTGGCAATATAAGTTCGTATTCTTCTAAAAACCATTTCGAACTATAACGAAAATGAAATAATACGTTTACCAACGAACAGCAATGGATTTGAATTAATAAAGATATATAATAGATATAGTAGCTACATATGACATAATTGGTAATTTATTGTAGTTTTTTAAATTGCCCCCCGTATATTAACACAAAACAATTATATAAATGCGAAAATAAAAATCAACAATAATATAATTATATTCATAGTTAAACAAATAATTCGTTCATAACATACAAATGTATACAGAGAAAAATTTAGCTATTTGCCAACTGAAATTCGGTTACTAAGGTTCAACTTCAGTTAGTATGACTTTCAGTCGGTAGGTACACCTGAACATTATTTTTTACAACAAAGTTCGGTTAATTCCACTAAATTTTGGATGCAGCACCCAACATTATCAGAAGTCTAATGTTAATATCGTTCTAAACACAGAATTCACAATAAACTTTTCAATTCGGTTGGCACTTTATTTCTCTGTGTGTGCATAAAAATAAAATTTAATTTATTTCTAAAAAGAACACTTATTGACATAAAAAAGACAGACACATACTGACACTATATTCGAAGGTGTCCCCTATATTCTGATTTGTAGAAATAAAATTAAAAAAACATATTTAATTTTGGGAACAGATTCTCTAAGATTTTTTTTGGTTCAAAATGATACCTATCGTTTTGATGATGTTACTTATGAAAGCGTTAAACTAAGCGATGGAAAACTGTTGTTTTTTTTAAATTTATTTAAAATTTGTATGGAATGTTGTCGTAATTTAAAGTCGGAAAGTGGACGATTATCGTCGATCGTCCTACAGAATTCTTAGCCTGTATTTTCCATTAAACAATTGACCGTCTCATCTTAAAAAATGTGACATTTTTTATTGATGTGCAAATTGTAGACTTTCTAAAAAATTATACAAAAAGATATGTGTACTCTGTCTGAGCCCTATTAAAAAAACTGTCATACTAAATTTGTTCTACTAACCTGATAGAAGTGCTAAAATTTTTAAATTGATTATGACCTAAAGGATATTTCTGCATTTTGTATATGACTAAATTATATTATAAGGGACACCTTACTAGACAGCTGTGTATACTGAGAAGTATAAAGTACCTTTCAACAAAATTGTATACAAGTCGTTATAAGGTAATGCGTGCGGGTTGTAACCGACCAATATAATACATATGTATGTCACCACTATGTAGGAGTATAGAACACTTTATTCAAATAATATTTAGAGAAATTGTTTGTGTCATACAAATATGAAGGCTATGCATGAAACACTGATATAACGCCCTTTTCAACCTATGTGGACTTTTATATTTAGTTCCAAATAAAAGCTAAACTTACTAACAAAATAAAAATAAATCCAAAGTGGATGTCGAAAAATTTCCTACGGTAAATGAAGGGGCGATTGATCCAAAGTGACAAATATGTGGTTAGTGAATAGGAGACACGTAGTAAATGAGTATTTAAATGGTAGCAAAGCTTTACCTGGTTTATTGTAGCTATAGCATGGAAGAAAAACTAACGTATTACTAATGTGGGCAAAATAACTGGGGCTGTTACAGTAAAAGTAGTGACGTGACTCTGAATTGGTGCAAAATAACTAGCTGTGTATAAAAAACTGACAATCGGTGCATAAAAAACCAGTGCCTTGACTGTTACAAAGCATTAATAATACTGAAAAGTTCAAACAGAACTGAAAGTTGATACAACAAGCAGGTTTGTAAGGGAGTAAGCCGTAAGGAATCGCTTACGAACCTGATTACATATGCCATGATTTTTATGTGGCAAATTTGAACTTGGAAGAATTATATTTTCGCAAAATAAGCGCGGACTTCAGCGCTTATAAAAAGCAGTGATTTAATGGGTTTCAGTAAAATCATATTTCATGTCTGCATTATTACGATTAAAAGTAATAATAATTTATTGTATATAAAATTATAAATATATAAAATATTAGTTTTTTGTTGTTAACATATTTAACATATCATATAATTATTTAAATTTTTTACCGCTACACGTGCTAGCTCTTCAGAAACAGTTAAATGACATACTATTTTTTATTTCATACTCAAAAACACCAAACCAAATCGGGAACATTTTTACAGATCGTTTATAATCCACGATGTGAAACTTACTGCATTACAACCTGCATCCTTATAAGGGATTAGGGTAAGCTGCTTACAACCTGCATCATTGTTAGGGAAAACAGTAAGCTCAAAATTTTTGTTTGTCTATTTTTATGCGAAAATTATTCGTTTCTTTTGCTGCTTCTTAATATTATGTAATAGTAAGCACTTACATCGGCGCATTTGTTTTATCCTGCTTCTAAAAACACGAAAATTTTTCACGCTTATGCCATATAAGGATGCAGGTTGTAATGCAGAAAGTTTCATATCGTGTATTATAAATGATCTGTACCAATATTCCCGAGTGATTTCCGATTGTGTTTGCTGTTTTCGAGTATGTAATAAAAAATAATTAGTCATTTAACAGTTTCTGAAGAGCTAGCACGTGAAGCGGTAAAAAAAATAAAATGATTATATTATATGTCAAGAAAGTTAACAACAAAAAATTAATGTCTGTAGAATTTTATGTAAAATAAATTATGTATGGTATATTCATGTTATTACTTTTAATTGTAATAATATAGACATGAAATATGATTTTATTGCAAGCCATGAAATCATATCTTTTTATAAGCGCTGAAATTAGCACTTGTTTTGTCCAAAGGTAATGCTTCCAAGTGGGAATTCGCCATATAAAGATCATAGCATATGTAAGCAGGTTTGTAAGGGATTATTTTTGATTTACTCACTTACAAACCTGCTTGCATGTAAGCAGCGTTTTTGGTATGCCTGTTGAAAGGATATTAATTTTTGAATTGGGAATTGTTAAAGAAAATAGAGAATAAAAAAATTCCAACTGTATCCATTCAGGACCGATGGTCGTTTAATATTTCAGCTTCAGTAACACGTCAAAAACAAAATCATTATAATTCTCAACCACAATAATAAATCTGCAATAAGTTTTTTAAATAAATCTCCAGGTATGGGGCGGTCCCAAAGTTAGCGGACCTAACAAAGAAAACACAACAAATTTGTGAAAAATGTTCTTCATTTCTCAACATAATCTTCTGTTAGCTCGAAACACTTTTTCCAGCGTTATTCAATAGCTTCAATAGGGTATTATTTATAGTAAGAACTGTCTAGCTCCTTAAAATATCCATCCAAGGCAGACTCCACATCATGAAATACCTCTTTTCTAAACATGAAAACTTTTCGAAAATTTAAAAAAAATTAGCAGTATCCAATAATCCATATCTTTTTAACGACGTAAAATATAAGAGTCATTGATACCTCATTTTAAAACAACATCACTCGCGATTTTACTGGTGCAAACAAACTATTTATTTTGTACTCCAAATCCATCTGTGTTCAAAACACAGTTTTTTTTAACAAAAAAAAATGTATATTAATTAAAAATAACTTGACTATAACATGTTAAAATCCCTATATGGTACTCTTACGGAATCCTGGGTTATGAATTAAGTAGAAAAAAAATTTAAATAAAAAACGTATAACATAGGAACATGCAAGATTTATAATAAATTATAACTAACATATATTTTTTAAAAAAATTCAGAAAACAGCGTTTTTGAAATTCAGCCAAGATGTGAATAATTTTTGTTGACCAGTAAAACCACTACTTAAGAAGCTTTTAAAGGTATCAATGACTCTCGTAGCTTAAGCCGTTGAAAATATATGGTCAATTGTGTGCTACTATTTTGTAAAACTTTTAATTTTATTTTTTCCAATAAAATATATTTTTATGTTTATCTTCTCTACACTCAAAAAAATAAGTTAGTAGAAAAGTTAGTAAAACGTCTTGTAAATCAGGTATACTATTTTTTAGCAAATATTTTTGCTAAAATCGTGTTTTCAGCTAAAATTTTTGTTATACTTATTCAGCACTTAACTGTTTTATACTAATGCTTTACTAATATACTAATGTTTTACTAATTAATTTTGCTAAAAAAAATTGTGCTGATAAGCAGATGTCGCGGCATGTCAAGATGTAGTAGAGAAGAGGAGTACAACTCTAACAAGACAAGTAAAAAAATCAACCATGAAAAAAACAAATACAGACATGTAGTCAGAGTAAAGCCAAAGACAAAGACACACATCTTAGGTAGATTTGTATGGTTCCTTTTTCTTATTGCAAAAAAAAGGGTTGTTTTTTTCGTTTCGTTTGTTTTTGTTTATTTTTTCGTTTCGTTTCTAGAATTATCTTCGGCAGTTTCGTCATTGAAAAGATAGCATCATTAAGACAACCATTGATGTAAGTAGTTGAAAGAAAATTTTTGTTATGTTATATATATTTATTTCTATATATTTTCAGATATTAAATTAATTCATGTCGTCAATGTGGGAATATGAAAATTTTTATATTTCGTAATTATTGTAAATTATTTTTAAAAGAATCACAAAAATATGTTTTATGATTTTCAGCAAATATATTAACTAAATTACAATTTGTTTACAATTTTTTGCGTTTTTTTCAGTCTACTAAAATTCAGCAAACAATTTATTAATTTTTACCAACGCTTTTTAATTTGTAATCTACTAAGTGTTAGCAAAACTTTTGTTGAATCTACTTATTTTGTTGCTAAAAATCAGCTCGCTGATTTTCAGCAAAAGATTTTGCTGACATTAGCTATTTTTTTGCTAGCATCCTCCTGACTAAAATTTTGCTGACTCAGCAAAATTTTTTGCTGACTTTACAAACTTTTTTTTTGAGTGTACCACTACATATAAATATTAAAAATATTTTTTCAGATAACTTTGCATACCGTAGGAATACCATACAGGGATTTGGCAATGACATAGTGGAATATTTTATAATTAACATATATTTTTTTGAAAATTAAAAAAAAAACTCTTTTGTGAACTACAGCAGTTCAAACGTGCGAATTTTGAAAAAAAATGCGTTTTACCTCCACAAAAAATTGCCGTCATTAAAACAAAATTAAGTGCTTCATGCCAAACGAGAAAAAAAAAATATTTATAAAACTGTATATCTTTAGATAGGTCTGCAAAAAATTTATTGAAAGTGACAGTTATAAGAGCAATCAGAAAACATACGTTCATAACACATTAGCAATTTCACTTTGTCAATATCTGCAATTTTTTTGCAACTTCTTAAGAAAACTCATTTTTTTAAGAACAACTTTTGCTTTACAAATTCCGATTTATCTAAAATTAATAGCGAAATGCTGTAAAAAAATTTGCCCCGAATAAAAATAATATTGTATTATCTTGTATAATGTGATCCAGTTTTGTACAATTAAATATTGTTAGTAAGAACAATTTTTTGTGCCACTGGAGTATTTCATAAAACTGCATATGTAATTGCATCTTACAATAAGTTATGCCATACGGTATTAGACAAGCAATATATAATTTGATTGGCAGAATTAAATTAATATATGAGATTAAATAAAACAATATAAATAAAAAAAATTCAAGTTTTGGGAAAGTGACGCTTTTGTGTTGAATTATGTTATTCACTGGATTAAATTGTATCAATTTATATCAAACTCAATGTAATACATATATTCCATACAATACAATCCACCATTTTTCGGAGAAAATTGTGTTTCAATTAGATATAAGTCTATATCAAATTTGATTCGGTCATTAAATCGAGAGTTCAGTTTACTAGATAATATTTTAATATTATTACAAAAAAAAAGTTCAACCCAATAATGAATTAATATAACAAAAACAAAAAAATTACGATTGTCCATAAAAGTATTAAAATATCCATAAAAATGTTATTTCAAACCAAAAAAAATAATATTTTTCATTTTAATAGTTTTGGCAGAGAAAAGTGTTCTTTGAAACTATATTGCGTTAGAGCTAGCAAACTCAAAACTTGGACAATGACATATATGCCACTTGCCTTCAGTAACAAGGCAAAATTTAATGAGGTCGATGTAAAAAATTGTATATTTTTTTATGTATTATATGAGTCTAATGTAAGTACACTCAAAATAGTTAGTGGTTTAAATGAACTAAAAATGTAATTTGACATAAATGATAAGTCGCTTAGAATTTGCTCTACTTACTCTTCACTTAAATCAATGTTTCTTGTAATTTATTTTTAAATATTGTTTAAATATCTAACAAATTCACAAGAACAAATAGTAAGTTAAAAATAAATGTTAAAATTTTAAGTATAGATCTGTAAAAATAAATGTTATATTCAGTTATTTGAAATTATTTCAGTGTTTTCGTTTTTTTTTTTACGAAGTGTAGACACATACACTACATACACATCTTGTTTGAATGGTTGTAGTATTTGTGCAAAGTTTTAAAGTTTCTTGTAATTTTAAATGAAATAATTATCTATATAAACGAATGAATGATTTTTTATAAAAAAACATTCTCGAATTTTTTGAAACAGGCAACAAATACAAATTTAAATTTATAAAAATTGTAACGGAAACAAATAAACTACAATATTCCGTTTTTGTAGTTTGTATGCAATTTTAACCTTTAACTACGGACGTGGTGGTAAATTTGACACCGTTTACTTGTGTTGTTTATGTTAACAAATTTCACCTCCGTAGTTAAAGGTTAAATACATAAAACTAAAAAAATCGGTAAATGCTAGGTAATTATTTTGACCAAATGTATAAAAAATTTGAAATAAATTATTGGAAAATAAATGTATTTTCCCTTATTTTTAACTCAACTGAAAATATGTTTATTAAAATTCAAACTGTTACCTGTTACAAGTATTTTTTTGATTATTCTGAATTATATTAACTTTAGACATTTTCTTGAAAATTAATAAACAAAATGTGTTGAAGTTCCATCCTATTCAAGTAAAAAAAAAACATATAAATCGTTGGACATTATAGCTGAGTCGAGAAGATTTTCAGATGTGTTGAAAACCCTAACTTATTAAAAAAAACTGAGAATCAAAATATTATTAAGGTGTCGTCTAAATATCTGATACTTTTCAGCATAGTGTATTTTACACACAATAATAAAAATAACTGAACTAGATTCAACTCCCACCATTGAAAACAGCAGAAAAAAAAAAGAAAAAAATAATTGAAATAAAAAGAAGCAAACAAACACCTTAATACCCTCTTTCATCGAGTCAATTGAGCAATGTTCATGTTCATTTAATTTCTTTAACACGAATTACTACTACCAACTACCACTACTTAATATCGTGGTAAATGTCTATTAACCGCCAAACTTTTTTTTGTTATAATTTTTATTATTTCACAAAATTCTATTTGTCCACCACCTCATACTATAAACGTTTTTATGGCCTTTTTTAAATGATTGTTAAAGTGTAACCGGTGTTCTATTTTGTACGTACTATTCATGGATAAACAAAAAAATAATAAAAAAATAAGAAAATAAAGACACAGACACAATTTAAGTGAATTAGCTAACCAACCAACCAAGTCGACAACTGAACGTTTAGTCGGCATTGATTAGTTCGGTTTTGTATATTGTCGCGACAAATGATTGCCATTAAATGTTTTCTCTAATGTCATAAATTGCTGTCAATACGTTTTTTGTTTGTCATACTAACACACATATACTACGACACTATGGATTTGATAAAAGGTCATATGCAGGGACAGGAACTTCATGAACTTAAAAAATGTGTTCTAGGAGCCTATAATCAAAAATCTTAAAATATGCACTTAAAATTATATAACTACACTTAGAATACTATGTAGGTAAAGACCACTGCAAATGTAGTTAAATACAAATGAAATTTAATTTTAAAAAAGGACGACTTACATTACAGTAAATTCTACTAACATTGTCATTTGTTTTTTAATGTTCAAAAAATTACTAACAATTGTAGTAAAAATGAACCACATGGTAGTAAAAAATAA
Source organism: Delia radicum (assembly GCA_021234595.1). NCBI lineage: Eukaryota > Metazoa > Arthropoda > Insecta > Diptera > Anthomyiidae > Delia > Delia radicum. Next base: position 180,597,768 of record CM037851.1, on the reverse strand, counting down.
ACAAACATTTATTTTTTTTTTTTTTATTTTTAAATAACAAAAAACAACTGTAAAAAATGAATGTAAAATCATAAAGTTCATTTATGGTTCATTTAAAAGAAATAACTGTTTTATGATTTTTTTTAATGAACTACAAGGTTAGTAAAAATTTAATTTGTTCTACAAATACCTGACATTTACATTAATAATAAAGAAACTGTATTACAACCCAAACAACTACATATTTTCAAAACAGACGTTTATTATAGGAAAACCAAAAACATAAAGAAGCAGTCTCACTGTTTTCTTAAAATTCAAAGTATATAAAGATTAAATAAACTTAAATAAAATCGTTATCTATATGCATAGCCTTTTTATATATTTTCAAATGTAAAATTAAGTTTATTTGTTCCTAAAAGGTTTTTAAATATAGAAAATGATCGCTCAATAGCGAAGTTTGTATCACATCTATCTTCTAAAAAGCTGAACTGGGAATTCGAGAGTTTCAAAGAAAGATAACAAAAAAAAAAAGTGAAAAGAGAGGCATATTAAGTTTATTATTTTTCATATTTTTAATCAATTATAATTCAATTTAGAAGTTAATTTGTATTGTTTTATATATTCTCTGAATACGTCTTTCACAACTAAAAACAAAAATGAACATACATTTAGAAAAATAAGTAAAAATATGCAATAAAATATGCATTTAAAGTAAAGTATGATAAAATATGCATTTATAGCAAAATATTCAAAACAAAAATGAACATACATTTAGAAAAATAAGTAAAAATATGCAATAAAAATATGCATTTAAAGTAAAGTATGATAAAATATGCATTTATAGCAAAATACTCAAAAATTTGCATAAACGAATCGATGTAACTTTAACGCAATTTCGTTGATTCGCAAATATTTTTCATGTATCTTTTTCTTGACTTAGAGGGAAAAACATGCATTTGCATGAACTTCTGGTTCCTGGTCATAACAATAAAAAAGAAAATGTGCGCCACGCTTTTTTCTCTTGACTAGTTTTCTGCCAATAAAATATTGATTAAAGGAAATAGTAATTTCTTTCTCAGTTTAACATATTATTTATTCTAAATTCCCGATCAAAAACACAAAATCAGATATCATTTTATAAAGATCGATATTATTCTAACCGAAGATTAACCCAAACTAGGGATATTAGTGATATTCGGATTATATAAATAAATAATTATAAATGTCGCCTTATAAAAACACATAGAATAATATATGGCTACGACCACAAAAAACATAATACCATATATACAATTTTTACTCGGTTTAAGAAAACATTTACTGGGATCAACATGAACATAGACAATGTTTAAAATTTATCAGAACTTTATTTCGTTTACTACAATCATATTTGACTTTAGTGGGTGATTTTCTACCACCTAACATCATATGATATCAATTTTGAAATTAGGTTAACTAGAATTTTCCTTTACTTTAAAACGGCGTTTTATCGCATTTTCAAAATAACTTTGAAAAAAGTTTTACACATGATCAGATTGTTCCTAAATGGTATAAGGGTTATATAGTTCCAAAAAAGTCGACTTTCGACTTTTGAAAAATTTTAAAAGTTTTGATTTTGTCGTATTTTCGACTTTCGATTATTTTCTAACTGAAAGTCGATTAATAAACTTTTTGTTTGAAAATTTTTAATTTTATAGATTGGTTTGGGGACAATTATTTGTTATCGGAACTTACAATTGGTGATTTGGTGGTAATAATAACGAAGTCGACTTTTACAAATAAATCAGCTGTTTTTGAAACGTAAGAAGAAACTTTAATTTTAAATTTACAAATTTCGTTCTTATCATGGACGATTAGTTATATTTACACTTAGCTAACAATAAATGGCATTGAAAACACTTTTCCGAAAGAAATACCTTTACTGGTGATAAAAAAATATTTGAACCATACAAATACAAACACCCCAAAAAATCCTGTAAAAAAATTAAAAAGAAGCTCCGAAAAATTATAACATCGAAGTTTTTAATAGCAAAATTCCTCCAAACTTCCTTAAAACTAGTTGAATTGTGACACATGTTATTTTTTATATTAAAAACAAATTATTAAGGTTTAGATGGGACAAACCTGTGATAGCAACCTTGAACTATTTACCGGAGTAAACAAAATGTATATACTGTCTTATGTTTTTTTATCTTAAAATATATTAAAATATGATATTATATATGCTGTCATGTATAGCCAAATGTTATTATATGTTTATTATGTAGTAACATATCACACGATATATTATTTTAAAATGACATTTATAAAATACGATATTAAGCATATATGTTATACATATGATACATATGATAGATCTATTATAAAATTTAATAGTACATTTTCAAATATAACAGAACATATAATTATATATAGTGACATATAAGCTATTTTTATTTTCATGCAAAATAAAGCTTATAAAGAAAAAAAACAGCATATTTGTGGATTTGTAATCCAGTTATTGAGCAAACAAGGTGAAAAATGGGAAAAATCTGCATTTTTGCGATTTTTAAGGCATCGGATGCACTTTTTTCGGGTAGGATTGGCCCGCATTTTTTTTTCTCCTATTCAATATCTACAACTTTGATTCAGACACAAACGAGATATTGCGTAGGGCATACCGAGATATAATTTAATTAACAATTTTGTAGTCATTTCACATCAACGCTTCATACACTAAATATTTGGAGATAGCCTCAAAACAATTTATTTCAAAGTTTTGGTTAATTCTGTTTACTAAAATATGTCTGGCATTTGTTATATTGACTTGAGCGACTTCTTTAATCCAAAATATACTTTGTAGGAAAAAAATTACAAAATGACACTGAACAATTTTTTTTTGCATACTACAAGTTAAAATTTTTATTGAAAAAAATTCCGAAAAATTTTCATTTATTTAAGGATTTTTTTATGAAATTATGGAAAAAATAATCAATAAATATTGATTCAGGTAATAAAATTACTATGAAGAAAAATTCTATTAGTACGTAAGTAACTAATTGAAAAAATCGCACCTTTCGCAACGTGTAATATATTAAATTAAGAAGCATAATTTACATTTTTGTAAAAAGTTTATGACAAACATTTAGTTTCCTACAAAAGGTTTTTCGCAAATATTTCTTTAACTGTAGCTAACTTTAAAATTCTAAGGCCATATTCCTGATTTGCGTTTCACAATATGTAATCTCATTTATCATTCTCATAATGAAATATAAGTAAAAAATCGGATATTGACCCATAGTGTACCAAATATATACGCATTTATAAACATTAATTTTCAACCATTTCTGAGAACACCAATTAACAATACTATTGAGATCAGCTTGTACTCTTTAAGTCATCAGCATATATTAAAATTTCTGACCATTTAGCATGTGTTGAAATATCATTACTGAATAAAATGAACAACGATGGGTCAAAAATCCTACCCTGCGGAATGCCATATGTAGCAATATGCAATATGTGAGTACGATTCCGATGAATCAATGGAAAGAGAAAAATTGCGATTTATCAATTATGATTTAATCCATTTTAAGAAACTTAATGTAAACCAATTGATTCAAGTAAAATGTAGTGCCAAATTCTGTATCTATCTGAAAATTCAGTATCTATCTGAAAATTATTCGCAAAACTTGTAATGCTGTAATTTAAAAAAATTTGCCAAATTTGTTATGGTAGAGCGACCTCTGACAAATCCATGTTGATACGGCAAAATAATACTCTTTACTTTAAAATAAATTTTTTTGAAAACAATATGCTCGAACATTTTAGAAATGTTACATCATTTTGTAATATGTCTTCAATTAGAAACGGTATCCTTAGCTCCAGATTTATGCACAGGTCTAATTGAGTAACCTTTCACCTTTCTACAAAAACTTCGTCTTTAAAGAGTTATTAAAACCATTGCAAATATCAAATATTACAATGCATACACTGAGAGAGTTATCTTCACTTCGTTATTGAATTTCTTCATAGTGTTAATGAAAATTGCCACTGAAATTCGTCCATTGAAAATTTTCATAGAATCTATGAAACAGATTTCTTTAAAGTCAATGTTTATGATGTGTTTGTATAATTAATGAAAATCTTCATATAACTAATGAAGCATTCCGACAATGAAGCGTTTATAGAATTTATGAAATAGTTTCATACAATATTTTAATATTAAGAAGTTCCTTGAATTAATAAAACTGTTCCTGAATGTCTTGAAAAATGCACTGGAACTAAGCCAATGAAGCGCTTCAAAAGATTTTAAAGCAATTTCATAGAAGTCCAAAATTAATATAAGGCTACATTGAAATAATAAATCACTTTATAAAATATGTTGAACACTTGAAAATTAAATCTTGAAACTAAAGTATAAAATGTATGGAAATTAATGAAATTATGAAATTTAATGAAGAAACAAAAAAAGTCTTTGAAATAATTTTATAGATCTAAAGATAATTTTCATTTATGAAATTTTTTTTATGAAACTATAAAATTTTGTGAAAAAAAGTTTATGAAAAATTTCTGAATATTATAATCAATTAGAAGAGAACTCACCGTGATTTGGTTTATATAACACTCCAGACGTCAACTTATAAGGAGGGTTCACTTTATGGAAAAGTGCCAAAGCTCCAACTATACCTAGCATCTTTTTCACAAGTGAATGTATATTTGTACCTGAAAGATTTCTGGAAAATAAAAGAAACTCATTTCCGTAAAAACCCAAATTTTCACAACTTTACGAAATATTTTGTTTCCTAAAATCAACTAAACAGTTTGTAAATCTATAAATTTTTTCGCTTATTTGAAAAATAAAATACTTGAGTTGTACAAAAAAATTCGTAAAAAAACAAATATATAGCGAATATTACAAAATAAAATACGAACAATATACGAAATCACATAACGAATATTTTCTTAAAATTTTCGAGCATTTTTGTTAATTTTACCTATAAGATATTTTGAGTGTGATGTTAAATTTAATTTATTTTAAAGATTTGTTACAAATACATGACATTTTTACCGCATACTCCGATATTCAATAAATTCCTTATAAAGGGCATTTTTTATAGAGGTATAAATCTTTGAAATGGAATAAAAAGATGTGATTTTTTTTTTTTGAATTGACATGAAATTTATTTTATTCGAAAGATAATCTTCTGGCATTATTATTTAATTATGACTTCTGGCATATGACCTCCACGGCTGGCTCGGTCGTAGTCTAATCTGAAGACTTTTTCCAACACTTGTGACCGTATATTGGCAATAACGAATGTTGTTCTCCAAGTGGTCAATCGTTTCGGGCTTATCGGCGTAGACAAGCGACTTCACATATCCCCACAGAAAATAGGCCAGCGGCGTTAAATCGCACAATCTTGGAGGCTAATTCACGGGTCCGAAACGTGAAACTATGCGGTTAACAAACGTTTCCATCAATAAATCAATTCTGGCACGAGCTGTGTGACATGTTGCGCCGTCTTGTTGAAATACAGCTCCAGCACATCATGGTTGTTTAATTGAAGAAAGAAAAAGTCAGTAATCATGGCTCTATAGCGGTTACCATTGACTATAACGTTCTGACCAGCATCGTTTTGACAGAAGTACGGACCAATTATTCCACCAGCCTATAAAGCACACCAAACAGTCAGTTTTTCTGGATGCTACGGTGTCTCAACATATACTTGAGCATTATCATCATTCAAATACGGCAGTTTTGTTTATTGACGTATCCATTTAACTAAAAGTGAGCTTCATCGCTAAACAAAATTCTCTTATGAGAATCTTGTTTTGGGCCCATTCACAGAATTTACGCCTTGCTAGGTGGTTGTGGGGCTTTAATTGTTGCACGAGTTGGATTTTGTAAGCCGCAAACCAAGATATTTCCGCAAAATTTTCCATTAAGTGGATGGACACATATTCAATTCCTGTGCACGATGGCGGATAGACCGATTGGGGTCTTCCTCTACTCAACGCTCTACAGTAGCAATGACTTCATCTTTACGCACTGTACGATGTCTCTATGGATGCATATTATCATTTAGAGTAAACGTGGTCCGAAAACGTTCCATATTTAATCTAATTAATTGCTCTGATGGACGATTATGTTTTCCGTAAAATGGACGTAATGCGCGATACGTATTTCGAACAGAACCATGATTTTCAAAATAAATTTGTACAATTTGGAAGCGTTGTTCAGGCGTCAGTCTATTCATATTGAATTGCCAAACCAAACTAAACATAAATCGCTTGACAGTGGACAAAATGGCCGCCAGTTAAAAAAGTGTTGCCAACTTAAAGTTCTATACTTGTATAAAAAAGACCCTTTATTAATGCCTGTAGTATTTGCTTGTTACTTCTTATGAAGCAAATATATCATGTTTTGCATTTTTCTAACTGTTTTAAATTGGGGTTAAACTGTAAAAGCCTTTCCTATGACCATGTAATGGGCAATATTGCAATAACAATAAAAACAGCTTTTTCTTATTTATTTTTTTTGTTGCTTAAGTATTTGAAGTCAATGTGACTAAGTCAATGTGACGATTTGGAAAAAGAGCATGAATATTTAAAAGTAATATTTTATGCAGATATTGTTTTATAATAGTGTGTTTATTAAATAACTAATAAATATTGTTTCAATGTATTTGTAGTTATTTTTACTACATTCGACAGTTAATTTTTAATTGTTAAAATAATCATTACATTGATATTAATGCAAATGTGGTTTATACCTTTTTAACTGCGATTGTAGTAATTTAAACTGCCATTTGCAGCTGATTCTACCGGCATATATATTTTTTAAAAGTCGCGAAAAAATAAAAATGCGTTTCTTTATATTTTTTCATGGACTATATGACTAGGATAGTTAAATTTGATAATTGCTAAAAAATCAAAAGTTATAACCATAATTTACATAAATATATTGCATTATTGTATTGCTTTTCTTTAAAATAATTTTCATTTTCATTTTCAATAATTTATATATTTATTCTTATATTCCATTTTATCACAAATATAAAAGAATGTATTGTGATTTAATGTTTTCATAAAAAATTTTCCAATTAAATAACTGCTCACCCAAAAATGTTAAGAATTTTTGTAATATACAATGACAAAGAATAAGTAGAGAAGCAGAAAGAAGATAAAATAAAAAAAATTAAATAATTGAAATAGAAGTCATTGTAAATTATACAAGAAAAAATAATAAATTTTCATAAAATTCTGTACACTAACATTTACACATTCTGTACAATACAATATTATCAACTAAAAACAAAAGGGCTAAAATAAAACGCGACACGGGTATACAAAATGAAACTCAAGTAACCAAACTGTACACTAACTACACTCAGGGAAAAAAAGTGTCATCATATTGATGAAATTGTTTCATACATCGTTTGTCTTCAATAGGGCATTTTTTTTTTGCATTTGCCACAAACTGCAGCATTTGCCGTTTTTAGAATTATTTTCCAAAAATTCCATTTTTGCTCCACCATAAAATGCCATTTCTACCTTCTTGCAACATTTTTTAGATTTTTTTCAATAAAAATGCTATTTTTACCCATTTTACCTTAAAATTGCCAGATTGTAGATTAGCACACTTTATACGTTTAAATTTTTAAAAATGTCAATTCACTTATTGAAAATTGTGAAGCAGTATTTCTTTAGGTAAGTTAAATGCCTAGTTTTTTGGGATGTCAGTTAAGCTTTGTTTAGCTAAACCGACAACGAATTTTGTCCATTATTTCCAATTTTCTTATCAAAAACTTGCAAAAACAACTTTTTCTAGTTCAGTATTTCCGTCTTTACTGAAATAAAGAAAAATCAACAAAATTCCAATAGCAGTATTCCAGTTACAAACTGCGTTAATCTAAGATTAAAGATAATCTACTCGTACATCTAAAATCTCGGCATAAGTGTACACTCAAAAAAAAAGTTTGTAAAGTCAGCAAAAAATTTTGCTGAGTCAGCAAAATTTTAGTCAGGAGGGTGCTTGCAAAAAAATTGCTAATGTCAGCAAAATCTTTTGCTGAAAATCAGCGAGCTGATTTTTAGCAACAAAATTAGTAGATTCAGCAAAAGTTTTGCTAACACTTAGTAGATTAGAAATAAAAAAGCCTTGCTAAAAATTAATAAATTTTTTGCTGAATTTTAGTAGACTGAAAAAAACGCAAAAAATTTGTAGAAAATTTGTAATTTAGTTAATTTATTTGCTGAAAGTCATAAACATATTTTTGTGATTCTTTTAAAAATAATAACGAAATATAAAAATTTTCATTTCCCCACATTGACGATGAATTAATTAATATCTGAAAATATATAGAAATAAATATATATAACATAACAAAAATTTTCTTTCAATTACTTACATCAATGGTTGTTTAAATGATGCTATCTTTTAAAGGACGCAACTGCCGAAGATAATTATAGAAACTAAACGAAAAACTAAACAAAAACAAACGAAACGAAAAAACAACCCTTTTTTGCAATAAGAAAAAGGTACCATAAAAATCTACCTAAGATGTGTGTCTTTGTCTTTCGCTTTACTCTGTCTACATGTTTGTTTGCAATTTGACCACACTAGATTATTAATCTATAAACATTTAGTTTAAATAAATAAATATTTTATTTTGTCTTTTATTTTATTAATAGACAATTATTTTCACAAGCCGGCGACAACGCAAAATTTAAGTTGTTTTAATCCTCAATTTTGTTTTATGTATGAAAAACAGATACAAAAACTTCCATGGTTGATTTTTTTATATGTCTTATTAGAGTTGTACTTTTTAGTATAATTTTCCTCTTCTCTACTACATCTTGACATGCCGCTACATCTACTTCATTCTGCGTATATCTTTCAATCTGGTTGTGTTCCACACTATTAATGTGCTTATCAGCACAATTTTTTTTTTAGCAAAATTAATTAGTAAAACATTAGTATATTAGTAAAGCATTAGTATAAAACAATTAAGTGCTGAATAAGTATAACAAAAATTTTAGCTGAAAACACGATTTTAGCAAAAAAATTTGCTAAAAAATAGTATACCTGATTTACAAGACGTTATCAAGTTTATAATTTTGTAATCTTTTTTGGCTCCATCTCTCCAAAATTTGTTACAAGCAATGTATCTGAATTTAAGTACACCTCGGATTAAAGCTGAAAATATTGTTGGGATAATTTAAATTAAATTTTTGACGTATTATATACGCTCAGTGATGGTGATGCAGAGTCTATACGCAATGCAAAATTAATATTTCCAAAACATGCTAGAAAATCTGATTTAGCTTTAATAAAAAGTAATTTTGAATGACTTAGTTTAAACATCCCCAAATGGAATGAAAGTTTATATGTTATAGATTGCGTTAAGAAAAGATGCCAACAACAATGAAATTATTTAAAAATTTAATAAAGTGTTCAATCGAAATAGTGGCCTACAAACTTGGACTAAAATAAAAAAATATTTTTTTATTAAGAATGAAATGGATTCAATCCCCTTCGCAATTACATTCTGTCAAATATGCTGCAGTTACATCTAAAGATATGGATGTAGTATCAGTAAACTCAACTGTTTTATGTGACAATAGTAGATTAGATCAGAAGGCACTATGCACCGCGACCAATGTAGGTCTTTTGTGCTGTGACAATAGTAGATCGTTTCTTTTTGATAACTTGAAAAAGCTCATAATTGGTGCCAAGCAATAAAAATTTAATAAAAGAAAATTGAATAAAACTTTAATATTTATCATTTTCTTTTTTACACATTTTGTTTAGGTATTATCATTTCTTGTGCCATTTGTAATGGTTTTTCGTGCTATTTTGCCTGCCATTTTCAAATTTTGGTCGTAAAACTAGCCCTGGCCATGAATTATTCATCATACTTATGAAGTTTCCATAAGTATGATGAAAAGTTTCATAAACATTTATCTCAAATTTTTCATAAATCTTCATGATTTCATAAAAAAAGTTTCATAAAACATGTGAACATATTTTCATAAAATTATACTAAAATAATTTACATAAAAATACAAACATTAACTGGAACTAGCTTAGGTACTTAGAGCTAACAAGCAGTTTGTCTGCAATAGAAATTTGTTGTTTTAAATTAAGCGTATATGTATTAATCTTCTTTCTAAATCTGCAGTTTAAATGAGGTTAGGTTCTTCTGGATTTACATGAGTTTGTAGTCTCTCTGCATGTTTGGTTGCGTTCATACCGTTCATACCAAGGAGCGTTAGCAGAATTTTTTAATATTTTATTTTGAGACTGTTATGTTAACAACACCTTTTTAGGCACAACCCCAAAGTTGAATGTCATATGTACAAATGGGTTTTAAAATATGATTATATATGAGAAGTTTGTTGTCTGTTGAAGGAACATACCTTCACCCTATAATCCAATTTAGTTTATGAAACTTTAACTTTAACTCTTCCCTTTTTTTCACATGTTCATTCCATTTTAGTTTCGAGTTAAAGGCCAGGCCCCCATTTAGCCCCATTTGAATGAGGAATTCTTTTAATATCAATGTATATTGGAATGCTATATTTTTGTTGTTAGTAAAATCTACGTGTATAGATTATGTGTTATTGAGTTTAATGCGTCAATTTTTAAACCATGAAGTTAATTTATTTACACCATATTGTAGGTTTCGGGAAGATTTTGTTACTGTTTTTCCAATCGATGGAATTGCTGCACCATCAGCAAATGTAGCCGATAAACAATTTGGATAAGTTGGAAAATCACTTCTATAAATCAGGTACAATAAAGGCCCAAAATACTCCCATGAGGTAACCTGCATTTATCTGTCTAAGATTAAAATATACGTTTGCATGTTTGATTCTAAAATATCTGTTTTGTAAATATGAATGCAGTATAGAAACTTGTTGGATATATTTGTTTAAGTTTTCTAAATAATCCATTATGCCAGACTATATCGAAAGTTTGTGACACATCTAGGAAAACGTCCGAACATATTTTGCTTTCATATAATTCTTTTTCAATGACGTTAATTATTCGTTGCACTAAGTCGATAGTTGAATGGTTGTTTCTAAAACCAAATTGATGGTTTTTAATAATGTGTCTGTGGAAAATGTATTTCGTAGATGAATGGCATATTATTTTGCTCTCTGGATATCACTTTTTGTCCATTTATTATTACAGTCCTTCATAGGCATTTATGTGGGGGATTTTAAGATTTCTAGTGCAGTTCCATAATGAGTAATCCGTATGTTTTCGTTTTTCTCGTATTAGTTTCAGTATTTTCTTTGGATTTTTTGTAGATTTCCTGTTGTGTGCCACAGGAGGAGTACTTCGCCATGCCACTTGTCGTATTGTTTCAGTTAAATCTATTACTTGTTGTTCGACTTCATCTAGAGAATGTTGTTCATCAAAAGATATATTAATTTTTTCTAGAGTAGCTTTAAAGTAATTCCAGTCAGTAAAATGATTTGTAAGATATGGACTTGATTCCATTTCAACAACTTTTTCAAAAAGTGTGAAAATAACTAGAGAATGGTCAGAATTTAGGTGTAATCAATCAGTTATTTTGCGAAAGGGAATTGGAAATTTTTTTAATAACGAAATTATCTATTATATCTGGTCTTTTATTAATATCAGTAGGCCAATATGTTGACTTGCCGGTGTAAATTTAATCTCGAACCCCAATTAATATGTTAAGCATTGAAATCTGCTACGATATGAAAACAATTTTCACCATAACTTTTTGTCAGATTGTCGTTGTATTGATATTCAGTATTAGGTGGGCTGTAGTAAAAGAGTTCGTTTATTAGCCTGTATGGCAATAGCAGGCGCTTGGAATTTAGTTTTCCTTCATATTTATTAAGTTTTTCATAAATATGATGGAGAGTATTCTCTGAGTGTAGTTACCCAGTGCTATGTTTATGAGGGACATTGGCTTAGAGGTCGTTGGGTTGAATACATGTTCATATACAGGAAACTACCTATGGCCATAACTCTAGAGGACTTAAGTGAGTGTGTATGTGTGTAAGTAATTTAGAACTGGTTGTGGTGGTGCATTTATAATAATTAATTGTGCGCAAATAAATGTGTATATTTTGTATGTCTGTAACGAAAGTGTAAAATTGTGTTAGTTTTAGTAATGGTCAACATCCAAGAGACTACTAAATGGCATCACACTATAATGCTCAAAAAAGCCAAAGAAAAACATTGTACACACTGACAGACTTGTATTCATGTCGCACAGTGAAACAAAACTACCGAAGCAGAAACAAAAAATTGCCAGCGGAAAGTTCAAACAACAAAGATTGTACACTGAACCAAAAGTCGTAAGTGAAATCAACATACAAGTTTTGTTAGCATTTGACAAATTTTAATGTTAAAACAACTTTATTCAAATTGATGTTAGTTTTTGTAAAACTAACAAATTTTATCGCTTTACGAAGCAATTGTCGTTTTAAAAAATGTTTGTTATTTAAATAACAAAATTACATTTGTTAATTCCACAAAAATGTATAAAAAAAATGCAGTAAATTTGGCGTGCTTTTATTCTTGTGGTGTCATTACTCGTATTTGTGTATGAGAACCATTTGTAAAAGTTGGAAATGATCTTCCTTTTAAAAAGCTCTATAATATTTTTATGATTTCTGGAGGAAAATTTAAATTAATCATTTTGTACACCAGACCATCGTACCATACAGAGTCTAAAGCAGACTTAATATCCAACAACACCATGCCCGTGGACTTCATAATATTGAAGTTATGTTTGATTTTTGATTTAATTCTGTATAAAGGATGAGAGGTGTTGTGACCAGACCTGAATCCGAATTGTTTCTTTGGAAACACCTAATTAACGTCAAAAAATTTCAAAATTTTTTTCTTGATAACTTTCTCTAGGACTTTGCTTAAAGAGAATAACAAGCTGATTGGTCTATATGAAAGTGGACATGATGCGACTTTGTTCGGTTTACATACAGCAATCACTTTTGCCTCCTTCCAACAGTCTGGAAAATATCAATATTTAAGGATGTTATTAAGAATATTTGCCCTTTTTTAGGAAGTGCCTTTAATATTTTATTACTTATACCATGTGATACCAGGTGATTTTTTAATCTTATAAATTTTGATTATGTTTTTTAGTTTTTCAGTTGGAACATAGTAATCATTATTAATAGCATATTGTAAGTGTTGGAAAGAATTTACAGCAAGCTAACCGTATTTATTGTGGTAAAACCACTTAGACTTGATGAAAGCGAATGGTTTGATTTGAATGTAGTAGCAAGCAATTGCATTTTTCTTGAGCAGTAGAGTAACGAGTACCATTATGTTTAAGAATTGGCATGACATTATGCTTCTTTCGTAGTACTTTTGAAATATTCCAAAAGGGAGAATAATTTTTATCAAGGGCTGCCAGAACATTGCTCCAAGATTTGTGTCTTTCAATAATGATTTATTGCTTAATTTTTTATTAAGTCTGTTCATTTCAATTTTATCAGCATTTTCTCTATTCAGATTCCATTGTCGTCTAAAAAAATTACGATTCACGATCAGCATTCTGATATGTGTAGATGGAGGTTTGGTTTCGGACAAAATGGTTCTTTATGTAACACTTATTTCTTTGGCATTCTTAATTATATTTTTAAATTTATCGATCCTCATATTTACTTCGTGTTTATTCATACATTCAGAGTCGAATTCTGAAATGTTATTATTAATATGCTGCAGAGAACTGCGCCTAGTTAGCTCTATTCAAATCGTATACAAGGTTCATAGTGTGATAATTTGAGCCATAAAGGTTTATTTTAACCGGTAGGTGGTCAGAGGTTAACTCATTCAAAGCAACAGGTTCCGAAAGTTTCATTGGTATATTGGTAAATAAAAAGTCTAAATTTGATGATTGGTGAGATTCGTTAGAAGGGACATATGTAGGGTCACATGTGTACTTAATCCAAACGTTGTTGATTTCAAATTTCTGTTGAAGAATATTTCCCCACCAGTTGGCACGCAAACATCCCCACAATAGATGTCTGCTGTAGAAATCACCCACTAGAATTAAATTGTTATTACTACGAGTTAGCTTTAAAATATCTGCAGTTGTTCTTTTTAATGCCGTCACGCCCAGCGGCCCACCCCCAGAAAATAACATGAAAATACAAGAACTGGCCCTTCTGATGTTTCTAATTAAATACCCATGTTTTCAATCAATACAGTATTAACAATTGGGATTAAATTATGGCGTATAGTCTTTTTTACAATGATTGCTACACCTCCACCTCTTGAATTTTCTCTATCGTTCCTATAACAATAAAATGAATTATTTCCAATCGAAACTTCTGAAGATAACATTGTCTCTGATAGTAAAAAGATGTCTATAGCGCGTCTTAATAAAAAATCAAATAATTTAGTTTTTTTATGGCGTATGCCTCTCGCATTCCATATAATCATTTTTGTTCTTCTTGTTTGATCCATTATGATGATAGAAATTTATGAGCAATACTTGACACCACTTCAAAGTTTTGTTTTAGAAGCTTTTAATTTTTGAATTAGTTCAAGTGTTATATTTTTGATATCATCAAATGAAAATACGTCATCACTAGTATTGTTATTTCTTAAATTGACCAGTTATTTTTTACAGGAGTTTCTCCAGCATGAAGGGCTGGAAACTGCGATTCGTCAGAGTTTTGTTGCACAGACGGAACATTAGTTCGACGGTTTGCATAATTATTTTGTCTAGCATTTTGTTTCATGAAACCTTGTTTCATATCTATGTATTTTTTACGACTTGGGCAATCAGGCGAAGTAGATTTATGTGCTTGTCCATAGTAAGTGTATCTGATATATATCAGCGGCTTCATGATCACCGGAGTACATTGAGCAAAATATTTTAACAGCACAGCGAGACGACCCATGGCGGTACATCTGACAATTGTTACATTGAGTTACCTTGTTCTTCCTTATTCTGTCGAATTCCCATTTAACTTTTAAATGGTCTATATAAGACAATTTTTGTCTAAGCTCTTTAAGAGTTGTGCATTGCCTTGATTTGTGTGTTCCCTTGGCCCGGCTTTTCTATCATTTTGCAATCAGTGCAATCTAATCCCATAGTAATTAATTTACACTTAAGCTCAGATAAATCAACCAGAGATTAGTAGAAAGTAGAGCTTTATATAGTCTGTCACTTTTGGTGGAATAAGTGAAGAATTCTAATTGTTCTTGTATCAAATAATGTCAAATTTTATCAGATTATATCTAATATGATACAATAAGATGTTCTCATTTTTTGGATATAATCATATATTACTCGAAAATTTACAAAATATTTGTTTGCATCTGAATGGTAAAAATTAGTTTTTTATACAAATTTGATGATATGTGAGTTTCATAAATGCTTCTGATAGCAAATTGTAATGTTTTTTATTTTTTTATTTTGCCAAGCGAAAATTTGGAAACCTAGACACCATTGATCAAAATTAGTTCACTGCTGCTAAGAATAGTTTGTAGAACAATTTTTCCTTTCGTTTATAATGCGTTCTACATATTGTCGGTCCGGTAAACCGATGTTATTTATATGCGTTGTATATGATGAAAATAGGTACACCGCGCTCTGTTTTTTGTTAAATTTTTTCTATTAAATATATACAAAAAATGCATACAATTACGTTGCATTCACTTTTCAATGGAATTACTTATATATATTTATACACATATTGTTGATAAATTCAAGTTTTACGCACAAATTTTGTAAACTTTCAAATTTATAATACCCAGCCTGCAAAATTTTGACTCTTTTTTGAGTATTCTTATCTACGAGTCGAAATATAATTAAATAAAACACATATTTTTGAAAATTTAAAATTTTAGTGTCAAAGATTACTATTTTTTTGGATGAGAATATTAGCCGTCTAAAAAATATAATTAATGAAATAGAAATTTGAAGAAAATTACACTGCAAGACCTTAAAAAAATTTGTGAGATTCTTACAATGAATTCACATGTTTCGGACATGCTGATTTCAATGGCATGCTATATTTTTCGATACATGGTACAGTTTTAGGCATCTTCAAGCATCTTTCAAATGCAATCAACCTGATTTTCTGCTGTTAAAATCAAAGGACAGGACCAGTAGTAATATTTAAGGTACATATTTGATTAACAAAGCTTAAAATAAAACCTGATGTTAAGCATTTCCCTATTTTTTTCGGCTTTCACAAATTCGATCGCTAAATAATCTTCCGACACCGTTAAATGTTTATACAGTGGATAGAGTCATTTATATCAGTTAGAAAAAAAGTAATTTCCCAACGCGTTTTTAACTCAAAATTTGCGACTAGTCACATATTTCACATGGCAGCGTAGCTTTCCAGGATCACCCAAATGTTCAACTTTTAGTATAATATATGAATGCTTTTCAAAAGTATATGTCGAAATTTTCAGGCAAATACGTTTATATTTGGAAATGCTTTCCTAACAAAAACCTTCGTTTTGGTACACATTTTTCTCAAAACAAGGGGGTTTGTTAATACTTTAGAAGGGTACACTCAGGGAACATCTGATGTAAATATTTGTAGTTGTTTGAGTAATAATATAGTATCTTTATTTTTAAGTGAAAAACGGATAACATTTAATTTTTGACTACATTTATAGGTCATTTAAAAAAACAAGCCATATCTAATTACTGTACTACGAATATACATTAATTTTATGCAGTTGTGATTTAGAAACCAATCGTTTAAGTCCGATATGTTATTAGTGACTTCAGCCTCTTTTAACACTGCGCTATTTAAAAGGCACGTTGACCCCCACTTTTGTTACATTAAATATTGAACATCTTTAAAAATATAATAAAAAGTAATGAAGATCAAGAAAGGCAACGAAATTGAAATTTTCATATGTTGCTTTCCAAACCAACTGCCCCGCTACAGCAAAAGTATATTGCAGCAATATCAAACTAACAGTACTTGTCCTAATTAAATCTGGAACAATTTTTAAAATAAAAAGAAAATGTGTGACGTAGGCGTGGTTTAATATTGATAAATTTTGAGTTCATTTTTCATTTATTTTCTCTTATTAATTACCTAAATTCGGCAAAATCTAGAAATTTGACTACTATTAAATCTAGAAATTTGACTATTGAGTGTTGCTTCTCTTTAAAAAATAAAAAAAGCAAAAATTTAATTTTTTTAAATTCTCAATAAAATAATATGTTGAGGTATTAGAATTTCTAGCATTTTTCCGAATTCAGTTAAATATTATTAATTATTTTTTTTTAAATAAACAAATTTTTTAAAGTTTTTGTTAGTTTCATTTGGAAGAACAAATACTGTTAATTTAGTATTTCTGTAGCGGTACAGCTAGCTTCGAAAGAAACATATGCATATGTAAAAGTTTCAGGACACAGGACAAGTCACAACCAGACCTCCAACATCGGTCAAAGTTCAATAACGGTCCAAGTTGAATTAGTTTTTAGTAATTTTTGTTAGTAAGTTTATGCAAGCTTAAGGTACGTTGTAGTAGTGGTAGGTAATAATTTCAATAGCTATATACAATTTTTATGCAGAATTGCTCTACCATTACAACATAGATTACAATACGCTATTTTTGGGAATCCAATATGTCATATACTCTATACATGTCTATTCATTTTTAAAAAAAGTTAACTTGCTGGTAATGGAGTAAATTTAATTAATCAACAATTCCGTTATCCGAACTGAATGTAATTTAAAATTTATGTTGTAACATAAAGTATAAAGTCAGCAGATCCTAACTCATAAGCTATAATAAAATTTTTATTCTCTCCACGGACGCAGCTCCTAACTCATACGCTATGATGGATGCAAGATTCAATTTACATATTTAAACCTATACAGTTTACGAAATATGCTCTTAACAGCTCTGTTCAAGAATTTGGTTCAAATAACTAATTTCTAATAAAAAAGTTGGAAATGTATACAATGAATGCATAGTTTTGGATATTTAAAAAAGTTTACGACTTTTAAAAAATTTTTGAATTTTTTAAAATTTTCGATTTTTTAAAATTTGTTTAGTTTTTATATACTATCCATTTTTTTTATTTATTTTTTATTGTTAGAATATTTACTTAAGAAATAAGGAATAAAGATAATAAGTGATTCAATATTTTCAAACAAGGCAGTTTCAAACAGAATTAAAAACATGCTGCAGTTAAACATTTAAAAATCGATGTTATTAAACACAACATCTCACAACAGCTTAGCTAAATGTCAATGACATGCTACGACAGTATGTTCCTGTAGACGAGGGGTGCCCAAGGCCTATGCGCTTGGTGCTCATTTGTTATTGTAAAAACACTTAGCTATAGGCTGTGTGTTTTAATACACATATAGAGCGCTCAGCACTAGCAATACGAAATACACAAACAACTTTGTCTTATTAGTTTTTTTGTCGTTCTTCACTGTATACACGCAAGCGCAAAGCAACAACACTTTCGTATGCTTTGCTGGTAAACATTGAAATATTTTTTTCTTTTTTATTTGTATGTATTGGTTTTTACAACAAAAAAATATTGAATAAAAATTAGTTTTTCTTTAAATGTATTGGTGTTTGCTCTTCCATAACGAACTTTTGGGCACTCCTGCTGTAGACATAACAAGACATAACATCTTGTTTGCGTTGACCTGACATAACAATGCATGCAAAAATGCAAACAGACATTTTTAAAGAAAATGTTGAATTGTGCAGCACTCTAGTATACATATTAGAGTTCGTTTTCAATTTTTTTTTTGATTTTGATTTCTGGATATTATCACTTTTTAGAAAGTTTTTGTATCAATAAAAATAATGGCGTATTTTTTTTTTTTAATTCCAACTCCTTCCCGTGCCTATAGGCGACTAAAATCGCGGACCCAAAATCCGCGATTTCAGTCGCCTATAGGCACGGGAAGGAGTTGAAATTAAAAAAAAAAAAAAATACGCCATTATTTTTATTGATATAAAAACCTTCTAAAAAGTGATAATATCCAAAAATCTATTTTTCAAAACTAACTCTAATACATATATTGTTAGTACTTACTCTTTTGATATAAAATGACACTCTTTTATAAAATTTTTCCAAAAAGTATACTCTATTTTTATGATCGATTACATTTAATGGAATGAAGATCAAATCGAAGTTATGTAGGGTTTTTTGGGAGAATGGAGTATTTTTGACAAAATTCAAATCTAATAATCTGAAACGGAGAAAAAATGGATATATTATTATTATTATTATTTATTAATAGATTTTTTGTATGTACATATTTAATTCATTTACAATAAGATTAATATCTAAATCTATATTTGGCATAACATAATTGTTGTAAGCCAGATTGGCACTATTCTAGGCAAGTAAAGTACATTCACATAGTATTGATTTTATATAATTTTTAATAAAAAATACATGATAATTTAAAACTAAAATTTTCATGGAAAATTAAAAAGCAAATTCATTTAAAATAAACCTTCTATATTTTAAACAAACTTCAATGTATTTATACAGGGAGAAAAAGTTTGAGCCATTTAGTATACATATAACTTCATCTAAATTTAGTATGGTTTTACCAAAATATTGTATTCTAAATTCTTTGTATATTGGGCAAACACCTATGAAGTGAAATGTGTTTTCCGAAGCATCTAAATTGCAAATTGTACAAATTCCAACAGTGTTATTACTAAAACATCTTGCATTTAGGTCTAATAAGCCACCCCTAGCCCTTATTATTAAACTGACTGTACGTGGAGAAAAGTTTGGAGTGTATAATGATGAAATGTTGTAATCCAGTTTTGCATAAAGATCATGAAACTGTGAACTTGTAGCATTTAGTATATAATCATTACGTTCACTGATTTTTAGTTGGGTTAATATATGTTTCCACTGTTTGCTTAATGGTAATATTGAGTCATCAGGAGTAAATTGCATATTCTGACAAAGGTTTTCCCATTCCTTAGCCCAGTATATGTTTTGTTCCATGATTTTTAATGCTAAAATACGAGGTAATCTGTGAGGATTCATATTTAACACTTTATTGATGTAGCAAAGGTGAAGTCTTAAGGTAGATACGTATAGTGACTCTAGGTTTGTTTCTAAATACAGCATGTAATTAGGTGTTGTGTTTGGCAGGTATAGCATCTTTTTTATGAAAAATCTAAATAGTTTTTCAACCTCATCATATTTTATATAGCCCCATACTTGCGCAGCATATAACATAATAGATCTGGAAGCTGCTTGGAACATTTTAAGCTTATTATTCTGTGATATCTGCGGATTGTTTATATATTTTGACCAAGTAGAGTTTATCGCCAATTTTGAGGCAGCCAATTTGTTTTTTAAGTGTTTTTTAAAGGAAAGATTGTATGTAATGTCTACTCCAAGATATTTATAGTTATTTACAATTTCAATATTATCGCCACCAAAAACCCAGTTTAAATTTGACGAAATTCGTGTGCCGGAACGAAATACCACTATTTTAGATTTATCTAAATTAGCTTTCAAGCACCACTTTAAACTATAATTGTATAAGCAATCAATCATTTTTTGCAAATCTGTTGGAGAATCAGCTAAAATAACAATGTCGTCGGCGTAAAGCAGTATTTTAACATTAACGTCAGCAACATTTACTCCTCCAGGTAGCTCATCTGCTAAATCATTAACATACAATGAGAATAATAGAGGGCTTAATATACAACCCTGTTTTACACCAATTTCAACTGCAAAGGAATCTGAATAGGTGTTTCCATCCCAGATAAAACTTTCAGTATTTTCATACATGTGCTGTAGAATTCTTATTATTTTGGAAGACATACCAAGGCACGAGAGTTTGTAAAATAAACTATTACGTGGAATTGTATCAAAAGCGCACGAAAAATCAACAAAAAAAACATATGTATTTTTGTTGTTGGTTTTGTTTAGATTCACGATATTAACGAGGTTGAAAATGTTGTCAACGGTTGAATAAGTCTTTCTGAATCCGGCTTGAAATTCATTTAAAATCATGTTATGATCGATCCAATCCATTATACGGTTTAGAATAATGGTATTAAATATTTTGCATAGGGTATTAATCAGCGATAAACCGCGATAGTTTGATGGACGATTAGGGTCACCTTTTTTGAAAAGCGGAATGAGTATTGATTTTCGAAAACTAGACGGAATTTTTTCATGTAGGAATATTTTGTTAAATATGGATAAGATTTCATTAATAAAAGAATTAGGAGCATTTTTATAAAATTCATAACAGATTCCATCCTGACCAGGTGATTTGCTATCTTTAAGTTCTTTTAAAACGGAAGAAATTTCACAAATTTCCATGGGTGAGTCAAGGACAGAATCAATAAAATATGGCATTGACCAGCTGATAGTCTGGGAATCAGCATTTGTTTGCAATAACGCACTGAAGTGAGAACGAAAATCATCGGCATTTAATGAACCTTTTACAGAATATGAACGCGATCTCATAGAGTTAGCTAGTTTCCACCAATCACTGCTACATTTTACCTTATTTAATTGCTCTATATTTTTATTATAAAAATCAATTTTTTTTTCATTACATATCTTAAGAAAGGAAGCTCTAGATGCAAAATAACGAGATTTGTTTAAAGTGTTGTGCTTTCTTCTATAACGTCTAAGCTTCGTTATCATACGACTTCTAGCTCGAGCACATTTCCAGTCAAACCACTTCTGCTTAGGTTCAAAAACACGTTTTTTCACATTAGAAACATTAGCTACTCTTATTTTGTCACATAGACGTACAACCAATTCATCAACCGTTTCATCAGACTGAATATCAACATTACTAGCAAGTAAAGAAAGATTTTCTTTGTATTTAGCAGAAAATTTACTATTCCAACGCAGTCTTTGAGTTGTAATATTTTCATTTGTATTTACTTCACGGCAAGATGATTTAATTTTTAAGCATAGTGGCATGTGGTCAGAGAACGGCTTTAATGGAATAAAGATATCATCAACATATTGTAGGAAGTTAAGTGAACAAATACAATAATCAATAACAGAACTACCCATAACCCCACAAAAGCTGTATTCCCCTAGAGCATCGTTACCAGTTCTACCGTTAAGGACAATCCCACCAACATTTTCAATCAAATTCATCAATTTTTTGCCTTGTGCATTTAGTTCTTTGTCCTTAGAAGATCTAGATTTATTAATATGTGGTAAATCTTTCAAAAAGTTACCATCTAAAACTTGTTCATTTGCAATTCTCGCATTTAAATCACCCACTATACAGAAATTTGTAGGATCAAGTTCTTGTACAAATTCTTCAAACTTTTCAAATTCATTCTTCCAATTAGTACAGTTTAAATAACATGGGATAAAGTGAAACACATTGCCTTCAAATTTGGCACTTAATACCGTATAATTGGAGATGTTTAAAAATTTAAAAGCATAAGTATTTTTAAGATTTTTTCTGAAACCATATAAACAACCGCCACTAGCACGTCCAGCTCTATGAGTTTTCGTAGCTGCAATCCAATGTAAAAAATAATTATTAAAATATGACGAAAACAAGTGCTGTCTATCAGCTGTGACATGTGTTTCAAAAAGAAAAAATACATCAAAATTATTGATATATGTAATAAATTTACTAAATTTTAATGATTTTTCAAGATTTGCTACATTATATGAAACTAAATGGCATAAGTTAAATTGCTATTGAGAATTTGAAATAAAAAATGGATATATGGCACAACATCAAAGAACTTTGGTTAAATCACTACTACCTTAATGACCGCATCTGTAGGTTCGATTCTACTAACAAAGGGTAGTAAAAGAAAAACACTACTCGGTTTGGCGAGTATGGCGACCAACTTTTTTTATTGGCCTCCAAAGATTCTGAAAATCAGTGCTCCCTCGAAAAAAGGTGTCATCAGTTTTTGTCCAACAGCTAATTCACACTTGTTGATGCCACTTAACTATATTTGGCAATAATGTGGCTAAGAATCCGTTGAACAAATTTCATTAAAATTTTATGTAAAAAGAATTTCTTTCTTGGAAATTTAAATTTTTTAAATAGAAGAGCTTATTTTTTTCAATTTTTTTTAGCAAAACTTACAGGAATTACTAATTTTTCACCAACAATATCTTGCAAAGTTATGACTACGATAAAGCTGAACAGCTTTTGTGAAAACATCAATACAACTTTGTGTCTTAAAAATTGTCGGTTTGGATTAGACTTAGAGCATTTCCGTTATTTTTTCAATGGTCTCCGATTGTAATAAAATTTGGTGAGTGTATTTTCCAGTGAACACGTATTTCTAAAACAATTTTTTATTTTGAAAACGGAGGCAACCTTGAAGCTTTAAAATATGGAAAAATGAGGGGTTGGGTCATCATTCAAAAGGTAATAGCTTTTATTGGGTGAAAGATATTGAAAAAACAATTTATGCATGAGAAAAGTGGAAATATTTTTGTACAGAAGATTTATCATCGTGGCAACTAAGATATTTTCTGACTTTTTATAAATTAATGAAATTTAAGTATTTTTCTTTAACAATACAATTCAGAAGGAATTATTTACCCACCTTTAATTTTTTGGACACGGTTGACCTTTCTATGGAAATGCAAATATGATCGGAAAATTTTTTGAAAATCTATTTTAACATTCATTATTTTTGCAACTCTAGTAAGCATACACATAAACACATAATTTTATTTTTTGTAAGCTGGATAGAAATGATATTTTGCGTAAACAAGTCATTTATGTTTTTATTTTATGCATAGTCGTATGTTGATATGCTCAGATAAAATTTTTTTTTTTTACAATTTTCACTCTAAATTGAATTTTAGAAGGAGGATTGCACGCATAAATGCGTCCTAATAAGGGCATTAATAATTAATAATAAACTTGACATTCGTTTAGCTGGCTTAAGCGATAATGCGATAGTTACATCGATATTTAAAAGTTAGTTTAAGCTATATTGTAGAGCAATTATTCAAAGTTTAATAAATTGCAAAACGTGGAAAATCTATATTTTGCCAAATTAAAAGTAAAATTATGGAAGTTTTACCGAAATAAAATGAATTTAAAAATAAATCCGATGAAAATATGGCAATTATTTATGAAAATATTTATGTATATCTGTTAAATTATTTTAAAAAACTATTCACACATATGTAATTAAAATGATTGGAAAGTACTCTTATTGTCGCTTTTCTAACGCTTTGACAACTTTAAAATTGTAAATTGGTTTGTGTTAACAACATTTACGGACTATGGATAAGTGAATATAAAATTTGGTTTCCCAACATTTTTATAACGTTATAAAATGCCACCTTGAGGCGGTAAATCATGGTTATCATTTGGGTCGCAGCCACAACGCTTTGAATTTGAAAGTATTTAAAAGTTTGCTTTTGCATTGCTTCGACACACCTTTTAAAACACTTTAACGATGTTATTTTTCTACCTGGGTAGTTATTGTCACCAAAGCATTTATTATAATTCCGTCAAATATCAACTAATGTGCCACTATAGACGTCATTTAGGACATGTTTGTATCCTATTATAGTTAGAGTATCATTTACTATATTAATTTCACCCATTCCATGCCCAAGTAAACCATCTAAGATCATTATTTGAACACCACCCGACCAAAGTGTTTTAATTCTTTATTTGGGTTCTAGTCTTTTACCTTTTGTTGTCTTACAAACATGACTTCGGCTTATTTAATTTAATTAAATCTCATTTCCTTGTTAATTACCCCTTTGATGATTTTTGTCTAAGTTCAGATTGTAAATCTATAAAATATTTTAGCTTTAAGATTTTTACCATAATTCACTATCATTGTCTTATGAATAGATAAGTTCATAGAATTTTCAAATAAGGTTTGTAATTAAACCACAATTGCAATTTTTTATTTTGAAAAATACTTGCAAGTCGTTCAATATTATGAAGTATTTTCTTTGTTGAATTATAATACGGAAAAAAGCTAATTTTTTACGAAAAAGTTGAAAAACAATCTTAAAAATCAGATATCATATTATATAACACTGTATATCACATTTTATATCACTGGAGAGCTTATAGAAAAATACATACATAGAAATAAGTAATACTAGTATATTTCATATAAAACATAAAATATTACACTCAGAATATTATGTAGTTTACTATTTGCAGTTTAATAAAAAGTTTTCAGTTGAGTTAAAAATAAAAAAACATGCATTTATTTTTCAAATAAATATTTATTTCAACTTTTTTATATATTTGATCAAAATAATTTACTACCCTTTATTGACTTTTTTAGTTTCATTTAGTATTTTTATTTCTTTAAAGTTTCATACAAATTTAACCACAGAAACAGAATATTGTCGTTTATTTGTTTCCGTTAGTTACTGTTATAATAAATTATTTTTTTTTTTTTTTAAATATTCAAACATAGTGTATGTTTTTTTTATTTAAATGGCTTGTTTGGATTCAAAATTATTTCAATTCAAATTACACGAAATTGAAAAAGTTTACACAAATGTGTGTGTGTATAGATTTTGTAACAAAAAAAAACAAACTGAAACAAAAAAACTGAAATAATTTCAAATAATTGAATATAACTTTTTTTTTACTGATCTGTAGTTAAAATTTATTTTTATTTTACTATTCTTTTGTTCTTACGAAAATATAACAAAAATTAAGATCAATAGGTCTGATTTCCATAAATTAAGCGAAATGTTTCGGTATCTAAATATTCAACAAAAAATAAAAATCGCAACAATCGCAAAACCATTAGATTAAGTTAAATTTTTTTAAAAGATTTTAATTGTACTTATCTTATCATAATTTTTTTGGTATTCAATTCTGATCTATATTCAACTTAATCAAATAAAAGTTAATGTAATTTATATGATTTTTTCTTGATATTTTTCATCTATATTATTCTCTATTATTATAATAAATTATTTCTCTATTATTTTTAATATTTGCAAAAAATTCTAAAAGTTATATCTCTAATGTCTTCTTAAAGTCGAACTTTATAAAAACGAAAGAAAAAACCCTTCTTTTGCATATTTTTTTTTAATTTTAATTTAATTTCCCCACCTTATTTTTAAATAAAACTATTAAAATTATTCGAGTTACTCCAGTAGATTTAAAATTTTATTAGCTTAATCGAGTAAGTTAAAAACCTCAAAATCGAGTTATGCGTTTACTTGAACAAACCCAAACCCGAGTAATTTGAATACCCTAGTAAGTAAACCAGATTTTGAGTGATTTATCATTTATATTAAATTACTTATTGACTTATTTTTAAAAAACATTTTAAAAAGGTACAAAAAATGTGTTTTCAAAAAAATCTTCACCCAGAAAACAGATTGGTTTGAATTCGGTCAAAACAATTAAAATTTATTTGAAAATACATTATGTTATTTTTAATTACCTATAATCAATTAATAAAGCAGAAATACTGTACTGGCCATTAAAAAGAGGAAACAGGAACAAAAAAAAAAAACAATCCAATTGTACAAGTAGTGGTATTTTCAATCAACTTTTCAAATAAAATTCGGTTAGTAATTGTGTACGGTGGAAGCAACCATTTATTTAGTGAAAATGCAAAAGAATTCGTAGCAGCTATCAAGATTATTAAAAAAAATGTCGATAATCAAAAGTGGTAATTGCAAATACGGGTTTCCCAATCACATATACAATTAAATTAGGGTTTTGGTAAAACCAGCCGAATTGTGGATTGCGTGGATTGCAATTGATTGTACTGCAAACGAATTTGAGACTATGTTTGTTTTAATAACAAAATATTTAAAT
Source organism: Delia radicum (assembly GCA_021234595.1). Lineage (NCBI taxonomy): Eukaryota > Metazoa > Arthropoda > Insecta > Diptera > Anthomyiidae > Delia > Delia radicum. The sequence goes on along the minus strand of CM037851.1, from coordinate 180,571,017 downwards.
TTAGCACTGAACATTTATAAGTGTTTGTGGTTTAATGGGAAAAGAGGCAGGCAATTACTAAGAGTTCCCGATTTCAGATCCCGGAAAAGACAAACGCATAAAGTTTTTTTTTATTAAAGTAAAATAATAAAATGTTCAAACAGTAAATAATTTAAAGAAAATTAAAATCAATTGTGATGCAATGGGTAGGACAGTGTACTAAATATTAATCTGAAGGCCACGGCTCAATATCTTAAATATCAAAAAAAATTTAATGTCAATACAATTTTGTTTAACGTAATAATATTAATAAAATTGAATGAGATAACTGAATATAAGTTTACAATAACAAAAATATAATTTAATGTGAAGATAGTTGTCGTAACCGCTAGAATTCGGTTGGCAACAAAACCAAAAAATACGCGCCTGCTTAAATTTAGCAAAGAAAAAATATGTAATTTTATCAACCATAGCGGTATGTTCCATATAAATTACTCAAAAATTACACATATGTATTTCAACACAAAAACTTTACAAAAGCAAAAAGTACCAAAAGCAAAATGTTTTATGAAAAAGCCCTCAAAAATCCGTTTTCAATGACACCACATTTGTATATTGTTGCTTTGGTTCAAATACAACAAAATGCAAAAAAAAAAAAAAACAAAAAATAAACCGATTTTGACACATTAAAATTCTGAGGTGAATAAAAAGCCGAGACAGGTCGATCTTAGAACTTTTTCCTTTATCACATATCCAAATTTTATCAATTTCAGAGTGTTTAGGTTCGAGTATTTTCCTTGTAATTTTTTCTTTTTTGCAAAAAATAAGCTTATTTTCCCAATATTCTCTAAAGTTGCTTACATTGTTTGAAAGAAATTACTGCAAATACAGCAATAAAAATAATTAAAAACAAAAATTTGTAGGAAAATACTAGATCTTAAAGTGTGAAAAAATGGACTAGCTGGTTCTTAATTATAAATGTTTCTACTGATTGTGTAACCTATTACGTATGAGTTACAAAGTTTTTTTAAGGACATCGAAAACTATTAAAACATTATTTATGTAGTGACTCTATTATACAAATTAAAATTCCCCATTAAAAGTTGTTTGCGCACAATAGGCCGACCTTATTTTTACAACATTTACCATTCTAAATCAATTAAAAAATTAGTTTGAAAAAATAATGTAAATATATTGGTATCACGTTTTTCCTCGGGACTCACTGTGTGACATTGTTTGTGTTTGTATATTTATTTGGTTATATACGCCTGTAACAAATGACACGTTTCACACAATAACTTGTCGTCTCTTCTTTTTTTACTATCTATTCATGTAAGCAAGTGTTCATGTGTTGGTTTTTCGAGAGGTGAACTACTAGCCAAAAAATATTTTAAGGATCATACATACATTTAGATAAAACGTGTATTCAAATGGTATGTCCACATATGAACACATACACCATATGCACACATACACAAAATGGACCCTTACACTTTGTCGCCACTTTTATGGACTTTTGTTTCCTTTCCGGTGTGTACCAAACCAACAAATTACAACATTTATTTCCAAGATGAATGGCTTGACAATTTATGTATATGTAAGCCTTTTTGTCTTAAAAAATGTTGTGGTTCCATTACGTTTAAAATTAAAGGAATACAAAAAACTACATATGGCCTCAAAGTAAACAAACCAAAAAAAAAAAAATTGAAAAACGAAAAAGCTAAGAGAACTCCTTGTAAAGTATAAAATAAAATAAATGAGCGACACACACAAAGGAATTTACAATTAAAAATAAAACGAAATGTTGTTGTTTTTCCTTGTTTATTTGTACATATATGAACATTAAGCCAATATGTAACCACTTATCAAAACCTATCTTAATAAATATGTGTATAAATATATTGTACAAAATAATGTTTCTTGTTTTCTTCCAATTTAGTTACCATAGGATATAAAATATTGCTGTACTAGAGCGAGATTGACTTTTGTTTACTATAAATGGACGGGTCAGTTTCTTATACAAAATCAATAATGAGATAATGTTAAGTAGCACATTAAGTATGTTCTAAGTCAAATAAGGATATAAACAAATTCTCGTTTTTTTCTTTTTCTTATGTTTCAAATGATAATCCCAGGAAATCTTTTGTAATGGGTGCGATAAAGAAATGTATTACCCTGTAATGTGAACTCCTTACCTGTATAATTTTTTTTTTGGGAAAAAGTAATGAGATACTCATAATATATATATATATATATATATATATATATATATATATATGTATGCACAGCGCATAGTTTAGGGACATGGCCAAAATTGTCGCCGGAATATGCGGTGTATAGAAAAAATTGTCTTCATCTTAAACGCTAGATGTATGAAAAGGCGCGAAAATTTTGGGGACAGTCCCCAAAGTAAGGAAATGTCCCTAAACTATGCGGGAGAACGAATAAATGTCTCTGGACTATGCGCTGTGCATACATATATATATATATATATATATATATATATATATATATATATATTATGTCCTGTGGTTCCTATTGGGAACAAAGGGCCACAACGAATTTATTAAATTCGGACCGGTTGGATGATATTCTCTTCACTTCTCGCCAGCTTTGATCAGTAGATATGACTTCTATATTTAGTTGACGGCGCCATGTGTGAGACGGTCTGCCTACTCTTCTCGTCCTACCCTGTGGGTTCCACTCAATGGCGATTTTGGCAACGTCATCTGGAGGTCTGCGCAGCGTGTGACCAATCCAACGCCATTTGCGATTCATTATTTCTATATGGATTGCCCGCTGGTTTGTTTGTCTCCAAAGTTCTCCATTGGATATGGTGTTAGGCCAAAAAACTTTTAGGATTCTTCGGAGACATCGATTAACAAACACTTGTAGGGAGTTTATCTCGTGTTCTGTTGTGTTCCACGTCTCGCATGCATAAAGCAGCACAGATTTGACACAGGAGTTAAAGATGCTTATCTTAGTGTATCTGGATAATGCAGAAGATTTCCATATCGACCGGAGGGTACCGAATGCTTGGTTGGCTTTAGATATCCGATACGCAACATCCTTGCTGGAACCACCTGTATTTGATAAAATGCTACCCAGGTAGCGAAATGACGTGACCTCTTCCAATTCAATATTTCCTATGCGAAATTTGTTATTGTTCACGGTACTGCAGCGCATTACTTTACTCTTGCCAATGTTTATTTTCAGGCCAGCTTTTGCTGCCTTTGTTTCGAGGCACTTTAGCTTCGATTTCATACTTCCATAGCTGTCTGAAAGTAAGCAGATATCGTCTGCGTACTGAAGGCTCTCGAGTTGTTGGTTGAGACCCCAGCTGATACCTCTATTTACTCTAGTAGCATTGCGAACTATAACATCTAGAACGATGTTAAAAAGCAAGGGTAATAACACACAGCCCTGGCGGACGCCAGCCACGACATAAAAACTGCTAATCAGAGCATTATTGTGGACAATACGGCATTTAACCTCACAGTATAAAGACTGGGTAAGGCTAATGATTTTAGGAGGAACCCCTTTGCAGGCAAGAGCGCCCCATATAGCGTTTTGATCTATTGTATCGAAAGCTTTTTCAAAGTCGATAAATACCAGGTAAAGCGGTGAGCGATGTTCTGTGGATTGTTCTAAAATTATACGTAGACTATTGATGTGGTCTACACAAGACTTTTGGGGCCAGATACTCATAATGGTATACTGTAATACTCCTTACCTTCTGCACTATTTTGAAATGTACAGTAATGAGTTACCAATAGATCCACACAGAAAACATAACCAATTGCTGCAACCCAATTTTTTACAAACCGAATTTTGATACTAACATTAAAATAAATGGTTATGAGTACTGACATATTATACCTACAGAATTAAAGCAAAATGCTTGTTGTCACAATTGAATTTATTAAGTAGATCGAACCGAATTTAATAAAGTAATACACCGTATGCAATGTTTTTATTTTTATTTATTAAAATAAATATTGCAGTAAATATAAATTATACAGAAATAATGATATTTTGAAGATTTATAATCTCGATATTCTTCATCCTATCCTTAAACAACTTGATAGAAATAATTCTTCTTTTTCAATTAGTTTAATGTAAAATTTAAGAAATTTTGGTTAAAGAATTTTTTCTATATTTTAAGGTATTTATAGAATGCGTAAAGGAATTCGAAATGCCAGTGAGGTTCCAAATATAATTTTCTTAAGATTTTTTCCTATAGAAACCCCCAAGATCCTGAGAACGTATTCATATGGACAAATCCTCAAATTTTGAGGTGCTATTTCTGTTAAACAATAAATCACCTTTTTTAAAAAAGTACCTTTTCGAAAAAACTACGCTTTTGCAAAAACAGTACAGTAACCGAATTTGCGAGGTTGCAGCAACCGAATCAATTCGGATGGATGAAGCTTTAGAATTTCTGTGAGAGTTTATGATTATAATATAGCTGTGTTTAATGAATATTTTTTTTTGAAATTTCATTGCAGTTTTTCTAACCATATTTAAAAATTTATAATTAGGGAAATGAAGGTAGTTTATTGAGGTAATTTTTAAAATTGCAAACGACAAAAAAAAAATTGGTCCTAATTATTATTTGTATGCACGGTACCGTGAAATAATTCCCAAATGAAATAAGTCCCAAGGAAATAACTCCCACTGAAATAAGTCCCAAAAAAAATGAAATGAGTCATAATTGCGCGTGCGATGCGCCGCAGGACGCGAATTGCACACACCGCTTTCCAGAGGTGGCATGTCATAAAGTCCATGGACATTACGACATTATTTTTTTGGATATTATGTCACTTTCAAATGTGGCATAGCGTCCAGACTTTTTAAAATAAAAAGATTAATAATAAAGGGTCCGCCAAATAACTTTTTTTTTGTGAAAATGCTATAAAAAAAACTACTGAATATTTTCTCAAATTTCTTTTTTTATTTGAAAGTACAATCCTTCCGGTTAATAATGGAAAATAATTTCATTCAAATGGCTGCCTAGGCTGGCCATGCAGTAGCCTACACGATCGGTCCAATTTGTAAGCACATTATCGATTGTGTGAAGCTGTATTTCACCAATGGCTTCACGAATATTGTCCTTTAAAGCGTCAATTGTCTCTGGCTTGTTGGCGTAACACTTATCTTTGACGGCACCCCACAAATAATAGTCCAACGGTATCAAATCGCAGCTCCGAGGTGGCCAAACGACATCAGCTCTGCGGCTGATAATGCGATCTTCAAAAACAGGGCGCAAAACATCGAGTGCAGCTTCGGCTGTGTGGCACGTAGCGCCGTCCTGTTGAAACCAAATGTTGCCAATATCCTCCTCTTCAATTTTTGTGATGAAAAATTCGTTCAACATGGCCCGATAACGATCGCCATTGACTGTAACGGCCACTCCTTGCTCATTATAATGATTTCCAAAGTAATGTCGCAATATTTTCCAGCGTTGTTCAAGCGTATACACAACCAAATTCGTTCAGCGGAAGGATAAAACTAATTATCTGTCAAATCAGACATGCGCTAAGTGTTACCATTCACGAAATAGTTGAAAAAAAAACGTTAGATGGCGGACCCTTTATTTATTATTTCAATACAATTTTTTTAAATACTCTTTAGTAGTATATCACAAAATAAAACTAAATTTATAAATCGTATAATCGCACGCAGAAAAATCTTTATTTCGGGAAGCCGCCTGCCGCGTTCTACGGAGAAAAAACCCCTAAGAGCGGCCGAAGGCCACCACGCAGAAAAACTTGTTTTTACAAATTACTTGATGTCTTGAAAATATAAGATTTCAACGGATTCGACATCTGATTTAAAAAACAAGTTTTTCTGGGTGGCGGCCTTCGGACGCTCTTAGGGGTTTTTTTCGTCCGTAGAACGCGGCTGGCGGCTTCGCAAAATAAAGTTTTTTCTGCGTGCGACACAAAAGATACTTCAAAATTACTGATCTGTTTCCACACTGGAGTATAATGTCCATGGACCTTATGTCACCCAAAAAGTGTCATAATGTCCATGGACTTTATGTCATTCCATTTGTGGACATAATTTCACATTGCAGAGTGTCATAAAGTCCATGGACATTATGACACTTTTCGACTGACTTAACGTCCATGGACGTTATGTCATGCCACCCTTTCCAGACCCCTCCTCATTCTGAGATGTCTTAACTTTTCATAGCATTCAATATGCACCAAAATCAATTGCTTAAAAACATCCGAGCGGAACAATTGAAAATGTACCATCAATCAAAATCTTTTAATTATTGTTGTTTGGAATATTTTCATTAATTAGCTTGACCATCTTTTCTGACCCAAAGACGCAGTACGCAAAGTCTTTAGAGTCGTGGCAAACTTTCGAAAAATATTTTCTTTTTTAACATATTGACAACATCGGTCGGAGTCTTTGGATATGCCGCAAAAACTGTTGCTGTCAAATATTGCAGACCGCGTTTGACTTTGTTGAAAGCAATGTTTTTAGTTGACTCTTGATTGCTTTATTACAAACAAGGAAAACATTCTTAACATTGCAATGCAAGAAAAACCTGATAGATTATTAACTTTCCTTACGCACACGTTCCGGAAATTCTCCCGGATTCCGCTAACAGCGTTAGCAGCGCCCAAAGTACTTGCAACATCCAAACACTGATCTTTTATTTGGTTGAGGCCTTAAGTTCTTCATACAGCTTCCGTTGGTCGCTGTGATTATGCTCAATAAAATCAGTGGCTTTACGACATTGCCCGTTTTCCAGAACCACTCGCGACTTTTTTTTTTCGTAACACGTTTAATATTTTCTTCCTCTAGCTTCCGAATTTTTTAAATAATTTTGATTTTTGTCTTTTACGTATAACATTTTACTATTTCTTCTTTTGCCACTCATTATTTCAAATTCAAGATTTGCCATTATTTTTAATCACTTTAATACCGATCTTTACTTGCCAAAATTGTAGCAAGAACAGCGTTCCTTTTGGTAAAATAACTCATTGTATTGCTATTATTTACTTTACGACAATTTAAAGAACCGTTACAAATGCATAAAATTTACCAAAATGTAATTTTAAAAGAAATGAAAAAACTCCCAACAAAAATGAAATAAATCCCAACGATAAAATCACATTTTAAAATGAAAATGAAATGAGTCCCAACAAAAGTGAAATAACTCCCAATGCCAAAAAAGGAGTGAAATAACTCCCAACAAAACCTGGTTGGGAATTATTTCAATTGGGAGTTATTTCATAAGAAAATAATTTCTAACAGGAGATTGTGAAATAAATCCCAATTTATATGGAAAATTGTGCGCCCCGGTAGGCTAGTTGGTAGCGTGATGGCTTATCAGTGCGGGGGTCGTGGGTTTGATTTCCACCAGAGGCACTGGTCTGTTTTCGCTACAACGCGCCGAAGGCCATAGTAGCTAGTGCTCGGTTAGGGTTATAATATATAATTTGTAATTATATGATTATTAATTAATAAAAAAAAAAAAAAAAATAAAAAAAAATATGGAAAATTTTTGGGAGTTATTTCATTTGGGAGTTATTTCACTGTACCGTATGCACATGCAGCTATAATGGTTGTTTACCAAATTAAATAATGTTATACCAAACGAATTCCAACTAATTTTTCGCTTTGTGTGGTTACATAATGCAATGTATACTCCTTTAATTGAACATTATTTTGAAACATAAAGTAATGAGTTACCAAAAATTGAACACTCATGGGTTAGTTGTAATGATACATACCTTTAACATTAATTTGAAACATCAAATAATGACTTACCGATCATTAATTACATAATGCAGGAAATATAAACGCAAAGCAATTTTTAAACTATTTTTTTAAAAATCTAAATATAGACACATCACTTTGACATTATTTGGTAGTGTGTGGTTTTACTGGGATGTGTATCGTCAATTTCAAAAAATATTAATTGTTCCTCACGAATAGGGTTCGACTTTTTGGAAGTCGACTTTTTTCTAATGAAAAAGTCGAAAGTTCGAGTTTCTTCTAATGAAAAAGTCGAAAAGACGACTTTTTCTTTCCACTTTTTTATTTGCTCTATTTTTATGGCTTAAAAGTAAATTTAGTTTTGTCGATAACATAACACAGTACAACATTTTTCAACACATGATTTTGGCACTCAATTCTGGGAATTGCACATAAAAGTAGCCCCAAAAATAAGAACTTCTACATCATTCGTTTTGTCAAGTTTGCTACAGTAATAATTTAATGGCCATACGAATTTTTTGGCTCAAGGCTGATTTTTAGCACTTTTTCTATATTTTAACACGGTTATATCTCGGTATACAGTACGGAACATCTCTTTTGTGTCTGAAGCAAAGTTGTAGATATTAAAAAGGAGAAAAAAATGTGGTTGTACTGTGTAATAGACACACATAAAGCCATTGCTTCAAGCAAAATCATTAAATATTACATAAAACCCAACAGTGACAAAAAAAGCGCTAAATGACGTCAAATACTAGGTATAAAAAGTTCATATTTAGATATATTATATCTAATTGAAAAGACACATAAATTGAAAGGGCACATAATAAATTGTGTATTCACCCATTTCATTACATGGTGAACATCAGTACACTAAGTGTAAAAATTCATTCGGAGCTTAAAATGTCATTAAATATGGACAGATTTTAGACTTTTTGCAATATAATTGATGAGATTAGTCTTATAGTTCAAAACTTATTAATTCGTTGACATTAAAATTTAATTTTTTGGGAATGGCTTTTGGGTTTTTTTGGAAAAAATGCATTTTCTTATTAGCGAAATGTAAAAAAATGCCAAAAACTATTTTTAAAATCTTTTTTTTAGAGATTATTTTAACGTTAATAAAATTCTGGTTCTAATACGGTGTTATTTTAACGTCATATTAGTAGTATTAATTAATTTTCAATTAATTTAATATGCGTTTGACAAATTTAATTTAGAAAGGTTGAGGTTAAGAAGAAGAATAAATGTTTTTCTCTAAAAATTATAAACACTATTCATTTTTAAATCAGACTAGACTAGTTTCTGAATGTTATGTACAGGCGTCATCAGTGGTTTTCCATTTTAAATTGTATTATTATTTATGTCGTATAATTGTCAACAACCTGCCGGCTGTAAGCATCAAACCTGAGGTTCTTTTTATATTACAAACGTAACAATACCAATACATGACCGTTTAGAGATCACACCCAAGTATTGCCCTTGAATGTAACGCAGCTAAATTTCAGTTTTCTTTCCTATTAGCTTTTCTGTTATTATAAATTATACTCAGAAGAACAAACACTAACAAACAGAAATATTCTATTTTAAGATTTTTGTTTATTTTTCTAATCTCCTCCATCTCTAATTCACAACGTTACCAGATTGACGTGTGGTATTTACGTTCAGGGTAGCCGACTTTGCGTTTATGTTGAGACATCGCCACAGGGCAAATTTTGTAATGTATTTTAGTACAGTATTATTCTAACGTCATGTATAAAGTCGCGATTAATTTTTATTAATATACATTTGACAAATTTAATTTAGAAAGGTTGGGGAAGAAGGAGAATTAACGTTTTTCTCTAAAATTTATAAACACTGTTGATATAATTTTTATTAAAAATAAAAATTATGTTTTTTCGACCTTTAATTGTGCAATGAAAATGAAAATGATTCAAGTTCGAGGCCATACTCTATATTTCTTAATTAGGATATTGTCCTAACAAATAATCTATAGAGTTTTTGTTGTCAAGTTATTATTTGACCTTTTCAGGAATGTGTTGATAGATCTATTTCGGAAATTTTCTAGGTTCCCATCATCAGAACACGTTTTGAATAAACACTATTTATTTTCAAATCAGACTAGACTGGTTTCTGTCTTTCTTATGGACAGGCGTCATCAGTGATTTTCCATTTTAAATTGTAGTATTATTTGTGTCTTATAATTGTCAGATTGTCTCTATATGATACATTTTTCAACAACCTGGCGGCTGTAATAATCAAACCTGCGCTTCTTATCATTACCATTAAAGCAAAAATTTTACGTTAATATGCCAATAATTGGTCCCATAACAATCTAAAAATAAGTTTTTTCGCGAATTGGAAATTTTTATACAAAAAGTTGATTAATCGATTTTTAGTGGAAAAAAGTCGGAAAGTCGACCTTTGAAAAAACAACACTGTCAAAGAATAAATTTTTACAAAAATCTAAGAGCCGACTTTTTGTTGCAACTTTTTAACCCTACTCATATATCGATCACTATATTTTATATATTTTTAAAATATGATTGCACAGTGGTAGGACCGAAACTAAAATTTTTATTTTTTTTTTTAAGAAATTTTGATGCCAAGCGAAAACTTATACTTTAAATAAAAAGGATCAGCCACCTTTTTATTAAATTTAAGGATGCATTAGCAATTTTTCTTACATCGATTTCTTAATTAGAAAATTTAATTTTCAAACTATGAAAACAAAGTAGAATATGTCAATCGTTTTGAATTTAGTTCTTTATAAAGTTGCTTAACTATAAAAATTAGTTTCGTTTTTAATTATTGCATGCCGATTTTAAGTATTTCGACTACGTATTTCGTTGATTTTTTTAATCATAAAAAATAAATCTTAGGAAACATTTCATAAATAGAAAAATTATGTATTGAAAAACGTCATAAACACGATGAAAAATTTCTATTGATTTTCGTCCAGTGTAATACTTCATAAATATGATGCATAAAAGTAAAATTTGATGACACGATTCTTCATATTTATGAAATGATTTATAAATATGATGAAGAAGTTTCATAGCATTTTATGAACTGTTTTATAAATCTTATGAAACATTTCATAAATAGAATGGGGCAGTTTCATAAATATTTATGAAATGCTTCATAAATACAAAGAAAAGTTTCATAAACTTTAGGAAAAATGATCATAAATTATTATACAATATTACAATTTTTTTTTTAAATTTTCTATTGTTAATATTTATAAAATATCTACACTTGCAGTAACTACATGTAGGCCATTCGGAAGGTAAACAGTAGTATTTATTTTAACTGCTATTGTAGTAATCTTTCTTTGAGAAAGTGAAAAACGACTAATTTAGGCAGTCGTTTCAAGACATAACTAAACAAAAATACTACTCGTATACTTTAGTATCAGTTTTATGGCGTATTTATTTTAGTATTTTAATAAGTAAATTATTAATTTTTGTTAGTTATTTAAAAAAAGAAGATTATGTTGAGTTTTTTAAAATTCTCGTTTAGTTGATATATATATTGATATATTCATTGTTTGGAAATAATAATGAGAAAATTTCATTGTATCTCCAATGTATAAAAATGTCATAACCGGAATATCGTTTTGAATTTTGGTTTTGCTTTTTATCTAGGATGTTAACAAAAAATTTTATTGTAATTAAAAGAAAAATTATTTTTTTTAATTAAAACCCTTTTAAAAAATACCGAAAAAATAATTGTTAAAACAGTAGTTTTTACAACTTTTGTAGTTGTTTCATGTTAATTGTTTTGTTACCGGTTTTATGGTATATGCATTCTTTTACGGTTAGTTGTTTTTGACCACCTAGATATTAGTTTTTACTACCATTGTTTTACTACCATGTTTTATAGTTAAAAACGACTACATTGTTAGTCATTTTTATGACAATTACATTTATATACTTGTAGTCATTTCAACTGTCATTTTTAATAATTTATACTTTCTCAATTTCCTGAGTGTAATTTAAATAGTCCCTCTGGGATATCCTTTCCGCCAAGGTCTTTCAAAGTTAAAGCTATGCAATACGCTTAAAGAATTTAAACTAGCAATATTGATAGAATGTGAAAATATTGACACTGGCACTTTGAAAAACTAGGTGGGTTAAATGATCCGTAATCTACAATAAGTTTTAACACCCAAGGGCAGTACAATATCATATTAATACGTATTTATAGTGTTAAACAACACTATTAAATATAAATTTTCTTTTATGAATGAAAAAATAAATATTTTAATATATTTTTTTTTTCATAATTTTAAAGGTCACAATAAAACATAATGAAATAAAAAAAAAAATTGTGAAAAAAATAATTTTTTTCTTTATGTATAGTATAACTGAATATTTTTTTTTTTTTTTTTTAAGTTTTACATTATTTATTATATTTTCTACTACTACATTTTCTTTAGATGTTTTTTTAATATTTTTTTGCGTTGATTTTATTAGTTTTTTGATGTTACTTTTTCTAAAATTGTATCATATTTTAAATTAAGGTTATCCAATTTCTCACCATAAATGCTTTTTAAAACGTCATCGCCTTTCTCTTCTCCGCACATTAGAATTTTATTTTTATTCCAATAGAGCTGCTTTTTATTAATTATCATGTTATCATCCCTTACACTAATCTTGATACTCTTCTCAACCTGAAGGATTTCTTTCTTCATACACAACATTACTTTTTTATTAAGTTGACGCTCCTTACACAATTCTCGTTCCACCTGTATAGAAGACCCTGCTAGGTTTTTCGTGTGCTTAAACACCTGAGCCACTGTATTAGCCGATTTAAATTCTACCATGACAGTCATTTTTTGGTTTTTTTCATATATTTTTCTAGTTTGTTCAATCTCAACATTTTGAACATTTTAAAATTTTCTTTAAATGCTTTCTTAACCGCTTTATAAGAAGATGGTTGACTTTCTTGGCCTCTAATTATGAGCTTCTTTTTCACCAGATCCCTTTCGAGCAGCATCATTCTTTGTTGGTCCTGTTTTCTTTCCTCTTTTAACTTCAAGGTGTTGAGTTGTGTTAGAAAGAAGTCGTGTTTTTTACTTACGCTCTATATTTATAACTGAATATAATACATTGCACATATAATTATTTGTTTTGAAGTTGTACACAGTTATACAGTGACAACTTGATATTAATTTTTATTCCAAATTTAGAGATGACAAATATTTTGCTCTCTAATTTTATATTTGTTTACACAATTCCAAACGCTTTTCACAAATTTTTAAAATCACAAAATGCCAAATTTTTATGGAAATATCAGCGGTTTAAATAATACTGGATATTTTTAGAAAAGTTACTCGCCTTGGATGAAATTTTGGGCGCGCCAAAGTTTATTTAAGCATTTTTAATACATACAAGTTTATACCAAAGCCAATAAAAACATGTTTATTCTTGTTGTACCTTAGTGTTGTTACTGATCAATTCCATTTGGACAAACAAGTACGCAAAATAAAACAAATATAATTTATCATAACATTACACACTAGGACGGCATTATGTTTTGAACACGATTTGTATTAAGAAATGTTTTTTTTATAGCACATTTGAATGAAAATTGCTACACTAGTTCATCTATGTGTATTTGATAATAATTAGAAACAAAAATTTTACAGTAACCCTTCCGTGCACAGTTGGTCATAAAGTTTTGTATTTTTAACATTGTAAAAATCCGGCTATGCAATTCGATATTCATGTTAACATTTTACGTAAGAAATTAACATTAATTTCACTATTACTTAGAAGTTGTAAAATTTAGCATTTTGATGTAAATAAGTTGATCATTATGCAGACGATGTATCTATCGGCGGTCACAATATGGAATCACATAAGGGGTTTACCGGCTCCTTGAAAATTGACTCCAATGAAAAATTGCCCAATTCATATAAAGCCCCTTTTGGATTTTCCGGTTTTGGGGTAATTTGTCATTGGTATGATTTTCAAGGAGCATCTGTACACGCTAAGAAAGGCCTTCTGGATATATAAATGCTTGTACTGTACTTTTCATTGGAAAGCATTTATTTCCGTCTCCTATGTTTCTAATATAATATGTTTACTTGAAAATATGGAAATATAAACTGCCCCACGACTTTACGGACTCCCAAAAGTCCATAAGCCAGACATACCACTACGACCAATTTCATCGTCGGTCGAAGTCCCGTGTTATAATTTATCTAAATATATAGGAAATATTCTAAAAATTATATTATATTAGATAAATATAATATAAAAATTCATTTGAACTAAAAAATAGATTGAAAGATGTAACCCTTAACAATGACGATATCCTTATATCGTTAGACGTTATATCATTATTTACAAATATTCCAATTCAATTGGCAATAAACAATATTATGACGCAGTGGAATGTAATAAAATAACATCCAAAAATTCCCAGATCACAATTTCTCAAAATTCTTCAATTTTGTTTAAACGAAAACAATTATTTCATTTACGATGAAACGTTTTACAGCCAAACGTGCGGTATGCCAATGGGAAATCCATTATCCCCAACAATTGCCGACATTGTTCTGGATACACTATTGGAGCAGACAATACACGAATTATCGGAAGACGGGGTTCAAATAAAATTAATAACGAAATATGTAGATGATTTGTTTGCAATAATTAAGAAAAAAGACGAAGAACTAATACTAAAAACATTCAACAGATATCACAACAAAATTAAATTTACAATTGAAAGGGAAGAAAATAGTTCAATCGCATATCTTGACATGAAAATCCACAGAAATAATAATAATATAGAAACAGATTGGTATACAAAAAAAGTAGCATCAGGACGCTTAATGAATTACAACTCTACACAACCACAAAAACAGAAAATTAACACAGCTTCAAATTTAATAAATAAAGCTATACAGTTGAGCGACAACAAATTCAAAAACAAAAATATAAATAAAACGAAAGATATATTATTACAAAATAGTTACCCAATCAATATTATAAATAATTTAATAAAAAAGGCTACTACTGAGAATCCCTTAAAAAGTAATATTAACAATACATCTGGCAGCACCAAAAAATTTTATAGTCTTTCATACATACCAGGGCTTACAGATAGAAACCAACTAGAACAAATAATAAATTACGAAGAAGCATCATTAGCACATAAGCCCAAAAAAACAATCAACGCACTATTTACACAAACCAAAACGAAAATAGAGAAAGGACAACATAGCAATGTGGTATACGAAATAAAATGCATAGGCAAGTCAAACGAAAGCTGCGATGGCGTTTACATAGGAACAACAAAAAGAAGTTTAAACACAAGAGTGGCAGAACACGAAGCAGACATTAGAAAAAACAAACTCTCAACAGCTTTAGCACAGCACTGTCTAGAAAAGGGACACACTGCAGATCGTAATAATGTAAAAATTTTAGACAAAGAAAGACGAGAGAATAAACGATATACTTTGGAAAGTTTGCGAATACAACAAAAACAACAACGTGCAATGAATAAGAAAGATGACATAGACAACATTAACTCAAATTATACCATTGCAATAATTTAGTTTAGTTCCTTACTCCAACTGTGATACTTAGTTTATAAATTTTACTGTGATATTTAATTTTTTCTTTATTATTTTTACATTTATTATTTATTAATTTATTTTGGTGTTTTATGTCGTGGTGTATAAAAATAAATTATATGTTTTTAAAGTTTAAATGTAAAAATTGACGAAAGATTATTTGTAAGTAAAATTGTTTTATAATACTAAGTTATCATGTTGTCGTGTTAACTATTGTTCCCTTTGTATATTTCATAACGTTGCCAGATTTAATAAATATTATACCTGATGCAGCTGGAAAAATACCAGAGAAACGTTGGATGAAAAAATTAAATGAATTAATCTTTTATTTACATTTAGAAAAATATATGACCTTGAAAGCCCAAATTAGAATAATCTAATACAATATTTAAATATAAATGTTTTCTTTTACACATATATGTATGGAACTAGTAAAAAACGTCGACCGGCAAATATATGTTTGGCTGCAAATATAGACATATTTATTATAAGTATGTTTGCATGTCCCAAACACAATATCTAAAGATTTTAAAATTGAAAATATATCTTCGTTTAGGTTTGAAAATTTATATCATTCTAAACATATGTATATATATAATTACCTGCAAATATATTCAAAAGTGTCTTTTCAAATGCTATTTTAAACTATCTAAAATTCACACCGAATATAACTAAAATTTTGTAAAGTTAACAGATTTATTTTTGCTGCTCGTATTTTATTAATATTTAACAAAAACATCTGCTACATATAGCAGTTTATTCTGCAACGTAATTTTAAACAAAATTTCAGTTGCCTTTTCTGCTATTTGTACACGTTTATTTCTATGAGCCTAAGTTTGAAAAATGATATCCATTAAATTACGTAAAGTTTCCTGTTGGCATTTA
Source organism: Delia radicum (assembly GCA_021234595.1). NCBI lineage: Eukaryota > Metazoa > Arthropoda > Insecta > Diptera > Anthomyiidae > Delia > Delia radicum. The sequence goes on along the minus strand of CM037851.1, from coordinate 180,554,828 downwards.
ATAGCTCTTTTCAAGACGTTTTGCATAGCGATGCGGAACGTTTCTGACTACAATTCCGCAATTTCTGTGCGAATATTCTAAGTAAGAAACCCCACCAAAAATATTCAGGAGCCGTCAAATCTTTGGGACGAGGTGGCCACGCAAAATCAAATTTTTTTTAAATTATTCGGTTATCAAAAAGTTCTCGGATTATCTCGATTGTGGCTATTGCGGTATGAAATGTAGCTACATCTTACTGCAACCATTATTATTTATTATTGAGAACTACCGGACGTAAACAATTTTTTAACATGGTCCGATATAACGCCCCAGAGACGGTTTCTGTTTCGCCTGCTTCATTTTCGAAAAATATGAACCGATAACTCCATCGGCCATAATTCCACACGAAACCGCGCATCTGAGAGCGTGTAATTGTTGATGATGCACTGCTCTAGGATTTTGGGTACCAAAACCTTGGCAGTTCTGTTTTCCTACATATCCATTTAAATGAAAATGTACTTTGTGTGTTATAAAAGGTTGTTAACAGTGTGTTGTAACAATTGATGGTCCGGATACATTAGAAAATTAAACAATTTTTACACGTTCTTGCATGTAGTATTATGACATTATTAAATTTTATTAAATTGTTTATTAGCACCAAGAAAATTTGTATTAAATAAATATTTGAAAATTAAATTATGGAATACTTTTTGTTTTGCAATGCAGTATAAAAATTTTATTTTCAATAAAATTATAAATAACTACCCTTTGCATCAATTGACACCTTCAGACAACCACGGCATGTAAAAGTGGTGTGTCACGGAACCAGGTCTAATGCCAGTTCCAAAAGTTTTTTTCAAGTGTTTTTCATTGTGTATTTTTTTCATATGGTATTTGCAATTAATTCCATAGCATCGTGCTTAAGAGAACTAGTCTAGAACAGATGTAGACGAAATGATGCAAGATAAGCGTTCCTGTGTAGTTAAAAAGTTTTATAATAATCTATGAGAAAAAATGTTCGAGATGGTGCCAGAACCGATCACGTGGCCTATGGTTGTATGCTGATAGTTTTCAACATATTTGTTATGATTTGAGCAAACATTTTTTCAATTTATCTGTGGTTTTATTTAAAAACGGCATGTTTCCTGTTTGCTGGTACACGGTGTTAACAGAGGATGAGAACATATTGGAAATATATTTGAGACCTTTTTTTGGAAACTTCGCTTTTTATTTTTTTTGTTTGGTACTATTTCACACTAGCTACATAAAACTTCCGTACGGGAACCTATAAAAATACCGCAAAACAGAACTTTTGTCGTCAATAATACAACATTACAATTTAAGAAAAACCAAAAAACTTTTTTTTAGTAGTTTTGCTCATTTTTCGGTTTCAGTATTCTTCTTAGCATTATTATCCGAAACCTTTTGTACTTTAAATATACTAAACCCATCAACTTTTTTAACTTGATGCACAAAATACTTCTGACATCAACATCTTTTTAGCCTTGGGAGGCTTTGTTTTACCAGCTTCACGTTTTCTGCAATTGCAACATCCGTGTTTAACTGTACTACAACATTTGAAACAAACTGTCTGGATACGTATAAAATTTTTGTGATTTTTTTGCAAGTTCATCTTGGATTATTTCGAAAACTTTAATTAACTTTTTCACGCACTTGCTTTTGATTATTTGTTGTGAACTAACTATGCAACTGATTTTTGCAAATCACAAGATTTAATTATTTTTATACTTAAATCAATCGCAAAAAAAGTTATAAGAAAAATGAGTGTTAACGTTTATTTTTGGTGAATTTTTAATTACTTATTTTAGTGTAACTTCTTTTAAAATTGAAAGATTTTTAATTAATTTTTATATTTTAAATCTGGGATTCCAAAGGTACAAAATGACATTAATAATCGTATATTTATCTGTTACAGTAACTACAAGGGGTATCGGAATTTAGAAACTTTAGCTGAACATAAACTATTTAAATGCTTGAAAACATTAAAAAACTTTACAATGTAATATGGTTTTATAATTTTTTTTGGAGAGTTTGGGTTCAGAAGTAAATATTATATTAAACACAGTGTGCATAAGTAAAAAATAATTCTTTTTAATGTATTTTATTAACTATTGCATATAAATAAAAACTTATGCATATAATTTTGTAACTTCGGAATTCCAGATTCAGAATATATAAATTAATTAAAAATCGTGCTATTTCCGAAGAAGTTACTCTTAAAAACCTAATTAAAAATTTATCAAAAATACCACATATATACTTTATATTACAAATCGCTTAAACGATACAACATTTCGAAATTATTTTTATATGAAGTTTTGAAGTGCTAGGCGAGCAGCTTAAAAACTTAATTTAGGCATAATGTGTGTAAACGTAGAACAATTTGAGAGTATAAAAACTGATTTGTCATTTAAATATTTTTAAATGAATGAAAATATAAAAGGCAAAATTCTAGCAAAAAATACGGAAACGAATTAAGACGCGATAAAAATTACCTTACAGCTTTTGTCGGGCAGTATCAAGGTATTTGATGGTTTGTGCAATATTTGATGAACAAAAAAAACAATATTCTCCATTCCATGATATATCGGTCAAAGTGTGACCAGAAGTTATTAAAATTCCCTTATATTTTGCACACGTATGCTTTTTCTATGTGCCGTTAGAATTTGTTTGTACTACAATGTATTACAATGGAAAAAAATCGGAAAATATAGAATCCATTCGACTTCCATTCTGAAATTTACAGGGAATATTAAGGTTATATTGAGCTATTATTTCATATTTTTTCATATTTTTCGACTTGTTCGAAGATGGTGAAAAACATAAATTAAATAAAAACAACCAAATTTTAAAAATAAAGTGAATTAAATTAAAAAAAAAATATTTATTTTTTAAAAAGAGGGTTAAAATATGGTAATAAACTTTAAAATCCATTAACTAGTTTTAGAAAAATATTAGTTTAAAAGTTGCCATGTCGAAAGATTTTTCACGACTTTAACGATTTTCAAATGGACACATCTTTTTGAAAAAAAAATTTTAATTTTTTTTCTGCAAACACGTATAAAATATATTTTAATGAACAATACATACTACAATTTTGAAAGACATCGGAGACATCAACGTCAATTTTTAGCAAAAATCGTACGGTCTGACATGTAATGACTCATATGTTTATATGTATATAAGTTTTTAATTATTTAAACAAAAATGTTATCAATCAAATTATAATAATTGTTCCATGCAGATGTCACCCAATGTAGAGACGAAATATTGGTAAAAAATAATTGTAATTTATAAGGTTCTTAAGGCTCGTTTAAAATAAGAAGAATTAAATGATAAACTTACCTTACGAAATACTGCTTTACAATTAGCAATAATTGAACTGACATCTTCAAAATTTAAACGCATAAAGTTGGATACTCTATAATCTGGCAATTTTAAGGTAAAATGGATAAAAAGGGTATTATTATACAAACAAATATAGAAAATATTGCAAGACAATAGAAAATGGCATTTTATGGCAAGTTGGAGTAAAAATGGCATTCTTGGAAAATTACTGGAAAAATGGCAAATGCTGCAGTTTATAACAAAAGCCATAACAAAACTTGCCCTACATATTAGAAAAAAACATATAATATATTTCGTGTTGTGTTTTATTTCTACCTTAACCTTATAAAACCTTACACTACTATACACGCTAACAATAACATACTACTAGTTGCTTCTAATAATAATATTTGCACATTTTTAGTATGATAAATAATATGAAAATTACTGACAATATCAAGAGGAAGAGGGGAAGAAATATGCACATTGGGACGTTATAAATTCTTGTTTGAAACAGTCAAAATTTTTGCAGGTTGTACATAATATTGTATACACCATTTATCTAAGTTTTTAGAAAAAGTGCACTATATACTTACCCAGTAAAATGGTTTTCTCTTCTAATGTGGCATTTGTATCGATGAATTTAACAATGGGGTTATTCGCGTGAGAAATTTTGACAAAATGCGAAGTTGGGAAATTACAATATTGTTGACATGAGCAACTCCTTTTATTAGTTATGATTGCGCTAATTTTCTAATTCTTAAAACTGAGAAAAAGCTAACTCAAATGTCAAAAATTCAATCAAAGTGTAAAATCTATTTTAATAAATACGTCTTTATTATAAATTTTATATTTTAATTGAATATTTTATACCAAATTTTAAAGTTTGGTGTAATGATATTTTGACCCAACTTGATGATAATCGTTTTCGTCAGATGTTAAGATGCAGCAAAGGTTTTTACTTCTTTCTTCACTAATATCTAACAGTACAGAGTTTAACTGTAAAGTAAAAGACACTTTTAATGAATTGCCACATTTTATTGTATACGTAGATGGAACGGAGTTGTTCGCAGAAAAAACCAATTGATAATCCATTAGTTTACTTTTCAAGAAAGCACATTTACTCTATAAAGGCCTATATTACTTGCGACATCAATTTGCGTATTCGACATGTCTCTGTTGGGGAGCACCTGAAATTGTCCACGATGCTCAAACATATTTTGCTTGTCCGTTAACAATGAATTCGCAAGCTTATTTTTCTTCAATGGAATGTATTGCCGGTGACTCCGCGTATGCTTTGTCCAATACAGTTATTACTTCGTACAAAACGAATTCAACAGGCATGACGTCTTCAAAACGAAAACAGTTTAATTGTTTGGTTTATTTAAATAAAAATGTTGTAATATAAGGTGGCGCAAAAGTAATCCTCCTATCAGAAAATGCTATACATAATAAATACATAATAAAAAAAAAAACATCGGAAGGTTATTTTTGCGCCACCTTATATAAACGAACTACTACATAGTACGAGTATGTCGAACAAAAATAATTAAACATTTTTTGCTGCTTGTATATAATGGTCTGTTATGTAATAGACAACATTTCGCTGATTGAAGATGACTGTAAAAATTTTGGTGTTGACATTCTCAACACCTTTGTGGAAGACGAGTCCAACACCAAACGAAGAAACCGAGCAAAATGAATTCGATATAAAGCGTCGAGCCATATTTCAAATTATGTTTGGATAGTTTAAATTTTGTTTAATAAAAACATACAAATTTAATGAACAAAATTTTTTTTATTTTAACTCAGGCTAAGATTTTACAGTTGAAGTTTTAACTGCTTAACAAAGTATGAAAATTGCATTATAAAATTTAATTTTTTTATATTTTAAATCAAGCTTGTACTTGGAAATCTGCTTTTTTCTTTAATTTCTAAAATTTTTAGTTATTACTTTCTTTTCTATTATTTTTTAAAACTAGCTCTTGTTGTACTCGTATAATACTTAATTCAGCATTACATTTTTCTTTTTAGAGGCTTAATTCCCTATCAAATTTTCCTTGTTGAAATCAAGTTTTAAACTTTCGCTTTCATTTCTATCTGCTTGGAATTTATATAAATGCGACATGGAGTCTTTTATTGCACTCTTTTTGAATTTTAAGGCAAAACAGAAATCTTTTTCTACAGACAATTGTTGAGGAGTGGTGACTGTTATAATTTCAGATGGAATAGTTTCAACATCAGCAGTTTCCATCGATAATATAGTAGAAGCTACTCCTGTGACAGTTTCTAAGTCATTCGAATCAAATAATCCTAAGAAATCGTTTTCATTTACGTCTGAATCGAGCATTTCCATTTCAACAGCCCTTTTCTCGCCGTAATGTCCTTAATGTAAACACATCTTTCGTGACTTTACATAATAAGCAGAAACATTAAAAATGAATAATTTTCAAATTTACCATTCACGGTACATGCAGAAACAAATAGGGGGAATATTATCGAAGTGCTTTGTAATTATGCATCTATATAAGTTTCAAGTTAGTTTTACAAAGTTCTTGAAAAATGTTTTACTTTTAAATTTAAAAAAAATTAAAACCAAAAGTTGATATTTCGATCTTTTATCATAAACATAAGTTTCAAGTTAGTTTTACAAAGTTCTTGTAAAATGTTTTACTTTTAAATTAAAAAAAACCAAAACCAAAAGTTGATTTTTCGATCTTTTATCATAAATTATGATGTGAGCAAGATCATTTGATCTTGAACTTGAATATTCTTGCGCACATCATAATTCTTGTAAAATATTTACAAATTTTTGTAAAATATATTCAAGTCCGATAAAAAATTCATATATTCTACAATAAATTTGTAAACCTAAATTAAAACTTATTTAGTTGTGAATTTACTAAGCACTTCGATAATATTCCCACAGTTTTTTTCTGCATGCAGTTAACTGATTTTAATCACGAAACAGCTGATTGAATTATTTTTAATGCTGAAATTCCGCCAACAACGAAAATTGTTCATTCTATTAAAAATTTATAGCTTTTTTGTTGAATTATTTTCAATTAAATTTGAGTACAGATTTAGCTATGATTTTTATTATATTTTTATACACATTTCATTTGAAATCAGTTGGTTGGATTAAAAATTGCTCAATATTGTATACCTTTATATTTCATATGTATATAAATTTGATAAAAAATTATTTGATTGGATTAAAAAGCGATCAATATCCAAACGTGATCAACCAAAGCGACAATACCAAATGTATTTTTTATAACTTGAATTTTATAATATTGATTTTATTGCATATAACTCTTATTTAGTTAATAGATGTATTTAGATTTATGTAAACAAATTCCTCACAGAAATTCTTTTTTTTTTTCTGTTGAATCGTGCGGACTAGGCGAACAATTTTTTTTTTTTGATTTTTTTTTAAACTTTTGTTTTACATAAATTAGCTGTTTTGTTCAAATCAGAGTTTTATAAAATAATTTTTAATTTTTTTAGGATGTTTCTATTTAAAAAATTTCCTACATTTCCTTAAAAAAACTTAATCTTAAAATTTTCAATTTAATAATACTGTTCAAGAATAAATAAATATTCAGACTTTATCTACTGAACTTAAATTATTTAACTTAATAAACTAGTAAAGCAAATGAGAATTTATAAAAATATTAATGAAATGAATTTAAAATATGTACTACTACACGTATATAAAAAATGGTGTGTTTTTATATGTCTTTCCTTGCAAAATTTATTTTGAAGGAAATGCATGCGTTTTTTTAAATTTCATAAGGTGTTTTTTTTTTATTATTTATTTAAGTTTATGCAGTGTTAAATTTACATTGATGAAATTTGGAAAACGAGCTACAAACATATTTTTCTACTAAAAAAGACAACTTATCAATGTGGCATTATTTATTAGATATGTAACTATCAAATATAAAGACATAATGAAGGTAGATTTTCTTAAGCATTTTATTTCTGATGCAATTTAATTAAATAAAAAGAAAAATTAGCTGTGAAAAGAAAATTAGCTGTGAAAAGAAAAAAAAAAATATAAAAAATCTAAAGACTGTTTTATATATAACCACAAAAATCGAAATACTAATTGTATTGTTTTTTTTTTCAGGCACAATATGATGGATTTATTTCGACACATAATTTGGAAACTTCTCAAGACTTTGGACATCGTAAACACATCATTAATAACGGCATCTAGGTATTTGTATTCATTTTAAGTATAACTCTTTATTTTAAAAATTGTTATTTGTTGCTAAATAAATTATTAATTTTAATAAAAATATTCCATTATATTGTAATATAATGGAATATTTTTCAGTTACAAAAATAAATAGTGTATTGAACCTGGAAACCGTTGCAATATTATACAAAAAACTTCGGCTTATTTACATATATATGACATCGAACATTTACCTAAGCGTTTTGACAAAATTGTCGTTAATTTTATGTAGTTGTATAATTACAACGAAACTTTATAAACTAATACTCTAATTTTCTAATATGATACACATTTTTTCTGCTTGTGTAAAGATTTATAAATAAAAACTACATACATTATTGTTACAAAACACAATGACAATATGTGTTATCTTGTTTTTTTTTTAATGAAATGGTTTTAAGCGATTTGAGCAATTATTTAATTGATTCAATTGAAAAATTTGGGAAATATTTTTTTCTGTGCTCTTCTTCATTTTGCTGCATTTCCGAAGCAAGTTTTAAGACAACGCACTTTTCATTTCACTATATGCCTTTGTTTCTTACAAAAAGATTTTATGTCGATTATCAGGCAAAAAATCAAGTACACTTTTGGATGCTTCTTCCTTACATTTTGCCCCTTGGTTTTTAATGTTTTTAGTTTTAGAACTCATTTTTTATAAAAATTTAAATGCTCTTTTTATTTAAAGAAAATGTTTTTGTGTTAAAAAGGTTTGACAATATGATATTTTTTGTTTAGCGTTGCATTTTTATTACTATTTGTAAAAGTTAATGCTTTAATGCTTTAAAATATTGCACAAACCATATATTTAGAGTAATTTTATCCTGACAATTTCGCAATCGCTTTGACCCAGACAATTTCCCAACATTTTTAGGACGTTATTGTTTTTGTATATCTTGGTGTATTTTCTTTAAAAATTTTGCACTTCTGAATTTTTTTAAGACCAAAATTTCTGACAGGAATACCCTTATTGCCTTGTCAGAGAAAGACAAATATGATTCTCTGGAAGTTGTTCTGCATTAACAAGTAATTTGGAAGTTGTGGTGTGCAATTGTATTAAGTACAAACAGAATAATAATTCTTTTTTTGTAGAGTACAATATAGCAACTTGTGACCGACTGTAATTTTTTCTTTCATTAGTGGTGTTTTTTTTTTTTGTATACATTAATTTTATCCACATGGAAATAATAAAGTACGTACATATGTATGTAGGAAAGGTTGTTATTTTTGATTAAAATATGAAAAAGCAACAACAAAAACATAAAAAGAGACTTTAACAAAAAGTTGATTACATTTTCTATTTCGGGTTTTACGCAATAAATTACCTGTAAAGACATAACTGTTTTTTTTTACATAAGGAGATTTTCATACATTTGGACATGTTATAAAGGCAAATTTGTAAATAAGGGTTAGAAGCAGAGATGGACATTTCCGTAATTGATTAAATTTTATAAAAGTCTATATAAAGAATATGATTTGACATTCAAAATGACACCAAATTCTTAATTTTCTGTTGACGCGTTCAAAAGTTATGACAATTAAAACATAATATACACTCAAAAAAAAGTCAGTATAGTCAGCAACATTTTAGCTAAGAGGATCCTTGTAGAAAATGTTCTAATATCAAGAAAAAAAAAACAAATTTGTTGCAAATATTATATTCTACAGAATCCTCCCAGCAAAAAAATGTTGTTAACTTTATAGACTTTTTTTTGTGTATTTCTTGCACATTTGTTAAAAATCCCAAACTTTATGCAGCTACTAAACGTGAACAATAACGAATTCAGAAATAATGAAAAATACATAAACTCCATGTTAACTAGGTGAATATACATTCCTCCAAAATCTCCCACTAACATCTATGAAGGACATAAAAAAGCGTCTGATTACATTTTAAAAAAATTAAAACCATCCGATTTACTTATATTGATTGGTGATTATAATATGCCATCAACATCCTGGCAAGTAGAACCCGATACCAATTATTTGTCTCCAATACTTTCCCCGGAATCAAATGCTGAGTTTATAAATGGATTGTCTACTAATTGTGTTTTTCAAATTAACAATATCGCTAATACCTACAGTAAACTGTTGGATTTAGTTTTTGTTAATGAACCTGCTGACTTCTGCGTAAAACAATCTTGTCCTTTATCTAATCCTGAGGATAAGTATCATCCAACACTGGAAATAACATACGAATATTTAAACTGCAATTCCGCTACCAATAAAGGTCAAAGACAACAGAAAATATTTTGTTTCAAACGAACAAATTATGAATCACTTACTTCGGCTTTATCTGAAATCAACTGGACTGAAGTATTTGCTCCACATAACGACATCTTGGATCAGATGTTAAAATCATTTTACTTTTTATTATTGGACTGTTTTTCCAAATCTGTTCCTAAATCGTATCCACCTAAGACCGCCGGACCGCCATGGAATTCAAAATATCTTTCATGCCTTAAGAACAAGAAAAATAAAATGTTTAAAAAATATAAGGAACACGGTTCATCTGTTAATTACATGAATTACTCAATAGCTAGATCCGGATACAATTTGGCAAATCGTTCTGCTTATAATACAAATCTAAAAAGTGACCCTAAATCATTTTATTCCTTTGTTAATTCAAAAAGACGATCCCTGGATTTTCCCACCACAATGAAATTGAATAGTATTGAAACATCTGATGATACTTCTATCAGCAACATGTTTGCCGAGTTTTTTGCTTCAACATATTCCTCTACTTCCTTTGATAATACAACGCAATATCCATATTTTATTCCTGAATCATCGCTTATAAGTATTCCGTTTATACAGGAACAAACAGTTTTGGACAACTTGGTAAAACTGAAATGGTGCTACGCTGCGGGACCGGATGGAGTTCCAAGTTGTGTTTTAAGACGATGTGCAAACCTGCTATGTATTCCTTTAACTTTTCTTTATAATTTATCTCTTAAGCTGGCATATGTCCCCGATATTTGGAAACAGTCCTTCATAACTCCAATATTTAAGTCTGGAAGTAAATCTGCTATCTCAAATTATAGAGGGATTGCGAAATTAAGTTCTATTCCAAAATTATTTGAAAAACTAATCACTGAGACATTGTCTCACCAAATATCCTCTATTCTTTCTCCAGAACAACACGGTTTTCGTAAATCCTGTTCAACAGTAACCAATTTACTCGAACTTACAACTTTTGTCAACGATGGGTTTATAAACAAAAAACAAACAGATGCAGTCTATACCGATTTCAGTAAAGCTTTCGACAGAGTGAACCATGACCTTCTACTGTTCAAGCTAGACCAGATGGGATTCAGTGTGCCACTTCTGAAGTGGATTAGTTCCTATCTTAAAGGCAGAAAACAGTGTGTTAAATTCCGTACGGTTATTTCTAATATTATAACGGTTACATCCGGTGTTCCTCAAGGAAGTCATTTAGGACCACTACTATTTACACTTTTTATTAATGATCTTCCATCCTCCATTCAATATTCCAAATCCCTTATGTATGCAGATGACGTTAAGTTATTACACTCCTTTGCAAATCCTGTTGATCAATACTTACTACAGATCGATATAAATAATTTGGCAACCTGGTGCAAAATTAATTTGATGGACCTTAATGAAAAAAAGTGCAAATACATGATTTTTTCTAGATCACTTCCCATAAATGGCTCTTATATGATAAATAATAAACATCTGGAACTGGTGGAAACGTTCAACGATCTGGGAATTTTATTGGACAAACGTTTAGACTTCCGTAACCATATTTCAAAAACAATTAATAAGGCAACAGGTGTGCTTGGGTTCATCAAACGTTGGTCAAAGGAATTTTCAGACCCTTACACAACGAAGCAGCTCTTTACGACACTTGTCAGGCCAATCTTAGAATATGGCTCAGTAGTATGGGATCCATATTACAAGGTACATTCCAACTCTATCGAGTCGGTTCAAAAACAATTCCTGATATTTTGTCTTCGGGGACTGGGATGGGATCCTAATGTACAACTGCCACCATATCGTAGTCGTCTTGCACTTATAAAGCTTCCTTCTCTTCAAAGTCGAAGAAAAATGCTTAATGTATCTTTTTTATTCAATTTAATTAATGGCAATTTATATTCAGAATTTCTTTTGAGCAAAGTTAACATAAATACTCCTAATCGTTTATCAAGATACTATCAATTTCTTATTGTTAAATATTTTCGTACTAATTATGCCAACTCTGATCCTTTTCGTCGAATTTGTATTGAATTTAATGATCTTTTTCGTCGAATTTGTATTGAATTTAATGATCTTTATAATGTAATCGATTTTGATAAAAGTTTAGATATTATAAAAAGAGATGTAATCCTGTATCTTAATAATTAAAATCTTATTTGTTTTTTGTTGTATTTTTCCATAATTTTTTTAATTTCCCATACCTATGTTTTTATACATTTTATTATTATTATTATTGTAATTATTATTGTTATCTAAATGGTCTGTAAGGATTTAAATTCCATAGACTTAAATAAATAAATAAATAAATAAATAAATAAATAAATAGGGGAAGGTGGGATAATTTGGGATTAGTTTTTTTAATTTATAAAGAGCACCCTTATTAACCCAAAAGAACACAACTAAATTATTTGTCAGTTGGATTTTTTTTGTCGAATTTTTCAATAAAGGAAAGCTATGTTAATTTGGGACATTAACGATATAATTAAAAAAAAAAAAACAACAGCTTAAACGGTTATTCTTACTTATTAGATGATAATTAACGATATAAATGAAATAGAAAAATAAAGCTACAAAATTTGGGACTTCATAAAAAGTATACTAATATTTATAAAAAAAAAACAACATTTTCAACGGTAATTCTTATTTATTAGATGAAAATTAACGATATAAATGAAATAGAAAAATAAAGCTACAAAAATAAGTATTGTAAACATAAAAAAAGTTCAAAATCTTCATCTGCATATTTCGATTTATAATGCAGATGCTGTTGTTTGTTGCTCACTGAATTGTTTGAATTTAATTTCAGATACATTTGATTGAAAAACATACATGCAAAAATCATATTCCAGGATAAGCTTGTTGATATTTTGTTGTACTTAGTTGTTGTACATAGTGGGGTAACCACTACGACCAAAGTCACAAAAACTGCCATTATTTTTGCAATGTTAAAATATTTGCGAAAACCTATGCGCAATACGTAACAATAATTTTTTATATCTACTTGATTAAAAATGTAAAAGAAAATTGTTGTTTACAAAAAAACAAGAACGTGAATAGAAACTTTTTTTGTAAGATTTTTTTATTCAAAGTGTTAATAATTTAATAGAGAACAAGACGCAATAGTTAAAAATTCTAAAAATGCATTAGTATGAGAAGAAATGCAAAGTCCCAAATTACCCCGCGTCAGGGATTACCCCAACTTCCCCTACACCAAGTACAATGAAATTTTTAAAGAACTTTATCTGAAAGGTGTGTCGCAACTTTTTTAAACCTCCCTTATAGAAACATTTCAAAAACAATGAGCACAAAATCTACATTTTTAACCTTACCTCTTCGGATTTTAGTAAGACTTCGTATAAATATGCTCCTACCCGGTTAAAAATCAATATATACGATGGCGGACCAATAAGTCCATGACTTTTTGAATGAAACACAGTTTTTTGCAAGAAAAAAATTTAGTTTTCAACATAATCTCCTTTTAGCTTAATACACTTAGTCCAACGTTTCTCCAATTTTTGTATCCCTTTCAAAAAATAGGATTTTTCGAGGTCCATAAAATAGGCATTTCTTGGCCATATGGGTCGTTCTTTTTTTTAAATCCTCGTTAAATCGGTCCAATAAGTTGATATAATATTCGCAGTTTATTGTTTTTCCCTTTTGAAGGTAATCGATGTGGAGTATCCCGCGTGCATCCCAAAAAACTGTTGCCATCACCTTATTGGCCACAATTACATTTATGGTCAATTGAGAGCAAACGCGGCACCCATCTTGCAAACAGCTTTCTTAAACCCAACTGATCATTTAAAATCGAAACCATATGAAATGCGTATGGTATTAACAATCTCATGCACTTTTACTATTCGATCGGCCAACACCATATCGTGGATTTGTTCAACATTTTCGGGAGTATTGACCTCAATTCGAAGTCCAGAACGTTAAGCGTCATTTGTTCTTATGCGACTACAACGAAAGTCAGTAAACCAATTTTTGACCATTGAAATCGTTGGTACAGAGTCCCCATAGAATTTATCAAGCCTTTCCTTGGTTTGATTGACGTTTTTTTTTTCCCAAAAAATAATGTTTAATGAGTAATCGAAATTAATTTTTTTCCATATTAAAAAAAATCCACACGGTTGTATGATTTGAACAGCTGTTAAACGCAAAGTAAATGACGGAACTTGCTCAAAATTTGACAGTAGTTTTTTAACAAGGTGGTACTTGATATAACTACGAAAAGTCACGGACTTATTGATACCCACTCGTATAATAAAATATGTACACAAAATTCTAGAAATATGCAATATAAGTTTGACATTTTGTAAAGATTTAGAATAATAGAAGCAGTGGTATAAATAGATAAAAATTTTAGGTAATATTTTATATTTCATTAAATGACTTGTTGTGTGGAAAGTAGTTTAGAAAAATTGTGCAAATGCAAATATAAAATTAACCCAAGGGCATACATAATATATAAAAAAAATTGATAATAAACACAGAATTTTTTGTATTTCCTCTGAATATTCTCTTCTAAGATTTGCTAAAAATTAATCTCCAAAGTCCAAGTTTTTCTAATTTCATTCTAAAATCTTAAAAAAAATAAACATAACAGTATGCGAAATAGAGCTAAATTGTAATTTTAAAACTAATAATTTTTTTTCACTACCCAGTCAGAAACTGTCAGTGGTAGTAAAAATTAAGCAAATAAATTACTGGCTGAAAATTGTTTAACTTCATTTAACCGTTTTTTTTAATTGTTTAACAAGAATAAAGCGGTCTTTGGCAATTTTTGAAAACTGTCACATCGCAAGCCTCACGTTATAATTTTTGTAGTATTTCAATAAAAAGTACCCATGATTAACGTTTCATATGAAAGCGTAATTTTATTTGCTTTGAAATTTCATTAAGTTGTGACTAAAATCGTTAACATGAATTAAAAAAAAATTATAAAGGTAAGGTTAAGGTTTTTTCTTACACTTTGCAAATGAATTGCCATAAAAATGGTGGAAATAAAACAATTAACTCAAACTAAAAAATTTGATTACTCGCTTTCGGTTATATAGCATATTCTTATGTGAAGTTATTTAAAAAAGTTATAGAACAATTTTCAAAACAGCTCAAAAGTTCCACATTAGGGAACAAGTACTCTAAGTTGGACCTAAATAAAATTTTTTTTAGAAAATTTAGTAAAATCGACAAACAAAATTATTTAAATTAAAATTTATTTTAACTTTGATTTCAAAAAGGTTTTATGTATCGTTTAAAGCTTCTTAATGCTAAATTCTTTAATTTCGTTTATGTTTTTTGTGAAACATAACAAAAAATATTTCCAACATAGACAAGAATAGTAAAAAAGGCCTAAAACTTGAAAAAATCTAAAAATTAAGAAAATATATCAAAGGTAAACTTTAGGCAACAGTATAAAAATTTAAATGTTTACATTTATGTTTTTTTATGTAATCATTTTTGTTATCTTATTTTAATTGTGAATAAAATTCTTACAGTTTACAAAAATCTAAATTGGAAAATTCTTTGAAAATTTTTTGTTATTCACTTTTTAAGTTTACAAAAAATTATACTTCGGGGAAAAAAGTATTTTTAAATAATTTTTGGTGTAGAATCGAAAGGGGAATTCAAATTTCATATAAATGCAGCTATTTTTACTCTGCTGTAAAAGGGCCACTAAGGAGGATTAGTTGGAATAAAAAAAAAATAATAGCGCCATTTTTTTCATTGATGCCAAAACATTCTTAAAAGTGGTGTTATCAGAAAAATAATGAAAGTTTATAATTTTATGACGAACTCTAATATTTATGTATACCTTAATGAGCTACATCATTATTTTCAAAATTTAAATTTACAATGGTGCAATTTTGCTGGGTGCTCTCAAAAATTAAGCTAAAGGGCGTAATTTTACAGGCTTTGATAAATTTCAACATCCTATGACGATGGGAAGAACTTGTGACGCAGTCAAATAAGTGACGAAATGGGTCAAACATTCTTATATTTACAATTTGTAGTTTAAAAAAAAAACTATATATAATGCAAGATTAGCAAAAGGTAATAAGCCTCATAAGGTCAAAGTGTCCTTAGTTTACATAAAAAGGACTACAAGGACATCCAAAGCTCAAAAACGCTAGTAACAACAGGAAAAATAACTTTTGATAGATCCAACTATTATTAAGGGTTTATATGTATTTTTAATGTCTTTCATGTATTTTTAATATCTTTTTAAATCCATGAACTTAATAAATTTATGTAAACCTACACTCCAAAAAATGATTGTAAATTTACTACTATAAAACGAGTAAAGTTTCATGTATTATTACGCAAATTCGGTAACTTTATACAAAAAAATGCGTAAAACTATTTTGCGCACACTTTTATATACAATAATACAAACTTACAGTATTTTTGCCAATTATGTGTTTACAATTAAACACATTATGCCTAAAAGTAGTATTATTTTGTTAAATAACATTTTTACGCACAAAGTTTGTAAATACACTAACTTATAATAGTAATAAATATTTTGTCATTTTTAAATTGAAAAAAAAAATAAAACAAATTATAAAGAGCTAAAAAAAATCTAAAAAATTTAATTTATTGAGAATTTTAATGAAAAAAAAAATGTATAAAAGTAGTATTTGTGATAATGAATTAAAAAACTTCCTAATGTTCCAAAAACGTTTATATCCAAGTGTTTGCAGCCTAATTGTGGAAAAATATTTTCAAAATATAATATATGTATATACAGAGCCTTAAAGAATCAAATTCTTCATTCGATTTATTCAGTCGGGTTTTACTCAATCGATTTAAAAATATATAATATTAAAAATCCCTAAACTCAAAAAAAAAAATCTGCACAAATTAAAAAAAAATCGTTAAAATTAAAAAAATCGCCAAAAATTAAAAAATAGCTAAAAATGAAACAAATTTCGAAATAAAAAATTGTAAACAAAAATATCCAAAATGAAAAAATTTTCAAATTGGAAAGAAAGCTAAAATTGAAAAAACGAAAAATATTGACGGGAAATTCAAAATAGTTGTAAATGTACATTTATCTTTATTTATTATCGAAACACAGGTGATGTTCCAAATAAATTCTATTGGTATTGCGGTTGAGTTTTCAACACCGGTGCAAACATTTTTCCAGTAGCTCTTTTATTTTTTGAGTTATAGACGGTTTTTATTTAGTCGATTTTTAAAAGGTACATATTTCAAAAACTAATGAAGCTGTAGAAAAACGGGTTTCACCATTGTTCAAAACTCAATCCCATTACCACTACAACGATCCTAAATTTTGAATTGGTTGGCTGGATTCGTAAATCGCATTTTTCTCGAAAATTAAGCATCGCAGATAAAAAAAGAGTATTTATTTGAGAGATAAATAAATGACACGGACAACTTTTTCCAATTTGCGCTATTTTTTTTTTATGAATTATGGTGATTTTTTTAAATATTCCCGATTTTTTTTTGCCGTTTTTAAATTTTGAAGTTTTTTTCATTTTGGCAATGTTTTCACTTTTAGCAATTTTTCTCATTTTTGCGATATATTTTATTTTTGATTATTTTATGGCGATTTTTCAATTTTGGCAAATTTTAGTGATTTTTTTTAGTTTTGGAGATTTTTTTATATATTGTCGATTTTTTTCAATTTAAGTGATTTTTTACAGTCTTGCCGATTTTTTTCAATTTTGGAGATTGTTTTAAATTTTTGGGGATTTTTTCATTTTAAGTATATTTTTTTCAATTTTAGCGATTTTTTTCAACTCTGGCGATGTTTTTCAGTTTCGCCGATTTCGGCAATTCCCAAATTGTAAATCGATTGAATAATAATATATTGAGTTCCCAATTATTGAATTCGCAATGATTGAATTCCCAACGATTGACTTCCCAGCGATTGAATTCCCAATGATAGGATTCATTAATTGAGAATATCGAATGAACTAAATTGATTGATTTCCCCACAAGTGAATTCCAAAGAATGAATTATCTGCGATTGATAAGAAAAAAATCATTCAATTTAAAAAAATCCGATTTGATTTCTTTCAAAATAGAATACAATCTTTGAAGCTCTGTATATATACAACCACTTATATACAAATATTTATTATTAAATTTATTATTATACAACACATTAAAAACTCTTTCTAAAAATTATTTTTATGTTTTATTTAAAACATTTTTTGGGCTGTTTTTTTTTCTTCCCGAAATTAATTAGAGTGTAGTTTTCAATTCTTGCCATTTATTTTTTAAAATGTTATCGTAGTTTTTATAGTATAAATCGAAAATATATTAACTTAATTTTAATTTGGTATTCAACACTAGTGTGCTCATATCATTTCATTATTGACCGATTGCAAAAATCAGCATTTAGTGTGGCTAATTGGACTTTTGTCAATTTTATTTTGAACTAGAATTCTTGCTCTGTTTAATCATATTGTTATCTCTTTTTAACAAGTAATTATCACATTATAATGCAATTTTATATATGAAACATGTTGAAAATTTTTCGAAAATAGTTAAGAATGCTTGAAGTAGTTCGTAAAACTGTTAAAAAGACTGCAACTTTAAAGCCCATCAACAAAATTAAAAATATGAAAATATATCAAAGGTCTACTTTAGCGAACGATCGAGGTATCACATTAGCAAACATGATGAAAATAAAATTTTTCGATTTTTTTTATTATGTATTATCTTATTTTATGAAATTAATTAGTCTTAATAAAATTTTGAATATAATGCTTACAGTTTGCAAAAATCCGACTGGGTCAATTTTTTAAACCTTTTTATGTTCGCATTTAGTTAAGGAAAAAATATACTTTTTGTTGCGTCTTTTGGGCAATGGCTCAGTAATCCATGTAAAACGTGTGCATTCGCATCAAGACATTTTTAAAATAGACATAGCCAAAATAGAGATAACAAGGCGAAAAAAATTAAAGTTTCACTTTAACGAATATACACATAAAAACTTAGCTTTAATTAACAATGTTGCTAAATATTTTAAGACAAATAGAAGCCAACAAAAACTGATATTTCTTCAAAATTGTTGCTTTATTTATGTTAAATTTAGTTAAATGCAAGTATTATTTGCTCAAAAATTGTAAATATTTATGCTTAATTTAGTTAAATGCAAAAAAAATTCTAAAAAAATTTAAATTTCACTTTATTCTTCGTTTTTTTGACTATCAATTTATTGGGTTATTTTAATAATTTTTTAAATTTTTTTTTATAAAATATCAGAAAAACTCTATCGTAGATAGCTCCTGTTGAATATAAGCCGCCAATGTATAGATTTTACTAAAAATGTTTATATGTTTCTTCTTTTCGTCTTCTGTGACATAACACCTAATATCTAAACAAACAAATGTTTTTAAATACCTATATTAGGATAGAACTTATTTAACTTTAACCTTTTTATTTAAAATATGTGTAAAATATGAATACCAGACCCGGTGGGTTTAAGTAGCTGAAAATGAGTTTAATGAGGTTGATAAGGTTGTGAAAACCATGAAAGATGTTGCATGAAGTTGAATCCAAATATAATTGAAGAAGATTTTTTTTTTAAGAAAATAGTTGATGAAGGGAGTAACAAGCTGTCGATTGTGGTGAAATTCAGCAATAAAAAATCAAAACAAACTGTATTGTCAACTTAACAATGATTACTTAAGTAAGGAAACAATAAATTTACTTAAGTACGCTAAACGTTTGAAGGAAGTAGGTTTTCGTCGAGTTTATCCCATAGGTGGTAAAATTTTTACAAAAATGAGTGAGCTTCCGAAGAAGAAGATATGCTGCTCTTAGAGTCAACTAGAAAAAGGAAATCTGTTCGCCGTGGTTTTGAATAATGTTTTGAATAATGCAAGTCCTAGCGAAGAAGAAGCTGATTATCTTTAAAAATCGACGCTCGAAAGACCGTTTGGAGAAAATTGTTTTCTGTTTAAGTGCTATATTTGATTTAATTCAACAATTTAATATATATAAAATATTTAAATTGGAATTGTTGGATCAGAATTTCGTTTACATTTTACTTTTAGACTAATTTTTTTCGTTCTTATGTTAAGTATTTTAAACTAGATTGTTTGTTATTACTAACTACCTAATTTCGCTCAATATTTTTAAATTTTGTTTTTGTGGACATAATTGCCAGACAAATTAATTTTGCTGTATTAATGGAGCTATATCTATATTTTTAAGATAAATTGTTTTTTTCTTTAGAGTTTGAAATACTTTATGTAATATATTTTCTATATATTTAAATTTTTTTTTTAAAAAATTGTTTTTGAAACCATTGCCATCAAGCCTCCCCAGGTAAACTTTTACTTTATACTCCTTACCTGTGTCATTATTTTCCAACAAAAAGTAGTTAGTTTCGATAATGCGTTATATAAGGCCAGTAGCGGATCCGGGAAATGATTTTGGGAAGGGAAGTTAGAGTATTTTTTGTGAGTTTTCCATTCTTATTGGTTTTTTTTCTGTATTAACTATTATTATTTTGTGGGAGGAAATGTCCCATTTTCCATCCCACTGAGACCGCGCCTGTATAGTGCATTACTTTGTAATGAATACTGCTTACCTTCATCAATATTTCGAAACATAGAGTAATAAGTTACCACTAGTTGGTTACAAAATGCATTACATTGTAGTATATACTCCTTACCTTCAACATTATTTTGAAACATAAAGTAATGAGATACCAATAATTTGACCTTTATGGGTTACCTTGTAGTGATACATCATTGGCTTTTACATTATTTCAAAATAATGACGAAATGAAATATAAAAGTAAAGTAAAGTAAAATTTAAAATATTTTTTTGAAAATCTATATGTATACACATTACTTTGTGATGATTTGTAAGCATAAGAGTTGGGTATATGTCTTTAACATCACAAACGAAAACTCAACGAACAACAATTCATTTACATTTTAAGAAACTCATTGTTATATGTCACTTAGTCAGTAGAGTTTTCGCCTGACAACTAGAGACTTCAGGTTCATATCTTAGCGCTACCACGTTATTTATTTTATTAAAAAGACATTAAGTGTAATCATTTTTTTTTTTTAATTTTTTTATGAAAATCTATTTACAAACATATTACTTATCCAAACACGGTAACCATACAAGTAAATGACTCCAAGGTAATGACTCCAATCATTACTTTTAGGCTCATCGCCTGTAAAACTCATCAGTGAAGTAAGGTGTATTGTAATGCGTGGAACCCTATATCGATACTCATTATTTGGTAATGCGAGGTTTTGTTGGGTCTATAATTCAATATCTACTAATTTACTGTAATCATATAATATGATATTAATAAATAAATAAAAAAAAAACCAATGCAAATTAAGGTATCTTAGAAGCAGAATTTGAAAAAGTTTTACATTGAAAAATGTATTTTTTAAATCAGATTTTATATAAAATCTAAAAAGAAAAATGTTCCCCCTAATGTATCTACATATGATTGTAGTAGGTATAACTTATTTTTTCATTGGTGTTTCTGTGGTTGTTGCTTAAAACACACATATAACTTTACATGTTGTAATATGTAAATGTATTTTTCACATTTTTTGACAGTAATGAAAGTATATGTCATTACTTTTAATTAAAACAATGACATTTGTTAAGAATGAATGCCCTCAAAAAAATAAATGTTTTAATTTGTATGTGCCACAGATACCACAATGCTCTCACTAATAAGTTTGTTCTTAAGAGCACACCAATTCCTCGTTAAACGGCTAACAAAGAAATGTTAGATTTTCTAAGATTTATAAAAAAAGTTTTTTCAAATCGAAGGTTCTGACAAAAAAATCATCAATTTAACAATTAAAAAAGTTTACGGTTTAGTTAATGTATTATGGCCGTTAAACTGAGGATAATTGTAATGTTTTTTAACTAACACGGAAATTATGCTGTGGTGTAACCCACAACTTTTAATGAAACGCTGAAAACGTGGTAAGAGGACATAATTATACACTTAGAATATTATACACACCCATACATGAAAAATATTTATGCATTTTTTTTTTTATTAAATTGATTTGTTGACAATTTTAAAAGCTGTCAATTCAAAATTAATTCCATCTATTAAATACTTGCTTAAATTCGCAACTTGCTTATGATTTTGCTAGAAACATTTGATACAAAAAAGAGATAACTACAACATATTGTTGTTATTTTTTGTAATATTTAGTTGTTTTTTGTAAATGTTTCACTATTAGTAATAAATACATATTTAAAATTGATTTTACAAATATTTTTATTAATTCTCATTTGCTTTATTAGTTTATTAAGTTAAATATTTTAATTTCAGTAGTTTAAATCTGAATATTTATTTATTTTAGAACATTATCATTAAAATTTGGTTTGATAAAATAAATCCTTTTTTTAAACAGAAAAATGCTAAAAACTAAATTTAAAAAAAAAAATGTTAACTCAATGACTTTCATGTTCGAAATCAAAAAAATAATTTTCAACAAAATGGCATTGATTTGTTGCTGCATACTTTGTTATAAATGTATAATTTTGCATATTATGAATTTAAGAGCATATTTTTTTGCAATTTTAATGTCATATTTTCGCATTTTTTTCCGTTTAACTGCATATTTTTAGCATTAAAATTAAGATTTTATTTAAAATAAATAAAAGGAAGAATACAAAGTCCTTAGCACAGCACTTAATTAAAATAAGAAACATCAAACTGCCATCAGACATTTATATTGTATTTTATTTTAAATCATGACTATCCATTTAAGAACACGATTTTTAACAGCATATTTTAGATTTTTAGAGCTTGAAAGTAAGACAGCTACTTTAAGTTATTAATTAAGTTTAAAAATTTCAAACTAACTTTCTGTTATCCAATTTTAGCCTACTCATAGATACGCAGCGATTTTGTGAAAACTTTGTGGTAAATGTAGCCTATTTTCCAAATGTTGCTTAATGTAAAAAATATGTGGTACATATTTGCCGTGAAAATTTTTTAATCGAAATTGAATGGCCTCAAATCGTAACTTAAATTGTGAAAATAAACAATTTTTTATTTTATAAGATATACAAAATCACAAGAAGCTAAAAACGCCACTTTTCTAGAAAAATAATAATAATGTACATACAAATTTTGTGAAAACAAACAAGAAATAATTTTCCCGAGAACCTCATTATTTGGAAAATAAGTTTTCTATATTAAGTTTGTTTTTCCTAGTTAACACATTCGCGGACAAGACGGCATATCCCATCAAATTGAGATCAAAACGTTATGACAGCACGGCATATACCGTCAATCATTTTGACAAGACGGTAACTCCCGCAGCAAAGTTAATGTTAAATTATGGTTTTCCAATATAAGTGTCATAGTAAAATTTCTTCCGCTCCACTCTGTGTGACATAGAACAAAAAAAAAAGTTCAGTCACAATTGCAAACACAAGTTGCGTACCTAATCACATCAGCAAAAGCAAGACGGGATTTACAGCATGTGACCCATGAGGGGAACATTATAAAATGAACTGTCCGCGAATGTGTTAAAGAATTTCTAATAAGCAACTATACAATTTTTAGGGGAAGAAAATACTCCTAGAGCCCTTTTTGACATTCATATTAGAAATGTATTTAAAAAATGGTGCCAGGTGTTTGGTAACATATTACATAATATCGTTTTTTTTTTTTTTTGCAGAAATTATGCAACAACTAGTAAAGCTTTGACAAATTTTTCTATTTATACTTCTATTTGCATATTTTATACGAAAAAAACTTTAATACTGATATGTTTCCACTAATTTTACCGGGTTTTTTTCTGCGTATAGATATTGTGAACGTAGGAAACAAAAAGTAGCTCTCCTACTTAAACAATAAGTCTGCTCGACTTACGTTACCGTGGCCACCCACGGAAACCCAATCTTACCAAAAAGCGTTTGTATTGTCTAAAATTGGGCAAATGAGAGCGTTACTGAGATTATCATGTATTTCTCTTTTTACCAGAAGTTACCCGTACTTCATGTTCTCGTAAAATGGTAAAACTATCAAAGTATCAGCTGTTAAAAAACACATGTTTTGAATTTGTGAAAATAAACTTAACAACTAACAAAATTTCGGAAAATATTAATAGCTTTATAAAATATCACTATATTACTATTTAAATATAATTTATTTTTCTATATTTAATTCTCAATAACATTTTTTTATATGAAAAATATTGACATTTATGCTTGGGCTTGAAATGTTGGTTTGTGTCAGGTACCAGGTATTTGGAGATTTTTTATCTCTTTTAAATCTCATATTACCAGGCTTAAAATTACTATAATTAACTTTAACGAACCTAATAGTATAAAAATGGCTTAAAGAGTGCCCTCCAGTTGCCTCTCTGTTTTGGAAGAAGTTTGGGTATGTAATAGAATCGTCGGGTCAAGTCGATATTTGAAAATAGAAATGTGTTTCAAAAGTGTTCGAGTTGTAAATATATTTTTAATATATTTTTAATACTTTTAGTGCCTTATTGGATAGTCTTTGAAAACTTTAATTTATGTCCAAAAATTGCATTCATTTGAAACGAATTCATTTTTAACACCAATTTTTAACCACTTTTAGCTGTTCCCTATATTTTATACCAAATCGGAGTGATCCACAATGCAGACCTTCCCTATTTTACCTATTTTTCCAGCAATCATTTGGGATTTCCAAGAAATTTTGAATGTTTTTTATGAATGTATTTTTTATATTACATTTTTTTTACATTAGATTGTCATAAAAATGTCCATGTTAAAAAAAAAATTCTTAGATTATATCAACAGGACAATTTTCTACATAAAGTTTTCACATAAAAAATTACATTAAATTTTATTTATTAATTAACGGCGCACAGTAGTGTGTTTAAAACAAAAAAAAAGTGGAATAAGTAGAGAACTTCTGTACTGCTGGCCCAAACCACTTACAAATTGAAGGAGTTATAAGGGATGACCTAGTCTTTTATAATGTAGTCATTTCAGATACCCTGTGCGTACACAGGGTGTTTACTATGACACCAAAGTTGACCACCTCGCCAACAGAAAATCTTTAAGTGCTCGCTACTTTGGCAAATGTGAACCGATTTGAAGAAACTGAGATAATCTCGAATGCAAGATAAACAAAAAACATGCTTATGGTGGTAAGATATCACTTATAACTAAACACATTCAGAAAGAAACTTCAGAAAATATTTTTAAATTATCTTGAATAGTTTAGAGGAGCAAAATACTTAAAATCAGTATTTTAAAAAAACTCTTAAAAATCGGCAATTTTCTTCGAAAATGCAACTTAATTTATTAACGTTTTTCTCAGAACTTTGCTAATAATTATTATTATTTGTTAACCGTTTCTAAAAAATGGATTTGAAGAAAGGCTGTAAATGTGGTACAATAATCCGCACTATTTTTAATGAAAATCGAAATTTTAAATAAAATTTCCATATAGAAGGTAGTAAAATACTAAAATTTTTGTCCGAGGTGCAATTTTTGCATTAATTTTTTCCAACCTGTTATACTTTTTACCAACATACTAGAAAATATGTATTTTTGTAACACAAATTAGAATTTTAGAAATTTAGAATTTTTACAATCCTTGAACAATTTTATGAAAACAAACAAATAAAAACAAAAATAAATCAAAAAAGCTTTTTAATTTATTTTTAATTTTAAGCTTTTAATATTTTAATGCCTGTGAGTGATATTTTAATGAGTTTTTAACACGTTGAATGTCTAAACATATGTTATTCAAAAAAACTAACATGGGTTGAAAAAAGTAATCAGAATATGTCTTGTTTTGGGATCAAAACACTTTATTTTTCGCAAAATCAAGGCATTCATACTAAGTATTAAGAACACTAAGTATTAAAAACACTTTGCTTCATAATCCAGAATCAAAATAAAGTTCTAAACTCAGCGTGCAATTGTTATAACATACTTTTGTAATACAGTCTCAGAGTAATTTTTTTTTTAAGTTTGTAATTTTCGAACACCGCCTGACGTAGTGTGCGAATCCAGAAACTAATGAAATTACATCAAACTTTTTTTTTAAAGCTCTATCTTCCTAAAAATAATAAAGTATGTAACGGCTTTTTAAGAAAGTACCAAGAAAATTATAAAGAAACAAATATTTTTTAGTCCAAAAATAAAAATTTTTTCAAAAATTTTTAAAATTTTTAAATTTAAGGATTTTTTACGACTAAACTATTTAAGCTAATTTAAAAAAAATTTTACTATTTAAGTTTTCGTGAAGTATTATTAACACGGAGATTTTTTTTTTTTTTAATCGAGTAAATAAGATATTTGTTTTTTGGTAGATAAATTACAAAAGTCATGGAAAAAAATGTCATGGAAATTTAAATACCTTTTAAAGCAGATGGGATAGCCTATTTACCGGACAACGTAGATTAATCCAGGCTAAACATTTTAAAAATCGGTCCAAATGTACAAAAGTTACACTCACCAAAAAATTTTGTATATACTAGGTGGTCAACTTGGACTACCTTTAAGTACACCCTGTACTAAACAGGGTGACTCAATCACAATATTACAAAAGGTTAACACATATTTTACAACTCTCAATTTGATGCGTATCGATCGGCTCAGTGGTTTGGAAGTTATGTATTACCATTTTTTTTTTTTAATTCCCCACTGTGCTACGGTACGTATGAGTGATTTAATATTAATTAACACTCATACGTACTGTAGCATAGTGGTGTGTTAAAAAAAAAGTGGTAATAAGTATATAACTTCTATAATGCAGGCCCAATCCACATACAAATTGGAGGAGCTATAGGGCAGGACCTAGGGAGTATTGTTATTTGAGATACCCTGTGTTTACACAGGGTATGACAAAGATGACCACCTCGCCTATAGAAAATATTTAAGCGCTTGCTACTTTGGCAAACGTGAACCGATTAGAAAAAATAAATTACTGAGGTAATCTCCTATACAAGATAAACAAACAACATGCGTATGGCGGTAAAATAAATATTAAAAATTGGCAATTTTCTTCAAAAATTAACCTTAATTAAATTAAGTTTTCTCAGAACTTTGTTAATAATCATTATTATTTTTTAATCCTTTCTAAAAAATGGGCTTTTGGAAAGGCTGTGAATGCAATTTTCTTTATTTCTGGACATACACTCTACGCCCAGCATTGGTCGAAAATGGTGAATTTGTAATCGAAAATTTTACTTTGCAAGAGTGCCCACCATTTTGCCTATGGATTTTGAATTATCTTTTAATTTGAAATAATAGGCCAATATGTTCTGAGAAACACTAAAAGAAAAAAAAAATGATCCAACGCATAATTCAGATTTAGAAAGCGGATTTTGTGAAAAAAGTCAGTTTCTCATGATACTATTTTTTTTATCTTTTAAACGTATCCTTATTGTTTTAAATTAACGACACTGATTGTTTTAAATTAACGCCACTTAGATAACAATAAAAAATTATTTTACTTCAACATTTTAAAAGATAGTTGGGGAAAAACAACAAAGTGTTAAAAAAAATTAAAACTAAAATACTGCTAGATGTTTTTTTTAATGATCCTGAAACAACATCGTCATTAACTGATCTTGATCAGAATTTATTAAGAAATTTTAAAATAATACTAATTATTAATAGCAAAAAGCATATTAATGTGGAAACATTTTAAGTATTTGCTAAGGAAACCAAAGCTTTAGTAACTAATCTGTATAATTGGAGGCCAATGACTCCAACTGTACACAAAGTATTAACTCATGGGAAAGAAGTAGTTGAAACTAGTATCTTGCCCTTAGGAGATCTAACGGAAGAAGCGCAGGAAGCTCGAAACAGAGATGTAAAGCACGATTGGCAATTCAACACACGAAAATATTGCAAAACATCTCAAAACTCAAATTTAATGCGACACTTAATGATATCATCCGACCCAGTATATCCTCTGTTAGAACTAAATGGTTACCAAAAATAAGTTATGAACTAGAAAAGGACGACCCCGAAGCCATGGATATTAATAAATTATTATCCGTTGATATATGAGATTGTTTTGTAGAAAATTACTAGTTTGTACCTATAGATTTAAATTTAATTTACTAAAAAATAATATAAATAAAATTTTTGGTCGAGTTGATACATTTTAAAAAAGTTTTCAGACGTTTGTAAACGTATTCACCAGACATGTTATACATCGCTGAACAGGTGAAAACCTCTACTTAAAAAAAAATAATTTATTGTCAATTTTAAAAAATTTCCAGAACAAATAAGTAAAAAAAAAAAACAAAAAAATATATATAATAGTGTTTTTTGTATTATAACAACTTAACTTTGATAATTAATATATAAATAGGTATTTATGCTATGTTAACAATTTTAATATGTATAAAAGATTATATTGTCGCTAATTAATAAAAAATAAATGAAAGCAAAAAAATTGGATCTACATAGGATTTTTTTAAAAGCGCAAAGAAATAATTTCAAAATTTGACTATTTTACAAAAACACCTCCCAGGACCCCACTTTTCATTTCCCGGCGGCAAACTTGATGAAGAATATTTAACATTTTATTAGTCTATAATTTTGCGTTTTAAAAAGTTAAGAAATGGTCGTGTCATTTTTTGCCCACGTGAGTAAACTTGAAATTTTGCTTGAAAATTGGTCATTTTCGATCAATGCTGGGTGTAGGGTGCATGTCCAAAATTAATAATACTTTGAGATAGGCGTGGTAGAGAAGATTAAGCATACTTTTCTAAAAATCATAACTACATTGTAAATTTTTTTTTTATTGAATTAGACTGCGCAGTTTCTGGTAACACAACCTTCATCAGTAATCCTTTTTGACAATACTGTAATTATTTTTTATGGTTTTTATTGTTTGATTGCATCTATATGAAATGTTTATTTATTAAATGCAATCCTGACCGTGGCTTGAACCTGCTTTCTTTGCCACATGCACTTCGCACTACACTTTAGACAGAGGCTCTAACCAATTGATCTAAAGTAGGTCGATTTTTGCTGTGGCTTAAAACCAGTTTCAATTACACGGGGTCGATTTTACATTTAATTGTAATTGCAGAAGATAGCTAAGACAAACACCACAACAATTCACAATTGTTAGAAAATCATATGTAATCTAATTTCCACTATTTCCCACATTTTGTGAGTTGGCGCAACTATGATGTATTTTTTGTACATACGGTAGTTTGGCTATTCACGTAGTTGGGGAAGAGTTGCCAGGGATCAAATTTTTGATATATTTTATTGGGGATTTTTGAATTTTATTCATCGTCTTCTTAGACAGTGTGCAATTAATACTATAATTAATATGCACATATTTTTCAATTGTTTGAGATAGGCGTGGTAGAGAAGATTAAGCATACTTTTCTAAAAATCATAACTACATTGTAAATTTTTTTTTATTGAATTAGACTGCGCAGTTTCTGGTAACACAACCTTCATCAGTAATCCTTTTTGACAATACTGTAATTATTTTTTATGGTTTTTATTGTTTGATTGCATCTATATGAAATGTTTATTTTATTAAATGCAATCCTGACCGTGGCTTGAACCTGATTTCTTTTAAAACTATTCTCAAAGCCTGTTCTTTTCGAATATTTAAAAAAATATTTACCTTTCTTCTACTAGATTATAAAAAAAAAAACGTATGAGTGAACCTACTTTTTCTCAAAAATTTAACAATTTTTTGACCTATTTCAAAAAATTGACTTTGCAGATTTTTCTTTACTCAACGGTTACAAATAATTAAATGAAACTTTAAGCACAACATTAATGATAAAAGTGGCAAAAAACAAATTGTTTTTAATGTCTTACCACTTATTATAAATAGTTATTAACTTAAAACCTAAAAAAAACTTGCCAAAAAATTTAAATTTTAATGTTCAACATCACACAACTTTTAAACCTTAAGAGGTAACATATTACCGTAAGCATGTTTTTTATTAATCTCATCAAACGGATTCAAAAAGTCTAAAACCATCGAAAGCGGTTCATAATAGTAGAAGTTACAGCATTTTAAACGTTTTTTGTACTCGAGGTGGCATTAATTTTCTGAAAGCTATACTCCTCCTTAACGATTACATATACATTTGGTCTTAATCGGTCCAGTAGTTAAGAAGTTCTATATATATTACCACTTTTTATTTGATTCACTTCACTGTGCAACGATTGATAGAAAGGTAGCAAATGCTCCTACATTAAATTGGCAATGTGGAAAGAAAAATTCAGAATTTCAAAAAACTTCAGATGAACTCGCTAATAATGAAGATGCTCTCAAATATGGAATTTCTTCACTTCATGCCCGAATTAGATTTATGGAATATTGGTTACATCCTTACTTATGATAATACATACCACAGTAGTCCAGGAAATATGAAAGTTGCAATCAAAAGCAATACAGATCTACATAATATGAGAAAAGAAGAGAAACAAGAATATGGTTATGGAAGCTCAAATGATGGTAACACAGCAAGGCGTTTTTTGAAGATCATGAAACTAATTCTAAAATAACTGGTCTCGATAAAAATTTAATTAGACGTTTTAAAAAAATATTGTCTGTTATCAACTGCAAAAAGCAAATTAATGCAGAAAAGTTAAAATCATTTACAGATCAAGCTCAAATATTGATGTCGACTTTATATCCATGGAGGCCTATAACTCTACATTACATAACGCACTTTCTCATGGAAAAGGCATGATAGAAAACAGCATACTACCATGAGGAGAATTAATCGAAGAAACACATGAAGCTAGGATCCGAGATGTAAAACAATATAGACTATTTAACACGCAAAAATATTCGAAATTAGCTCAACATTCAAAATTAATACAACATTTATTGTTGTCATCGGATCCAGTATTGTATAATATAAGAACAAAATGGTTACCAAAGATATGCACAGAAATTTAAAAAGACGACACCAAAGCAACTGAAATTAATAATCTTCTAAGTTTAGATATTTTAGACTGTTTTGTAGAAAATAAATAATAAAGTTTTGTAAACAGTATATAGAAAACATTACATTGTGGTACTTGAAAATTAAAACAAAATTATTTTTACATTGAATTTATTTTATTTTTTTAATGGTATTACGTATGTATAATATTTTCATATTTTGTATTGTACAGTTTGCTGCCTGAGCGCCATGGGTTTTCTTTTGGTCTTTTCAAAACCTCTCTCACAAAAATATTTTCATGTTATATTTTTTCCCAAATTGTATTAAGAGGTAAAAAACAAACACGTAACATAAAATGTTTATGCATATACCTGCACCACCTGCCTGTGTTTAATAAATAGGGTTAACTTTCAAATGCAATATATTAACCCTAAACAAGACTAAAGACAGACTTATTATATATCGATGGTAAATCGATGGTAAATACTTCTTCCTTTTGGAAATTTATAAGTGTAGTTAATTTAAAACAATAAAGATAAGTTTAAAAAATATTTTTAAATATGATTTTTGTAAGGTAAAAAACAGTATCATAAAAAAATTACTTTTTTCACAATATCTGCTCTCTAGGTCTAAATTATGCGAAGGATATTTTTTTTTTAGGAGTTGCTCAAACATATTGACCTATTATTTCAAATTATAAAATAAATTCAAACCCACAGGCAAAATAATGGGCACACTTGCAAATTAAATTAAAATTAAAAATTTACCATTTTCGACCAATGCTGGGTGTAGAGTGCATATCCAGAAATAAATAAAATTACATTCACAGCCTTTCTTAAAGTCCAATTTTTTTAGAAACGGTTGACAAAAATAATAATTTTCAATTTATAACGAGCTTTCAACCTCCGTATATTTCTAAAAATAAAGCAAATCTAACATATAAGCTAGGATGATACTATTATTTCGATCTTGCTAAAGATCTCATCAGAACCCAAAGTTATGGAAAAGCTATAGCCTCCATAATAGGCAGAGCTTTAAAAAAAACCTATTAATAATTAATTTTGCTCCATTCTTGTCTTCTTAGTAATGAAACACGTGGTTAGGGTATTTTCCTAACAAGCAGCACGACGTTACTAAACTTTGAAGACCAAATATTGTTCTATTTATATAAACATAATGTCGATGTATATAAAATCAAAAAATTAATAAAACTGTATATAATAATTATTATTAACAAACTTCTGAGATAAACGTAAATGAATCAAGGTACATTTTTGGAGAAAAGTGGCTATTTTTAAGAGTTTTTTAAAACATTGTTTTTGACCAATTTCCACCGCTTAACTGTTTAAGATGTAATGACAAAAATTACCAATGTAATTTTTGCCAACATAAACAAATATTTTCTATCATATTTCTATCATATTAGCTTTGTTGAAGTTATTGTCTAGTTCCCATTTTTTTATATAAACAACACATCAATTTTATTAGTTTAGTTTTCTTCCCTATAAGTTACTGTTATCCTAAAAATAAATAATGTAATAAGTTTGTTTAATGTAGAGTTAGCGTCATCTAGTATTCAATAGTATAGTTAAAGGTAGTAGCCGTACAAAAATACGACACTGTTGAAATGTATAATTAGTGTCATACATTGCAGCATCTGTATGTTTTGTTTATCTTGTTTAGTTGGTATGTACGAGTGTGTATACACATGTCGCTAGCAAAATCATATAAAAGCCGGTGTTGTGACGAGAAGAAAGCAATTAGCCAGTAGACGCCCACGAGACAAGAGCTATTATTTAAGGAGTTTAAAAATTCCCTAAATAAATAAATTCAGATTTTTGTGGTCATTTATCGGTTTGCTATTATTTATGTTGGATTTACCAAATTCCACCAATAAATCTTTAGTAAGGAGTTGATAAATTCCCTAAATGAACAAAAAAATCTGTTTTTATGTAACATTTTGTCATTGTGGTGTGTAATTGTACGTTTCTTTTTTCCTTTCTTCGAGTTTTTACTCTAGAGAAACCTGAGGTAAAAACCTTAGATCTTTCTCCGTACTATTTATTATTATATCGTGATCAATTTTATCCTTTCGGGTCGGTCTCAAGAAAGCCGAGGTTTAAACTTTGGATTTTTCTCGGTTCTTTTCCGTGTTCGTGATTCCTTCGAGTTGTTACTCTAGAGGAACCTGAGGTAAAAACCTTAGACCTTTCTCAATCGCGTTTATTGTAGCCCTCGCGTTTATTTCGGAAAAAAAATCTTAAATCGGGTTATCTGTTTATTTTATAAGTGAGGTAATTTGAATCCTGACCTGGCATCGGAACTTGGCTGCGACCTAGGGAGTTTAGGAACATTGCCTACTACACGTTCGGTATCCAATTCTACTGGCTAAAGTGTACCGGAACTCGTGATTCGTGTGTCGTTTGTCGTCGTGTGTCGTCACATAAAATTAAGTGTATAGAATAAGAAACAAATAAAATACTACGAAGATTAATCTTAAATAAAGCATATAAATAAAAAAGGAAAAACATATACAAAACAAAATAATAAAAGAATTGTGTTCTCTCTTTAAAAGGAAAAAAAATAGTTTGTAACGAACCCTGTACGACGCTGAGTTACCCCAGCCTCTTGCGAAAAAACGTGTCGTTACAAAGATAATTTAAATATCTTCTCTAAAGTTTGTTTCTGAATGTGTTAGTAATCTTACAAACTTTAGTTTTTTGATTTGGTTTGGTTACAAAAAAAAAAAATTGGCCAAAAACAGAAAAAATCAAGGCAAAAATTAACATATATATTTTTATTATCAAATATCTTTTAAGTATGTTTTTTATCTTGTATAGGAGAATATCTCAGTCAAATTTTGTTCCAAATCGGTTTACATTTGCTAAAGTAGCAAGAACTTAAAGATTTTCTATAGTCGATGTGGTCGAATTTTGTGTCGTAGTAATCAACCTGTGTAAATACAGGATGTCTCAAATGACAATATTCTAAAATGCTAGGTGCTCCCCTATAACCAATACCATTTTAATGTGAATTGGGCCTGTAGTATATAAGTTCTATTCTTATTGCCATTTCCGTTTTAAACACACCACTATGCGACGTAGGTACATCATTTTTTGATCTTTTTTGAAAATAATTTTATTTTAAAAAGTTTTATTTTCAAGTTTTTAAAGTGTTTTGAGTTCTTGTAACGATTGGGAAACTAATTACGAGTCTCCAAATTTGACAATTTGATTATAATAATTTATTTGAAATTTTTTTTTGTTTTCAGTTTACTATTTTGTTATTAAATATTTCGTTTAGTTTTCGCATGATATATGTACTGTTATTTGCATTCAACTATTTTGAAGGGAAATATATGAACATTTTTTTAGATATTAAATTTTTATGTGTCTACAAATATTGAGATTTGATGATTTTAGCAAATACAATTGCTTTTTTCGATTAACTAAAATACAACTCGAATTGAATTAAAATTTTGTAAATTTAATAGTTTTATTTTTGCTGTTCTTGGAAATAATATTTTGGTAAATTTACCAGTTTTTTCTGCTGCGTTATTTTTAACTAATTTTAAATAGATTTTTCTGATATGTTTACATGTTTATTTTTATAAGAGTAAGTTTTGGATTATGGAGATGAAAAGTAATAATAATAGTTAACAAGTTTTATGACGCTAAGCTCGAATATGGTTCACTTTTTTAAATGAACATGACTTTCACTAAAATTTTAATTTTTTTTTCCTATATTTAGGAATTTTCTATACATCAAAAGACCTGTATTGCGATTCACTAACTTTTAACACATTTAGCAGGTGTTATCTTTAACCACACATTTTGATGTTTGCACTAACCACTATGCGATCACTAACTTTTTTTTAACCACGGTAAACAGTTTTATATTTCTATGCATTCAAATTGACTGTAGGAGCACTATTAACTGGCTCATTCTCCAATAAATTGTAGGCTAAATACTCCAAAGCCATTATATTTATTTTATATATTGGCACAACGATAAATAAAACCTTCTAAAAAAAATTAACCACACCAAAAACTCTGCTGTTAATAAACTACAATTTGTGTTGTTAAAAATAACAGCTCACTTTAAACGCCAGAAAAAATCGTTTAAAGTGTTAGTGAATAGCAAAATGGTTATTTTTGTGGTTAACATTTTTGAACGAAAAAAAATATGGTTTAAAAAGCGTAGTGAATCGCACTACTGATCTTTAAAAATGTTCGTGTTCATAAAGCCTAAAATTATCTTTTTTAGGGCTCTAAGATTTAAAAAACATACACCCAATAGATGTTGACAAATTCGAAAAAATTAACAACTGTCAACTTAACTTTAAGTGAAAAATCATTTAAAAAGTCAACTTTAGCAACATCGGAGCACTGATTACTAACTTTTTAAATTACAATGTGGTCTTTTTGAAAACAATCATAATTTGAAGTTTCACAGTATGATATTATAGATTATAGGAAAAAATAAAGATGGCGATGTTAAGAACAATTTATATTTAAAAGTGACTGATAACGAAAAATTTTCCGATAGTCGTGTTTAGGTGGGGGGGGGGGGGGGGGGGGGGGCTCAGCCGGCCTATCTACGCCAGTGTTATTAACACAAAAACAAAAACAAAACTCATTTCAATCTCGAAAACAGCCCATTCAATTATTTTTATTGCCGAAATTCTGCCAATAATACCTCTTTTATTGAATTATTTAAAAACAAATTAAATATACATTTGATTATTATTTTCATTATCATTATACATATACATACACGTTTAATTTATAATCAATTGATTGGATTAAAAATTACTCAATATTGTATACCTTTATATTTCCTATGTATATAAATTTGATTAAAAATTATTTGATTGGATTAAAAAGTGATAAATATCCAAACGTGATCAATCAAAGCGACAATACCAAATATATTTTTTATAGCTTGAAGTTTTTATATACTTGTAATTCTCATTTAGTTAATAGATTTATGTAGTTTTGTGTGAACAAATTGCTCACAATTTGAAACGTAGGGAATTTGAAAAATTTCTTTTTTGGATTTAAAATTATTTTTTTTTTGCATTAGCTCTTTTCTGTATAAAAAAATGGCTAAATTTTATTAAACAAAATTAAATATAAATATAACATTGTGAATTTAATGATAATATTCTAGAATAAATAAATATTCAGATTTAAACTACTGAAATAATATTATTTAATTTAATAAACTAATAAAGCAAATTAGAATTTATAAAAATATTTTTAAAATGAATTTAAAATATGTATTTATTATTAATACATAAACATTTATAAAAGACAACTACATACATAAATATTACAAAAAACAACAACAATATGTTCGTGTTACCTTGTTTTTTTCATCAAATGTACATTTTTCGTAAAAATTTTCCTAAATGAAAAAATTTTCACTTTATAACAAATTTCTAAATAAAAATTTGCTTTATTCGTTGTCATTCGTTGATATTCTGTTAAAATAATAAAAAAATTAAGTTACTTTAATACAGTTTTTAATTACACACAAAGAAATATTTTGCCATTTGGCGCATGCATATAATCACACACTGGAAAACGTTTTATTTTGTTTTTTTTTTTTTCAACTGTACAAAAAGCAAAACATGTTGTTTTATATTCAACTATAAAAAACGGACAAAACCCTATTTTTAAATAACAAAGTTGAAAAAAGAACAAACTTTTGTATTAAGCTCAAATTTTTTTAAATATTTCTGTAAGCAAATTCGAAAGGAATTTCGTATTGTTGATAAACTTGCATTTAAAATGTTATTATCTAGAGTTACTCCCTTCACGGTGTGCATTACTGCAAAACCGTATGATTTGTGGTACCAACAAAACCGATAAGTTGTGGCAGAAATCAAGGTATCATATAAAACGACACAGTTTCTGGATTATAATCATTTAAAAATAGCTTTATGGTGTAAAAAATATAACGCATCCGCTGTTTATATCCTGTAACAAAATATATAAAACTGTATTTATTTTTTTTGACTTTTTTTTAATTTGCAAATTTTTTATACATAAGTTTTTGAATTAAAGTGAGCGATGTCAAAACTGGTAGTAATATTTGTGGTTAAAATTTGCTTCAAACATCTTAATATCAAACCCGTTATTTTGTAAATTTTGCAATTTGTCAAATATTTAATATGGCAGGTATTTACATGTTGTACTAAAAATTGGATTACGGGGTCATCCTGGAAAATTATGATGCCATAAAAAAATGTTTAACAAATCGCGAATTTTTCACATTGGGCTCCATATATAATAACTTTTCTAAATTTTTATTTTCCTTTGCCTTGGAAATACATTATCCTGACAGCAATTTGTTAGGAAATTTTTCAATATGGTGATATCAATGAGCGCCGGGCGGAAAAATTTCTTTTTTATCTAAAAAACAAAACATCTGAAAAGTTTGAAGCTAATCTGCTAATAATTTAATGAAAATTAAAACTATGTTTTTATTTGAAAAAAATTACTTTCTCCAGTTTTTGAAAATTTTTTCAATGTCGTAATAGTTTCTTCTATGGATGGTAAATTAGTCGACATAAACATGAAATTATGTTTCTTAAAAGGTTTAGAAATACAAAATCGGTTAATAAATAGCTTAGTAATACAAAATGCCCCAGGCCACAAATGTGCCAAATACGGCTTGACCACACAATTTGAGCACATATCCTAAACGCGTTTGATAAACTCATAAATAGTGAGATATGAAATATGTCACAAACGTACAATATTTTTGGGATATTTTTAAATCTCCAACTTCAACTTTAAAATTTTTTTTTTCAACAAAATGAAACTTAACGGAATTGTTAACTGTATTTTAGAGAATGAATATAAAAGCTTAGCTACTTTTGTTGGGTTTGCTAATTTATTTTATAATCAATACCCAAGGTTGAAAAATAAATTTTAACCCTTGTATACCTGTGGCGCAAAATGACCCCAGAATTATTTATTTCAATTTACGAAGAACGTCAAAACTTGGCTCACTACTGTTCAATTTTAAGAAACCTGATTTAAAATATTATAACAAATTGTGTGAAGCTACTGTGATAAAGATTTTGGACAAATTGATCAACTTGAACCCTTCCATGAAACATTTCACGTATGATTACAAGGACTTATTTTTTTTTATTTAAAATTTTTAACTTAATTTTTTTATATTTTTTTCTTATTTTTTTTTATTTCTTAAAAACATTTGTATATGGTAGTCCTAATGAATTAAAAGCAATACACATCTATATAAAGCAAATAATTATATATGAAAAATTGTATCTAAAACTATAAAACTATGTCTTCGGGTCATAATATAGATAATATTCTATAAAATTTAATATATATCGTTATATAATATCCTATATAATTTGATACATCAATTGTCCGATTATTAAAATATGTATCAAATGGAACATCATTAAGCATGCCATCATATTAATTTTTACTCGGGTATAAGGTCTAAGTTCCCATAAAGTAACTGTTGCTAAAATACAGTTATGTCTTTCTTTATGTTTCAATTGTTATAAAGATGCAAATATTTTTTTTCGATTCCTGAAAAATTAATAATTTTGAGTTGAGTCACTTTTGAACTAGGTGTGCGATATGATCAGTACGATTAGAACACAATATGAACAAAAGTTTTAAAATTAATTTACAAAAACAAAGGCGAGAAATGCCTTTTCATGATGAGAAAGAAAATTTGAATCCATAATACATCTGTAAACTTTGTTACCCGACATTTGTATACATTTACCTAAATTTTACCTAAGAAAATATTTGTGTAGAAAGTGGTCGTGGCCGAGGTAGAAACTCGCCCATTTTTGGTGTGAACTTTAACGACACTGTGTGCCATCCACGAACCAAATTTCAAGTCAATATATTAAAAATTCGAAATTTGTCGTTCTAAATGAAACAAATGTGACACTCTCTAGCGTATACGTTATATTGTTTGCTTCGCGGACAAATATTATTACTCATACGCACTGTTGAACTTTAAGATGGTTTAGAATTTTGAAGAAACTTTAAATATTAATTAGTTTTTCTCTTAATCCAAAATAGTGACAATAAATCTAACGAACAATTTCCCTATTTATGGTCTAGAAACTATTTCCAAAAACTGTGTCCAAATTACGGTACCCTGACAAAGGGTGTATGTTCAAAATCGTTTAATTAATAACATTCAAACAGGTATATGCCCATTAGAGTGGTTTTAGTGTATATGGGCAAAATTTTTTTTTTTGAAATTTGAAGGTTATCAGGTCTATGATTGTGTTATTTAGTGTAAAAATGCTGTTGTAAAAGTTTTAGCTCAATCGGAATATGCCTTCCCGACCCCATTCAGCCCTAAAGTTTAGAAAACGGAATACAAGGCGAAAAAGTCACTTTTTTTTAGTTTTTGTAAAATTTTTCAAATGTCGTAAAAGTTTTTACTCAAGAAGGTAAATTAATCAAAATCAAGATATAATTATGTTTTCAAAAAGGTATAAAAACACAAAATCGGTTAAAAACTATCCCAGTAATAAATAATGCCCCAGACCACTAATGTGGCAATTATTACTTGACCGAGAAATTCGAGCACTCATTTTAAAAAATTTTTAAATTGATTACTCAAATATATTTTTTTTACTTAAAAGACTCAAATTTGTGAGATGTAGAAGAAGTTTTTTTTTTTTGGATGGCGTTAACCTGTCCTAATGTGATGTCAAAATCGGACAATAGTTTTAGGGTGTTTTTCAAATCTCCAATTTCAAATTTTAAAAAAACTTCTTCTACAAAATCGCAAAAATTGAGATTTGGACTCCAGTGACTTGTTTAAAACATATTAGAGATCAAAAATAAAAAAATTTTAAAATATCCCCTGCCACACTTGGGTAGGGCAACGATTTAATTTTTGCAAATTTCGAGGAAATTGTGTTTTTTTGGTAATTTTTGCCTTATTTGTTGTCATAAAATATTTAAAATCGAAAATTAGCTACTTTTGTAGCTAATTTGTTGTTTTTGTTTATCATCATGACTTAAGGTTGAAAATAAAAAAATTTGGACATCATTAACCCATGCGGACCGGAGGCCCCAAGAGACCCCACACTTATATATTTCAATTTACGAAAAACGTTGAAGATTTTTTTACTACTTTTGAATTTTAATAAACGTGATGTAAAATATAATAACACAATATTTGAAGATTCTGTGCCAAAAGTTTTGGACATACTAAACAACGTTAACCCTTGCCCAGACTGTAATTGTTATATAAAACAATATGTAATATTACATAGAAAAATATAAATAAATTATATATAGCCATGTGTGGTACAATATTTGTGTGGACTTACGATAATTATATATAACTTTTAGTTTTTTAACAATTTACAATATTCTTACGTATATAGAGAAATAACTATGTTCCCATACATTTTCATATGTAAAAAATCATAAAAAATTTTATATAACACAATGTTAAGTATACCTGAGTAAAAACGTTTATGCATTATTTTATATAAATATATATGCTATTGTAAGCTATTATATGTGAATACATATGTTTATGTGTTTTCATATATACAAAAATTTTCCTCTAAATTTTTAAATACCATGCCATAATTAAATCTTGTTACATATAGACCAATATATAATTGTATATAACATATACAATTATATATAGCACAGGTCAAAACTATATATTATAACATATAGTGTTATATTAAAAAAAAATGTATTTCATTTTGGATAAAACTATATCTTGTCCTATTCATAGTTATATATAATTTCACACCAGAAAAATGTAGAACTGCTTTTGGATAAAACTATATATTGGCGCATTTAAAGTCTGATGGCTGTCCCGAATTTAAAAAATTTTTGCGAATTTCGTAACGCACTCAAACGATATGCACTATTGAGCTGTTTATGGATAAACACCAAAGTTTTTTTTGAGTGTACTTACTTATAGTTGC
Source organism: Delia radicum (assembly GCA_021234595.1). NCBI lineage: Eukaryota > Metazoa > Arthropoda > Insecta > Diptera > Anthomyiidae > Delia > Delia radicum. Next base: position 180,514,171 of record CM037851.1, on the reverse strand, counting down.
TATCAGCACCCTTCGTAGTGTGTCCTCAAATTTTTGTACAAAGAAGAGTTTAAAAGCTTGGCAGTGTTGATCATACCAAATTTATAAAATATTCATAAATTAATTTTGGTCCACCACAGCAACATTTAGTTTGAAACAAGTAATTTTTTTTATTTATTACTTGTTTAAAATTGAAAGATTTAGCGAAGCAAAATTATTTAATGGAAATTTTATAAATATATTTCCAAAGGTACCAATCTTTTAAGCTCAATTTTATACAAAACTTCAAAAAATACGATTAGCGAACTATTCGTATTCTGTAATTTTTCTGTATGTCTATATTTTTCCTATAATTAACTGGAGTCAGCAAATCCCAAAGGGGTTAATTAGTCTTGACGTTACGTGCCATAACGTGTCAGCTGTTTTGTTTTTGGTTTATGTCTAGTCCGTTTTTAAAAAAATTACGTAGCATAAATCATAAACAGCTGATTCGTTACGGCACAGAACGGTAAGTCAAATGGAGCCTTAACTTGTAAGCCATCACTAAATGTATGTTCTAGCAACGGATGCAGGAGCGAATTTGTTTAACAGGAAATTTTAAAATATGAATTCTTTATGAAATATGCTCTTTAGGGTATTTTCAAGGATTTGATCGAAATAACTAATTTCCACTCCAAATGTGGTAAATATATATGTTATTAGTATTTACAAATTTAATATAAAATAACATACATTTTTTTTTATAAATTTTTTCAAAAATTAAACTACTATTTTAATGACCGATAAAATTATATGAAGTGAAGTTAAAATTGAAGTTATGTATCGTAGGTTGTATTGACAAAATAAAAAATAAATTATTTAAAACGGAGATAAACTGGATATATGGAACAACATCGAACAATAGTTAAAGCTAATAACAAAATAATTATATTTAGTGGTAACTTATAAGGAAATTATTTTTATAGTGTACACTCGGATCTTAACTTTAGTTAAGCTGCAATAACTTAAAGTTTGAGGTCAAAAACGGGATTCAAAAACGGGTAAAATTGTTTGTTTGAAAACACCAAAAACCGGTTTTTTAAATCCATTGGGATTTTTTTTGCAAACTAATCATTTTTATAAAAAAAATATTGTGTTTTAATTTTTTTTTTACAGAGTGTGCTACTACACTAACAATTCAGAACAAGTTTCGAATTGAAAAAAAAAAAAATATTTCATTAAAATTTTCCATAAAAAAATCCAAACACAGGAGGACGAAATTTTAACTTTTAAAAATTAATACGGTTCTGACCACCAATTCTGTTTGCTATTTGTATGCTGATTTAAATGCCGTAATTATTTTTCGATGTGTTCTATAGTTTTCCTCGAAGTTATTTTAAAGTTTGTCACCTTCACATGAAGTTTTTTAAAAACGAAGTTTTTAAAATACAATCAATCTGACTTTTTTATGTTGTAATGTAATGCCAACAGCCGTAGCCTTATTTAAGGTACATATTTGATTCACAAAACTTTAAAGTACACTCGCTGGTTAGCGGTTTTTCTTATTCTTCATACTGTTTACAATTTTAGCTAACTTCTTCGCTAAACTTGTAATTGAGCTTGCCAAATGGTAGTGCCATAGACTTAGCCTGTTATGAAGAGATGTCTTAGCGTTGTGGTGTAATGGTTAGCGCGTTGGACTGTTACATAGATAGTACCGGGTTCGATTCCCGGTGACGACAACATCAATTTAGAAAAATAATACGTATGAGTTTTCTATCACTTATATGTATCGATGCGCCCACCTTCGGTGTTCCCATAGCACGTAACCCCACCGAAGAGAAATAATGAATCAGGGCTATGAAACAAAAAGCTTCAATAAAATCGCCAAGTCTACATCAGGTAGCGAGCAACAACTGTTCTTAGACTTATCACCTCGCGCAATTACAGTGTTGCCATGTTTGAAGCCCTTCATCTTTCACCACCTCATCTCATCTCTCCACTATACCCTTTCCAAAGAAAGCAACACATTAATTAATAGGAAGAATTTCCTGAGTGTTGCTTCTCTTTAAAAAAAAAAAAAAAAAAGAAAATAATGATTTTAATTTTTGTCTTATATGCAATATGCGCGATTTGTTAAAAATTTTATATGACACCATAGCTTTCCGTGATGAACCCAGAGTCCAAATTACTGTATGATATGTGAATATCTTTGAAAAGTGTATGGGGAAAAAATAAAAATATATTAATATTTATATTTGCAAAAGTTTTTTAAAAGCAAAATACTTTTGCAAATATAAATATTTTTGACTATTAAAAAGCATTCACATATCATACTTAAAGTTAGACCATGTGTTTATTCTGGAAAGCTATGTAAAATTTTTAACAAATCGCGAATTTTGCATCAAAATGCTGAAGAAAATAGTTTTTCGTACTGAAATACCTCTTTCTTCTTTCTAAAAGACCATTTGATGAACATTTGATTACGTCGATTGAATACTTAGTGATCGAATTCGCGAAAACCGGAAACATGGTAAGAGATTTAAAGCTGTCCCGAGTAAAAACGTTTATATATAATCATGCATTATTTTATATCATCATATATGTTATTGTATACCATTATATGTAAATATATATGTTTATGTATGTTTACATAGAAATTGTATTACACATTGTCCAGTATATAATCGTATATCACATGTACAACTAATTATAACTGGATAACCTAATTATGTACGAATACATCTCTAACTAGATATAACTCAAACCAAGTTATATACAATAACATATAGTGTAATATAAAAAAATTAATTTCATTTTGGATAAAACGATATCTTGACCTATTCATAGTTATATCCAAAGATACGTCGTGCCATACAAACAGCTGAGTAAATCTATCGAAGATACCTAAGCGATCGGTTCAGTATTTTAAGAAATATTTAGAAAACAAAATTGACGTTGTAGCTAAGAAATGCCCTGTATTAAAGCATTCAGTAATTCGCTTGACATCCGACTTCGAATTCTGGTGGCTAGGTAACAGCAATGGAGAAAACCAGTAAAATTAACCAGGGAAATTTTTTTTTTAAAACATTCGAAAATGCAAAATTTTTATAACCGGTTTCAAAAATAAAAAAAACGCTTTCATATAACATTAGTTTTACAAAATCTCACTTTCTAGGCTTTCCTTTCGTCAAATATGACAAATTTAAAGAATGTTTAAGTTATAATTCAAACATATGTTCAAAAGTCAAAACCTTTTGCCCAAAAAGCATCTGGGAAGTGTTTGCATAAGATATAATTGAGATGAGCAAAACTAAGCGGAGGCTTAACTACACTCTAAAAAAAGGCTGGAAATTCAGCAAAAAACTTAGCTGCGACAGCAAAATTTTAGTCAGGAGGGTGCTTTCAACAAAATTGCTAATGTCAGCAAAATTTTTTATAGTAGATTCAGCAAAAGTTTTGCTAACACTTAGTGGATTATAAATTAAAAAACCCGTGCTAAATTAGTAGATTTGTAGGAAAATTATAAACATTTAATCTTTATTAAATTTATATATTTTATTTTGTCTGTTATTTAATTAATTGAGAATTACTTTCACAAGCCGGTGACAACGCAAAATTTAAGGTCTTTCAATCCTCAATTTTTGTTGGTTAAGCAATGATTCTCAAATTCCTGTCCAATGTTGTTAGATAAAAAGTTACGTTTTTATTAAAAAAATGCAACTTTAAGTAGAATTATATCTAAAGTAAATTATCCAACTCGAAAATTGTTGTGATGTCTCAAAAAAATTATTTTGTATAACCTTGCTTCGAATAAGATAGTCTATCATATTTGCATATAGATCTTAACTACACCATTTATTAAGCAAACATAAAATATATAAATAAAAATATTGTTGGCTGTGGATGTGCAAAAAAATACATATTAAAATCGCGTGAAATGATTTGTTAACAAAGTATCAATACATAAGAGTAAACACTTGTTTGTGTTAAAACAAAATGTATACAAACACTTTAGCTATACACACGCAAATACAGTAATAGATACACACATCGATACAAATCTAACATTTAACACATTATAAAAGATATCATTATCGATAAACGGTAATCATAATGTTGTTTTGATTTGTCAGTATGTATTTAAAAATAAACACACCTTGATGTTGTTGTTGGAGCTACAGTTGCTGTTGTAAAAAACACATTCTTGTGTTTCCTTCTTACATTTGTTATGTGTGTGTAACATATACACGTGTATATGATATTTATGCCAGTTCTTATTAGCACAAAGTATCTTTTTTCCTTTACTACTAAATGTATTGATGTAAGTGTTGAAAATAAATTTGTTAATATGAAGTATAAACAACCCATATGGGAAGATATTTTACTCAAAAGTATGCGAATTTTTATTTATACCTATTTATATCCTTCACTTATTTTTACATTTTAAATATAAATAATACCTAATATTATTTAATACGTTTTTTAAGACTCTAAACTATTTTTATTACATGATTCGTTATATTATTCGATCAAGGTGTACATATATTCTTGTTTAAACATTACATTACATTGTTATATACTTTCACTTATAACTCATAAAATGTCACTTATTTTATGATGACTTAAAAAGTATTAAAACGTTTGATAAAAATTCGCAAATATAAAAATACAATAGAGTGGTTCGAATGCCACAAAAAATCATATAAGTGTCATACAAGATATTCTAAACAAAAAGTATTTCATTATTGTCTGATATCTCATAACGCTTTACAAAAATAATCCCATATTTTCAGTAACAGACAAACTTCACTGTAGGAACTAAGAATTTAATTTGTTAATACAAATACGACATTCATAAAAAAACCAGTCCAATAGTTGCAAATTCAGCTACAACAACAGAAAAAAGTACCTGAATTTGCGACAGCAGAGTTTTCAATGAAGTTGAGAATAGCATTCTGCTAAATTTAGGTGACCTAAATTTTAGCTAAAAAAGTTAGTTACTAATTTCATTCGACTAGACTGTTAAATACGTTGACTTTTAAAGCTAAATTAACAGAAAATTTAAAAATTAGTTCAAATACATTTGGAATATATTCTTGTGGTGAAATAAGATAACTTATAACTTAAGCTAAATAAATGATTTAAAAGTAAACAAAAAAAATAAGTCAACTAAATTGGAACCCTTTTAACAGACTTTTCAATATACTAACAACATCCGTAGTTTTTAAAACAAACAAAAATCATATTATTTGCTCTATATTTTTCACTTTTGTTTCTTTTCGTGTGTTATCCAAAGAAATTTTATTTTCCTTAAAACTACTGTTTTTTTTTTGATATCTTTAACTTAACTCCAATGCTAAATAAAGCTTTACGATTTGTGGGCAACTGTTGGTTACATTTTATCCAGCAGTGCTTGTTAGAACAAACATATCACAAAGAGAAATAAGAAAAATTGTTTCGGTTGTAAACATGAAACGGACGAGGCTTAAAATAAATAGTGCTTTTTTGTGTGAATTGTTTAATAAAAATTAAATTATATTTAAATAAAATAATAGAAAAAAATATTTACCTCTGTTGTTATAAAGTGAGTGAAATTAATTTAATAAAATTGTGTGTTTTACCAATAGTTTTCACCCAGTGTATTTTATTTGTTTGTTTTGTTTTTGGTATATTTTTTCTTTTTTATATTTTTTTTTTGTAGTTTTTGTAGTTTTTTATTTAGGCCGTTATTACAACTTGCCTTTAAAGTAAATGTTAGTAAAAAGTAACTTTAGCTAAAATGAGGAATAAAGTGAGCTATAATGTTTTTCGTTATTACAACTTCCCAATAAAATAAAATTAATATTTTTGATAATGTGGCAGCACCAAACTAAAAACCGATTATTGGTTTATGAATTGGTTTATAAAAATACTTAGTGGCAACGTACTTTTATTTATTTGTTTACAAACAAACAATAATTTGTGAAATTCGGTTGTGAAATTCGGTATTTTCTTCTTCTTCTTCTTTATAGAGCAGAAAATGTGGTAACTTTAAACACATAAACCTTACGTTTAAAGTTAAAGGCAACAATATCTTCCCTTTAGCTTATCGTTCACTTTTAGCTTAAAGTATACTTATAATAACGAAAAACTAATAATCTGTCAGATAACAACCGAACTTTAGCTATTGGCAAGTTGTAATAATGGCCCTTAATGTATTATATTATATTTTCATCATTTTTTTGTTACACACATCAAAAAAGTGTTGCAAAGTTTTCACTCGAACGATTAAACCGGTTACTTTTTTTTTGTAATTTGAGATTGAGTGTTAATTTTTACCCCATTTTTACAGATAATTTGGCACATTTTTATAAAAATAAAATCGGCATGTATTTTAAAATATTTAAAATATTAACTATTAAATTTATTCGTTTAACCCTAAAGTGAATATTCATGTTTCATTTTGTGCAACACTCGATTGTATACACTTTGATTTTGTATAAAAATTTTTATTGTTGGAAGTGATTTTTCAGAGTAAGAAATTGTTGTTAAAGTATTCGAAATTGTAATTTTGCAGCAAAATTTTGATTTTAACCCGGTTTTTTGAAAAAAAATATCAGAAAAAAAAGGAAATAACGGTGTAAAATCACTTTCTATATTGTTATATTTTAATTTTTATCAATTATATTAGTCTATAATTTTTATGCCCAAGGAGATTTTTTCTCCATTTTGTGAAAAATAAAATCGAAAAGTGATACTTTGTTTAGTTGATAATAACTATTTTACGTTTAACGGAAAAAATGTATGGTATGCAACCCCCTCTCACCGACGTTTGCCGATATAGTGCTAGATATACTTTTGGAGGACGTAATCGATGAATTAAAAACTAAAAATATAAAAATAAAATTCATATCCAAATACGTAGACAATATGTTTGCGATTATTGACAAAAAGGATAAGGAAATACTAGTGAAGACACTAAATACGTATCACAATAAAATTAAATTCACTATTGAAAAGGAACAAAATAAGAGAATAACATTTTTGGATATGAAGATTATAAGGGACAATGAAGAGCTGATCACTAATTGGTATTCAAAAGCGACTTCTTCGGGAAGAATGATAAATTATCACTCGACACAACCGGAATAAATGAAAAGAAATACGGCAATGAATTTTATGCAAAAAATAATACAATTAAGCGACGAAAAGTTTAAGGAAAATAACATTAATATAATAAGAAAAACACTCGCCATAAATAATTATCCCGATTTTGTAATTAACAATTTATTAGATATAACAATTAACAATAAATATAAAGAAAAAGAGAAACAAGAAAAAGAAAAAGAAACCAATTTTTACAGTGTACCTTACATACCGAAATTAACTGAGAGCTGAACTCTAAAAAAACAGATCAACAATGACAAAATTACAATTGCCCACAAATCAAATCAAACACTTAGACATCTGTCCACAAGCAAAAAATCAAAAATTGACAAATTAAAAACTAATAATGTAGTTTATCAGATTAGCCGCTACATGGCAATGAAAATAAACAGTGCAACAAGGTATATATTGGAACGACAAAAAGAATATTAGGTGTAAGAAATGCAGAACATGAATCCGACGTAAACAAAAACAAGGAAAGTACAGCTTTATCTCAACATATAAAAGAGAGTAAACATAACGCAAATTTTAATAGTGTCAGAATATTGGATAGGGAAAAAAATGAGCAAAAGCGCTATACGATAGAGAGTCTTCGAATTCAACAAAAAATACGAACAACATTAAACACAAAAGAAGATCAGGATAATATTAAGCTGCAATACTCTATAGCATTAGTCTAATACAAACATTCTGTGATACTAGTCGTTAGGTTAAACTGTGATTTATTATTATTTATTAAATTTATTAAATTTTGTGTCGTGATGTCCAGTTTTTATTTAAATTTGAGGAATACTTGACAATGTAAATAAAATCGTAATTTAACCTGTGATACTAGTATTTAAGTTTATAATATTAAATTAATGTGATGTTATTGTATATTTTTGTCTCTAGAAGTTGAAATACCGTCAACGAAACGTCGAGTGAAAAGGATGTAATAATTTGAGTTTTATTTTCATCTTAATATTTAATTGACCATAATTAGCCTATATAAATAAAATATGATAAATTAATATTGGTCATAAAACAAATTCAAAAAAAAAAAACTGTTTGCTGTTTTCGGTTTGAGCTATTTACCCGGTTTTTTGAGGTTTTTTGAAATTTTTCTTAAAGTTTTTACTCTTTTTTAATATTTTTTCCCGATTTTTTGATATTTTTTGGGTGCTTATCCGAATTTATGTCTCATTCCTGCCTTTTTTTCTGATAATTTTTATTTTATTCACATAAATTTGAAATTAAATTCCCAAAAATGTCTGATATCTCAGAATTGGTTAAATGTTCCGACCCTTTAAACAAAGTCGAGGCTTTTATTGCTGGTATTCCGCCAACAGAGCATAGAATCAAAATGGAACTTAGTGTTTCAAATACGTGATGTCATAATTAACTATATTAAATTTTACAAAACTATGCAACCTCAAATAGCTCGGTCGAAATTACTGGTACGTTTAGCTGCCCTCCAAGTAATATGAAAGTTAAAAAATGTTTTGTAAAATTGCCTCTATTTTCCTCTATATGAGTTTCAAGTAAAACAGCAATATTATACAATAGTATACAACAATTTATTTCCCAGACCATGAAAGTATGTTAATATGAGCGAAATTGTGATTTATTTTTAATATATTATCAATGCTACTTAAACTTATGTTACTATAATTTTTCATAGATCTTAACAGTTTTTTGAATTGAGTTTTGACAAAAATACAGTATAGGCTATATTTATATTAATAGCTTCTTTATCATAAATATTGTAGCGTATTACGAAGGTCGTTGTTGTTGGCAGATGGTAGTGGGGTGTCGTGCTAAAGGGCGCATGCAAGCTAATCCGGCCTTTCTGCTCGTCGGAAGGGGAGGTTCGATATTAGCAGCATCCTTTGCCAACGGACTACAATGCAAACTTTAGTTTTGTTGCATGCTAAGGATTCTAATAGTTAGAGAAGGGAAAAAGAGGGGAAACTACCACATATTCGAAGGCTTTGTTCAGAATTAATGCGACTGAACCTAAGATGAAGTTTGGCCAGTCAATTGCCCGCCCTACCGTGATCATTAAAAACGAAATAAACCGAAAAAAAAACTAAAAGAATTAATGATCCCATTCACAATCACCACAAGAATTTACCAGAAGGTTTTAATCAAAACAGCAAAATTTAAAATTTACACAGAAATCATATTGATCAATTTATTAGAAAAATTCATGAAATTAACAAATCTAAATTTATTTATTAAAAGTAAAACTAACGTTAATATTAACAAATTTTCATCGAATTTCATTTAGACCCGAATTATAGAATAATACGAATAAAAAAAAAAAAATATATAATTTGATAATAGATTTGAAAATAAATTTCTTAAACAAAATAATTATTACAAAAAAAAAATATATATATATATGTATATATATAAAAAAAACCTTTTTGTGTTTCATAGATTTGCAAAATATTAATTAAAATATAAAAGATAGAACCAGCATAAAATTTTTTATAAAAATATTACTAAAAGAATAAAACAAAATTTTATCATTTAACTTTTAAAATTTCGCCAAATTTAAGAACGGCAACTATTTAAAAGTTTTTATAAATATTCAACAAAAAAAAGATTTTATAAAATATTCAACAAATACTGAAATATTTGATTAAATATTTAATAAAAATTATTTAATCAAGCATTTTATATTGATTGAATTAAAATTAATTGTTTTAATTAACAAAATAATATCAAATAAACATTTGATAAGAAAAATTACAAAATTGTAAGCTGGTCACCTTTTTTAGTAAATAAAGAAATTTAACAGAATAAAGAACACAAAAAAAAACAAACTTACATTTCAAAGGTTATTGCCCCGCTTCTCCAAAAGTACTTTTGATGAGATCGGCTTTCATGTTGTCGATGCTGTTAAATTTAGGATTATGTTAAATAAAATTTTTATCTCTTTGATTCTACACTAGTATAAGAGATTTTTTTTTTTAAAGTTTCTCTTAAAAAGAGATCATTTACGGTATTTTCCTTTTAGTTAAGATTTTATAAAAAAAAATAACTATGAAACACTTTTTACACAAATATTTTAACTTAGTTACTTTTGATTAATTATTTAAACATTTTATATATTTCTCTATAATTTACCAAATTAAGAATTCAACTGCATTTTAATATAAAACAATATTATATAAAAACCAAAATTTAGATTTGGCGTTGCCAACCATTTTCATTAAGATTACAACAAACATTTAAAAAGGAATGTTATATATTATTTCATATTACAATGCATTGAGAAACAAAAAGAAATATGCAAAAGAATGTACACCGTGCAACATAATTCCAAAAATAAAATACTTTTACGAAACTTAAATGTTTAAAGAAAACCTAACAATCGAAAATTTTAACATTCAAAAATATTAACAATTAAAAATTTCAACATTTTGAAAGTTTAAAAATTCCAACAAAAATGATATTTTAATCGATTTAAAACTTTACCAAAAATAAAATTTTAACAAATTTAAACCTTTAATCATATTTTTTTATACTTTCAAAAATGTTAACACTTTTAAACAAAATTGAAATTTAAGTTTTAACAAAATTGAATTTAAGTTTTTTAGAAATTTAAGTTTTAACACTAATGTTGCATATTTTAAAATAATTTTATATTAAATTTTTAAGGTTTTTAGATTTTAAAGTTTTAAGTTTTAGATTTCAAAATATTAACATTTTTAGATTTTAATAATTTTTAGTTGTCTTTGCATGCATGTTTTTTTTTAGAAAATTTTAGAAAAGGTTCATATTTGTGTTACCCGGTGTAACTTGTTTTAATTTGTGCTTTGCTAAATTTTAATGTTTTTGTTCTTGTAGAAATAACGTTTTTTTTTTTATTTTGTGTTTCACATTATATTTTTAATAAAACATTTTTAATACAAATTTAGAAAAATTAGCAATTGATTATAAATGATTTTATATATATTTTAAACAAATTTTCACTTTACTTCTAGCATTTTGACACCATATTTTTGAGTGTTCTTTTTAGCACAAATTGAGTCCTATATCTGGTTATTTAAATTTCAATAAAATGTTATATTATTTAAACCATATTTTTTATTAAAAGTTGCAGAGGTTTCTAGCACATGCAACAATTTGTTAAGAAACACTTTTTTTTTTAAGGTTTTTCTTTTCCCCGCACTCTTTACACCAAAATTACCGCGCCTCGTCGAACTATTACAACACGCACTTTAGAATATCTTTCGTTGACTAAAGCTGATCTTCATAATAATGATTTGCGTAGGCCAAAGCCTTCTCCTTGCCAAATTAAAGCTCTTATCCTCTCCAATATGATTTGACAATATTAGAAGAGTGTTTGATTATGGGAAAAGTGCCAATTCTACATAAAATCGAAAAATAAAAATTTTATGAGAATTTTTATAAAAACAAAATGAAAAAGAAGAAGAAGAAGAATATCTAAAAGCTTTTGATATTTACCCTTTTGAAATCGGCACTTAACAAAAAGGCTAACAGCACAACGAGTCTGTAAAATCCAAATACCATGTGTATAATGCGAAAAATTATAAATCTGAAATTCAAGAATTTATCGAAATTCAGACAAAGCTAAAAAAAAATCAAATTGACGCAATCTGAATATTACCTGCTCTCGTTATAAATTTAACCGTAAACTAATTTTTAACCAATTTGACCAAAATCTGGGGGAAAGTAAAAACTTTAAATTAAATATTTCCGTATAGGAATTAAAATATTCAAGTATTTATTTTAATAAAAATTTTAAAAATGAAATTAAGGAAAATCTTTCCGTATAGGAATTTAAAAATATATTGAAAATATATTTTTAATAAAAATTTAAAAAAAATGAAATAAAGAAAATTGTTTCCGTATAGGAGATTAAATTTTAGAATAAATTGAAATTACTTATTTCAATAAAAAAAAAATAAAATCAATTAAAAATAAATTTTAAAAAATAAATGAATTACTTTTTTAATAAAAATTCAAAAATCAAATCACTTGATTGATAAATTAATAAAAATTAGTTTTATTAAAACTTACATCTTTTAAAAACACTTTGCAAAAAAAAAACTTCCTTTTAAACTTTTAACTAATTCCGCTCACTTTAAAAAAAAATCTGTAGTTTACTCCAGGTCTGCTTGGTATCAAAATGGCAGAGTAATATGGTTTTAGTCGGCAAGAAAGCTCGGTCTTGCTCGGATGATTTGGCAAAATTGGCGCACTAGCGCATTTTTTCCAATAAATACGAATATCATGCGTAAAAAAATATAATTGAGAATGCGTAACAAAGATAAACGTAGATAATCATTGCGTGAGTGTAGAAAGCTATCGACAAATAGATGGCGTTGTAATAGTGCGTAAAGAATGTAAAGAATATAAAAATGTTGGCAAAAATCTGTTTAAAAAAAAATAAAATTTAGAATATGAAAAAGGGTTGCAAGCGCCTTTACAAATCCCCCCGCCAAAATCAGACTTTGGGGGTGAAAGCGAAAAACAAAGGCTGATCCCGCTTGCAAGCTTAAAAACAAATCTTAAAAAAACTATTGCCTAATATCTTTCGCGTGATAAGTTCCCAACAAGTTTCCTCTAAGATCTTCTAGCTCATAATAACTATTACCTAGCTTTTTACAAACGCGAGCCTTGACAAAAGTTGGAGCAAGCTTAGCATTATAACCCTGTTCAAAATTGCTTTGCTTAAAATTCCGACGAAATACTTCTTGGCCTACATCATAGGAGACTTCTCTAGATCTTAGGTTGTAGGATCGTTCGTTTCTCTCGAACTGCTTCTGCATCTGCTCAGCTGCTCTTTTGGCCATAATCTGGAGAGAATCATTTCTATCAAAGCGAACAGAACGGTCATCTAACATCTCAAGTTGTCGCAAAAGAGGATAAGTAGCTCCATTGGTAATCATCTGTTGACCAAACGTGAGATAATAGGGGGATGTACCAACAGCAGAATGAACTGCTGAACGCAGAGCACAACAAATGTTGCTTAAAAGCTCATCCCAGTTTTTCTGGTCTGGTTTCACGTAAGACTTTATGGCAGAAATTATAGATCGGTTTACACGCTCCGAAGCATTAGCTTGCGGTGCGTGAACTGCAGTGTATACGTGCTTTACACCATAACGTTTTAAAAATTCATTAAACTGATTGGCCTTGAATTGTGAACCGTTATCAGATACGACAATTTCCGGAACACCAAACGTGTGAAATAGTTCTTGTTCCATATATTTTATAATTATATCAGAAGTAAATTTCTTTACAGCCTTAAGAAACGGAAATTTTGAAAAATGATCGTAAACTATAAATATTCCGATATTTCCTGACCTTGACCTCGGATAAGGCCCCAAAAAATCTACATAAAGCTTTTGGAAAAAGCGTTGTGTCTCGTAAATTTTACCCATAGGCGGTCGTAGAACTTGATTCGGATGCTTAGATGATTTACAGATTTCGCATTTGTTTATATAATTCCTAACATCTACCGCTAGGTTCGGCCAGAAATAATATCTACGGATTTTCTCCAAAGTTTTATTTATTCCCCCATGAGAAGACATCGTCCCATCATGAGCCTTATATAATACTTCTGGTACCATTCCTCTCGGTATCCACAATTTCCACACAAGATCGTCGTGCAGTTTCTCCCCGGTCGCGTGTTCAGTTCGTCGGTACAGGTAACCGTCAACTATTTTTAAGTCCGGCATTTGATCAATATTTTTAACAATTTTATCTATTAACTGTTTGTGCTCGTCGGAGTGAAAATGTGTAGATTCAAGATCTACGAAAATTCCGTGGTCACTTTGCAACTCAGACAGACTTTCGAACCCTATTTCAGACAAGTCCTCGGTATTGGCCCTTGAGAGAGTATCCGGAACTATGTTCTGTGTACCACGTCTATGTTGGATGCTGAATTTGTATCCCTGCAGCTTTAAAGCCCACCGAGCAAGTCGCGTAGAGGGATCTGTCTGAGACATGAGCCACTTCAATGACGCGTGGTCAGTGATAACAGTGAACTCATGTCCTTCGACGTAAGCTCTAAACTTTTTAATGCTTAACAAAGCTGCTAGGCACTCTTGTTCGGTTACTGAATAGTTACGTTGGGCTTGGTTGAGTTTCTTGGACATAAATGCCACAGGAACCTCTTCACCCTCCGCATTCTTCTGAACCAGTACACTTCCTATACCAGTTTTACTAGCGTCGCAGTGTATGAAAAACGGCTGCGAAAAATCAGGGCTATGTAAAACTGGCGCGGAGCTCAAATGTGACTTTAAACCCTCAAAAGCTTTTTGGGCTTCATCGGTCCATACAAATTTCTTTTTACCTTTCAGCAAGTCCGTGATAGGCGTTGTAATAGCGGCATAGTTTCGAATAAACTTCCGGTACCAACCCGTCATTCCCAGAAATCTTCGAATTTGTTTCACGGATCGCGGAACTGGGAAGTCAGTAATGGCGGACACTTTATCCGGATCCGTTTGAATCACCCCGTTACCAACCAAGTGTCCCAAATATTTAACCTCAGGCACACAGAAATTACTTTTTTCTACATTAATTGTCAACCCTGAGTCACGTATTTTCCGAGCAACTTCTCTTAAGACCTCCAGATGCTTTTCGAAAGATTCCGAAATGATAAGAAGATCATCAAGATAAACAAACACTTCCGCCCGGAGAGCCGGTGGTATAACTTTATCCATTAAACGAGACATCGTTTGCGGGGCATTACATAACCCGAATGGCATAACGTTATAGTGATAAAGCGGTCTCCCAGGAACGGTGAATGCCGTTTTATCTTTAGATCCCGAATCTAACGGAATCTGCCAGAAAGCATCTTTTAGATCCAAGCTCGATATATATTCAGCTTTGGGGAGTCTACTAAGTATTCCATCAATCTGTGGAAGTGGATATGCATCACCTATAGTAACCGAGTTAAGTTTACGACTATCCAAACACAGCCTATTCTTCCCGGGTTTTCTGTGAAGAACTACGGGCGACGACCAAGCACTATTTGACTCCTCGATGACCCCTAAAGCTAACATCCGATCAAGCTCATCATAAATCAGCTTCTCCACCGCAGGAGAAACTGGAAAGTGTCTTTGCTTAATAGGCTTGGCGTCTCCAGTATCTATCACATGACACAATACTGTTGTTTTCCCTAAGCCTTCCTTAGCAAAGGACGGAAATAAGTTAACAACTTGTTGTAACCGTTGACGTTGAATCGAAGTTAACGGTATTTGATTTATGATCTCACTAACAGATGAAGATGAAAATTCGAAATTGCATAACCGATCTATTCCCTTGGGTAGCAGATCATATAAATCCCAAAAATCTACTCCTAAATATAAATTTCTCATAAGAGTGGGAATTATAAAAACGGTTATAGGCTTTTCAATGCCTCTAAAAACGATCGTAGTATCAACGTATCCGACAACTGAGTGTTTATGACCCCCTGCAGCTCTGATAGAATATTTCAATTTCCGATAAGGCTCCCCAGAATCTAAAAAGTTTTGAGCAGCTTCAGATCCAAGACAGGTAAGTGAAGCTCCAGAATCCATCATCCCTAAGAACGTTTTGCCAAAGAGAGTAACCTCAGCACAAGGCCTGACGTCAGACGTATCGTCAAAAATAGCACAAACAAATTTTTTCCTAAACTGCCTTACCTTCTGCCAAAAACTGCGCATACGTAAAGCTGAGCGAGAAGATTTAGGGACTTCATTGAAAATCCTATCGCGAATTTGATTATATTCTTTTAATCGAATATGAAATGGTTTTGAAATCTGAGGTGCATTTGTCAAATAAAGGTTTTTATGGTCATTTCCGGTAGAGTTATTTTTAAAATCAGGTAATACATTTTCATTTTCGGTGGTACGTTTAAGTATAGAAACATTTAAACATCCGTTTCCGTCTGTTGGCTTCTCATCTGTTTGGGTGCACTTCTCGGTGCACTGAATCTCAAGTTTTTTGAATTGCAAGTTTTGCAATTTGGCTTGTAGGTGTTACTTTTACCACACCCATAACAAAAAATCGTACGATCAGATAGGCATTCTTGGTATCGGTGGCCGGGTTTTTGGCAATTCCAACAGACCAAAGCAACCTCAGATACCTCATCGACCTCGTCAGTTTGAATATCTGATGAATCATTATAAAAATCTGGTTCAATTTCAGAAATACGTTTCTGAATTGGCGATGGTCTTGAAGAACTAGATCCATGTTTACGGCGAATATCTGCAAGGAAGAATTCCCGTCTACGGCAAACATCACGAAGATGTTGCAAATTATAAACGCTTAAATTCAAAATTTCATGCTGTATCTCAGGCAAGAGATTACGACGCAATATTTGGACTAACATGTCATCTGAGAGAGGCACATGCAGACGATCGGTCATTTCTACTATCGCCTCATAAAACACGTCGAACGATTCATTTGGCTTTTGTTTCCGGTCCCTGATCATCTCCATAAAATCTACGTCCGACCTCGAATCTTTGTATTGCCGTCTTAAAGCTTGGCAGAGATCTGGCCATTTAAACGACGAAACAGATTGGTGGAAGCGCCAAAACCAATCATTGGCTTTGCCTTCGAATAACAAACCGGCATTGTATTTCGAAATTCCCCTGCAACGTTTGAGCCGTTAAAGCCTCTATGCGGTAAATAAAACTGTCCACGGACAGACTGTTAGAACCCCCCTTGAATTTTAATTTCCAATTTGAAATTATCTGCAGAACCTTATCCGGACGCACATTTAAATCGGAGGTAGATGATGAGGTAGTATTTGCTCTAGAGCCAGAACGACCAGCCTCAAAACGATTTTGAGAAGTGGCATCAGAACCATCAACGGGTCTTATGCCCAATAAATTGCGAAATGATTCCTGTTCTACTGCAGATAAAGTGGGCATTCGTGGAGAGTAATTAACGCTAGCAGGTGGTGGTATTGACGGAACTACAGGTTGTGGACCAGGTGAAATATTTATGTTGACTTTTGCCAAAATAGCTTGAGTAGTTGCCTCCATTATTTGAGCAATTTGAGTGCTTAAAGCAGAAAATAATTGAGCCTGTTGTGCTGATAGCACGGCAGTTATCGTTTCTCTAAACGAGTCATTAAAGCCAACTGAAGTGTTATGGCCAGTTGCACCTAAACCATCAGTATTCATAGCATGTTGTTCAGCAATCGGATTTGGAGGAATATTTCCCGAAGAACTTGCATGATCATTGGAGATAAACGATTGATTATGCTGATCAACCGGAAGTGACGGATTCAGAGTATGTTGTTCCTGTGAACGGGTCTGAAGAGGATTGACACCCTTACCCGGAGGATCATTAACTACTCGAACATTACACACTGGGCAAAATGGACGAGTTTTAAGACAAGCATTTAAGCAAGGCCGGTGAAATGCATGACCGCAACAGGTTTGAATAAATTGAGTTTTGGAGGATATCTCCTCGTTACAAGCATTACATTTTGGATGCTTACTGGTAGCACCAGTAGAAGATTTACCCTGTTGTTTATCGTCACCGGCCATTTTAAAATAATAAAATCAATTAATTAGATATGCAACTCACGAAAACCTTGGATATGACAAATTAAATATAACCAAATAATTTCGAAAATATTAAATACAATTTTCAAAATTCTTTAAAATTTCCCAAAGGCAATTGATTTTCAAGAATATCTTAATGCAAAATCAAATCTTAAAAACAAATGATTGGAAAATCGAAAATTCAAAACGAAAAGTTTATAAATTCTCCCAAAAATATTAAAGTAATTTGGAATTTTAAATTTGCCCTAATACTAATAAAAACTAATATTCAGCTTATATAACAACCGGAAAAGGAAAATGCCAGAAGGTATGCTATACTTTTCAAGCTTATTATCGTATTGCTGTGTATGTGTTAGTAACAATTCACCACGAAATTCAATTATAGCGAAATTTATGCAGATAGACAAAAACGAAATTTATTAAAGAAATCAATTAAATATTATGATTTCTAAAAGAGAGAAAATGTTTAACGAAAAAACTTTCGTACAAAACACGAATGAAACTCTGTTTTGTAAAAAGATTTTATAACCGAAGGTATAACTTTTATTAAAATTAAAAATAAAGCAATAATTTTTAATGAATAGCAATTGTGCAATTCAAAAATCAGAATGTTTTAAAACTAATCTCAACTAATAAAATATTTCAATAGCTGACATTAAACACTATAACTATAAACGATCTTGAGAAAAAAACTGTATAATTGGCTGAAATGATTTCGTGTTTTGAACTTCAAACGAATTCAGCAAAACAATTTTTTGATTTTATGCTGAAATTCAAAATATTTTAAAGGGATCAATTAAATAATCCGCTGATCTTACGCAGAAACTCAAAATATTTTCAACAAAACAATTTGAAGAAAAGAGATAAAAACTTTTTCTGCATTCAATTTGAATTAGAAAATTTATAAATTTGAAAAACAAAATATTTTAATCGCAGTATTTGCTAAAGTAAATGCTGCAGAAATATATCGATATATAAAAATATAATAATAATGATAAAAATCATGCAAAAATTAAAAAAAAAAAATAATAAAATGAAAGTTGACATATGAAGATTCAAAACACAAAAGAAAATTATGCGAAAAACCGAAAATAAAATAAACAAAATTCACGTAAAAATATTATTAAAAATCACTCGTGAAATTTTAATAAAAAAATTTATCGAAATAAAAGCAAAAGAACTATTATATAGATCATGCTGCTGTTTGATTATTTTCCCTAATGGTGAAAAACTTGTGGCGGTTATTAAAACAAAGTTAATCGAAAATGTGACAAATGAAAATTTTAAAAAGAAAGAATACAGAGAAGAATTTATTGCAAGTGTTAGAGATAACTCAGAATATATCTCAAAACTCTACTCACAATTGAAAGAAGAAAATTTATTAAACTGTTAAAACAGGGGTCAGTCCTAGCTCAATTGTCCAAGATCTGCATTCCGTCAAGTTATGAACAGAAGTCATAAATTCACTTAAAGAAAATTAAAAACGAAGTAACTTAAAAAAAAAAACCAAGGTTGTGTATGAAGACTAAAGAGATGATCATATACAAATTCCAAGGAGTATTAAGATACATAAAATGAAGGCGAAAATGAAAATTAAGTTTATAGAAAAAGAAAAAGAGATAGAAAAAGATTTTAAAGTTACGGAAGCCGAACAAGACATTTTAGATTTGCAATATACTAAACGATAGAATTAAAAAGAAAAACTGTCTTTATTTGTTCGGGCCCCACGTTGGGCGCCAAAAATTTATATTGTAGCGTATTACGAAGGTCGTTGTTGTTGGCAGATGGTAGTGGGGTGTCGTGCTAAAGGGCGCATGCAAGCTAATCCGGCCTTTCTGCTCGTCGGAAGGGGAGGTTCGATATTAGCAGCATCCTTTGCCAACGGACTACAATGCAAACTTTAGTTTTGTTGCATGCTAAGGATTCTAATAGTTAGAGAAGGGAAAAAGAGGGGAAACTACCACATATTCGAAGGCTTTGTTCAGAATTAATGCGACTGAACCTAAGATGAAGTTTGGCCAGTCAATTGCCCCGCCCTACCGTGATCATTAAAAACGAAATAAACCGAAAAAAAAACTAAAAGAATTAATGATCCCATTCACAATCACCACAAGAATTTACCAGAAGGTTTTAATCAAAACAGCAAAATTTAAAATTTACACAGAAATCATATTGATCAATTTATTAGAAAAATTCATGAAATTAACAAATCTAAATTTATTTATTAAAAGTAAAACTAACGTTAATATTAACAAATTTTCATCGAATTTCATTTAGACCCGAATTATAGAATAATACGAATAAAAAAAAAAAAATATATAATTTGATAATAGATTTGAAAATAAATTTCTTAAACAAAATAATTATTACAAAAAAAATATATATATATATGTATATATATAAAAAAAACCTTTTTGTGTTTCATAGATTTGCAAAATATTAATTAATATATAAAAGATAGAACCAGCATAAAATTTTTTATAAAAATATTACTAAAAGAATAAAACAAAATTTTATCATTTAACTTTTAAAATTTCGCCAAATTTAAGAACGGCAACTATTTAAAAGTTTTTATAAATATTCAACAAAAAAAAGATTTTATAAAATATTCAACAAATACTGAAATATTTGATTAAATATTTAATAAAAATTATTTAATCAAGCATTTTATATTGATTGAATTAAAATTAATTGTTTTAATTAACAAAATAATATCAAATAAACATTTGATAAGAAAAATTACAAAATTGTAAGCTGGTCACCTTTTTTAGTAAATAAAGAAATTTAACAGAATAAAGAACACAAAAAAAACAAACTTACATTTCAAAGGTTATTGCCCCGCTTCTCCAAAAGTACTTTTGATGAGATCGGCTTTCATGTTGTCGATGCTGTTAAATTTAGGATTATGTTAAATAAAATTTTTATCTCTTTGATTCTACACTAGTATAAGAGATTTTTTTTTTTAAAGTTTCTCTTAAAAAGAGATCATTTACGGTATTTTCCTTTTAGTTAAGATTTTATAAAAAAAAAATAACTATGAAACACTTTTTACACAAATATTTTAACTTAGTTACTTTTGATTAATTATTTAAACATTTTATATATTTCTCTATAATTTACCAAATTAAGAATTCAACTGCATTTTAATATAAAACAATATTATATAAAAACCAAAATTTAGATTTGGCGTTGCCAACCATTTTCATTAAGATTACAACAAACATTTAAAAAGGAATGTTATATATTATTTCATATTACAATGCATTGAGAAACAAAAAGAAATATGCAAAAGAATGTACACCGTGCAACATAATTCCAAAAAAAAAAATACTTTTACGAAACTTAAATGTTTAAAGAAAACCTAACAATCGAAAATTTTAACATTCAAAAATATTAACAATTAAAAATTTCAACATTTTGAAAGTTTAAAAATTCCAACAAAAATGATATTTTAATCGATTTAAAACTTTACCAAAAATAAAATTTTAACAAATTTAAACCTTTAATCATATTTTTTTATACTTTCAAAAATGTTAACACTTTTAAACAAATTGAAATTTAAGTTTTAACAAAATTGAATTTAAGTTTTTTAGAAATTTAAGTTTTAACACTAATGTTGCATATTTTAAAATAATTTTATATTAAATTTTTAAGGTTTTTAGATTTAAAGTTTTAAGTTTTAGATTTCAAAATATTAACATTTTTAGATTTTAATAATTTTTAGTTGTCTTTGCATGCATGTTTTTTTTTAGAAAATTTTAGAAAAGGTTCATATTTGTGTTACCCGGTGTAACTTGTTTTAATTTGTGCTTTGCTAAATTTTAATGTTTTTGTTCTTGTAGAAATAACGTTTTTTTTTTTATTTTGTGTTTCACATTATATTTTTAATAAAACATTTTTAATACAAATTTAGAAAAATTAGCAATTGATTATAAATGATTTATATATATTTTAAACAAATTTTCACTTTACTTCTAGACCTACATTGGTCGCGGTGCATAGTGCCTTCTGATATAATCTAGCATTTTGACACCATATTTTTGAGTGTTCTTTTTAGCACAAATTGAGTCCTATATCTGGTTATTTAAATTTCAATAAAATGTTATATTATTTAAACCATATTTTTTATTAAAAGTTGCAGAGGTTTCTAGCACATGCAACAATTTGTTAAGAAACACTTTTTTTTTAAGGTTTTTCTTTTCCCCGCACTCTTTACACCAAAATTACCGCGCCTCGTCGAACTATTACAACACGCACTTTAGAATATCTTTCGTTGACTAAAGCTGATCTTCATAATAATGATTTGCGTAGGCCAAAGCCTTCTCCTTGCCAAATTAAAGCTCTTATCCTCTCCAATATGATTTGACAATATTAGAAGAGTGTTTGATTATGGGAAAAGTGCCAATTCTACATAAAATCGAAAAATAAAAATTTTATGAGAATTTTTATAAAAACAAAATGAAAAAGAAGAAGAAGAAGAATATCTAAAAGCTTTTGATATTTACCCTTTTGAAATCGGCACTTAACAAAAAGGCTAACAGCACAACGAGTCTGTAAAATCCAAATACCATGTGTATAATGCGAAAAATTATAAATCTGAAATTCAAGAATTTATCGAAATTCAGACAAAGCTAAAAAAAAATCAAATTGACGCAATCTGAATATTACCTGCTCTCGTTATAAATTTAACCGTAAACTAATTTTTAACCAATTTGACCAAAATCTGGGGGAAAGTAAAAACTTTAAATTAAATATTTCCGTATAGGAATTAAAATATTCAAATATTTATTTTAATAAAAATTTTAAAAATGAAATTAAGGAAAATCTTTCCGTATAGGAATTTAAAAATATATTGAAAATATATTTTTAATAAAAATTTAAAAAAAAATGAAATAAAGAAAATTGTTTCCGTATAGGAGATTAAATTTTAGAATAAATTGAAATTACTTAGTTCAATAAAAAAAAATAAAATCAATTAAAAATAAATTTTAAAAAATAAATGAATTACTTTTTTAATAAAAATTCAAAAATCAAATCACTTGATTGATAAATTAATAAAAATTAGTTTTATTAAAACTTACATCTTTTAAAAACACTTTGCAAAAAAAAAAACTTCCTTTTAAACTTTTAACTAATTCCGCTCACTTTAAAAAAAAATCTGTAGTTTACTCCAGGTCTGCTTGGTATCAAAATGGCAGAGTAATATGGTTTTAGTCGGCAAGAAAGCTCGGTCTTGCTCGGATGATTTGGCAAAATTGGCGCACTAGCGCATTTTTTCCAATAAATACGAATATCATGCGTAAAAAAATATAATTGAGAATGCGTAACAAAGATAAACGTAGATAATCATTGCGTGAGTGTAGAAAGCTATCGACAAATAGATGGCGTTGTAATAGTGCGTAAAGAATGTAAAGAATATAAAAATGTTGGCAAAAATCTGTTTAAAAAAA
Source organism: Delia radicum (assembly GCA_021234595.1). Lineage (NCBI taxonomy): Eukaryota > Metazoa > Arthropoda > Insecta > Diptera > Anthomyiidae > Delia > Delia radicum. The sequence continues at coordinate 180,491,094 of CM037851.1, read as the reverse complement.
AATAAAATTTAGAATATGAAAAAGGGTTGCAAGCGCCTTTACAATATTTTCCAAAGTGTCTTTTGCTAATTTTTTATAACACATAAGTATTTTGTTATTTTTCCAACAGAACCAATTGCCATCCCCTCTAACAATTACTTTCATACATTTGTTGTTTAATAATATAGATTCACAAAACTACAACATAATCATTTTATCCTGTTGGGAGATGATTCTATGAATTTTCTTTTCGAATTCTGTTCCATCGTACGCACTGTGCTAATATCTGCTGGATTAGCTTACATACTTTGATAATGCAGTTCAAATAATATGAAATTACAGCAATATGGTAACACTGACTTAAACAGCAGTATTTGGTTTTATTTATTTCGCTTTCTTATTGAGTGAATATTAATATTTATACTTTCCAATAAATTTTATTTAAATTCAAATACAGCACCATTTACATCCAATGGCTTTCTGAATATATTTATCCAGTGTTGGCAACGAACAAAGTTGTAAGTACAAAATCTTATTAAAAAAAACTCTGGGACCAGCAAAAATACACGTCTAATTACCAAGTTTATTCAATCACTTTCTATATTCAAAAACAAAAAAGGTACAGACTTTTCAATAAAAATGTGCGTATGAGTGATTTTTTTTTATACAGTTTTTTTAATAACACTCATACGCCACCGTATGTACTATTTTAAATTATAGTGTAAAAAACCCTATTTTCAAAACTTAACTAAAACGTCAATTAAAGGAAAATGAATTGAAAATTAAATTTATTTAATTTTGAAAATTGCAGAATTAACACCATGTTCTAAAATGTCCACTAATAAAGGGTGTATGCTGATGGGCTCTCCGATCTTAATAAAATTTGGATATGTGAAAAAAAAAATAATAAGATTTACGTATTTTTCTTGCTGCCAAATTTCAAATTCAGATTGGATGGAATGCAGTAAAACAGAATTTTTGATACAATATTTGCCTATTTAGTGTGTAAGAGTTGCCATTTATTTAAAATATTTAAAATATAGGTTAAAAAGCTCTTCAGGAAAAGAAGCATAAACGATGGACAATTTCGAATATCGGAAAAAGCTCAGACATACGTTTGTTTAAATTTAATATTCATTAATATACATACTTTCTGGCTTAATTCAACTATAATTCTTTAACAAAACGCCAGACTTAATATCACTTAAACACATTTTCTTGAATAACAAAAATACTAGAAAGTTATCGAACATGTTTCGTATACCACCTGATTCGTATACCATATGTCTAAAATTTCTCTGCAACAATTCGAAATAAGCAGAAAAAACGATAAATCGGATAGTTTTTGAACCTAACTTTTAACCCCCAAAACACGTGATTGAAAGTAATTAACAAAAAGATTACTTGTGTGAAGAGCTTAAAAATAAACTTATAGCACTACTCAACCATTTTCACATTTTAGAATAGCATATCTTTGAAATATTTTTTAATATACACTGGTACGATGCATTAAAATCTGTAAAAAAAAATATTTTCATCATTTGCAAGTTTTTAAATATCGATAATTTTATAGCGCTCTTACTACTCAACCGTATTTGTAAATATCTAATAAATACTGCTATCTTGGAACCTTATTATATCCAAAGTTCGTTTTTACAAAACACGTGAAGCAGAGGACGTCATCCGCAAAGAATTCCATTGGAGCTAAAATCTGTCTATTTAACGCAGTTTGTCGCTCGATACACACAAAATACAAAAAACACATTTCAATCACGAAAACCACTAATTCAATAACTTTAATTACTGTCGCCAATAACGAAAATTGCTAATTCAATTAGAAATTTATAGCTCTTTAATTGAATTATTTTTCAATTAAATAATAAATGATTTGATTCAAAAGTGATCGTATACCTTCCTAAAAACCAAAAAATTGTTGTTGCCATACCAAATGTTTTTATATAGCTTAAATTTTATAACATTGAATTTCGATAGGCATGAAATTATCATTTAGTTAGCAGATATATTTATACTTATGTGAACAAATGCACGCAGAAATTAGTTTTTTCTTTCTATTGAAGAGTATGGCAAACATTTTTTTTTTTCGATTTCTTGTTTGAATAAATTCGCCAATTTGTTGAAAGCTGAGCATTTTTTTTTTGTTTGAAATAATTTTTAATTTAATTTTTGCATTTTCTTTCTGTTTCAAAAAATTTTTAAATTTTAATTAAGCGAAATTAGACTTTAAAAATCACATTATTAATTTTATGATAATGTTTTAGAATAAATAGATATTCAGATTTAAACTGAACCTAAACTATTTAACTTAATAAAGAAAGAAACCTAATAAGAATTAATATCTAGTCTAATTGAAATAAATTTAAAATATTTATTACTAATACCACTAAACATAAACATTTATAAGGAACAACTACATAAATATTACAAAACACAACAACAATGTGTTGATGTTTGCTTTTGAGAGACAATATAAAAAAAAAAATGTCAAGCAAGTTCCGAATTTTCAAATAATTTTTAATTGACAGCTTTAACAATTTTAAACAAACCGATTTAATTGAAAAAACTATAAAAATATTTTTTTCTGTGTGCAATCGTATATCGCTCAGGCATGCGTCCCACTAGCATTTTGAAGAGGTAGATAACCTAAAAAAATTCTTCACAAAACGTTTTCTTTAGTTACCAAAATTTTCACCTAACTATGCTCTATTGATAGAGTCGGGAATGGAAGATGTTCATTTATTTACACTTCTACATATGAGATGTATTTCACAAACTCTATTCCAGTACACGGAAGTACGCCGACCTCAACAACATTAAACTACCAACAAATATATCGGCGGCGGAATGGAATGAAAATTAATAATGCTTAAGTAATATACAAATAAAAAACCACGGACCGTATGAACAGATTAAACTAATCGGAATCATTTTATAAAAATTTAACGCTATCAGTTGCTCACTTTTAATTCCCTGATAACAATCAGTCAAATATTATGTGGATATTCCAAGCACTTTGCGATCTTCTAGACTTAAAAAGCTCCATAAACGATGATCATTGTGTAATATGGGAGAAAAAGATAATATCTATCATTTTATTGGAAGATGTCCAATTCAAAATACTTTTAGGCTGCGCTTTTTTAATAAGATAATATTAGCAAAAGATGAAATAACTCATTTTTAAATGGGAAAATTCAAACCAAATAATAACATAAAACTTTTATTTTTTTCTTAATAAACCTGTAAATTAAAAAAAAACAAAGTTTTGAAATTATAAAAATTTAAATTAAACAATAAAGTGCTAAAACAAACGTGCGCTAGTATTAAATTTTAAGCAGAAAGTATAAAAAGAAAGTACAGAAAGATGAAAGGTGAAACATTTATTGGTTTATGGTTGTATTTTATAGTTAGGTTGTTTTATACACAGTTTTATTTATTTTTTTTTTTTTTGTAAGATTCTAGCAGTGTTATTTTCTTTTCGAGTGTAACGTAGTTCTAAAGAAGATGTTGAAAAGATAGCAATATATTAGTTAATAGAGTTCAGATTTTAGTAATACAAATACAAACATAGTTCTAACCCTCCTAAATGAGAGTCTTTATGAGATATAACAGAAATGTTTTACTTTTAAATTTTAATAAATTAACACCAAAAGTTTTAATTAATAAACAAACATTGCACGGTTTTTTTGTTTAACAAAAAATAAATGATCTTGAACTTAAATAGTCTTGCTCACATCATAATCTATAACAAATAATTTGATAATTTTTAAATTTTTTGGCAGATTCTAAAGACAATTTTTTGTTAGAAATTACTCGTGTAATTATTATATTTTTTTTTTAATAAATTTATAATATTTATAATTTTTATCAGAAAATTTTTAAAGTTTTAAGCAGGTTTTAAAGATACTTTGTAGTTAGAAAATATAACGATTATAATATGTTTTTGAAAATAAAATTAAAATTTTTAAGATGTGGCAATATACCTACACAGGAAAAATTTGAGCTATTTGCCAACTGAAATTCGGTTACTACGACTCTAATTCGGTTATTACGAATTTCAGACAGTTGGCACAACTTTATAGTAGTTTTAACAACAAAGTTGGTTAATTCAACAGAATTTTAGTCGCAACAGCCAAAATTTTCAGAAATCGAATGTAAATATAATTGTATTATCTGAATTTATAAGTTGTTCCCATTAATATACACTTTTCAATGCGGTTGGCACTTTATTTCTCTGTGTGTAATAATACACCAGTAAAAAAAAATTTAAGAACTAAACAAATTATTAATATTGGAAATTAAACGTATGATAATTTTCTTAGAAAATAGCGAAAATAACACAAATTGATGAGTCAAACTTAAATATCAATCATTTGCCTGATTTATCAGAAAAATATCACTCATACGCATTAAATACATTTTCATTAAATATCACTCATACGCAGTGGTGAGCTTTGTGTTGTAGTTTAAGATAATAACTCATTGTTGACACAGTGTTCTTTTTCAAGCCAATTACTTATAAACGGATATATATTTTTACTGGATACAAATTAATAAGTGGATTAAAACTCTTAAAATAATTCAAAATCTTGACTACAATCGTGAATAAAAAAGAGCTGAGAAATAATTATTTGAAAATATAAATTTTTTAACTTTTCAGATGGGACTTTTTTCAAAAATTATTTAAAAATATAAAAAAAGTTAATCCTTTATATTTTTGATAGAAAAAATACAAAAATATATTTTACTCTACTCAAAAATGTGTACGTTTTGCAGAACCTGTCTTTAAAATACATATTTTTTAATTGACGTATTTACGCTTAATTCAAATCTGACAAAGTTTCTTTTCCTCAATTGCAGTTTATTAAATATCGTGGTTTTATATTCACATCATTCACACCATTTTTCATATATTTTTTCTAAATTTAACAGAAAAATTATGAACTTTATTTAAGAATATAAGGGATATTGTCAAGCAAATTAAATCCTTTTAAACTGATATTATTATCTTAAAAAAGCATGTTATATGTTTGGATTAAAAACACTTTAGAAGTGTAACATTTAAGGGTCATAGGTATATATTTCTAATGGTAACACTCATAGAAATTAACCTGTAGAAATAGTATAAACAGCTACTAACAATTAATGCAAATTTGCAGAAAAAACAGATCAGATTATTTTTTTTTTTTTTAATACTAATAAAAAAAGAACAGCAAAAATAAAACTGTTGACTTTACAAAATTTAAGTTATATTATAGTCAAATTCTAGTTAACTGAAAATAGAAATTTACTCTGCTAAAATTAAAAAAAGCTTTTGCTAAAATATTTGTAGACTAAAAACAGAAAACAAAAATTTTAATTCAGAAATGTTGAGGTTAAGATGAAGAATAAACGTTTTTTCTCCAAAAATTATAAACACTATTAATTTTAAAATATGCTAGATAAATTTCAGACTTTTTATGGATAGGCGTCCTTAGTGATTTTCCATTGAAAATTGTGTTATTATTTGTGTCTTATAATTGTCAGATTGTCTCTATATGATAAATTGTTCAACAACCTGCTGCTTTAAGAATCAAACCTGCGCTCTTCTTATATTACAAACGTAAAAATACCAAGTCACACCCAAGATCACACCCAAGAGTGGCCTCGAATGTTATGCAGCTAAATTGCAGTTTTCTTTCCTATTAGCATTTCTGTTATTGTAGATTATACTCAGAAGTGACAACTCTAATAAACACAAATATTCTATTTTCAGATTTTTGTTTACTTTTCTAATCTCCTCCGTCTCTATTAATGTCAACAAAATTTTTGTTATATTATATTACCTTAAAGATAGTAGAATACAAATAAGAGTACATTTTTCTAAAATCCGCAGAAAGTTTTGCTAAACAATTATGGACTGTTGATATCAGAAGGGCAGATTTTTATTCGCATTAAAAAAATCTAAATTTTTTTTTTTTTGTATTTCATATTTTTATTATATTATTATATTTATCATATTATTACCTTAAAGATAGTAGAATACAAATAAGAGTACATTTTTTCTAAAATCCGCAGAAAGTTTTGCTAAACAATTATGGACTGTTGATATCAGAAGGGCAGATTTTTATTCGCATTAAAAAAATCTAAATTTTTTTTTTGCATTTCATATTTTTTATGATTTTTTTTTCTATTAATATTAAGCAATTTTTTGATGTTCTTTAGCTCAAATATAACTAAAAATTTATACATTCAAGCGATTTATTTTTGCTATTCGTAACTAACTAGTGTTTAAAAAAATAATCTATTAATTTTAGCAGTTTTTTCTACAACGTCAATTTTAACTAATTCGTAGTAGTTTTAGCAAAATTACTCAAAGTTGAAAAATTAAAAGACTATTGTTTAAACACAAGCTCTATTTGTTGTTCTTTTTATTTTTTCTTTGCGGCTTTCAACGCTTTTTCACTTGAGAATGAAATCACATAAGAAATAAATACATAATTTTTTTTAGTTCTCAAATTTAGGGGGTTTTCTGTAACACTGACGCCCCTACAAGGAATGGAAATTTGAAATTTGTTGTAATTATGTACAGTTAAAGGTATGTTTCGTTGATGTGCCCTTAAAAGATAAATTTAGCGACAGTCACAGAAATTTAAAACCACTGCCGTGAATTTTGTTAATAAAGCAGTTTTTCGAATGACACATTTGCTTTTTAGTTTTAAATAGACCAGTTTGCTGCTTGAACCGATTGTGACTAGTTTTGTTATTTTACACCATTACTAAACTAAAAACGGTAATTTCACCAGGGGATTTTTTTTTTAATTTTCCAGATTTAAGAAACCTAAAAATAATAGTGGCAACGTATGTTATTGACCGCCATCACATTTGTTCATGAGCCACTGTGTGCTAAAAAATCTAGTCGTTGCTACTATTCAAAGAGTGTGCTTCGGCACATCAATAATGCAGCGTGAAATTTGTCAAAATGAATATTATATGCACGCCTTGTCAATGCTTTAAAACAAAACCTTGGTAGCGTTATTAAATTCTAAGAAATAAAGAATTTAGGGGCCAACTGAAATTTAGTTAGCATCATGCTAAAAACTGCACTTGGTTGGAATGAACTTGTAGAAAATACATTTCTTCTTAAACTGATTACAATAAATTAAAATCAAATATTTAAAACAAGTTTTTATTTTTAAATACATTATCAATGCTTTGTCATGCTGTAACACCCTAATATTCGAATACAGCAATAAAATTTTATATTTGCATTTTTTTTTTTTAATTTTTTAAATAAATGCTTAATATGTTAAGAATATTGTTTTAAAACTTCAAGTCCATTGGACCAAAATTGACGTTACGAGTATTTTTATGTGAATTATGTCAGTGTAGAGTATACAATTTAGTGCATCAGTAAATATTCTATCGAGCAGACGTACACGTGCGTTCCTATTTTCGTATCATTTAAGCTCCGTTTTCATTAAGTTTTGTGTTAAATTATTACTTAAATGCCTAACAAAATTACAAGATCTGATAGACAATCAGCTGGTTCGAGATGATATCGACCTAGAAAAATTGTACCTCCGCAAAAACGTAAAAACGAAGGCGTTTCAAGAAGTAGCGCGTCAGCTAAAAAAATTAATGTGATCATTGAAAATCAAGTTACAGAGGATCTTGAGAAACATTACTGGATAATTGGTTTTTTATTAGTCTTTTCAACAATCGCTGCGCTAGTGAAGTGTGTGAAATGTGATGGAAAAGTAAATCTTTATTTCGGCAGAGCATAAGTCTTGATTGATCTCTTGTTGTCAAGAGACGTGTTTTGTTTGCTCTAGCTTTGAAAGTGTATTGTGTATTGTTACCTAAAAACAACAATATTAAAAAAAAATAGCAAAAATTCATTAAATGATCATAAACATAAAAAAACTGTTACAAAACAATAACAATATAATCGAAGAAGATTAAACGTGAACTAGAAAGTGACAATGTCAACGCATTTAGCGTTAATAATATGACTAATAAAAAACATAAAACAACAAGCAAAGCACCTAGTGCTTCAAATAATGATAATTATTTTTTTCCTCTGCAAACAATTGCAGATAATGATGATGATGACGATGAAGTTGTAGTGGAAAGAGCTGTTAAAGTTCATATTCCGCCAATTACCATCCTAAAATGCAAAATTGAAGAAGTTCATGAACTTTGTAAAGTGAGCAATATTTCAGACTATGCCATAAGGAAAATTTCAATTGGCCTCAAAGTGTTTCTTAAAACAAGGTCTGATTATGATACCGTCTGCAAAGTTCTTTCAGATCAATATGAATTTTTCAGCTATGCCACTAAAGCTGAAAAACCGTATAAAGCTCTTTTGTTCGGGCTCGATAAACACGACCCAGCTACTATTAAAAAAGGCTATCTGAAATGGGTCTGCAATGTTTAGATGTTAAAATTGTTATTAAAAAGAATCAATTTAATGCTGAATATGTATTCTACGTCGTTTATTTCCAACGACAAACAATTACAATTAAAGAACTGAGGCAACAATATTCTATAATTGATTATTTAAAGGTGAGATGGGAATTTCAACAAGCAAAAAGATCGCAGATTACACAATGCTACAACTGCCAAATGTTTGGCCACGGTTCCAGTCACTGTAAGGTCAAAACTTTTTGTTCTAATTGCGCTGGACAACATAAAACTGTTGATTGCAAAGAACCTACATCTAAATGCGCTAATTGCGGAGGCCCTCACAAATCAACATTCAATGAGTGCCCAAATAAGGCTAATTATTTAAATTTTAGACAACGAATACAACCAGCCCCACGCCGTCGAATTCGTAGTGTCAATGGTACCTACAACAACAATTTTCCCAACACACTGCGTCAGAGTACACCTACTTCTACAGGGAACTGGCAAGCACCTAAAACCGCTACTAACAACTTTAGCAGTAACTCGCCCAACAATAATGGAGGTTCTGCAGATTTATTTTCCATTGAGGAAATTAAAAATTTAACATTAGAATTAATTACTAATCTCAGAAATTGTAAAGATAAGGCTCAACAGTTTGAGGTAATAACTAATCTTGCTTGTAAATTCTTATCATAATGGATCAGTATGGAATCAACATAATAACTTGGAATGCTAGAGGCATTCGTAATAAGCATTTAGAATTATTTCAATTTTTAATTAATCACAATATACATATCTGTTTAGTATCCGAAACGGGACTAAATTCTAATTTATCTATTAGAAACAGCGATTTTAAAATATATAGAAATGATAGAATAGACCGTACAGGTGGTGGAGTGGCAGTGATCATTAAAAAGAATATACGTCATAAATTGTTACCTATCGCTAACACGTCGCTTATTGAGAATATTGGTATTAAGCTTTTTACTTCTACGGGGCCTATTGATATTTACTCATGCTACTATCCTGGTGGTTCTGCGGGATTAGGTGGCATAAGGAAACGTCAATTTGCAGCTGATATTCATATGCTAAGCGGCAATGTTAGGTATCTTTTGGGCGGAGACTTCAATTGTAGGCACCAGTCATGGGGATGTATGAGGGCTAATTGTTGGGGAAACATTTTATACGAAAAATTAGAATCATACAATATTGATATTATATATCCATGCGATCATACTCATATACCTTCAAGCGCCAATAGACAGGGTTCTACACTTGACTTCTTTCTGACTAATGAACCAATAATGATGTCCCCGGCGCTTGTTATAAATGATCTCAGCTCCGACCATTTGCCAGTGAAAATTTCGTTGAATAGTAGCTACAATAACTCCAATTTTTTCATTTATGATTTCGATCGTACAAACTGGAGCAAATTCTCTCGATTTTTAAATAGGAACCTAAATTTGCCCAATATTGACGATATCTTGAATACTGAACATATTGATCAAGCTCTTGTAGATTTTAGGAACGTCTTAAATGATGCAATTGCGCATAGTGTTCCTAAAAGGCATCCCTCAACTCGAAGGAAATCTTTGCCATATTACGTTAGGAATATTATACAACAAAGAAATAGTTATCGAAGAAATTGGCAACGGAATAGAAATTTGGATGATTTTTATCAGGTAAAGATATTAAATCTAAGAATTCGTGAGGAAATTGATTCATTTAGGAACAAATCTTGGGATTTTTTACTCTCTACGCTGGATAGAGGCTCTCCTCCTTTCTGGAATTTGACGAAAGTTTTAAGGAAGAAGTCTAACATCATTCCTATTCTGAAACAGGATGGCAATCGTTATACCACCAATCAGGAAAAATGTGAAATATTAGCAAGAACATTCGCTTCAAATCATTCTGTTTCTGCAGGCCTTGGTGACTCAATTACGGAGTCGTTGGTTAATGACACTCTGGAATCATTTCAATCTGTGACTCCTTCAGAGGTGTTTTTAACAAATACCTCACAGATTTCTGATTTAATTCGAACCTTGGGTAGGAGAAAATCGCGCGGAATTGATGGTATTAATAACAGGTGCTTAAGGGCTCTTCCAAACAAGGGCATAGCATGCTTAACTATCATAATCAACTCTTGTCTCAAACTTTGCTATTTCCAACAGGAATTTAAGGAATCAAAAGTTATTCCGATCAAAAAGCCTGGTAAACCGGCTGATAGTCCTTATTCATACCGCCCTATCAGTTTATTATCTAGTATAAGTAAATTACTTGAGAAAGTCGTTAAGCTAAGGTTGACATATTTTATAGAGGCAAGTAATATTATTCCGCCACAACAGTTTGGGTTTCGGCGAGAGCATAATACGGTCCATCCCCTAATTAGAATTAGAAACTAAGTCAAAGAAAACTTGACCCACCATAAATCAACCGGCATGGTGCTATTAGATGTCAAAGCAGCTTTTGATTCCGTCTGGCACGAAGGTCTTGTCTTTAAGATGCTAAGATTAAACTTCCCTGTTCAACTTACGAAAATAATACATAGTTTTCTCTCTTCTCGTACTTTTAAGGTATATATTGGATCATACTATTCTGAGCGTTACTCTATTACGGCAGGCTGCCCCCAGGGGTCGTGCTTATCGCCTGTCCTCTATAATTTGTATACAGCAGATTTTCCACAATTCGACTATTGCACTTTGTCAATTTTTGCTGATGACACTGCGGTCCTCAGTTCAGAAATTTTGGCTACTAATATAATATGCAATCTGCAAAGGGCTATGACTGAAATATTGTCTTATTTCAATAAGTGGAAAATAATGTTGAACTCTGAAAAGACACAGGCGATTTACTTTACCAGGAAACGTAAGCTTTGCTATACCCCGCAGGTTGATATTTGCATAAATAATATCTCCGTCAAATGGGAGAAAAAGGTCAAATATTTAGGTATTATGCTTGACCAAAGGATGACTTTTAAGGAACACATACCCTACATAGTCAATAAGGTAAATGTCCTAATACGTATTTTATATCCTTTTATAAACCGAAGGTCTAGTCTGACTATTGGAAATAAGAAACTCATACTTAAGTCTATATTCCACGCTGCTATATTCTATGCGGCCCCAGTTTGGTCAACTAGCGCAAGTTGCCATATAAAAAGGTTACAGATAACTCAGAATAAGTTGTTGAAGTTAATTTATAACCTACCGTGGTTCTTCTCCACCAATCGTCTACATGAGATTGCAGATATAGAATTTGTTGCTGATAGGGTCAATAGACTTACTCAAAATTTTAATAGCAGATGTTTAAATTCTGATTTCATTCATATTAATGAGCTAGCATCATCCTAAATAATTATCTAGTCCCTAGTTAAGTAGTATAGGTAGTTTGTAATTAGAATAAAAAAAAATAAATAATCAAATAGGTTTTTGACAAATTTTTTGCCTTCAGTATAATGATGTATATATGTATATAAAATTTTGTAAGTACAAATTATTTTTAAGCTGAAAAAGAAAAATCTTGAACACTCATTATATGTAATTATAATTTAAATATAAATGAAATGTAAATATTATGGATAAATAAAAAGAATTGAATTGAATTTCGGCAGAGCAGGAAGCTGAGAACCAAACTAAAGAAGGCAGGATTCGTCGTATACAGGAGCAAAAAGCTGCTTTAGACATCATGGATGATAGCAACATCCTTTATGGACCTGGAATTGATGATTCAGTGTGAGCTAAGCTGATAAAATTTGCTTATAAACTTTTAAAACCAGATTTTTTAGTGTTCAAAACTTTAAAGCGTTTTTCCCACAACTTACGTTTTCAAAGTCGGTGCCCCTCATAACTACAAAACTACTGCACCGATCCTATTGAAATTTTGTAACGATGGAGAGTTTTTTTCAAATTTATAATAATTTTTATTTTACAATAACAAATTAGCCGATTTTTTTCACTAAAAATCGCGTTAAAGGGAAGTGTTCCAAAAAAGTGAAAAATTAAAATTTTATTTTTTGATTTCATATGACCCAGAACCAAGTTATGAGGGGCACCGCAATTCTACTTTTTTGAGACACTTTCGAATAATTGCTGCCATTGCCGTGTTTTTTAATATTCTCTAGTGAAAATTTTATACAACATTCTTCAAATGTCATGCTTTTATGACCTGTTAGTTCTAATAAAGCGATTTTAACTGTGTCGTCGTTATCAATGATTACATTATTATCAATGATTCTTTAAATCACCAAACATATCCCAGAATATCCAGTCGATAGACTAATTATTCTTAACAACGTTGTTGTTGCAAAATATAATTTAATATTTATATACAAAATAAATTTGTTTAGGTTAATCGATTTTTTAATTTTTTTTTGGAAAAATATCATGGTTTTTGACCAGTTTTTAAAATTTGCCATATAGCAAGTGTTATAAGTGTATAAGTCTTTAAGTAGGTATGAAAGCGGAATACATTTTGGAATACTTTAGACTTTGTGAATATGTCGATTTCAGAGTCCATTCGGTCAGAATTTCAAAATTTTTATGCAATCTATTAATTGGTTTTTAGAAAAGAAACACATTTTCTTATTTTTTAATCAACATAACAGTCAAAAATAAAAAATGTTAAGCAATTTATATTTTTATATAGTTTCTAAAATGGATTCGATCAAAAAGTGGCAAAACTTTATGATTTTAAATAATTATTTGACAACTCTGAATAACAATCCAAAAAAATGTATTCCTGAATGTAGCCATGGTATTTAAATGTAATGGTTTTTAAATCACTTAATTATTTTTATGCAATAAAAACATATAATCGTTTAAAAGTATTGGGTCGAAAATGGAACGACATAGTGTTCCTTTTTCGATAATGAGTTAAAATTGGAAATGAGTATATCGAAAATTTGAAAACAAAATTTTGCACTACATTTTGAAGGATGTGTTTATTAACTTGATTATTTGTTAAGATATACTTATTGCAATGGCTTATTATCTCCGATAAGTCAGTTGTGCACTTTGATATTTTAATAGTCGGTTCTCTTTGCTAACCACTGCTAAAAATTTATTCAAAAAACGTAGAAGTAAATAACCCGGCAAAACTTTCCATTCCGCGTCAGCAAGTTTGGTAATAAATATTTAAGTTCGGTAACTGATTACTTTTGTATTACAAACCCTATTAGTTTAACAAGGGCATGTCCACTTAGTTGCAAAGTTTTATTAATTAAATTTTTTTATAAGTCTTGGGTGGAAAAAAAAAAACTTTTTGTAATAAACAGGTTACTTTTCTACTACAAACTCTATTAATTTAACAAGGGTATTATTTTAACGAGGTATAAATTTATTTGGGTAACATTTTACTTATCAGTTACAGGTAAAGAGTAACAAAAAAACTTTTTATTTAAATCTTTAATTTTTAAATCGAGTATTGTTTTAAAATTTTTAAATTTATACTAAAAATTTAATTCCATTAAATTTTGTAGAGAAACGAACTAATTATACCCTAAAAACATTTAAATATGTGAATTTGGTGGCTCTATGAAATAACCCCCCAGGAAATAACCCCCCAAAACAAAAAACAAAAAACTCTCCAAAAATTTGATTTATTTCCTTATGAAATAATACCCCAATTTTCAAAATGAAATAACACCCCAACGAAATGAAATAAATCCCCAAACGGGAATGAGAAAACCCCCCATTGAAAAAAAATATCCCCAATTTGAAACGAAATAAGTCTCCATTTTTAAACTCAAAATTGTACATATAGATATAAGTTAACATATTTTTAATTCTCATAATTTTTGTACTTCCAAAACAGATATTTTTAAATATAAACCTGAATATAATCTTCAACTGTATTGCGACAATAAGGGCTTACGGTGGCATGACATAACGTCCAATGACACAATGTCCATGGACGTTATGTCACTCGAAAAGTGTCATAATGTCCATGAACTTTATGACACTCTGCAATGTGACATTATGTCCACAAATGGAATGACATAAAGTCCATGGATATTATGCCACTTTTTGGGTGACATAAGGTCCATAAACATTATACTCCAGTGTGGAAACAGATCAGTAATTTTGAAGTTTTTTGTGTCGCACGCAGAAAAAACTTTATTTCGCGAAGCCGCCTGCCGCGTTCTACGGAGGAAAAAAACCCCTAAGAGCGGCCAAGGCCGCCACCCAGAAGAACTTGTTTTTCAAATCAGATGTCGAATCCGTTGGAATCTTATATTTTTAAGACATCAAGTAATATGTAAAAACAAGTTTTTCTGTATGGAGGCCTTCGGCTGCTCTTAGGGGTTTTTTTCCTACGTAGAACGCGGCAGGCTGCTTCGAGAAATAAAGTTTTTTCTTCGTGCGATTATACGATTTATAAATTTAGTTTTGTTTTGTGATATACTACTAAAGAATATTAAAAAAAATTGTATTGATATACTAAATATTATTAATATTTTTATTTTAAAAAGTCTGGACGCAATGCCACATTTGAAAGTGACATAATATCCAAAAAAATTTCAAAATTGTCGTAAAGTCCATGGATATTATGACACTTTTCGAGTGACATAACGTCCATGGACATTATGTCATTGGACGATATGACATGTCACCAGGGCTTACAGGCATTTCGCCTTACAGCCTGGCAGAAATCAAATCTAAAAATATAGGGATTCGAAATATTTTTTATTACACAACCAAAATATTAATTTCACAAATTAATTTTCTACTCCAACAATATATATAAAGAAAATTTTTTTCCACATCCATAACAAAATAACTCCCCCAAAAATAATTACTGGGGAATTATTTCATTTTGAAATTTTGGGGACTTATTTCATTACGAAATAAATCCCCAAATAAAAGATGGAAATAAATCCCCAAAAGTGGAAATAACTCAACAAAATGTCGTTGTTGTTGTCTTCTATATACATTTTTGGGCATTTATATGATATCTGTTTTGGGGAGTTATTACCTGGGGGGTTATTTCATGGAGCATAATTTGGTATTACTAATGGGCGAAGTAATTTCATTCCCAAAACCGCGGTTAAGAGAAGTTCTAAGCCAATTTCTACTAATTTTTTTCAATGTCTTTAGGAAACAAAACGCAATTTTTTTTAGAAAAAGCTATTTACCGGAATAAATTATTTTTATATTTTATTAAAAAAAAAAAAAAAAACTGATGGTTCATTATTCGAAACTGAATATATTGTCACCATGAGACAGCTCTGTAGATCGGCCATTTTGTAAATTTTGTAAAATCTTTTCTTTTTAGTATATGCAATAATGATTCTTAAACCTTAAACTCTTAAATTTTTTATTATTATTGTTGGAACCCATTTGAGTACAATTATCTTTAGTTATGTTTTCTTATATCACAAAAAGACATAACATTATCCACAAACAACATAAAAACTAAGTTTAATATGAAGGTCAAAAGAAAAAGAAAAAGGTCTGTACATATTTAAACAATTTAATAAAATATCTTATATTAAATTATTATCCCTTTAAGTCCAACTAAACATACAACATAAACACTAGGGCGGCTCCGAACATGCAAACTATTAATTTCTGATATTTTGTTATGTTTGATAGACCATTAATAAAATGATGTAAGAAATCGTGCTTATAAAATTAGATATCGTTAACATTAAAAATAAAACTATACAAAACAAAATATTCAAAGAACATTAAGTAACTTTTTTTTTTAATAAGTATTACCCTTATTAAGACTTTTGCTATACACATACAAATAACAACAAAAGAAACAACCACCTCGTATTCCCCACAGTGTATCACTTAAATTATCAGTATTATGTTAGTTGTAGTTGTTGTGGTTGTAGTAAAATAAAGAACAAAATGCGAATCTAAGAACACAACAGCATCAACCATTATAAATTACAATGGGTAAAGGGATGTTATTTTAATTAAAAGAAAAAATTAAACATAAATGGAGATCGAATTTTTTTTTTTACCAAAATATTAATGAAGATCGAATTTTTTTTATTAAACCATTAATGTTCAAGATAAAGTTGTACTTTTTGTCAAAACTTTTTCACTCCAAATTGTGAATAAATAGCATTAAACCTGATTTTTGTTGTGCTGCTCAATAGCGCTTTAAAATTATAACCCATCTACAATAAAATTAAATTAAAATTATAACCCATCATAAAAAATTATACTATAACTTTTTGGAATTACTATTTTCTTTCAAAATAACAAATTCAGAACAAATGATAAGTGTCAAATAACATACATGAGGATTATGTTTAAAAAATTATGATAGTTTTATGTTGTCAACAAATAGAAATCCTAAAATTATAGTTTTTGCTTAGATTGAATAATAATTCAGAGATAAATCGATATACCACCATAAATTCTTCACAAATGTAGATGCAAATTTAACAACAAATAAATTCCAACTTTATTAAAATCTCTTATAGTTTAAAAGTTATAAGAGCTCCATTTGATTTGTCTACACCCAGTAAAGTATTGAACCGTGGGTGGTATTTAGATTAAAAAGCCTCTATGCACAACAATCGACTTTATCACTTTTAATTTTATTTGGTTTATTTGTTTTTTAAACATTTTATTTGAATTAAACAAACGTTTTATATTCGTCTTTTCCGGGACTTGAACTCGGAAGCTCGTAGTTGAGCAGATAGAGAGTCTCTGCTCACCTACCACAAACACTTGTAAATATTAAGGGTTAAATTCGAGTTTAAATATTTCGTTACAAAAGTAAACATAGTCTAATATTTGTTTGCCAATGCCAATACCAAGCGATGCAATCCACAATTTGGTTGAATCTGCAGAAACCCTAACTCAATGGCATATTTGGATACGAACCGATCTATGGATTCTCTCCGATCTTAATGAAATTTGGATATTAGATAAAGAAAAAAAAATATTTAGCGGTCCAATCTCACGTTTAAGTGTTAAAAGTTGGGGCCAAAATTAAACAATTTTTTTATGGAAACATCTCTAAAACTAATGAAATCAGATTTTTTTGAACGTAGTTATGATATACGTTATGTAGGTCTTCGGAAAAAATCGCATAAACGCCGAACAATTACGATTGTTGGAAATAGCTCAGGCACCCCTGATAAAATTTTATAGGCATTAATATATATATATATATATATTTTTTTTATCATAATCAAGCTATAATTCTTTAACAAAAAGTAACTTTTAATATCACTTAAAAATAATTTTTTTTTAATAACAAATTTACTTGTAAGTTTTTGGACATGTTTCGTATACCAGCTAATGCGTCTTCAAAATAACTAAATATTCTCTGAAACAATTAAAAATATGGCGAAAAAAACGAAAAATTAGGTAATTTTTGACATCACTTTTTAATCGCCAAACATGAGATTGACCGTTAAAAAATTCCTGACTTTTATTTTGTTTTTTCTTTATGATATATCCAAATTTTATTAAAATCGGAGAGAACCGTTCGTGAGCAATTTTTTGATGGAATTTGCCAGAAAATACTTTTTTTTTCCATTTTTTCAATTATTAAGTAAATCTTGCCAGTAAAGGGACTGACTTGCAATGCTTTCTATAATTGTTTTAATAAAAATTTCCTTTTTGGACATTTACCAGCAAAACTTTGGTAACGGGTTATGATTACGGAACATGTTATCTGGTAATAAATTAAAATCTTTACCCTTCTCCTTACCCTTGCATAAGTAACACCATGTTTAAATGTTTTTATGGTGTAAGTAAGTTCGTTTCTACATAAAACTAAATGTAATTAAATTTTTACTAGAAGTTATAATTTGTGATGTACCAGTGTACATATGTAATAACTGGTAAAAGTCAGATCTGTCTTCTTTCTAGTTGTTCAACACTAGAAGCAGATGTGTTTACAAATAGGTGAATACCATAGCACCATGTAGCTTTTATAATAATTTTGTAGATCAACAGCTAACAATTAAAACTTAGCTTAGAGTATCTGCCTATTATCCATATCAGTTTCATAGTTTTCAATTTTATCTGTGTAAGTTTAGCACACTCATAATAATCTATAGGTAAAATACACGAAAATCGTTGTTCATTTTACGAAAGTTTTGGTTATTTTGACATTACGAAAAAATTTGTAGAATATACAAATCACATTTCGTAAAGTTTTGTAAAAACTTTTTTTAAATAAAAATGTGGTGCATACCTTACGGGTTTATTTTAAAATTAAAAAAAATGTAATGGTGCCACACCAGAATCGAACTCACGATTTCAGTGACGTCCTGCTGTGTTGAAGTAGACCCCTCTACTATTTGCACCAAAGTAGCTGATGCAATACAACAAACTAAAAAGGAACTTAAGTCGAAAATATTATGAAAGTTTTATGAAAACTAGAAAAATATGCTACAAATATTTAATAAAAAAGGTAAAATGGCAATTAAATATTTTTATTATGTTTATTGAACTAAATAAAATAATATAATTTTTTTATAAATATATCAAATAATATATTAAAAAACAATATAAAAAAATAATAAAATAATAATAATAAAAAACTTAAATAACAATTTCAAACTAATTACATTTTATTATTAAATATTATTAATAATATGTATTAATAAAAAAATCTTTAATGTTTGTTGATATGCTTTGCTAATTTAGAAGGATAGTATATGATGACATTAGAGAAAAGAACTGCCATTTAAAGTTTTAACTGAAAGTTAAACTGGCAACTATAATAATGACTAGAGAAAAAAACAAACACACTATAAATAGAAATCGTTCGTTGTAAATTTCATTCTAACTCAACACACAGAGTAATGTGGGATTTAACGTTACCCAATTTCTTCAACGTGTGAGTTAAATAGATTATATTTACGATTAACACTAAAATGGCACGAAGAATGTTGATGAAGACCGTAGTGTATCAGAAAATGCATTCCATTCATGCTAGTGTCTAATAACTTTTTCTGTGTTTTTTTCTAATAGTCAAAGTAAATTATCATATAAAAATTATAATTTTTCTGTTAATTTAGAGTTTTCTCTAAAGAGAGTTTTCTCTGATCTAAAACCGAACAAATAAAATCTCACACATAAATTTATAGATCAACGATAAAATTCACTATATTTTATCTTTTTAAATATTTGTTTTATTGAATTTCATACTAAACCCGGCAAATAAAGTGGAAGTAGTGTTTACGGGTCCTCTTTAACTTGTTTTAGGATCCTCTTTATTATACAAAATATCCATTTATGTCAAAACACAAAAATAGTAATAATGAAATAAAAAAATAAAACAGAAATTTAAAAAACATTAATAAACAAAAAAAAATATAAAAACTAAAAAAAAAAACAAAAAAAATTTGTCCTGGCCAGGAGTTGAACTCGCAACTTTCTGATTGCAAATCCGACCTCTAACCGCATCAACATCCATATGTAATATTTGTAACATTACAAATTTTTGTACAATGTACTAAAAAAATATTACGAAGTCATGTTTGTATTTTTTACGAAATTTGTAAATTTATATAATTTGTTTTATACAAAAGTTTTGTAATATACACAAAATGTTTGTACATTCTACGAAAAAAAATTTACGAAAAATATATTTGTATTTTTAAGCATGGATTATTATGAGTGCATGTATATGATTTTTCCAGGTTAGATGACTAATGAATGAATTGAATTCAAGATTAATGCCGAGATATTTAACGTTTTTGTAGGTAATATCGTTGTAAATTCGTACTTGGGAACACGATTTCAATCTTCAAGTGAACATTACATATATACATTTCTGTTCATTCACTCTTAATTTAAATTTCACCAGCAAAACTTCCAATTATCTCACAATTGGAAGTTTTGCTGGTGTTGTAATTTTTGTGATGCTATTAATGGATTCTCGTGGACAAATATGATTCCTGTGCCGTCAGCAAATGTAGAAACGAGGATGTATGAAAATGCTGCCTTGTGGTTCTCCAGCCTGTATATCTTAAGGGGAACTTAAAAAGTTATTTTCCCTGACTGTGCATTTTCGAGATCTAAGCAAATAAAAACTAGGTAGAAACAGTAAACTTTACCAAAATATATTGGATTTTTAAATCTAATTGATTCTGGGGAACTTTATATTTGAAAAAAATTTATTTTAGGCCAAAAAATAAAAGCGTTAAATCTGCATATTTTATTTTTCAGTTTGACTAATACGTTATTTTGAAGGTGATGCCCACACTTGCTTACATATCTCATTGCCAAATTTAGTAACTGCAATACCAAACGCATTCCAACGATAGAGTCAAAAAATCATTGTAATCAATTCTTTAAATTTAAACCAGAAAGCATGAACTCAATAACAAAGTAATTATTTACTTAAAAGAAAATAACAATGTTATTAACTTATATATATGAATTTTTGTACTCAAGAAGTAATCAAATATTTTTTTTGCAATAAAAGGACGTTATTGGAAGTAGTTCCTAATTTTGAAAAAAGAACTTATACAATTTTAAAGAATTTATCTCATATATTTTTTCAAACAAATTTTTATTTGCTGAAAATAATAATAAAAACAGAAATTGCATGTTGCCTAAATTTTGTTAAACTGTGGTTAGGTATAAATTAGGGAAGCGCACGTGAGCAGAAAATTGTGAGTGGAAGTTGAAATTACTGACGTTATCGTGAGTGAGTGTAAAAAAATTTTCGAGGGTGATTGTGCGTGAATCATATTTTTGTTTTTCAATTTTGAATTGTTGTTTTTTTTGAAAAATTTATATTTTCGTATTTTATAGCTCCAAAATTATGACAAACCCATGTAATAATAACAATTCGATGTTTCACTTTTTAGGATTTTATTTCCGTATGAGTTTTGATCGTTATATTTGAGTGACCTAGGAGAATCACGTGTCAGTAAAAGTTGAATTTACTTATGCAACTACTTCTTTTTTTTAAATGTAAGTACTTCTTATTTTTTCTAGGGAACTATTTACTTATTTTTTTTTGTGTAAGTACTTTGTAGTATTACAATGGAACTATGTCTTTATTTATAAATGTATGTAGTTCTTAAAAATATAAAGTAAATGGTTCTTCGGTAAAAAAAATAATCAATTCTAAAGAATCAATTACTTTAGTCTCACGCCCTGTTAAAAGAATCGAGTAGGTAATCTAGTAAGGAATGCGTTTTGTCCAAAATGCTTGATTACAAACCGGCTTACTTTTTTGGAAATTTTTTGCTGGGTAATGAAACCTTAAACGTAAGAAAATGTTATTTTGATATAAAAACATCGATTTTATCCTTATTACATTTCACCATTATATAACATCAGATTCCCGACAACACTAATATACTATTCCACGATTTTTCATCTAGTCCCATAGTGGAAATATAAAAGCATCAAGATAACCACTATTACAAATACAACTGAAATAACATTAACTACCGCAGCAACATGTCCTCATTCATCTTCAACAAAATAAACTTATCTTGGCTGCTGTTTCTGCTTATACATTTGCTACTATTACTACTGCTGCTTTTGTTACATTTTTACTCAAATCAATTAATTATTTATCGCTTAAATTCTTCTCCACTTGTCATTATGTCATTGTTTACTCGTTGTCCCTGAGGCAACTTTTTAACAAAGTACAAGCAACGAAAAAAGGCATGAGCATAAAACACCAATGAACAAAAAAACCAAAAATTATCTCAAATAAAATATTTGTACAAAGAAATAGAGAAATGATGAAGAAAAGCTGACTGTAAGAAAATATCAACACAACCTAAGAAAAAACCAATTCAACTTTATCAATTCTCAATTGAGCCTTAGTGTTCGAGTGCAAAAAAAAGTATGGTAAAAAAGTAATAATAAAAGAAATACAACAACAATAATAATAAATTGTAAGACACTAGTAAAAAGCTTTCGTGTTATAGTAAATGCTGAAGCCCATATTGACCCATACTGATAACTTAAGCTTAACATTGCTAAAAACTCTTCTGTTCATGTTTATAGGTCGTTGGAGTTGTTTTGGTAGAGTTCGTTCAATAAAAAGTTTCATTTCCTGTTTGAAAAGTCTGTTGCTTTTGCAAAGAAAAACACAACTAAAAACGTATTTTGTGTTATTTTCTTTTCACTCGCAACAATTGGAATCCCCACTTGACAAAAAAAAAAGAAAACAAGAAAACCAATTTACTAGACAGCGAAGACATCTCAGAACATACGTTAGATGAACTCATCACTTGAATACCTTTAGCTAAGGATTTTTAACGATAACATTTTTATGAACTAACTTCGTAAATATATAAAAAATGTATACACTCAAACAATATGTGTGTAGTAGCAAGAGAATGACAGGTTAACATAAGTTAGTCCTGTGTTTGTATATTATAAAAAATTGTTGTAATTAACACGCTTTAATGATGAAAGTAAGTTAACTAAGCTTAAGTCTTGACTTAAAACTGATTTTTTAGCATTCGAAATACTGAAAGCAAAACCCTATAATAAATCGTAAAGAAACAAAAAAAAAATTGACTTTTAGTTGCCCAGCAAAAACTATAATGTCAAAGAATGATTCTAATTCATCATTTTCATTCATGAATTCAACATTTGCTTGACACATAGAAAGGCATCATTCTTATAATGCGGCAAAACAACTTCCTAGTACTATTTTTAGAATTATATTTGAAAAGCCACCTTCCTATGACAAGAAAATGTTAAAAAGTGAAAAATGTTAATAAATGTAAAATAATAAGAGCATACATTTTAAGCAATATATGCCTATCAGTACCTAGATACCTACCTTGTAGACAAACAACGTTCTTTAACTTAAAATTACAGGCATTAGGCTCTAAACTAATTTCCGAGTCTTTAAAAGAGCCTGGTCTATATACAGCAGTGGCCATTAAATTAACCCACTCATTGGTAATTTATTTATATTTGTTCAGAATTTAGCAAATTTTTTATTTTTTGAAAGTTACTTAGCATGCTAGTAGTGCTAAGAGCAGATTTACTGCATATGTAACGAATAATTTATTTGTGTTGAATTTTTTATAAATTGCAGAGACCAAAAATTTTGGTTTTGCATATGCAAATATGAATGTGAGTATGTAAATACTAAACAAATTATTACACACATTATGAGTAAATATACACACTAGGGCGGCATTACGTTATCTGCACAACACCTTTTTTTTCGGAATTTTAATCAATTTCGCGCAGAATATTGTACCTCTTTGAGTAACAAAAATATATGAGACAAATTTGGAGAAGATCGGATAATTATTTCCTGTGGTCAAAGGTCAGATTTTAGAAAATCCTATATTTTGAACAAGATTTGTTTTTGCTCTTAGATTTGTAAGAAAATTGATGCACTTGTTCTACTATGTTCATTTGTTAATATTCAGAAAAAAACTGAGTTAACCCTCACGTGCCCACTTGGTCATAAAGTTCTATATTTTTAATATATTGAAAATTTCTCAACAATATAATATGTGCTATAAAAAAAATTTTAAAGTTTAAAAACCATTACCCATTTTTCCTCCATTCGGGTCAAAATGGATTATTCCTCAAATAGTTTTATTAAACTAAGTTTTAAATACAAAATATACACAAAGCTTCACTTGTTTAATTAAAAGCTATTTTTTAAACCTGCACTCAGGGAACTTCTACTTTATAAATATATGTAGTTGCAGGGATTGTAATGCAGTTTCTTTATTTTCAATGTAAGTGTCAGTCCTTTGTACAACAAATTTAATTTCTTACTAACCTTGTTGTTCATTTAAAAAAACAAACTACATCAAATGACAGCTTTATGATTTCACATTAATTTTTTACAATTGTTTTTTGTTATTTAAACAATAAAAAAAGTAAATGTTTGTTTATTTTTTACTAACACATTTGGTTTTACTACAATTGTTAGTAATTTTTTGAACAGTAAAAACAAATGACAAATATTAGTTTAATTTAATGATATTTAAGTCGTCCTTTCTTCAAATGAAATTTCATTTATTTTTGACTACAATTGCTGTCGTCTTTATATACACTCAAAAAAAAAAGTTTGTAAAGTCAGCAAAAAATGTTGCTGAGTCAGCAAAATTTTAGTCAGGAGGTTGCTTGCAAAAAAATTGCTAATGTCAGCAAAATCTTTTGCTGAAAATCAGCGAGCTGATTTTTAGCAACAAAATTAGTAGATTCAGCAAAAGTTTTGCTAACACTTAGTGGATTAGAAATAAAGGGTCCGCGAAATACCTTTTTTTTGAAAATTCTATAAAAGAAATCTACTGAATATTTTCTCAAATTTCTTTTTTATTTGAAAGTACAATCCTTTCGGTTAATAATGGAAAATAATTTCATTCAAATGGCTGCCTCGGCTGGCCATGCAGTAGCCTACATGATCGGTCCAATTTTTAAGCACATTATCGATTGTGTGCAGCTGTATTTCACCAATGGCTTCACGAATATTGTCCTTTAAAGCGTTAATTGGCTCTGGCTTGTTGGCGTAGCACTTATCTATGACGGCACCCCACAAATAATAGTCCAATGGTGTCAAATCGCAGCTCCGAGGTGGCCAAACGACATCAGCCAAAATCCGTACGCAATTTGCGCACACATTCTGCAACAGTACCATGATTTTCAAAGTAATGTCGCAATATTTCCCAGCGTTGTTCAAGCGTATACACAACCATATTCGTTCTGCGGAAGGATATAACTAATTATCTGTCAAATCAGACATGAGCTAAGTATTACCATTCACGAAATAAGCACTAGTTGAAAAAAGTTAGATGGCGGACCCTTTACAAAAGCCTTGCTAAAAATTAATAAATTTTTTGCTGAATTTTAGTATACTGAAAAAAAAAACGCAAAAAATTTGTAGAAAAATTGTAGTTTAGTTAATTTATTTGCTGAAAATCATAAAACATATTTTTGTGATTCTTTTAAAAATAACTTGCAATAATTACGAAATATAAAAATTTTCATTTTCCCACATTGACGACATGAATTAATTTAATATCTGAAAATATATAGAAATAACTTTCAACTACTTACATCAATGGTTGTCTAAATGATGGTATCTTTTAAAGGACGCAACTGCCGAAGATAATTATAGAAACGAAACGAAAAAATAAACAAAAACAAACGAAACGAAAAAAAACAACCATTTTTTTGCAATAAGAAAAAGGAACCATACAAATCTGCCTAAGATGTGTGTCTTTGTCTTTCGCTTTACTCTGTCTACATGTCTGTATATGTTTGTTTGCAATGTGATTTAAATATTTTATTTTGTCTTTTATTTAATTAATAGACAATTATTTTCACAAGCCGTTGACAACGCAAAATTTAAATTGTTTTAATCCTCAATTTTGTTTTATGTATGAAAAACAGATACAAAAATCTTCCATTGTTGATTTTTTTATGTCTTATTAGAGTTGTACTTTTAGTATCATTTTCCTCTTCTTACTACATCTTGACATGCCGCGACATCTGCTTCATTCTACGTATATCTTTCAATCTGGTTGTCGTCCACACTATTAATGTGCTTATCAGCACAATTTTTTTTAGCAAAACTAATTAGTAAAACATTAGTATAATATTAGTAAAGCATTAGTTTAAAACAGTTAAGTGCTGAATAGGTATAACAAAAATTTTAACATAAAACACGATTTTAGCGAAAAAGTTGCTAAAAAATTGTATACCTGATTTACAAGACGTTTTACTAACTTTTCTAATAACTTATTTTTTTGAGTGTACATAATATCCTTAGTGTGTAGTTTGTATTAAGTAAATATGTAAAAAATTAAATATGAGATACTTTACTTATAACCACTTGGTAAATTTTGTAAATTAGCTTCTTTAGAAAATAGCAATCTACAATTTGAAACAAAAAAACAGCAAATGTTAACATGCAAGTCTTAAATTATGTTAAATAATAATGTTTATTTACTTTCAAATTTTAAAAAATTACAATAAAACCAAAAGTTTATTTTTCGATCTTTTATCATAAATTATGATGTGAGCAAGATTATTCAAGTTCAAGATCATTTGTTTTTTGTTACACAAAAAAGCGTGCAATGCTTATTTATTAATCATAAAAATCATATTTCAAAGATTTAAAAAGCATATGAAAGCTTCTATTGTCTACTTTACGATTTGTAATTAAAATACAACCACTTTTTTGCTAAATTGCATTCATAATGTAAATAAAATTTTTGAAAGTATTTTGCACTTTTCCCCCTATTCGATTTTTGAAACTTTATTATGTTTGAAATATTTATTATTTTTGGAAAACAAGTTTTTTTGTTTTTTTGTTTGTATTTTGAAGTTGTTTTTTTATTATTCAACACAGTCATAATAGCGCTGAACTTTGAAGACTACTATCTCCTGAAGTAAATTGACTATTTCCAATATTTAAAAATCATTTCAAATCTGTCTAGTTCACGATTTCCATTATTTTTAAATGCAAATGCGATTTCTTAAGGAACCATGATTTTAAAATGTATTTTTGAAAAATAAACGTTATATTGTTTTTCAAATCCTAAAATAGACAAATATTTTCTTCAGACGTTTTTCAAATTACTGATATAGTCAATATGCTTCGGAAGATAATGCTATCCAAAATTCAGTGCTGTTATGATTTGTATGATATAACTAAAAATTATTTTCAAAAAACTTTAATGTATTAAAACATTTTCTTTTATGTGGAAAAATGGAAAAAGCTATTTTTAAAAAATCATTAAAAATAGTTAGCACTATGGTGCCAAAATTGTCAAAATTGGTTTTAGTTAAGAAAATTATAGATTTTTCAAAAATGATAAGGTTTTAAAAATTGGAATGGGAAAAAGTGCAAAATGAAATCAAAAATAGCATTTGCATTATAAAATCATTTTAACAAGAATGTGTTTATTTTTTTATTAAAAAAATGTTAATGAGACAATTTCATATTTTATATGCTTTGGGAAATATGGATCTCCAATATTTGCTTTATGTCAGTATACCTATCCCTCGATTTACACGATACTATTTTTACACGATTTCACTTTTACACGATTTTTGTATTTCTCTTGTAAATCGAGGAATACGGAAATTACCTCGAATTACATGATATTTTTTTTTTTGATTATTTAATTAAAAAAGTTTTGTATACATATTCACGTTAGTAAAAAATTAAAATATAAGTTAACGTCTTTGTTTTTAATTCTTTTTTATAAATCAATTCCAGTTTCGATGCCTACAAAAACTAACCTTTTATTTATATGTATATGATGAATTTCGAAATTGAAAATTCAATCGATTATAATTTATTTCAGAAAACACTTTATCTGAAAAACCTTTATCAATCGATTTAGTTAAATCAAATATTTCTATTTATGACATTTAATTTTGTATAAAATTGAAATGTTGCAAATTACAAATTTAAATACAAATTTTTTGATTTCGATCGAAAATGAAATTCGTCACATACCTGAATGCCTGTAATTGCTCAAGGATATTTTGAAAATGTCTTTAGAAATTGCCAACAATTTTATATTTCAGGCATTGGTCTAAGTGCGGATTGTTTTTTCTCCAAAATAAACTCAAAAATTAATTTTTTATTGTCCTCATCGTGGGGCCATGTAAAAAAGTTATACCGCTGCTAAAGAAATTTAGTACATAAATTATAAGGGCATGTGTTAGTTTAACTCATCTCTTGAAAATACAGCTTTAAGAATTATATCCACCTGTTGTAAAGAAGAAATATACATATGCAAAATCTCAGAGGTAACAATGATATGCAAATAGGGATGTAATGGATCATCTGGACTTTCAGAATATAAGCAACAAAGTGAAAGTAACAAACAACAAACAACGGTTTTGTAAGCTTCGCTAGTACCATTAAAAATGCGGTATATAAAGAATCATCTTCATCATCATCAACTTTTCAAGATGTGTAGATAAATTCAACACCTGGATCCAAGATATTATGTCGTCCAACTCGTTTCTAATATACTATGTAAGATATAGAAACATCTAAAAATCTGGTGGATGGTACACAGACGGAATATAACAATTAGTTTGTAGTAATATCAAGAACTGTCATAAAACTGTAATTTCAACTAAATCTAACAATTATTGATGTAAAGGTAGCAAATGCGATTACTGACACTAAATAAAATTGGAAATGTAACATATGTTGAAAAAAAAATTCAGAACTTCAGGAAACTTCAGATGAACACCCTAATAATGAGGATGCTCTCAAATATGGAATTTCTTCACTTCATGCCCGAATTAGATTTATGGAATATTGGTTACACCTTGCTTATGATAATAAATACCGCAGTAGTCCAGGAAATATGAACATTGCCGTCAAAAATAATACAGATCTACATAATATGAGAAAAGAAGAGAAAACAAGAATTCAGAATGAATTTGAAAAACAAGGATTAATCATCTTCACGGTTATGAAAGCTCAAATGATAGTAATACAGCAAGACGTTTTTTTTTGAAGATCCTGAAACTACTTCTAAAATAACTGGCCTCAATAAAAATGTAATTAGACGTTTGAAAATAATATTGTCTATTCTGACCTGCAAAACGCCAATTAATGCAGAGAAATTCAAATCATTTGCTGATGAAACTCAAACTTTGGTATCGACTTTATATCCATGGATCAAATAACTATGAAAGTGCATAAGGTGATTTCTCGTGGAAAAGATATAATAGAAAAATTAACCTAAGAAGCACAGGAAGCTAGGAACCGAGATGTAAAACAATACAGACTATTTAACACAAGAAATTAGCTCAAAATTCAGATTAAATGCAGCATTTTTTGTTGTCATCGAACCGAAATTAATAATCTTCTAAGTTTCGGTGTTTTAGACTGTTTTCTAGAAAATAAGTCATATACACACAAAAAAAATTTTTTGAGGAACGTTTATCAAAGAAAGGGTATAAAATTATCTAATTTCAACTAATACCTATTTCTAAGGAAGTTTGTCAATCGACTTGGGAAAATGATATGGATAAAAATATTATGACATTTAACTACAAAAACTTCGTAATTCGTCCACTTGTATTTAGTACAATTAAGCAGAAAATCGTAATAAAAATATCCAGTGCATTTCATAAGAATCCCTAGATTAATAAATTGTTCCTTTTTTACATTACAAATGTTGTTCTTTTCGTCAATGTATTCAAAATTATTATTTTTTTTTTAATATATAACAAAAACATGACAATAATGTTAAATATTACCTTTACTTATTTATTTTAAAACCTCCTTCTCATTTACACTAAGAATAAGAAAATTTCTGCCAATTTCACCACTCCAATAACTTGGAAGAAAATTAAAAACTAAAATTAGGGTTGGCATTTAGTTGGTTAATAAATTAATTTCGCAGAATTATGTTCCGGCTACTTTTTCATCTGTACTATTTATAAGATTTAATTAATTTATGTTTCAGTAATGTTTTGTTTAATTAATACATATTTTATTTCACAGAGAAAAACTATTTTGTGTTGTACGTTTTTCTTTTGTTCTCGAAAACATTTATGTAAAAGAATTACCTTTTATCTATTATGCTTTTTCACATTTTTTTTTCTTACATGTTACCAAGTAATGCTTGATTAAAATATGTACAGAAAATGTTAAAGGTATGTAACATAGGTTTGACATTTTGTAAAGATTTACAGCCGTATTTATAAAAATGTATTTTTGATTTATTAACCGTTTTTAACCAACATTTGCTATAGTTGTATTTATAAACGAAAAATAGTCTTTTAGACCTTTAATAAACCATTCATAAAGTAAGAAATTTTATTGTTGGATTTACCCTTCTTTAAACCAAAAATAAGAAGACATTTTGCATTTAGACATTTTGTTTAAATCTACATACGACTATTGTTTACCTTTTATAAAAATATTTCTGCTGAATATTTTTGAAAAATATTAATAGAAAGTGATTAAAGTGATTATTTTTATTTTCTATATCCTTAACTCTTTTTTTATTAAATCCTTTAACAGCTCATATAACAAATTGTAAAATGAAAAAAATTATAAGTATGTGTAATAGACATTTTTAAATATATTGAATGATCTTTTAGAACCAGCTCACGAAGCTCTTACCTTATCCTCTTCACACCAGTTTTCAGACCTTTGCCTCTTTTTTGTTTCCTTCAAAAAATAGAAAATATACAATTAAAATTATTTTGGTATGTCCATTCATAGTATTTATTAACACACATACCTTGTTTTCCACTTCTTTTATTGGTTTTATTTGTTTTTGGAAATCTAAATCCATTTTTTATTTTTTTTGGCACAAATCAGTCTATTTTTGGTAAAAAAAATCACAGAAATAAAATAAAAACCTGACAAAATATGTTAGTGATGTAAATCAGATGTAAACAAACTCTTTATTCGATTATTTTTGTTACCATATACTACTAAAATAGAAAACTCAAAACAGTTTTGCAATATTTTTGTTTAAATTTTTTTCAGAACTCATTTTATACGTTTTTTATTTTTAAAACATACTTTTTAAGTCGAATGTTGAAAAAAAATTATGGACAAATAAACATATAATTGATTATCGGGTTTATTAATCAGTGGTTTAAAGCTTCACTAACAACTAAATGACAAGTAAATAAAAAGAGAGTTGCCATACATAAGCAAAACATTACTACAAACGTTCAATAGTTATGGAGCTGTTATTGTTTCTTTATGAATTATAACTTTTATGAGTGATTAATAAGACAAAAAGTCTATAATAGCTATTGCACTCTATAAACTCACAATAAGACTTTTTTATAAATACGGCTGTTAGCATAATACGAACAGTTGCGTAAAAAAAATTAAAATGATAAGTAATATTTTATAATGTATGAAATGACTTACTATGATCAAAGTAGTTTAGGAAAATTGTCCAAATGCATATCGTACACAAAACTAACACAATGGGATACATAATTTATAGTAAACTTGATAACATTTACAAAATTTTAATGACAAAATTTTTACTAAGTAACTTTCATCGTATTCCCCCTGGAAAATGTTTGAGTGTAGTTTTGTTAGTATATAATTTTACAAATGGTATATAGAGAACATTACAACTGTGGTACCTGAAAATTAAAACAAAATTATTTTTACGTCCAATTTATTTTAGTTTTTTAATTGTATTACTTATCTATAGTATTTAAAAAATTTTTATTGTACAATTTATTATTTATTATTTATTAGTCAACCCTCTCCAACAAACATATTTTCAGGTTCCAGTTTCATTGACAGAATCCTTTTAGGTAAATTTGTGGTATCTGAATGATATATTTTTTTTCCAAAATCTATTAAGAGGTAAAAATAAAAGACGTAAAATAAAAATTATGTTTAAGAAAGATGTTTGCTTGAGCTTTAACTTTCAAATGCAATATACAAACATTTAACAAGGCTAAATGTAGACATATTATATATCAATGAATAAGTAAATTTATTAAAAAAGTTTAATATTTTAAATTATTTTTAACACTTTTGCCGAAGAACAAGTAAAATATAAAGAAATGTTTTTCTCTAATTACCTCTTCAAATTTTGAAGTTAAATAAGTTTTTATCTATTAAAGATATTGAAATGAATTTACTAATTTTTATAGCTTAAAGTGTCTTTAATGTAAAACAATAAAGGTAAGTTTAAAAAATATTTTTTAAATATAATTTTTTTGAAGATATAAAATAGTATCATAAAAAAAATATTTTTTTATCACAAAATCTGCTTTCTAGCTCCGAATCAGGCTTATGATCGTTTTTTTTTTTTTTTTTGACCTTTTATTCAAATTAAAAATTCATTCAAAAGCCGCAGGCAAAATGGTCCAATTTTCGTTTCAAAATTGACCATTTTCGACCACAGCTGGGTGCATGTCCAGAAATAAATAAAATTACATTCACACCCTTTCTTAAAGTGCATTTTTTAGAAACAATTTAAAAATACTAATATTATTAACAAATTTCGGAAAAAAATTTTAATAACTTAAGGTATATTTTCGGAGAAAATTGCCAATTTTTAAAATTTTTTTTTTAAAACATTGACTTTGAGCATTTTTCACCGCTAAACTATTTAAGATAATTTGAAAATCATTTTAGAAGTTTGTTTTTGAATGTGTTAGTAATCTTACAAATATTTTTTTCATTGCTTAGTTAACAAAAATGTTCTTGAACAAAAACAGAAAAGTCAAGGCAAAAAATTAACATTTTAATTTTTAACATCGATATATATATTATAATATCGATATATATATTAAAGCAAGATTTTTATTTACCTTGTATAGGAGATTATCTCAGTAAATTTTTGTTTCAAATCGATTCTTAAAGTAGCAAGCACTTAAAGATTTTCTATAGACGATGTGGTCAAATTTAGTGTCAAGTAATCACCCTGGGTTAATGCAGGGTGTCTCAAATGACAATATTCTTAGTGTCTAGGTCTTCCAATATAACTCCTCCAATTTGTATGTGAATTTGGCCAGTAGTATAGACGTTCTATACTTATTACCACTTTTTTCGATATCACACCACTGTGCGTAGTACATATTTCAATTTTACGATTTAGCAGTGGAAATTTCACTATATTTATTTTGACTAGTAAAATTTCCTTTGTGTATTATAATAATTCTACTTTTTTAATTAAAAAAACTAATGGAATGCCAGCCAGTACCTTTCGGCAGCCTTCTTTCAGAAAAAAAATTGGCGGAATATTATCGAAGTGCTTAGTAATTATACTACAACACAAGTTTCAAGTTACTTTTACAAATTTATTGTAAAATATATGAATTTTTTTATAAATTATTATGTCAGCAAGATTATTCAAGTTCAAGATAATTTTTTTTTGTTAAACAAAAAAATAACATAAAAATAATCTCGATGTGTATAAAAACAAAAAACTAATATAACTGTAAAAAATATTACTTGAGCCAGAGTACAAACTAAACATTTTTTATATAAATAGAACATTTTTGGTCTTCAAAGTTTAGTAACGTCATGATGCTTGTTAGGAAAAGACCTAACCACGTGCTTGATTACTAAGAAGACAAGAATGGAGCAAAATTGATTATTAATAGGTTTTTTGTTAAAGTTCTGCCTATTATGGAGGCTCTAACTTTTCTAAAACTTCGGGTTCTGATGAGATCTTTAGCCAGATCGAAATACTAGTATCAACCTAGCTAATATGTTTGATTTGGTTTATTTTTGTATATATACGGAGGTTGAAAGCTCGTTATAAATTGAAAATAACATAAAAATAATCTCGATGTGTATAAAAACAAAAAACTAATATAACTGTAAAAAATATTACTTGAGCCAGAGTACAAACTAAAAATTTTTTATATAAATAGAACATTTTTGGTCTTCAAAGTTTAGTAACGTCATGATGCTTGTTAGGAAAAGACCTGACCACGTGCTTGATTACTAAGAAGACAAGAATGGAGCAAAATTGATTATTAATAGGTTTTTTGTTAAAGTTCTGCCTATTATGGAGGCTCTAACTTTTCTAAAACTTCGGGTTCTGATGAGATCTTTAGCCAGATCGAAATACTAGTATCAACCTAGCTAATATGTTTGATTTGGTTTATTTTTGTATATATACGGAGGTTGAAAGCTCGTTATAAATTGAAAATAACATAAAAATAATCTCGATGTGTATAAAAACAGAAAACTAATATAACTGTAAAAAATATTACTATTTACCTCGTTTTAACACATTTTCACATACCGATTTTACTATGGATTTGCATAAAAATTTTGGTTTTCAAATTACAAAATTTTAACTATTTTAAGAAATATTTTAAAACTATTTTAAATATTAAAACAATCAATTTTGAGTTAATTTTTCCGAAATAAAATGTAACAACGCACTAGTAATGATGTTGTTCAAGTTAAAATGTAGAATAGAAATGATGATGTTCAGTAGAACAGTAAATCTGGACAGACAACTTTTTACTTGGTTTCTTTTGATGCTGAACTTTTGCAATCGTACAAGACTTGATGAACACTACTCTCTCTAGGAATATTCGTGCTTTGGAGTAGGTGATGTGTTATTAACCATTAAACGGTCGAAATAAAATTTATGTTATAACCTTAAAGCCTTTTCCTCCGAAATTGTTGCCACAAATTTATTTTTTTTTTTGTTTGAGTTATAAAATTCTCAAAATGGTGGACTTTTCTATAGCCGGAGGTTACTGCAGTCAGTCAAAGATGGCTGTTATTTAGGCCAACGAAATCTCAGATTCCTTGGTTGATTTTGTTGCAGAATTTTATGAAAATCTAAATGGTTTATTTAATTAGAAAAATTTTGAAAATTCAATGCACAGACTAGGTTTAATATTACCTTGTAAAAATAAGTTTCTGGTAAGAATTTTTGATACGACGTGAATGCTCCAAAAGATGAAAAAGAAAAGAATGGTGCTAAGCACATTTTTAACTTTATTGGTTATAAGAAAGTCATTATGGCATTCAGGTTTTCGCTAATTTTCCAGTTATTTTCTTAATCCCTATCTAGTCAAGGTTTTACAAAATTGTTGTTATAATTGAATATTAAATTTTAACTTTTAGCCACTCCATTACATATGATTTTAAAATTCAACACATGAGAAGGTAGTTGCTATGAAACGTTTGTATAAGAGTTTATTAAAGACCGTTAAAATTTGCTAAAAATCAATTTGACTAAAGGACAAAAATGATTTTATTGTAAAAACTTTGCACTTATTTTAAATAAAAAAACATTTATTGGGAAGGATCACACATTACACACCTTTTGCGCCAACTGTGCAGGTAATCACAAAACATCAGACTGTAAGTCTGAGACTATTATGTGTGCGAACTATAAAGCACCCCACAAATCTTTATCGCCCGATTGCCCAAATAGAGCAAAATATCAACAAAATCGACAAAACTCTCAGCCTTAATCTTTTAAACCCAGGCAACAACATTCAAATAATATTCGCTTTAATAACAACAATAATACCAACTATAGTACTGATTTTCCTAATAGTCTGAATCAAGGTGCTAATATTAATTATAATCGAGGCTGGAATCAACAACCCAAAAATAATAACTTATTTTCCGTTGAAGAAATCAAAAATCTTACACTTGAATTAATCTCGAACTTAAAGAGATGTAAATGTAAAGTCGATCAATTCGAAGTGATAACATCACTCGCATGTAAATTTTTGTATGAGTAATTTAAATATAGTAAAATGGAACGCCAGAGGCATCCGCCATAAAAAGAAGAATTTTTAAATTTTCCACTAAGTAGAAATATTCACATATGTTTAATAACAGAAACATTACTAAACAACTCCATTTCTATAAAACACACATAGTCTTTTATTGCTACAAAAAAGACCGTGAAGATAATAGAGGGGGAGGTGTAGCAGTATTGATTTGGAAAAATGTGGAACACACACTCTTACCACCTCTAAATACATTCCTTATTGAAAATATTGGCGTTAAATTACGAACAACAAACGGAAACTATATAAACATTTATTCCTGCTATTTTCCAGGCGCCTCTGCTGGCGGAGATAACACCAAAAAATTGCAATTCAAATCCGATCTACGAAAATTTCATAGTAGTAATGAAAAATGTATTCTTGGTGGCGATTTTAACATTAGGTATAGCTTATGGGGCTGCCAAAGATCAAACTGCTGGAGAAATATTCTGTACGAAAAACTAAATTCCGAAAACTTGTATTTATTAAATCCAAATGACCACACATATATTCCATCTGATCCAAAAAGACGAGCATCGTCCCTAGATTTCTTTTTATCCAATTTAAAGAGCAGCCTTACTCCAGCCAGTGCTATAAATGACCTGAGTTCTGACCATTTTCCTGTCAAAATAACTATAAATAGTGAATTTAGCCGCATCTGCAGAACTTTTTAGGATTTAAAAAAAGCGAACTCATTTATTCAACGAAATCTAGAAATTCCTTATGAAAATGCTAATAATTCTGAAGAAATAGATTCTTTCATAACGACATTTTATAACACATTATTAGCTTCTGTAAATTATAGTGTTCCTAAAAAAGTAAGCACATTTACTACTCAAACTCTACCACCACACATAAAACATATGATACAGATCAGAAATATGTATAGAAGAAATGGGAAAAGATATAGAGACGTTAATGACCATAACCGAACAAAGGAATATAATTATAGAATATCAGAAAAGATAATGAAATATAAAAACATTTCCTGGAACAATAAGCTGGCAACTTTGGAAAAAGGTTCCTCTCCTTTTTGGAACATTTCAAAAATGTTAAAGAAGAAACCTACAAACATCCCAATACTAAAACATAATAATGAAACATACAACACGCATCTAGAGAAATCTGAAATGCTTTCTCAAATTTTTAGTTTAAACCATTCAATTTCATGAAAAATAAAGAGACTTAAGCCAAAAAAAGTTCTGGTACTGACGGAATAACTAATAAATGCCTCAAAGCCTTACCAAAAGGAGGATTAAAGTTCATCACAGTAATTATAAATTCATGCTTACGACTACAATACTTCCCTAAAATATGGAAACACTCAAAAGTTGTGCCGATAAAGAAACCAAACAAACCAGCAGATTGTCCCTGTTCTTATAGACCGATTAGTCTCTTATCATCTTTAAGCAATATACTGGAAAATGTGATAAAGGAAAAAATTACTGATTATATTGACGCAGAACGTATATTGCCATCACAAAAATTTGACAACTCAGAGAAGGAATTCCTTGAAATGGTTTTGCTGTTCCTTGTTGAAAATATTCTCAATCATGACTTCAGCCCACCAGGACACATAACACATGCTTGGTGGATAGCGAAAGGCATATACTGTCTAAAAATGATTTTGTTCTAAAAATATCTCGTTGAACATAACAGCGAGTTTAGACTGAAAAGCTAATCTTGTAAAAGTGGACTAATTGTCTTATTTCATTACGAACATATGTAGTTAATCAACTTAATTAAAAAATTGTGTTTAGCATATCAAAATTAGTTAAAAAGGATATGCCATATTTCATACTTCTGATATAAGAATTTAATTGTTTTTTTTTTCAAAATTCGAAAACTGTGGTCGCAGGTAACTAAGAGTTAAGCTTTAAATTTTTTCTCAAATTTGTATAATTTTCTTATCTAGTGGTACAATAATCCACACTATATTTAATGAAAATCTAAATTTTAAATGAAGCTCTAAATTTAAAGCAGTAAAATACTAAAATTTTTGTCCGAGGCGAAATGTTTGCGTTAGTTTTTTTTCGGACTTGTTATAACTTACAATATATACATACTTTTTACCGACAGATAAGATAATATGTATTTTTTTTAACACAAATTATAACAATTTACAATTTTAAAAAGCCATGAACACACTCTCATAGTCATTTTTCATTATTTTTTTAAGTTTGGGATTTTCGACCACTGCCTGACGTAGGGTGCATGTCCAGAAACTAATGCAATTACATTTAACATTTGTTTCAATGCCGTATCTTAACAAAAATATTATAACTTGTATTAGCTTTTTAACCAAGTTCCACGAGAATTGTAAAGAAATATAAATAATTTTTAGACCAAAAATTATAATTTTTTTTATAAATTTTTAGAATTTTTAAATTTAAGGATTTTTTACGTCTAAACTATTTAAGCTAATTCAAAGGCGTTTGCTTTTTTATTTTTCGTGAAGTATTACTAACATGGAAATTTTGTTGTTTTAAAGTCGAGTATATAATATAGTTTTTTTTTTTGGTAGATAAACCAAAATAGTCATGGCAAAAAAACAATATTTTTATTTTTAAATTTAAATAACTTTTAAAGATGAGGAAAAAACCTATCACTATATAAATGTGTTTTTCTTTACCTTATAACGTAGCTTACTCCAGGCTAAACATTTTAGAAATCGGTCCAAACGTACAAAATGTACATTCCCAAAAAAGGTTTTTTATTCACTATGTGCTTAACTTTGACAACCTGTAAGTACACTCTGTACTGAACAGGGTGACTTAATCACAATATTACAAAAGGTTAACATATCTATTACAATTTTCAATTTTATTCGCACTGATCGTTTCAGTTGTTTGGAAGTTCTGTATTTATTACCATTATTTTTTAAATACCCCTCTGTGCTACGGTACGTATGAGTGCTAATCAATATTAATTAACACTCATACGTACCGTAGTACAATACATACTTCCATATACAATTGGCTTCAACTTTCCTTTTTAGCAGTGGAAATTTCACTATATGTATTTTGACCAGTAAACTTCTCTTTTTGTATTACAATATTGTACTTTTTTTAATTAAAAATACAGAAAAAACATCAGTACCTTTAGGCAACCTTCCCTTTCTAAGAAAAATCTTTAATATAGGTTATGTTTTAAAAATTCTGAAAAGATAATGGTTGGTTGTTTTACTCAATAAATTTTATAAATTACACTTTAAATATTCAATCTTGAATTTTGTTTGTTTTTAACATTACTTAATCAAATACAGCGGAGTATGGTTATAAGGAACTTGAAGGAACGGGCAAATTAATTAAAAACAATTCTTAAACTTAATTACGTTTCAAATCTGTTTGTAATTTTTTTAGCGTACCTTCAAATAAAAAGCTAAATCTCTATTTTTGTATGCATTCGTTATTAGCGTAAAACTTTATAGTTACATTTGTAAAATGGTCAAATAAATTAGTTCGTTGTACAGAAAGTTCGCATAGATGATGTTCGTTATAGTAGTTTTGCTAAAACTACTAAAAGTTAGATAAAAATGACGTTGCTGAAAAAACTGTTAAACTTAGCAGATTAGTATGCTTAATATTTGTAAGATAAAAATAGCAAAAATTAATCTCTTGAATCTAAAACTATTTAGTAATACTAAAGGTACACAAAAAATGTTCTAAATATTAATAGAAAAAAAACATAAAAATGTGAAATTTTAAACTTTTCTTTTCGATTTTTTTTATTGCGAATAAAATTCTGAAATCAGCTAACTACACTCAAAAAAATAAGTTCGTAGAAAAGTTATTAGAACGTTTTGTATATCAAATGCACTATTTTTCAGCAAATTTTGGCTAAAATTATATTTTCAGCTTAAATTTAAGGTATACTTA
Source organism: Delia radicum (assembly GCA_021234595.1). Lineage (NCBI taxonomy): Eukaryota > Metazoa > Arthropoda > Insecta > Diptera > Anthomyiidae > Delia > Delia radicum. The sequence goes on along the minus strand of CM037851.1, from coordinate 180,451,670 downwards.
TTCAACATTTAACCGTTTGGAACTAATATTTTACGAATTTATTTTGCAAAAAAATTGTGCTAATGAGCCCACTAATAGTGTGGACGACTACCAGATTGAAAGATATACGTAGAATTTAGTTGATTTCGCTTCATGTTAAGATGTAGTAGAAACGAGAAAAATTATACCAAAAAGTATAACTCCTGACAGACATAAAAACCATGAAAGATTTTTGTATCTAATTAATTTTGTATGATTCCTTTTTCTTATTGCAGAAAAGGGGTTTTAGTTATGTGTCATATTTTGTTATTTTTTGTTTAATTTCTAGAGTTATCTACGGCATTTGTTGTTTTCAATAGATGCTATAATTTAATCCATTGATGTAAGTAGTTGAAAGCTAATTTTGTTTACGTTATATATAATTACTTCTTTACATCTTCAGATATTACAATGCTGGAGTATGAACGTTTTTGTATTTGGTAACGTACTGTTAATTATTTTTTAAAGAATGACCAACAAAATTTTTAGGATTTTCAGGAAATAAATTAACTAAAAAATAATTTTCTAAAAATTTTGCGAGTTTTTTCGGTCTACTAATATTCAGAAACAATTTTATTACTTTAAGCAATGACTTTTTAATTTAGAAAAACTTTTGCTGAATCTACTAATTTGGTTGATAAAATTTAGGTCGCTGATTTTTAGAAATTTTTTGCAATCACGCTCTTGGTTAAAATTTTGCTTACTCAGCAATATTTTTAGCTCAGATTTTTCTGTTGTTTTTACAGGTTTATTTCTATGAGTTAGAATCGGTGTTCGTTATAAACGAACTCTACTGTAACATTAAAATTTCAGTTATCTTGTTTTCAAATATGCTTGCACTGCGTTGCAAAACTATAATTACACATTAATATTACTAAATTAAAAAAAAAAAAGTGTAAGAGTTTAACCAGCATAAATGGAACCATAAAACAAAACAATAAAACAATAACATAAAATGGAAATGGCACCAATAGAAAATGAATAATATTTTATAAACAAACAATTACTTTATTTTTATTTTACTATAAATAACTAAATCAATTCATCTTTCATAACTATAAATATACTTAACTTAAAATAAATTTGCAAAATTTAGAAAAATATCTTAAAGAAGAAGTTTTAATAATGCGTGTCTCTCTCCTTTTTTTTAATCAACTGTAAAATTCGATCAGACATACTGTGTGCCAGATATATTCGAAGTTCTTCAGTTATATCACCACTCATCAATAACTGCTTCTTTTATATTAATCAACGCTTCTATATTGACGGGTTTCTGCGAAAACTCGACGGTTTAATACTCTCCCAAATAATCTCAATGGCGGTTTGATCCGGACAAAAAATGCGTGCCATTCCAATAGTCTTATATTTTTGATAACAGCCATTCCAACGTCTGACGACATACGTGTACTGATGAATTGTCTTGTTGGAAACTGAATTCTTCTTATTTGCTATTTTGAATAAATAGCACCTATTTCTCTTCTAATATTGCAATGAACTCAGAAGAATTTATTTTGTTGCTTAGAAATATCAAATTAACCATACCGTCGAAACAAAAAGCGCCCCAAACCATTAAGGGTACGCCTTCGAAATTTACTTTTGAGAAATATCTTTACGTAGTTCTCTCTTGTAGCTGTTAAAACCATTTGGACCATCAAGATTGAACTTTTTATCATCAGAAAAATAACCTTGAAATTAAATTTTTGTTTAAACGGCGACTGTTCAGCCTATTTGTATTGTAAATATGGAAAACAAAAAGCAACTCGGATACCTAAAGAAAGTAATTTTTGTACTTGTCCATGTTAAAGATAGAGTAAATATGTGCACAGATAATTTTTAAGGGATGGTTGGGATTATAGAAATGTGGAGGGTAGTAAATCTTTATATGGTCACACTTACATCTCAGTAGTCGACAATGTTACAAAAAATTATTCTTTATTTAAGAGAAAAATTATAAAATGTTGGCAAACGTAATGAGAAACAATTATTGAGTCTATGGATAAATAAAAAAGATCACATAAACCAAAACTGTGTGGTAATTAAAGTATGTCTCCGTATGGAATCAAAAATTTTATTTTCAAAATTTGTAATTTTTCACAAAATCTTCAATCCTGGCTTATGACAGATGTTCATACCGTATGTCAAGGTATTCATACTAAATATTAAGAACACCTCGTTTCATAATTCGGAATCAAAAAAAGGTCTAAAAGCAACGTGCAATTTTTGTAACATACTCTGACAGTATTTTTGTGGTAAAAGTTTGTGTTTTCGACCACTGCCTGACATCCTTCGTCAGAAACCAATATCCAGAAACTAATATCAGAATCGCATATCCAGAAACTAATACTAAATTTTTTTTTTTTGGACCTGTTATAATAACTTACAATATATACATATTCTTTACCGACAGATAAGATAATATGTATTTTTTTAACACAAATTATAACAATTTACAATTTAAAAAAACCATGAACACACTCTCATAGTAATTTTTCATTATTTTTTTAAGTTTGGGATTTTCGACCACTGCCTGACGCAGGCAGGGTGCATATCCAGAAACTAATGCAATTACATTAAACATTTGTTTCATGTATCATGATCTGGAAATCCAGATACAAACTACTTGAACCCCTCAATAACCTCCGAATCAGGTATCGAATTTTTGGATTCCTTTGCAGATTTCGGGCTTTCCCAGATAAATAAAGTTTCTAATGCATTTGGCAAATTCTTGGATTTAGTGTTTGTTGATCAACCAGATGAATTCAGCATAAACCGTATGCATCCTTTATTAGTTCCAGAAGATTTATATCACCCAACTTTGGAAATAAATTTTTCTGTTCAGTTGCAGTTTTTGAGAAAATCAAATTTAAATAAGGTTTTTAACTTTAAAAAGGCTGATTACAATAAACTAAATGAACTTATTTCAAATACAAATTGGACTCAATTTATCCCACTTAAATGTTCTACGCCAGAGAATATAAATTTAACCATAAAATGTTTCTACAACGAAATATTTAATTGTTTTGAAAAATGTAGTCCAATGATAAAAATACCAACATCGAATGGACCTCCTTGGAACAATAAGCTGCTCTCCAGGCTAAAAAACTCAAAGAATAAATATTATAAAAACTATAAAAAATCTGGATTACTAACAGATTATGCTAAATATTCCATTGCAAGATGTGAATACAATTTAACAAATAACCAATGCTACATAGCTATATACATAAAATAAAAAATAATTTTAAATCCGATCCTAAGTCCTTCTACAGGTTTGTAAACTCCAAGCGTAGAATAACTGGTTATCCATCCATGATGAAATTTAGAGAAATCGAATCCTCAAAAGACTCGGAAATATGTGACATGTTTGCTGATTTCTTCTCTTCCACATACTCTTTAAATAGCGTAAACCAAAATACCTATTATCCATATCCAATTCCTGAAGCATCCCAAATTAATATTCCGGCATTACATATATCCACTATTATGAATGCTATAAATAAATTAAAGTTTTCCCACACTTATGGATCGGATGGCATTCCAAATTGTGTACTGAAAAAGTGTATTAACTCATTAAGCATACCTTTAACACATTTATTTAACTTATCACTTTCCAATGGTTACTTTCCAGATTACTGGAAACAATCATTTATAATTCCGCTGTTCAAATCTGGTAGCAACTCAAATATTTGTAACTACAGAGGTATAGCCAAGCTAAGCGCTATTCCTAAACTCTTCGAGAAAATATTGACCGACACCTTGTCACACCAAGTGTCTTCAGTTCTTTCATCATCACAACATGGATTTAGAAAAGGACGTTCCGCAAATACAAACTTATTGGAATTTACAACTTCAGTAATAAGTTCGTTTAACTTCGGTATGCAGACTGATACCATCTATACTGATTTTAGTAAAGCATTCGACAAAGTTAATCATTATCTCCTGCTAAATAAATTGTACAAAATCGGATTCACACCTATATTTTTAAAATGGATGTTTACATACCTTAAAAATGAAAAATTAAAAATAGAAATCAATGCATCCTATATAATAATCACAAGTCCAAAATTATTCCTGTTTTATCCGGTGTTCCACAAGGCAGCCATTTAGGCCCTATATTATTCCTTTTGTTTATAAATGATCTTCCTTCATGCATTACACATTCGAAAATATTAATGTATGCTGACGATGTAAAACTCTTTCTTAGCTACAACAATTTAAACTTATGTTTCTTACTCCAAGATGATCTGAATAGTTTTCTTCGTTGGTGCAAAGTAAACCTCTTAGAACTAAATTTATTGAATACATTCCTTGATCTTGGAGTATTGCTAGATAATAAACTCACATTTAATTCACATATATCGCAAACTGTAAACAAAGCAAAAGGAGTTTTGGGTTTCATTAAACGTTGGGGAAAAGAATTCAATGATCCATATATAATCAAGCAATTGTTTACTACTCTCGTTAGACCCATTTTAGAATACGCCTCCGTCGTATGGGATCCACAATATGAAATCCATATAAACAAAATCGAATCTGTGCAGAAACAGTTTTTATTGTTCTGTCTTCGATCTCTTCGATGGAATCCGAATATCAATTTGCCCTCATATGAGAGTCGCTTAGCACTTATTAAGCTTCCTACTCTCAAAAGTAGGAGGTTGGTGTTAAATATATCTTTTATGGTGAATTTGTTAAATGGTGCAACAAACTCCGAATTCCTGCTGGGTAAAATATATTTAATTGTTCCCAATTGTCCGACAAGATACTACATTCAAATAAAACTCCAATACTTCCGAACAAATTATGCAAACTTTGATCCCATCCGCAGAATATGTGATGAATTTAACAACTTATATGCCTACATTGATCTTTCGTATAGACCGGATGTCATAAAGAGAAATCTTATTATGCTGCTAAACCAATTACATAATATTTAATATTTTATTTCTATAAATTTTATTTTTATAAATTGTATATATGTATATTTGTATATTGTTTTCTTTTTTTTAATATAAAGTCTGCAAGGATTAATTTTCCATAGACTTTTTAAATAAATAAATAAATAAATAAAATAAAAAAAGCCCTATCTTAACAAAAATATTAAAATTTGTATTGCTTTTTTAACAAAGTTCCACGAGAGTTGTAAAGAAATATAAATATTTTTTAGACCAAAAATTAAAATGTTTGCATAAATTTTTAAAATTTTTAAAATTATGGATTTTTTACGACTAATCTATTTAATCTAATTAAAAACAGTTTGCTATTTAATTTTTCGTGAAGTATTACTAACACGGAAATTTTTTTGTTTAAAATCGTGTAAATAATATTGTTGTTTTTTTGTGTAGATGAACGTTGGTCATGGCAAAAAAAAAGTATTTTTAATTTTAAATTCAAAGTACTTTTAACTTTAAATAACCTTATAACGTAGAATACTTCAGTCTAATTTTATAAATCGGTCCAAACGTACAAAATTTACACTCCGAAAATGTTTTTTATACACTAGGTGGTAAACTTTGACAACCTGAAAGTACACCCTGTACTGAACAGGGTGACTCAATCACAATATTATATAAGGTTAACACCTCTTTTACAATTTTCAATTTTATTCGCACCGATCGGATCAGTAGTTTGAAATTTCTGTATTTATTACCATTATTTTTTAAATACCCCTCTGTGCTACGGTACGTATGAGTGCTTATCAATATTAATTAACACTCATACGTACCGTAGTACATATACAATTAGCTCTCATATACAATTAGCTTCAATTTTACGTTTTAGCAATAGAAATTTCACTATATGTATTTTGACCAGTAAAATTCTCTTTTTGTATTACAATATTTGTACTTTTTAATTAAGAATACTTAAAGAATGTCAGTACCTTTAGACAACCTTCCATTTTTAACAAAATAATAACTTTTAATATAGTAAAAATTTTTAAAATTCGGAAAAAATAATGGTTGGCAGTTTTACACAATACATTTTTAAAATTATACTATGAAAGTTTAATCTTGATTTTTATTTTTAACACCACAGTATGAAATACAGCGGAGTTTGGCTATAAGGATCTCGAAGGAATCGGACAATTTAGTTCTTTAAAAGTAAATTTCGGTATAATCGTAGAAAAAATTTTCTAAAATGACTAAAATATCAGTATTTTTTCTTAAATTTTCTTAATTTTAAATGGTTTGTTATTATCTTGAAATAATTTTTCCACAATTGAAAATCCTTTCTCCTTTAAATGCGTTGATCAATGTGATGTTCTAAAAAGCATTCTGAACGTCAAATCCAATGCCATGGATAATGATGAAATTGATCCTACATTCTTAAAAGCTCTTCTCCCAAAATTTCTGCCAATCATAACTGCTATATTCAACAACATTCTCACCAAATCAATTTATCCAGATTGTTGGAAAACTTCGAAGATAATTCCTATTCCAAAATCAGGCAAAGATTATCGCCCAATAGCCATTCTTCCATTTCTGTCTAAGGCATTGGAAATTATAATATACGATCAAATGAACAATTTTCTGAAGCTTTTATCTCCGAAACAATCAGGATTCATGAAAGGACAAAGTTGCATAACAGCCTTGGTTGATGTAGTCGAAGACATTAGAGTACAACTAGACAATAATATGGTTTCCTTTCTGGTGCTTCTGGATCACAGCAAACCATTTGATACTGTAGATCACTCGATCCTAGTGGCAAAACTCGAAAAACTATTTTTCTTCTCCCGCTCTGCATGTAAACTCATAAAGTCATACCTTGAGTGTCGTTTCCAGTTGGTTCACGTTAATGGACGGAGTTCTAATGTTCTAAACATAAATAGAGGTGTACCTCAAGGTTCAATACTTGGACCGCTGCTTTTTTGTCTGTACATTAATGATCTCCCTGATGTCTGTACCAATTGTAATATTCAGATGTATGCTGATGATGTTCAATTATATGCAAGTTCTAAATTTAGCAACTTTAACACCTGTGTCTCTAACATTAATCACGACTTAAACAACATTCATCAGTGGGCAACAGATAATGGTTTATGCCTAAATCCTGCCAAATCAAAATGCATATTCATCTCAAAAAGTAAACGTATGCTTGACCCAAATATCAAAATAAGCATTAATAACTCTGCAATTTCTTTTGTTCAATCGTCAAAAAACCTGGGAATAACCTTTAATGATCGTCTCACATGGACCAATCACATCAATGGTGCCGTCGGAGGGGTTCATGGCATGTTAAGAAGTCTGTGGTCTGTACAACTATCAACTCCTTTTGATATTCGAATGCTTTTGGCTAAGACATATCTCATACCTGTGCTCTTATATGGATGTGAAGTCTTTGCAAACTGTAATACCCATGATTTTCATAATCTTAATGTTGCTTACAACAATATAGCCAGATATGTATATAACAAGAGCCGTCGTGCAAGCATATCTCTTTTCTCTTATCGCTTATTTAATATGAGTTTTCGTGATATACTAAACTTCAGGAGTCTACTATTTTTGCACAAAATCATTTATACTGAACAGCCAAGTTACCACTTCCCCAAAATAAAATTTAGTGGGTTACCCCGTGGGAAAAGAATTATCCAGAAAAAACATAAAACTTTAATGTCAAAGAGACAATTCTTCATTTCAACAGATAGTCTTTGGAACAAACTTCCCCACAGAATTCAAACCATAAGCAATGCATTGCAGTTTAAAAAGGAGTCACAAAATTTGTTTACCTTGTCATAAACTTGTAAACTTTGTCATTATCAAATTGGTTTTCTAAACTTTAAACCTCTGCACAAATTCTGGAGGAATCGCCTTCCACACTTAATTCGTCCACTCCCACAACTCGTTCACGCCTTTTGGAGGACTGGCATATTTTGCAAGCTGCGATTTTACGTGACTCCACAAATTCTCCATCGGATTCATATCCGGAGGCCACGTCATCACACGAAATTTTTGCTTTTTGAGCCAGTCTTTCACTACATGTGCAGTATGTTAGGGGTTATTTTTCAGCAGCAAGACCCATTTTTTCCACTACATCAGGAAGATTTTGTTGCAGGATGGATGAATATTGTTCCTTGAGCATAATTCCATCGATGCTCACCACGGGTCCCACTCCATATATGGATATACGACCCCAAAACAATGATACAGCCACCACCGTGTTTAACGGTTTGGCGTACCTTATTTGGTTGGATTGTATCAGGGTCCTTAGTCCAATACCATGCGCTCCCATCGGATTAAAATCGATTAATTTTAGTCTCATCAGCCCAAATAACCTTTAAATTATTTAATATTTGTTAGTATAAGCAGTACTACACACATATGTTTAATAACATACCGTATCCCAATCAGCGACAGTCCAGTGCTCGTGTGCTGCAACAAAAAGATGGAGTGGGACCCATGGTGCGCATCGATGGAATTATGCGCAAGGAACAATATTTGTCCATCATTCAACAAAATCTTCCTGATGTAGTGGAAAAAATGGGTCTTGCTGCTGAAAAAGTAATTTTTCAGCAAGACAATGTCCCCAACCATACCGCATGTAGTGAAAGACTGGCTCAAAAAGCAAAAATTTGGTGTGATGACGTGGCCTCCACAATCTCCGGATATGAATCCGATCGAGAATTTGTGGAGTCACGTCTAATCGCAGCTTGCAAAATATGCTAGTCCTCCAAAAGGCGTTAACGAGTTGTGGGAGTGGACGAAGGAAGCGTGGGGGGGGCGATTCCTCCAGAATTTGTGCAGAGGTACACACAAAGTCTACCTAATAGCTTCCAGGAGCTTAAGAAGGCAAATGGTTACTGGACCAGTTATTAAAAATATATTATTGTTTTAAAAATATAAACATAAATAGTGAGTGCAAAACTGTATCATTTTTATTTATTTGCATTATGCTTTCGTGTATTTGTTGTTGTGGTCAGATCTTAATAAAACCTTTTGGAAAGAGATAAGACACTTGCACAAACATAATATGAAAAATTTGATTGCATTTGAGTAAAATTTATAGAAGTTATAGGTTGCTAAAGTGATAGTTGTTGGTTTGTGATATACTTATGCTCCTCAGTGTACGTGGTCGAAATAACAAATTTAGAAAACTGTTCGAAAAAAGCATTCATGACGTTCTGTCCGTACTGGGAAAGTCCCTATAAAATTAAAATTAATTTTGATTGTATTTCTTATAGAAAATTTAATAAATTATACAATTAGCATTTTATTACCATTATCGATAAAACCGTTAAGAAAGATAGTGAATTACGATACTGAGAAAAAGTTTGTTGCAAAAATTTTAAGGTGTAAACTATCCTAAGAAATCAATATAAACTACAATATTTAAACAATTATACAATATATAAAAATAGCGTATTAAAAAAAATCTTTTTGCTAAAGAAAGATACAATATTAGATATTATACCAAGTATTATAATTTAAAATTTCGACTACCGTGACAATGCTGGCCATTTCATTATTGACCCTCTTTTATACTTCATTATTTATTTTTAGTACTCTACAAAAAAAAACCGATTTAAATCGGTCCATCCGTTAAGGCTGCATGAAATTTAATATGTTGGTTTAAGAAAAAGGAATTTAAAGTAAATATTGCGCATGTAAAATATAGTTCAAGGAGTTTATTTAACATGCTGTAACTTTTTTATTTCCACGAATTTGTGAATTAAAAAAAATATAATAAATAAAAAATATTCAGTCATGGTTAACGCTTACATGCAGATTTGAATGAAACTTAAATATATTGAATAGAACATCGAAGGTAAACCTCATTTATTTTAGAGTCATCTCCGAATAAAGGAAATTTTTGTATATTTACTACAAACAATATTGCTTTCAAAATCATTTCTTATGTGGCCTGTAAAATATCGAAAACAATTTGATTTTTAGTAATATAATTTTGGCGCTATTGAAACTATTGCCATTTTACTATTTGATGAAATACAGTTATCATGTGTTGACTGCTTTTATTTAATTAAGTTATTAATAGTAAACAAATTATATCTGATGGTTTTGACGTTTTCTATGCCAAATTTATGATTGCAAGACTCTCCAAATTTTTTGCGTTTTTTGTGTTGACATCAATTCTTTGCAGGTATATGTATGTGATTTTCTTTAAATTACACTACTCGACGGCCAAAAATAAACTTGCTTGGAAACGGGATTTTTTTAATAAAACTATGTAGTGCCCTTCGCAGGGCTGTGCAGGGTCCCCGTTTTCGAAAAGTCGAGAAGCTCGAATAGTTAACGCTTAGACCCCATCAAGCAGCTCGAGTAGTGAAAACGTACTTTTTGTTCGTTTGAACTCATGTTAAAAAGAAAATATTAAAGATAAGTTTAACAACATACTTTTTGGAAACTAAATGCAATATTTAAATAAAAAATATATGATTCTTCTTTATAATCGAGCTTAAGATCTTTTGTTAAATGATTGCAAATTATTAATTTGCAATATTTTGTCTCCACATTGGGAGACTACTTCAGGGAAATTTATTTTAATCTAATTTGTAATATTTTATTGGGGATTTTTGAATTTCTATTCATCGTCTTCTTAGACAGTGTGCAATTAATACTATAATTAATATGCACATAGTTTTCAATTGTTTGAGATAGGCGTGGTAGAGAAGATTAAGCATACTTTTATAAAAATCATAACTACATTGTAAATTTTTTATTGAATTAGACTGCGCAGTTTCTGGTAACACAACCTTCATTAGTAATCCTTTTTGACAATACTGTAATTATTTGTTATGGTTTTCATTGTTTGATTGCACTTATATGAAATGTTTATTTATTAAATGCAATCCTGACCGTGGCTTGAACCTGCTTTCTTTGCCACATGCACTTCGCACTACACTTTAGACAGAGGCTCTAACCACGTGATCTAAAATCAGGTCGATTTTTGCTGTGGCTTAAAACCAGTTTCAATTACACGGGGTCGATTTTACATTTTTAATTGTAATTGCAGAAGATAGCTAAGACAAACACCACTAACAATTGTGAATTGTTGTGGATTGCATTTAATAAATAAACATTTCATATAGACGCAATCAAACAATAAAAACCATAACAAATAATTACAGTATTGTCAAAAAGGATTACTGATGAAGGTTGTGTTACCAGAAACTGTGCAGTCTAATTGAATAAAAAATTTACAATGTAGTTATGATTTTTAGAAAAGTATGCTTAATTTTCTCTACCACGCCTATCTCAAATAATTTGTAACAATTTGAAAAGTTTTGAAATAAAAAATTTACAAATTTACCAAAAAAAAAAAAAAAAAAGGCGGGAAATAAATTTTTGAAATAACCAATTTAAAAAAAGGCGGGAAAATAAATATTTGTTTTTTGTCAATATAAAAATATCCCAGATATCATTGTTTTCTGGGATATTTTTATATTGACAAAAAAACAAATATTTATTTTCCCGCCTTTTTTTTTAATTTGTTATTTCAAAAATGTTTTTTCCCGCTTTTTTTTTTTTTTTTTTAAATTTGTTATTTCAAAACTTTTGAAACTGTTACAAATTAAATTAAAATAAATTTCCCTGAAGAAGTCTCCCAATGTGGAGACGAAATATTGGAAATTAATAATTTGCAATCATTTAACAAAAGATCTTAAGCTCGATTATAAAGAAGAATCATATAATAAAAGAAGATCGAAGAAAATTAAACATAATAAAAAATATATTTGGTTGAAAGGCATATCATACGAATTTACATTTGATTAACAATTAAGGTAAACTACGATTTTTGTATTCACCACTAGCAAACAACATGAATCAATTTTAAATTTTTTTCACACTTCATAGAAAAACTTTGGTGATGGTGCGATAAAGTAATCCATTACATTGTGATATGTACCCCTTGCCTGAATAATTATTTTCTAGCAGAAAGTATTGAGTTACCGATAACGCGTCCCATAATGCATTACTTTGTAATGAATAATCCTTACATTAAGCATTACTTCGTAACATATAGTAAGGAGATACCAATGGTTGGTTACTTAATGCATTACATTGTAATGTATACTCCTTACCTTCAAAACTATTTTGAAACATAAAGTAAGGAGTTACAAATCAGCAGGCATTAATGAATTGCAGTGTAATGATGCGTCATTAACTTTTAAATTAGTTTAAAACATAATAATGAATTACTGATCATCAATTACATAATGCATAAAATTAACTCGTAAAGTAATTTTTAAAATATCTTTTTTTACATCCATATTTAGACACATTGCTTTGTGATTTTTTGTAAGCATAATAAATTTATAAATTTATTTCTATGAAAATTTATTTATAGTTTCTCATACAAATTTTAAAATTTCATCGAAGCGATTAGATTTAATTGCTGCAACCTCGTAAATTCGGTTGGAATAATATTCTACATTACCCGCCTTAAGGTATTAAACATTAGCCGATCTGCAATAAAAGTTTTTTAACAAAATTAAAAATTATTAAACATAATATTAGCACACATTAATGGCATTAAAATTTCCTTATTTATAATATTTTCAGAAACAATGATATCATATGAAAATATTTAAAATATTTTGTACCAAATAAATCTTCGAATACTTGTATAAAAAAAAGTCAATCATAACAATTTTCACTTTTCAAATATCTAACAACTAACGGTCATGGTTAGTCTCCAAAATGTAAATGCGATATTATTGATATGAATATGCAATGGTTTTACAACCATAATTTTTTCAAATAGTCCTTAGTTTTCGAAATAAAGGGACTTTCCACATTACCCGTCCACCCCACATTACACACACTTGCCTAATTTATTACTAAATGCATCAAGAATTTATATTTTGCGTGTAAGGCCAAAATTCCTTATGAAAAATATTCGATTTTTGATTCTGTAGGAAAATTTTTGGTAAACGTAAATAAGAAATGTCAGATTGTTGAAATTTAGTTATATTTCTCAGTATATTCAAGCCATTAAAAATATTTTATTTTCAATTTATAACGATCTTTCAACCTCCGTATATTTACAAAAATAAAGCAAATCAAACATATTAGCTAGGTTGATACTAGTATTTCGATCTGGCTAAAGATCTCATCAGAACCCGAAGTTTTAGAAAAGCTAGAGCCTATATAATAGGCAGAACTTTAACAAAAAACCTATTAATAATCAATTTTGCTCCATTCTTGTCTTCTTAGTAATCAACCACGTGGTTAGGTCTTTTCCTAACAAGCATCATGACGTTACTAAACTTTGAAGACCAAAAATGTTCTATTTATATAAAAAACTTTTAGTGTGTACTCTGGCTCAAGTAATATTTTTTACAGTTATATTAGTTTTTTGTTTTTATATACATCGAGATTATTTTTATGTTATTTTCAATTTATTTTGGACAAATTTATCAAAAATCATGAAGGATATTGAAAAAAATTTATAATACTGAAAAATTTGATGCCAATATATAAGTACAATTATTTAAATATTTTTTGGAAAATCTGAAACTTTAAAGTAATTTAAAAATTAATTTTGACGTGCAGACGAAAAATTGTTTATTTATATATGGTCTCTAGTTACACGTATATTTTGATTTTCCACGTGTGAAAACTAATGTCTCACGGTGTAATGTATAACTAATTCTAGCAAACATAAAACCGTTTCAGATTATGTGTAGACTATTTAAATATCCTCACGTTTCTGCGAATTACTTCGGAAATTTTTGCCCGATTTTGATAATCTTTGATTCCAAGCGTGAAATGGTATTTATAAAAATAATATACCAAAAATTCACACGATTATTAAAACATTTATGCGAATTTTAGATTAATTTTATATGTCTCGACTAGTTTGGCCAACCCCCGAACATATCTCTCCAAAATGTAATTCGGACATTTCTTACTGGCTAACCGGATTACCATGAAACTTCACATAGTCATAGTCAACATAATTTCAAGCTTACCCAGCAAAATAAAGTGGAAGTTGTTCTTTAAGAACCTATTTAAATTGACTTCCAAAGCATTAGTATGCTCACAGTTTTCGCTTTCATAGAAGTTATTGTTAACAACTGCCAAAAATGTTAAATTAAACAGCATTAGCAATACCATATAAATTAATTGGTATCTAAATTAATAACATCTTAAGAAGTGCTTTTTCATAAGTTCATATATTCTTTTTTAAATGGAGGTTAAGGTGGTAAGTGGTTGGATTTGCAATCAGAATGTTGCGAGATGGATTACGGACTGGGGAGATAATATTTTTTTATATTTTTTTTTAGTTCTTATTAATTTTTTAGTATTTTTTTATTATTTAATTCAGTTTTTTCTGTGTATTTTAAGATAATTAAGTAAATTACAATAAACATCTTGACTTTAATCATAAACAAAATTATTTTTAGAAAATTGTTATGCAGAGTTGACAAATAATAATTTGATAAAATCTATTTTTGGCCTTTGCGATGGATGTTTTTGTAAAAATTATTTAAAAATACAAAAAACCTAAAGTTTTATATAAGAAAATGCACAGATGTATTTCACTGCTAAAAATTTGTTTATCGATCGTATGTAATCTTATAAGATCTGACCGATCGGAATATGAATTTTTCATATTTGTTTCAAAATACACTTTTTAGGTGGGCCTTGAAACGTGGGCAATGTTCAGAAAAATTTTGATATTGGATATTGACTTGATTTTTTAAGTCCATTGTTTCGAATTTTAAAAAAATTAGCCAAAACGAAAAATATCGAAGCTAAAACTTGAAAGCTAGTTCATTAATAATAATAATTAATTAGTAAATTAATTAATAACTTTTACTTAATATAAATATATCACTTTAATTTACCTATAGAATTTTTACCTACCTCTTTCTCCAGATCTTTAGAAAAAAATACGGGCAACATTAAAAGATCTTACGTTCCAAGACATACTCGTTTCATTGCAGGCCACATTTCTTTTCCTGTAGTTAAAATAATTCTTCAATACTTTTTTTTCATAGTCTGGTATACTTTATTTAATTAAAGACACTTCTAGTCAAAATAATTATTAAAAAAATGTTTTAAAATATGCAATGAATTCAAAATTTGTTAAATCAGCTTTTTTATTATTTCGAAATCACATAATAAAAATGTTTTAAAAATCATTATTTTATATTTTTTATTATATATTTGTGCAGCATATTTTTCTTGTTTTCATAAAAATATATCAATATTTTCAACTTAAGTTCGTTTTAAGTTTGTTGTGCTGTATAAGTAACTTTGGTGCAAATGGTAGAGCGGTCTACTTCAATACAGTAGATAGTAGCACAGATTCATGTGTTCAATACTCGATGGCACCAAAAGATTTTTTTTTTTTGTTCTTTATATTTATAGAAACATCACATTTTCATTAAATAAAAATGTTAATATATATTTGTAAAAGACCGTCCGTGAACTTTTAAAAAAGTGCATTCATGCACTATTTAAAATGCTATTAAATATTTTATATGTTCACTCCATCCGCCCAATGACACGACAATGTTAAAATCATTAATGATTCGCCTAAGTTTGCACCACACCCGGATCAGTAGATGTGGTGTATTAACTACTTCTTCCTCAGCTCTTATTTTGCTAGGTAAGTTTTAAAGAAGTGATCAATAGATACATTAGTCGCTGATCAATTAAACTTCAAATTAGGACACTTCGGGTATACAGACATTTTTAGAGATTTCCAATTTCATATTTATCAGTAGATTTTCAAAAATTAGATTTTTGTAATCTGCTTGTAATTTAAAACAATAAGCCGGTGATTTCTTAAATAGCAAAAGTTATCCTCATTTGAAAATCTAAATTTAGCAGTTTTGCAATAAGCTAGTCCGGTTTTTTGCCAATGGAATAGGCAAATAAAAGGGTTTTTACTATTTTAAAAGTGTGCAACCAACAACAAATTATTTAATTAAACAAAAAAAATGCAAGGCATCATCTTGTTCGCCCTTAAAATAAAATGCGTCTAAATTTGTAAATTATTAAAAAAAAAATGGATTTTAGTAATTTTTTTGGTCAAAATTGTAACAAAACAATTTTGCCTCCAGATTAAAAATTTCTTCAGGAACGGTTAGATAATTTTTATCTTTTTCTGGAAGACTACTACATGTAGTTGCATTTTATGAAAATTATGGTCTGCAGTTAGTTATTGTTCTCCCTCAGACCCTTTGAATTCGAGAATTTTTTTACTCAAATTTCAACACCGACATTGGAAAATGAAAAATGGGGCAGGTCCTCCAAATTAGTAGAAATATGATAGCATTATACTTTTTTAGAATCGCTTCGAATGTGGAAATTACGTTAATTATGCCCGTGTGAAGTTTCATGTCAATCCGATCAGACGGTAAGTAATGTCTTAATTATTTTCGAAATATTTTTGATACACCCCACTGTGCACTGTGCAAACATAAAATTTTTAAGGATAAAACTAAACATTCAAAACTATCAAACAAACAAACACCGACATAATTATAGTCAATTAAAATATATTTTTGTGTACACACAAAGAAATAAATATCCACTTGAATTGAAAAGTGTATTCTAATAGTAACAGCTTATAAATTCAGGTAATACAACGATATTTATATTAGATTTCTGATTATTTTAGGTGTTACAAATAAAATTCAGTTGAATTAGCCGAACTTTGTTTTGAAAACTAATCTTCAGTTGTGCCAACCGAATGAAATTCGTAATAATCGAAATTGAGTAGAAGTAACCAAATTTCAGTAGGCAAATATCAAGATTATTCTCTGTGTGTAGATTTGTATTATAAAAAAAAATTAATGATTTTCAGGTGAGATTTCGAAAAATTAAGAACATTATACGAAAAAATTAATGATGTAAATATAAAAGCTGCAATATCTCAAAAACTGCAAATGGGAAAAAAAATTTACAGATTAGAAATTAGAAATTAGAGTTCCTATTAAAAAATATGTATTTCTAAGAAAGGTTCTGCAAAAAAATTGAATTTGTCGTGTAGTGTTATTTGTTGCTTATATATTTTTCATGTTTGCTTTAGATTTCTCTTCAATTAATGTCAATTTAGTTGTCTACTTTTTCTCTATATTGTATTTTGCTTTTTTTTGGTGCTCCTTGAAAAATATATCAATAGTCAGTATCTATATAAACCTTTTAAAGTTATTTGTCAAGTATTTTTTTTTGTTGTATATATGTTCTTATGTTTATATTGACCCTAATAAACAATGACACATTTGAAAAATAATGTTGCAAAATAATGATGGTAAGTGACTTATTTTGTTTGCAAAGATTTGTCACATAAAAATTTTAAACTTTGATTACACGGCTTGACATAGAAACAATTAACTTAGATTCGACCATTTATTATAAATATATATATATATGGGACATGCTAATTTCATTGGCGTACTTAAGTTTTTGATCAATGGTACAGATTTCGAGAAACATGTCTTTAAAGTTTGGCGGTTTTTCATTTAGTATATTATATTTCAAACTTTTCGGAAGCAATCAATTTTGACGAAATTAACTAACAAGACCTGTGTTCATAATTATGGCCTATATTTAATACACAAAACTTTATCTTTAAACCACTGCTTCACGTTTTGTTTAGCTTTTTTTACAGTTTTAGCGAATATGAAAGCTTATTGAACAATTGACATGAGTAAGTGTTGGTTTTTTATAAAGAGACCATTAATGCGAAATATTGTGCAAACAAATTTTTATTTGCATGTAGAAAACAAAATTCTCGATTTTTCAAAAATTTTATATGGCAGCATAACTTTCCAAGTTGACCCTAGAATCATACTTTTGCTTCACTTTTTGCAAAAGTTTTCATTTGCATTGCATATCATTTGATAAGCCCTTATCGAAGTTTTGTTCTTACATAATTGTATTAAGTTTAATATTATTATATTAACGTTTATAAAGTAGAATATTTAGTTATATAAAAATAATTTTTTTAAGTAAGGAATTCATGTTTTAATTTCTTTTTTTTTTATATAAAAAAAATATGAAATAGTGTTTATGTTAATTGGATTTTAAAATAAATATGGTTAAAAAAAGTTATATTAATAATATAAAGATATTGTGTTAAACACTAAACATTTATTTATATTACGAAACGATAAAACAAAATTCTTTGAAAGAAAAAATAAATTTTCTATATGTTTATTCTTATAATATGGATTAGAATTGCATTTACATTTTAGAATTGCAATAATACAAACCATAATAGCTTTACTATGCTTGTATTTTATTTCTCATCTACAATTCAAGTATTTTGAACTCGTTTTTCAACACTGGACACTTTTGGTAACATCAATATTTAACTTGCTCCAGCAACAAATAACACTTGAAGATTTAAACCAATTGTACCGCTTACTACACAAATTTGAAAAACAATTAAGAAGATTGTATAGAGAACGTGAAGTTTCCTACAATCCTCATCAGTTTATTGCACGTCAGTATATGCGTTGAGCACTCGTGACCATCAGCCTTTTGTTTTGAGTTGCAGAAAGGCATTTTGGCAAAATCAATTCATGGGACCAACATTTGGGTCATGAAATGATAAAAAATAAAAAAATTGCTGAAGATTATAATGAATAAAAAAAATCGATTACACAAAAATTGTATGGAAATAAAGAGATATTAAATTTTGTATGCTTTGGGGAAAAAGTTAGTTATGAACACACTACAAATTTGTTGTTGTATTTTAGTTTCCATCAAAAATGGTAAAGGGTCCCCCAACTAACGTTTTTTTTTCAACTAGTGCTTATTCCGTGAATGGTAACACTTAGCTCATGTCTGATTTGATAGATAATTAGTTTTATCCTTCCGCTGAACGAATATGGTTGTGTATACGCTTGAACAACGCTGGGATATATTGCGAAATTACTTTGAAAATCATGATAATGTTGCAGAATGTGTGCGAAAATTCAAATCAGCCGCAGAGCTGATGTCGTTTGGCCACCTCCATTGAACTATTATTTGTGGGGTGCCGTCAAAGATAAGTGTTACGCCAACAAGCCAGAGACAATTGACGCTTTAAAGGACAATATTCGTGAAGCCATTGGTGAAATACAGCTGCACACAATCGATAATTCGATAATGTGCTTAAAAATTGGACCGATCGTGACTGCATGGCCAGCCCAGGCAGCCATTTGAATGAAATTATTTTCCATTATTAACCGGAAGGATTGTACTTTCAAATAAAAAAAGAAATTTGAGAAAATATTCAGTAGTTTTTTTTATAGCATTTTCAAAAAAAAAAAAAGAAGTTATTTGGCGGACACTTTATAATAAAATTAACTCATCGTCTTTTTATGAAACCACAAAAAGTAACAACTATACTATAAAATTACTTATTTAAGACAAATCATATTTTTATGGAAAATTTTTTGTATGATCAGACGATTTGTACTTTATCGTTAAATCCGAAGCTGTTGTAAATCATATTATACCAAATATCTGCACTAATAATTTAAAATAAATAAATTTATTTAAACAAGTTAAGTGCATATGGCATTTAATAAGGATAGTAAAATATGTTTGTGATACCCTAATTATTTAAAATCAATTTTGTAAAAAAAATCTAAAAAAAATTTAAAAAAATTTAATTTATTAGTTTGTGAGTTTTAAGTGTATCAAAAAACTAATAGGTTTGAATTTCAGTTTCAATACATAATTTTCTGAAGACTAACATATGCCGGATAATTTTAAAAACTTGTAGTTATAAAATTAATTATTTTTGTGTGAGATTTTATTTGTTCGGTTTTAGATCATGACAAATTTTTCTCTAAATTAACAGAAAAATTATAATTTTTATATGATAATTTACTTTGACTATTAGAAAAAAACACAGAAAAAGTTATTAGACACTAGCATGAATGGAATGCATTTTCTGACCCACTACGGTCTTCATCAACATTCTTCGTGCCATTTAGTGTTAATCGTAAATATCTTCTATTTAAATCACACGTTGAAGGAATTGGGTGACTTTAAATCCCACATTACTCTGTGTGTTGAGTTAGAATGAAATTTACCACGATGGATTTCTATTTTTCTGTTAATTTAGAGAAAAATTTGTCATGATCTCAAACCGAACAAATAAAATCTCACACATAAACTTATAGATCAACGATAAAATTCACTAATAATTAATTTTTTTAAAAAGTATTTTTATTTACAACACAAGATAGACTATAAATAATTAATTCACTTTTTGTAGAGAGCCAACGAACCGCGATCTTCTATTTGGTGTATTTTATGCTTGATGCCTTCAGTCAAGCTTTGGACAACATGTCAGTTTTTTTTATACTGCCTTTAATTTTTTTCTTCAAGTCTTTAGTGTATTTGGCTACCCAACCATTTTTATACACTTTTTGTCATTAAAGACCCCAATTGCACGTGCTTTTGGGACGTTTGAAATATATACGTATTTCGGTACAAAATGTATGTTTTTTGCATTAAGCCATTCTAATGTCTTTTTGGCATAATGACAGCTTGGTATATCTGGTCAAAATAATATGTGGCGAATAAAAACTCAACGATTAATTAGATTAAATTAATCGTTATCAATTGTCATAGAAATAAAAGGACAATGATTAGTGATTATTAATAATTCAGGTGTTTATTAACAAAATTATGAGTGGCATAAAAAAAGTGGTGCTAACCTTAAGATGGCTGATGAACAATGGAGGTCTTCCTTAGTAACGACGAAACCTCGGTTTAGCCGTTCTACTTCCACTGAATTATTGTTCAATGGCAAGTCGAACATAAAAATACAAATAATAATTCACAATGGTTTTCGAATTACCGCGTTTACATTAGTAATAAATATAAGTACAAGGTAAGTATAGTAAGGTAAGTAAATAATACTTATAATAAGGTAAGTAAATAATACATAAGGTAAGTGTAACAATAATTAATTCAATAAATACTGGGTTGATAATAAATGGTTGTAATTGTTGTTCAAACGTAGTTTGGACATGTGGTATTTTAGTATCTATATATCCAATAGTTTTTTTAGTATATTTGGGCACTGTCTTCCTCTGGTACTGTTTCATGTTCATTTGAAGTACATAATGCGGATTGTTTCTTTGGAAACACGAAATTTTCTGGCCAATTTACGATTTAATGCCCCAATTTGATTAACATTTCTTTTTTTATCCTCGTTGAGGCCACTCCATTTTCAACCCGTTTTCTCTATGTGTATGTAATCTGCGACATGTGTGGGGTATCTCTTATAGTTCGCGAGATTTTCTCATTTGAAAATGTGAATTCGAAATATTTGCTATTAATGCAAGTTAAAAAAAAACTACAGCTTGTCATGTGTTAACCAGTATAATCGTCAAATGAGATAAATGTTATAAAACCTTTTTATCTAATAAAAATGGACTTTTAGTAATTTTTCCACTTTAACACGGAATAACTTCAACCGCTTTAAAAACTAATTTTATATGTATTTAGAATGCTAAATGAATAGGAAAGGATCCGACAGAACATATGTAGAATTCGACTCTTTTTGTTGGAAAATCTGAGATTCTTGTCAAATTTTCATTATTTCTTTAGTGTATAAACTGGAAGTGTATGTAGCACAAAATTTGACAAATATATGCCACCCTATATAAAATTTTATTTTATATAAACACACAAAAAAAATGTAAGCCCTATATTAATGAGTAAAGGCCGTTTTTAAATATTTGCCAAATCTTAATTTTTGCTGCAATTTCATGTTGATTTAAATAATTTATGGCACACAGCTTGATATTAGTTGATAATTCTATAAGGACAGTAAATTATGGGCGCAGCATTGTTTTTATTCCACATTTTCTATTTTAATCTAAAAAGCTGCAAAAAGAGGCGTTTACACACACGCCACTTCATGGATATTATAAAAGATAAGTTTCACGAATTTTAGAGTCACACACACAAAATTCAATTCAAATATTTACATACCAAATGCATATTCATATAAACTATTGTTTTAACTCATTTCGACCCAGTACTTTTAAACGGCTGTATTTTTTTACTGCAGAAAAATAACGAAGTGATTTAAAAACCTTAAAATTATACAATATCTTTACAAAACCGTTATCCAGAGTTGCGAAATAATTATTTAAAAAAAAAATATTTTTGACCTTTTTCGGTAGCATTTTTTCAAAAATTATTTAAAAATATAAAAGAGATTAATCTTTTATATTTTTGATTTTTATGTTGATGGAAATATATGAAAATGAATTTCTCTGCTATAAATTAGTTCATCGACTGTATATAAGTTTTGAAAATCTGACCGATCGAACAATGAAATTTTCAAATACACAAAGTCTAAAACATTTCAAAATGTATTCCATTTTCACTCTAATTATAAATAATGGATAGTTTTTATTAAAACACTACTGAACTTATAAAAATAATATCATCAAGGTTGCCATCTGTGGAATTTATCAACGGCTTATATGACAATTCACTTTCACAAATCAACAATGTTGTCAACATTTATGGTAAATGGCTTGATCTCATTTTTGTGAGTGAACCAGACGATTTCTCTCACAGGCGAACAACCCCACTTAGATATCCCGAAGACCGATACCATCCTACAATCGAAATTACTTACTAATACTCTTACTCACAATCCTTTAAATCACCAACATTGGAAAAACAGTTTTGTTTTAAAAAAACAAATTTTCAATTACTACGGGGCCTTTTGTCTGAAATAAACTGGATTGATATTTTTTCATATTATAACGAAAATTTGGATTTATGCTTAAATACATTTTATTGTCTGCTCAACGATTGCTTTTTAAGTTCAGTACCCAAAACATTTATAAAAAAAATCAACTGGTCCTCCATGGAATACGAAATATCTTTCTAGTCTAAAAAACAAGAAAAATAAAATGTACAAAAAATATAAGGAAAATGGTTCATCTATAAATCATATTAATTATTCTGTATCAAGATCGGAATTCAATATTGCAAATAATAGTGCATATACAGACTATTTAAACAAAATTAGAAACAATTTAAAAAATGATCCAAAATCTTTTTATAAATTTGTCAACTCAAAGAGACGATCATTTGACTTCCCCTCTACAATGAAATACAATGGTTTAGAATCTTCTGATGACATTTCTATTAGCAACATGTTCGCAGAATTTTTTGCTTCAACGTATTCTTCGTCTGTGTTTACCAATACGAGTTATCCTTACTCTATTCAACAATCAACATCTAGTTTTATTGCATCTCTTGACGAACAACATGTTTCATCTAACTTGTCGAAGCTAAAAATTTCTTATGTTGTTGGCCCTGATGGTGTTCCAACTTGTATCCTGAAAAGCTGTTCAGACATACTGTGTATTCCTTTAACTTTCATTTTCAACCTGTCCCTTAAGCTTGGGTATTTTCCAGAAACTTGGAAACGGTCTTTTATAATTCCTCTTTTCAAATCTGGTAGTAAAATCAATATTTCAAATTACAGAGGTATAGCCAAGTTAAGTGCAATTCCTAAATTATTTGAGAAACTTGTTACGGAATTGTTGTCTCATCAAGTATCTTCCATATTATCACCAAAACTACATGGTTTCAGAAAATCACGATCTACAGTTACTAACCTACTTGAGTTTTCTTCTTTCGTAATTGATGGTTTTACTAAAGGAAAAACAAACTGATGCTGTATATACAGACTTTAGTAAAGCATTTGACAGAGTGAACCACGACCTCTTGCTGTTCAAACTAGATCTTTTCGTAACTGTGACTTTAAATCTATAAATGTTCCATCAGGCGTCCCGCAAGGTAGCCATCTCAGTCCATTGTTGTTTACACTTTTTATTAATGATCTCCCACACGCTATAAAATATTGCCAAACTTTAATGTATGCAGATGATGTGAAAATATTCCTTTCATTCAATAATCTAAACGATCAAGCTTTACTCCAGTACGATATTTTAAATTTTACTACTTGGTGTGAGGACAACTTAATGGATCTCAATACTGGAAAATGTAAATATATGATTTTTTCAAGATCAAATCCTACTAACGGCTGTTACTTAATGAACAACGAATTATTGCATTTGGTGCAAACATTTAATGATCTCGGTTATTACTAGACAAGCAATTGGATTTCAGATGTCATGTTTCAACTACTATAAATTAAGCCATGGGCGTGCTTGGATTTATTAAACGTTGGTCATAGCTACAAAGCAGCTTTTTACAACATTAGTCAGACCCATTCTAGAATATGGATAAATTATTTGGGATCCTTCTTGTAAAACTCATACTCAATCTCTTGAATTTGTGCAAAAACAATTTTTGTTATTTTGTCTACGTGGTATCGGATGGGATTATAATAATTTGCCTTCCTATACTAGTCGGCTTGCACTTATAAAACTACCTACCTAAAATTGATAAACGGTGCTATGGATTCCGAATATCTTTTGAGCAAAGTTAATTTACATATTCCAGTTTATTCAACAAGGAACTACGTGCCTTTACGTCTATCTGCTTTTCGAACAAATTACGCCAACGCTGAACCTTTTCGAAGAATTTGCGATGAGTTTAATCAACTATATTTTGAAGTAGACTTCAATAAAAGTATGGATGCTGTTAAACGTGATATAATTCGCCATCTTAATGAACTGTAGAATAATATGAAATAGTTTTTTCTTTTAAATAGTCTGTAAGGTTTAAATCTGTAGACTGAAATAAATAAATAAAAAAAATAAAAAAATATTGCAATTTTAAAAAATGGTCAAGAACCACGTCTTTGTACCACAAATTTTAAAAATCTGTTAACAAAAAAAAAAAAACAATTTTTCCCATATTTTTGAATCAAGATTTGTTCAAAAAATTATACAAAATTTAACTTTTTGTAATGTTCCAACATCTTGGATTTATATGCTGTCAAAGTTTCAACTTTGGTTGCAAATATTTCAAAATTACAAAAATTTCTTAGTGAAACATAGTTCCATATATCTGGAAAAATATCCGGCGGATATATGACGTGCCATTAATGAGTTAAGGTGCCAGATAAGGATGGAGTTGAGACTAAAGATGATGCTGATTGTGATGATATTTATTTTGAAATGATACGTATGTATGTATAATTTAATATAAATTTCAAACAAATGTATAGTGGATAAATGTTTATGATATATCATGCATAGTTATGGATGTCATTGAGCCAGAGCTAAGGCGCCAAAACTTTATGAATTTTGGCAATTGCTTTTTTTTTTCTTCTTTTTTAGTGGTAAAACATTATAATGCTCCGGAAATGGATGTATTTTGGCAGTAAAGAAATACGGGACAGTCAAACACATAAAGTGAAATAGGCTGGCAGCTGGTTTAAAACAAGAGAAAAATCTACAGTAAAAAAGTTATATTATTTATTATGACAATCGTTAACTTTATGCAGATTATTTCACAGCAGTTAGCGTTCATTAAAACAAATAAAATAAGGTTTAAATAGTTTATATACAAAGTATTAACAAAACTATTTAAATAAAATATTGCACTAAACTAAACGTTTCATTACGCCAAATATATACCGGAATGGTTCTTTCAGATTTTAAGTTATTAAAATCTAACTTGGTCATTGAAAATTGATAGACATAATCTTAAGTTTAAACTCAAAAAGGTGGTGATTTATATAAATTTGTGAATTAATTTCAGCAGATTCTGAAAATACAATCCCAAGTTTTAATATATTGGGTGATTAAATTTAAATAACATAGAGCATATCAAATTGCTGATTTATAAATTTTGATCAATCGTGTTCGCTTATTAATATTTTAGAAATGTCGAAAATGTTTGGAAATTGTTTGTTAATATTTCTTACAACATTTCGCAGTATGACATTATGACAAAACCATATTACATTTAGAAATGTAATATGGTTTTGTACTTCTTAAATTGAAAATGTATTTTGATAGCGATAACAAGAGCTTTACCATGATATATACAATGGTTTTTATTCTGTGACACTCTTAACACATTTTTACGCATTTCTTGATAATTTGTTTTCAATACTTTAGTTTTTAAGACATTATTAAAACAAAACATGCCATTTTGCCCATGCCGTAAACCTACACTGAATGAATGAATTGCATAATTTCCATGAATATTACATTAGAAATATGAATTGTCACTGAAATTCGTAAATTAAATCTTTACAATAAATCAATGCAGTTTTTCAAAAAATTCGATATTATTCATTAAAGTTTTCATGCGAATAATGAAAAAGCTTCATAAAAAATACTTTTATTAAAGCTATGAAACTTTCTCCGAAAGTTAAAGAAGTTTTGCAAATTGTTAAGGAAATTTCATTAGCTTAGTGAAAAAGTGTCATTAAAATTCGTCCAAGAAATTCTTTCTGTTTAGGTATACCACATAAGAATTTCTAAAATGCGAGTTATGAGAGAGAAATTAGAATTGCAATGAAAATGAAAATTGTTTCTTTATTAGGATATATAGGTTATATAGTCTATAGAGTTTTTTTTTCAAATTTATTATTTGACCCTTTCAGAAATGTGTTGATAGATCTATTTCGGGAATTTTCTAGGTTCCCATCATTAGAACACGATTTGAAAGAGGTAACAATCCCATGCCAAACATCAAACATTCATATAAACTAGTTTACTCACTACATGAGAACTAATATCTGAGCTCGAAGTTAAAGATTATCACCATTGATCAAAAAATAAGTTGAAAACTTGTTTGTTATGTACAAGGTCCACCTTTGGTGGATATTCAGTACACGTTTTTTGTTTTTTTCTTCCTTTTTATTTTTTTGTTTTGTTTATAAACAAAAACAGGGAGAGTAAACTAGACTGTACTTTGTCTTTTATAAAAGTTTTATATAATTTTTATTAAAAATAAAAATTATGTTTATTTTCGACCTTTAACTGTGCAATGAAAATGAAAATTATTCAAGTTCGAGGCCATATTCTATATTTCTTTATTAGGATATTGTCCTAACAAATAATCTATAGAGTTTTTTTTGTTTTGAAATTAATTATTTGACCCTTTCAGGAATGTGTTGATAGATCTATTTCGGGAATTTTCTAGGTTCCCATCATAAGAACACGTTTTGAAAGAGTTAACAATCCCATGCCAAACATCAAACATTCATATAAACTAGTTTACTCACTACATGAGAATTAATATATGAGCTCGAAGTTAAATATTATCACCATTGATCAAAAAATAAGTTGAAAACTTGTTTGTTATGTACAAGGTCCACCTTAGGTGGATATTCAATACACGTTTTTTGTTTTTTTTTCCTCCTTTTTATTTTTTTGTTTTGTTTATAAACAAAAACAGGGGGAGTAAACTAGACGGTACTTTGTCTTTTATACAAGTTTCATATAATTTTTATTAAAAATATTGCACAATTAAAGGTCAAAAAAAAACACAATTTTTATTTTTATATATAATATAATATTGTTAATAATAAAAATTAAGTCCGAATTGCTGTAAGCAATCATACGATTCCCAAAAAAAACAAGAAAGTGTGATTTTTTACATTTTCTGCTGCCATGTCTACATTTAACTCGGGGATTAGAGGAGACTTACGCAATAAATTAGTTATATGTTGGAGTATATATAACCGAGTCCGCTACTAAATAAGAGGCGTGCACAATTTTTAACATAGGGTTAAAGTTGGTATTTGCTTTAAAAATTTGGAGATTTGAAGCTGCTGGTGGGAAATTATATACAAATCAGACATTTTTTTAGCACAAATCGCTTTTATATAAAAAAGACACTTCAGAATAGCGTGCACACTTTATATGTTCATAAATAAAATATTTATCTGAAGCTAAAAGACTGTTTGTGCTTTTATGAGAAAAAATATGATTTTTTAATATCTAATTTAAACGAATGTAGATTTTGAATGGAACGAGATGTTGCATTATTTTCGGTATTCACAAAGAACTGGACCAAAATCGGACCAAATTTGGGATTTCTCATATTCAGATAGGAATAACTCGGGAACTATTAGAAGTAACCAACACATGTAGGCATGTTTTTTTTTAGTCTCTACTAGCAGAATACAAATATGCTAATTTTTTGAAAATCGGATTAGAAACCACAAAATGTTTATGCGTGTTTCAAATTTCATTGCAAATGGACAACTAAGTAGGAAATGGTCGCATTATTTCCAAAGAATTTGTGATATATCCCACTGTGAAGCGTACCCTCGTTTGATTAACGCAGAAAAATTATTTTTGTTTTATTTGAAATGAGAAGTACGAGGGCAGATCAATAAGTCCGTGACTTTTTGAATGAAACACAGTTTTTTTGCGCAAAAAAAAATATTTTTAACATAATCTCCTTTTAGCTCAATACACTTAGTCCAACGTTTCTCCTATTTTTGTATACCTTCCAAAAAATAGGATTTTTCGAGGTCCATAAAAAAGGCATTTGTTTGATCAATAGTTTCATCGTTGGAGCTAAATCTCTTTCCAACGAGCCATTTCTTTAGGTTTGGAAATAGAAAATAGTCACTGGGGGCTAAATCCGGCGAATATGGCGGATGAGGTAAAAATTCGTAGCCCAATTCATGGAATTTAGCTATAGAGACTTCACACGTGTGCACCTTTGCATTATCTTGATGAAAAACAACTTTTTTCTTGGCCATATGGGGTCGTTTTTTTTAAATCCTCGTTGAATCGGTCCAATAAGTTGGCATAATATTCGCCGTTTATAGTTTTTCCCTTTTTGAAGGTAATCGATGTGGATTATCCCTCGTGCAGCCCAAAACTGTTGCCATCATCTTATTGGCCGACATATTTACCTTGACCTTCTTCGGAGCCGGTTCACCAGGAGAAGCCCATTGTTTAAACAGCTGCTTGGTCTCCGAAGTGTTGTAATGGATCCATGTTTCATCCACATTTACAAAACGCCGAATTGCGGTTAGACAACTCCAAAAAAAAAAAAATGTTGAACGCAATTTAAATGACAGAACTTTCTCAAAATTTGACAGTAATCTACTAACAGGTAATACTTGATGGAAGCAGTGTTGAATTTCATATAAATACGAGGGAAGTTCGAAAAGTAACGAACTTATTGATCCACCTTCGTACTTTCATAAAAATAAACCCGTTAAAATAGCAGAAAACGATTCAAAAATTAGGCAAAAATTTCGTTTAAGAAAAAAAACTCCTAAAATTAGATGAACAGCAAAAATAAAACTGTTTATCTTACAAAATTTTTGTCATATTCGAGCCAACATTTCGTTAATTGAAAATGGAAATTTACTCTGCTGAAATCAGCAAAAACTTTTACTAAATATTTGTAGCAAATAAAAACTGTGATATCAGCTAAATTTTAGTTATATTTTGTTGAATGAAAACTACAGTATATATTGCTAAAATAAACAGAAATGTTTGCTAAAAAATTGTAGACTGCAGATTTCGAAAGGATAAATTTCTATTCGCTAAAAAAAACTCTTAAAAAACCCTTAAACATATTTAAATTTTTTGTGAACTTTTATTTAAAAATTTGTTTGCTGATTTTATCAGAATAGATTGTTATTTTCAATTGTGCTGAATTTAGTCAAAATAATAACTAATTTTTTTAGATTTAACAGATTTTTTTTTTTGCATCTATTTTTTAAGAATTGTTAGCAAAATAAAATTGAAAATTTGAGCACTTTTTCTTGCAACGTCATTTTGAACTAATTCTTAGTAGTTTTATTAAAAATGTTTCCAAATTTTGATCAATAAGTGTAACATTAACAAAAAAAAAAGTTTCTAAAATTGCATTTATTTTTGACATCGTTACATTCAACGTATTAATTAAATGTGGATATTTTAGTTAAATAAAAGGGAAATTATTACTTTTCAATGTCAAAACCGGATCTTCTCTATTTAAAAAAAAATAAAAAATAAGATCCACGATTTTAAAACGGTCAAGATTTTTTGGAAAAAATATATTTTTAAGTTATGTAAGAGATTGCCAATTCCATTTATAACTGTTTAAGAAATTTATATTTTCCAATTGATCTATTTTATCTATCTGTCTTAAATTTGGAAAAATGGTCTGAACTAATACTATTTGTGCAATAAACACATAATTTTTATTTGTAACTTTCAAAGCGATAATTTCTCGAATATTTAAAAAAATTTTGAACATACTTGAAACTAAAACTGTGAATATGTAGAGATAATTTTTCCTATTTTGTAATTTATCATTATCAAGAAAGTAATTTGTTAGATATTTTTCAGCAAAAAATTCGTCTACTAAAGTGTTTTCTCTGATGGCACTTATTTCGTTCAACGTAATAATTTTTGCGGTTATTTTGATTTCACAATTGTTATTAGTAATTAATAAGTTTGATAATTTGTTGTCCTTGTGTATGATTTTTGTCGAAATGTTTCTTTGTTGAATATCCGAAATTTTGATGCGGATCGGACAAAACTTAGTATAGATTATTGGTTCGCGTTTTATTGGGATGTACAATATTATAAAAAAGTTAACCCACAAATGAACCACTTATATTGAAAGTGGTATGAGTTCTTTTTCAAAAAAAAATTAAATAGAGATAGATAAAATTTATTTGTCAAAAAGATAAAATTTATTTGTCAAAAAGATTTCACATCTGTTCTTCAAATTTTTCCAACACGTACAATTTTCACTAAATTCTTAATTTCGTTATTTTTTTTAAAGTTAATTTTTTCAAGAATTTTGATCATTTGCAGATTCATATATATAGAAAGACGTTCTAATTTCCCCATTTATTAGAAAATATACAATAAAACTAATATTTATCTTTATGTACAACAGTTTTTAAAAAAAATTTTATTTTGAAAGTGCTATGTGTTCATTACATTCTGAAAAAAGAACAAGAGATGTTTTCATTTTCTCTTACAGTTATTAACAATTAGTATTTTCTATTTGTAATAGTAACATTTAATTATAATCTCAAACCTGACAATTCAAAATTAAATGCAATTTTAAAAGATCAACAGTACATTCAAAATTCTCAAACCAAACATTCAGGTACCATGCAATGTAAAATCTAATAAGAAAACAATCAACTATATATTGTGTTTAAATATTAGTATACATGCCGGATTTCCAATCAGCGGATTCCCAAACATGCAGGTACAATTCAAAGTAAAATGTAATAGGAAAACAATAGTATTGCTGTTGTTTTTAAATATCAGTATCGTATTCCTAATTTCAATAAGAACTTTCCTTTAAATAATACAAAACTTAAGTTTTTCCATGGAAAATAATATATATAAAAAAAAAAAAATAAAAAATACAGTACAAATCAGTAGACGATTGTTTCATCAGTACACGAGACCAAAAATCTGAGCATGAACTGCGGAAAAAATGGAGGTGATCCCATTTTTACATAAACGATTCAATAACATTTAATTTCATGTGCATTTTTGGGGTTTCTGGCATAATAAATTTAAATATAGTATAAAAACCATTATAATTTGGACAAATAAAATATATGAAGGGTTCTGAATAAAATTATGCTTAAAAATTAGTGAACATTTAATTTTTTTTAATTTGTTAAAGCATTTATTAAAAACCGACTTATTTTTGTCGGTTTTTGGAATCTTTAACTTCGAGCTCATACACTAGTTCTCATTTAGTGAGAAAACTAGTTTATATGAATGTTTAATGTTTTGCATGGGATTGTCCCTTCTTTCAAAACGTGTTCTGATGATGTGAACCTAGAAAAAATTATATCAAACAAATAATTTTATTTTTTATTTCTCTTAAATTGAAAAATGTAGTGTGGCCATAATTCGTAAAAAATTGTAATTGATTACATCTAAACACATACAAACAGATACAATTAAACGGGCCCACATTTCGGATGAAATTTAATAAGATTACATATAGCGTCATACAGAAATTGATATGTCTACATAAAGCTCCATATAAATTTTTTTAATCGGGTTGCCATAAAGTGCCATTTTCTATAGTTTTGCTATACTTTATAGAAACGTTTTTTCATATTTTTACAATCTGGCAATACTTTTGTTTTATAAAAAGTAGCCGAGTAAAACCGTTTACATATAATCATGCAAAATTGTATGTGAATATATATGTGACTACATTCTATCATATATAAATGCATATGCTTATGTGTGCTTATATATACAATTTTTTCGCAACATTTTTGGATACGAGTCTACACAATATTATATCTTATGACATATCGAACAATATAAAATTATATATGTATGACATGCAAGTATACATGGTTTATATGATTATATATGAATCCATGAATAATTAGAAATAACACAGTTCAAAATTATATATAATAACATATAGTGTAATATTCCAAAAAAGGTATTTTATTTTGGATAAAACAATATATTGATATATTCAGAGTTATATATAAGGATATATCGTCTCATACTTGAAAAAAATTACCATATTTTGAGTAAAATTATATAATTTCGCATTCGAGTTCGCTACCAGCGTAGTAAATTTTTTTAATATTTTTTCGAGTTTTTTAACAGCTGTAGCATTTGCTAATGCTGAGCTATAGAATTTGCTAATGCTTCCTTAAAACATTTATTTGTAGATAATTATGTATATTTTAATATAATTAGATACAAAAATATAACATTTAGTGCAATTTTATTAGACCAAAAACATTATCCAATAAGGAAGATATAATCACCATGTTTTAAGTTTTCAGGTTTATGCTTTTTTCTGACCTTACTTCTGAAATTTTTCCGAATAAAGTGTTGCGAATTCCAAACCATATATTATTTAATTTTTAGCAGTATTTGGTTAGATAAAAATAAAATATGTGAAACTTGTTTTATTCCTGAGCGTAATTTTTTATAACCATACATATCGGAAAAAGTCATTTGCTAGACACTTGATCCCCTTTTTAATGATACACTTGATCAATAGGATCAAATGTATACTATGTATTTTATCAGCAGATATTTATCGATATTAATCTGATAATAATACTGATTTTAAATTGCTAAGTTTTCCTTAAATATTTAGCTGTTGTCTGCATTGTATATTTGGTGTGATATATATGCAGATTACCTAAAGACTTTATTTTGATTATCGATTCATATAAGGTACTCTACAAGATGTTATTATTTTAAGTTTTTACTAAAAAATAATTAAAATTTTGAATGAAGAAATTAAAGATGGAAAAGGAATTAAAACAACAGCTAAGAAGTTTAAACTCAATTTTATGACTTTAAAGAGATACGTCAGTAAACAACAAAAGTCTGAAAATAAAATTGAGTTTAAACCAAACTATCAAAAATCAATTATTTTTAATTTGGAAGAAGAAGCTGTATTAAAACACATTTGCCTAATACTTCTAAATTGTACTATGGTCTTACTACTTACCAAACGCAAAAATTGCATTTTTTGAAAATATCAAATCTCCCTAGACAAAATCGTGTAGGGCATGGACAAATATTAAGAACTGCGTTTTTAGTTTTTCGCTATCGTTAAAAAAGGTTGCGCAAAAAACCCGTTTGATGCCTCAACGTCTGACCATCACATCTATATAATTAAGGCATGCTGATTTCAATAGTAAAGTCCGTTTTCAAGTCAATGGAATAGTTTTCTTCCAAATTTGCTTTTAATTTCCACTATTTTTTTGCAGTTTTTTATATAAAAAAAATCTGTTTTCACATATTTTATTTAATTTTTTTTTAATAAAAATTCATTGCAATTCTTGTCATTTTCATATATTGGTTGTAATTTAAAACAAAAAATTAAATCGGTTTGGTAAAAATGAATTATAAGAAAAGCAAAATAAGTGTTGAAATAAATTCCAAGATTTGGACCAAAAACTTAACTAAATGTCATGATGTTGATAAAAACTGTAGAGATATACCTGTCATTGATATACCATTACGTGAATTAAACAAAATGCCAAAGGAAGATGATATTATAGGAAGATTTAATGCGTTGGTCAATTTTTAAAAGTGTAAAGCAAAAATGTGTGTTATTATTTCTGATGAGCTATTAAATCTATGCCAGAAGCTTAAACTAAAGGCAATTCGTCGTGATCGCGTGAAACATAAAGTTGAGATCTTAATTAAATATTATAAGAAGATGATAAAACGTCCTAAAGGAATTACATTTGACAAACAATTTCATATTACAACTAACGCAAATGATTTAAAAAATTAATCGAATGTAATTGAAGAAATAACCTCTGATTCAGAATCTTCGTCAGTATTTCATAGTGACGAACATGCTGATGATGAAACTGACGATAGTTACACGCCAACAAGAGACATAGGCCAACTAAGATGTCAATAAAACCAGCTGTAAACTTAGTTACTGATGTAAAAGTTAGTACACATAAAGCATCGAAAATTTGTCAAAATTTGGCTAAGTGTGGAATAGCTATACCTACGCCATCACAGGCTGCAATAAAATCATCTGAGCAAAAAGAACAGTTGTATATAAAAACATTAAAAGATCAAGACTGGTACCTTCATTTTGACGGCAAGAAAATTGGAGGAAAAGAAATTCAAGTAGTGATAATTAAAAATGAACAGACAGAGATAAAGTTAGCAGTTTTAGTGCTTCATAATGGAAAATCACTTACAATATTTAACGGCATCAGGGACATTTTAAATAAATTTGATTTATGGGCGTCTATCAGAATGATAATATGTGACACTACGAGTGTAAACACTGGCGTAAAAAATGGAGTTGTAACTTTGCTTCAAAAACATTTCATACATATAGCATTGGCTCCACCACAATACATCGGATGCCAGCACCACGTCCTTGATTTGGTATTAAGGCATGTAATGGATGAGTTACTGGATGGAAAAACTTCATCTCCAAACATTGCGAAGCCGTTCATTACAGATTTATTAAATAATTACGAAAATCTAAAGGCGTCTTATAAACACAGTGAAGTTGCACTTGAATTCAAAAAAATTAAGTGGAGAGATGACATTCAGTTTTTGTATGAACTTTGCCTTTCATATAAATATTTTATAACCAACGGAATATTCCCATTTATAAATTTTAAAACGTTACCATCGGTTAGTAATGCAAGGTGGAATTCGAGAGCAATATTTGCCATTTTAGCATTTATTCTTGTTTCCAGTTACCAAAAACTTTTACAACCTATATGTGATTTCATTTGTGATGCATGGTTTCAAATCTGGTTTTCGGACCACTGTTTCCTTAATAAATTTTACAATAGCCCACGAGTGTTTCCCCAGACATTGGGTACCTACACCATCTACAATTCCAAATCAACAACGCAGTTATATTTGTGCGGAACGTGGAATAAAAATAGTACAAGATATATATCCGCTTTGTAAAATATCGCGTACTTTGAACCTAAAGTTTATATCTTACAATACCTACTTTTAATCATTTATAGTTATTATTTGTTTACATACATATATGTATAAACCATATTTTAAAAAAATTGTTATTAAAAAAATTTTAAAAAAATATATTAAAGGCATTTTAGAAATCGCTGTCGGTGCGTTAGGTTTTTTTACCAAATTGAACTGAAATAGTTTTTTTTATCATTAATACAATATTTGCCATTAGAAAACCCCTGGGGAGAATGTTGTCCAAAAAAAATTAACACCCTAATGAATATGCCATAAGACAACACAAAAATATTACACAGAACTGGGTAAATAATGAAAAGGCCAGTTACTTTTGGGTAAAGAATTTTTTGGTAAGAAATAAGGAATTATACCTCCGAAACCCAGGAGAGACAAGTTTAACAAAAATAAACAGTTTGAATAAAGAGAACGTGGATATGCTTTTCAATAATCTAAAAGAGGTATATTTGGAAAATAATTTTGCACCTAACCAAATATATAATGTTGATGAGACGGGAATAAGTACCGTAGACAAACTACATACAATCATAGCTGCAAGAGAAGAAAAACAAGTGGGTAAAATTAAAGAGGAGCTACCACAATTTTGTGCTGCGCTATAAATGCTATAGTCAATAGCATACCACCATTTTTATTTTCTCTCAGAAAAATTTCAAAATCGTATGATATACGGAGCTCCTCCGCAGTCTGTATTTTTCCCTTTCCAAAAACCATTAATTTTACATTTTATAAATATAAAAAAGTTTAAAAAAAAACATTGAAATATTTTATAATTTAATTTTTACTTTAATTAATATCGAAGTAAATAGTTCTTTTATGTTGATTGTAATCAAAAAAATTATATTTGTTTTTAATTTCAAAGTGCTTTCTTTACTTTATGGATTTGATTCCTGGGATCAAAACGATTTTATGAACACACTTGATCCCCGGGAACAAGTGCCTAATACACAGGTATCAAGTGTACTATACTATAAGCCACTGGTTCCTTTTTTTACCATTTCAGATATTTTGAAAAACTCTACAAAAAAAATTTACACAAAAAATAATATTGAACCGTTTAGGAGATAATTGTCTACTCCTTATTTGAGGATCAAATGTGTCTAGTTTTCTCTACAACCTTATACGATTATGATACTATCATATACAATCACATCAGTTCAAAGTCCTTATAGAATCATGTCTTCCATTTATTTAATTGTATATTTTTGTATTAGTTTCGGTATAAACTGATAATATTTGATAAAAAACTGATACAATTCAATAGGAATATTATTATATAGGACATTTATCTAATTGCTTCATATTATATCGAAACCCATACAATTAGATATGGGCCCATATTTCGGATGAGATTTTATAAGATTGCATACTGCGTCATACAAAAATTGATATAACTACATTAAGCTTCATAAAATTTTTTTTAATCGAGTATTGTTTTTAAATTGCCCTGTTGATATGTGATATCTTTTTAGGCTTCTTCTTATCAAAATTTGTTATAAACCACCGGCACCATCCATAAGTACCCAGCTAAAAACGATGCTGACCTGCAAGCAGGTTTGTAAAGGAGTAAGCCAGAAAGAGTCCCTTAAAAACCTGCTGACATATGTCAGATTTTTATATGCGAATTCCTATTTGGAAACATTACTTTTGGACAAAATAGGTGCGTTTTTTAGCGCTTGCACAATGCTGCGATTTCATGGCTTTCAGTGATATCATATTCCGTGTCCACATTATTACAATTAAAAGTAATAATATGAATATCAGAAAATGTATTTTACATAAAATTCTACAGATATTAAATTTTTGTTGTTAAAATTTTAAACATACTAATTCAATAATTTTATTTATTTTTTTACCAGAATACGTGCTAGCTCTTCACAAACACATAAATGACTAATTATATTTTATAACATACTCAAAATCACCAAAGAGAATCGCAAATCACTTAAATTATATATAATAACATATAGTGTAATATTCCAAAAAAGGTATTTTATTTTGGATAAAACAATATCTTGATATATTCAGAGTTATATATAAGGATATATCGTCTCATACTTGAAAAAAATTACCATATTTTGAGTAAAATTATATAATTTCGCATTCGAGTTCGCTACCAGCGTAGTAAATTTTTTTTATATTTTTTCGAGTTTTTTAACAGCTGTAGCATTTGCTAATGCTGAGCTATAGAATTTGCTAATGCTTCCTTAAAACATTTATTTGTAGATAATTATGTATATTTTAATATAATTAGATACAAAAATATAACATTTAGTGCAATTTTATTAGACCAAAAACATTATCCAATAAGGAAGATATAATCACCATGTTTTAAGTTTTCAGGTTTATGCTTTTTTCTGACCTTACTTCTGAAATTTTTCCGAATAAAGTGTTGCGAATTCCAAACCATATATTATTTAATTTTTAGCAGTATTTGGTTAGATAAAAATAAAATATTTGAAACTTGTTTTATTCCTGAGCGTAATTTTTTATAACCATACATATCGGAAAAAGTCATTTGCTAGACACTTGATCCCCTTTTTAATGATACACTTGATCAATAGGATCAAATGTATACTATGTATTTTATCAGCAGATATTTATCGATATTAATCTGATAATAATACTGATTTTAAATTGCTAAGTTTTCCTTAAATATTTAGCTGTTGTCTGCATTGTATATTTGGTGTGATATATATGCAGATTACCTAAAGACTTTATTTTGATTATCGATTCATATAAGGTACTCTACAAGATGTTATTATTTTAAGTTTTTACTAAAAAATAATTAAAATTTTGAATGAAGAAATTAAAGATGGAAAAGGAATTAAAACAACAGCTAAGAAGTTTAAACTCAATTTTATGACTTTAAAGAGATACGTCAGTAAACAACAAAAGTCTGAAAATAAAATTGAGTTTAAACCAAACTATCAAAAATCAATTATTTTTAATTTGGAAGAAGAAGCTGTATTAAAACACATTTGCCTAATACTTCTAAATTGTACTATGGTCTTACTACTTACCAAACGCAAAAAATTGCATTTTTTGAAAATATCAAATCTCCCTAGACAAAATCGTTTAGGGCATGGACAAATATTAAGAACTGCGTTTTTAGTTTTTCGCTATCGTTAAAAAAGGTTGCGCAAAAAACCCGTTTGATGCCTCAACGTCTGACCATCACATCTATATAATTAAGGCATGCTGATTTCAATAGTAAAGTCCGTTTTCAAGTCAATGGAATAGTTTTCTTCCAAATTTGCTTTTAATTTCCACTATTTTTTTGCAGTTTTTTATATAAAAAAAATCTGTTTTCACATATTTTATTTAATTTTTTTTAATAAAAATTCATTGCAATTCTTGTCATTTTCATATATTGGTTGTAATTTAAAACAAAAAATTAAATCGGTTTGGTAAAAATGAATTATAAGAAAAGCAAAATAAGTGTTGAAATAAATTCCAAGATTTGGACCAAAAACTTAACTAAATGTCATGATGTTGATAAAAACTGTAGAGATATACCTGTCATTGATATACCATTACGTGAATTAAACAAAATGCCAAAGGAAGATGATATTATAGGAAGATTTAATGCGTTGGTCAATTTTTAAAAGTGTAAAGCAAAAATGTGTGTTATTATTTCTGATGAGCTATTAAATCTATGCCAGAAGCTTAAACTAAAGGCAATTCGTCGTGATCGCGTGAAACATAAAGTTGAGATCTTAATTAAATATTATAAGAAGATGATAAAACGTCCTAAAGGAATTACATTTGACAAACAATTTCATATTACAACTAACGCAAATGATTTAAAAAATTAATCGAATGTAATTGAAGAAATAACCTCTGATTCAGAATCTTCGTCAGTATTTCATAGTGACGAACATGCTGATGATGAAACTGACGATAGTTACACGCCAACAAGAGACATAGGCCAACTAAGATGTCAATAAAACCAGCTGTAAACTTAGTTACTGATGTAAAAGTTAGTACACATAAAGCATCGAAAATTTGTCAAAATTTGGCTAAGTGTGGAATAGCTATACCTACGCCATCACAGGCTGCAATAAAATCATCTGAGCAAAAAGAACAGTTGTATATAAAAACATTAAAAGATCAAGACTGGTACCTTCATTTTGACAGCAAGAAAATTGGAGGAAAAGAAATTCAAGTAGTGATAATTAAAAATGAACAGACAGAGATAAAGTTAGCAGTTTTAGTGCTTCATAATGGAAAATCACTTACAATATTTAACGGCATCAGGGACATTTTAAATAAATTTGATTTATGGGCGTCTATCAGAATGATAATATGTGACACTACG
Organism: Delia radicum; assembly: GCA_021234595.1. Classification (NCBI taxonomy): domain Eukaryota; kingdom Metazoa; phylum Arthropoda; class Insecta; order Diptera; family Anthomyiidae; genus Delia; species Delia radicum. The sequence goes on along the minus strand of CM037851.1, from coordinate 180,412,032 downwards.
AGTGTAAACACTGGCGTAAAAAATGGAGTTGTAACTTTGCTTCAAAAACATTTCATACATATAGCATTGGCTCCACCACAATACATCGGATGCCAGCACCACGTCCTTGATTTGGTATTAAGGCATGTAATGGATGAGTTACTGGATGGAAAAACTTCATCTCCAAACATTGCGAAGCCGTTCATTACAGATTTATTAAATAATTACGAAAATCTAAAGGCGTCTTATAAACACAGTGAAGTTGCACTTGAATTCAAAAAAATTAAGTGGAGAGATGACATTCAGTTTTTGTATGAACTTTGCCTTTCATATAAATATTTTATAACCAACGGAATATTCCCATTTATAAATTTTAAAACGTTACCATCGGTTAGTAATGCAAGGTGGAATTCGAGAGCAATATTTGCCATTTTAGCATTTATTCTTGTTTCCAGTTACCAAAAACTTTTACAACCTATATGTGATTTCATTTGTGATGCATGGTTTCAAATCTGGTTTTCGGACCACTGTTTCCTTAATAAATTTTACAATAGCCCACGAGTGTTTCCCCAGACATTGGGTACCTACACCATCTACAATTCCAAATCAACAACGCAGTTATATTTGTGCGGAACGTGGAATAAAAATAGTACAAGATATATATCCGCTTTGTAAAATATCGCGTACTTTGAACCTAAAGTTTATATCTTACAATACCTACTTTTAATCATTTATAGTTATTATTTGTTTACATACATATATGTATAAACCATATTTTAAAAAATTGTTATTAAAAAAATTTTAAAAAAATATATTAAAGGCATTTTAGAAATCGCTGTCGGTGCGTTAGGTTTTTTTACCAAATTGAACTGAAATAGTTTTTTTTATCATTAATACAATATTTGCCATTAGAAAACCCCTGGGGAGAATGTTGTCCAAAAAAATTAACACCCTAATGAATATGCCATAAGACAACACAAAAATATTACACAGAACTGGGTAAATAATGAAAAGGCCAGTTACTTTTGGGTAAAGAATTTTTTGGTAAGAAATAAGGAATTATACCTCCGAAACCCAGGAGAGACAAGTTTAACAAAAATAAACAGTTTGAATAAAGAGAACGTGGATATGCTTTTCAATAATCTAAAAGAGGTATATTTGGAAAATAATTTTGCACCTAACCAAATATATAATGTTGATGAGACGGGGATAAGTACCGTAGACAAACTACATACAATCATAGCTGCAAGAGAAGAAAAACAAGTGGGTAAAATTAAAGAGGAGCTACCACAATTTTGTGCTGCGCTATAAATGCTATAGTCAATAGCATACCACCATTTTTTATTTTCTCTCAGAAAAATTTCAAAATCGTATGATATACGGAGCTCCTCCGCAGTCTGTATTTTTCCCTTTCCAAAAACCATTAATTTTACATTTTATAAATATAAAAAAGTTTAAAAAAAAACATTGAAATATTTTATAATTTAATTTTTACTTTAATTAATATCGAAGTAAATAGTTCTTTTATGTTGATTGTAATCAAAAAAATTATATTTGTTTTTAATTTCAAAGTGCTTTCTTTACTTTATGGATTTGATTCCTGGGATCAAAACGATTTTATGAACACACTTGATCCCCGGGAACAAGTGCCTAATACACAGGTATCAAGTGTACTATACTATAAGCCACTGGTTCCTTTTTTTACCATTTCAGATATTTTGAAAAACTCTACAAAAAAAATTTACACAAAAAATAATATTGAACCGTTTAGGAGATAATTGTCTACTCCTTATTTGAGGATCAAATGTGTCTAGTTTTCTCTACAACCTTATACGATTATGATACTATCATATACAATCACATCAGTTCAAAGTCCTTATAGAATCATGTCTTCCATTTATTTAATTGTATATTTTTGTATTAGTTTCGGTATAAACTGATAATATTTGATAAAAAACTGATACAATTCAATAGGAATATTATTATATAGGACATTTATCTAATTGCTTCATATTATATCGAAACCCATACAATTAGATATGGGCCCATATTTCGGATGAGATTTTATAAGATTGCATACTGCGTCATACAAAAATTGATATAACTACATTAAGCTTCATAAAATTTTTTTTAATCGAGTATTGTTTTTAAATTGCCCTGTTGATATGTGATATCTTTTTAGGCTTCTTCTTATCAAAATTTGTTATAAACCACCGGCACCATCCATAAGTACCCAGCTAAAAACGATGCTGACCTGCAAGCAGGTTTGTAAAGGAGTAAGCCAGAAAGAGTCCCTTAAAAACCTGCTGACATATGTCAGATTTTTATATGCGAATTCCTATTTAGAAACATTACTTTTGGACAAAATAGGTGCGTTTTTTAGCGCTTGCACAATGCTGCGATTTCATGGCTTTCAGTGATATCATATTCCGTGTCCACATTATTACAATTAAAAGTAATAATATGAATATCAGAAAATGTATTTTACATAAAATTCTACAGATATTAAATTTTTGTTGTTAAAATTTTAAACATACTAATTCAATAATTTTATTTATTTTTTTACCAGAATACGTGCTAGCTCTTCACAAACACATAAATGACTAATTATATTTTATAACATACTCAAAATCACCAAAGAGAATCGCAAATCACTTAAGACCTGAAACCTTGTAAGGGAAACCAGTAAGCTCAAAATTTTTTGTTTAATTTTTTACGAAAATTATTTGTTTCTTTTGCTGATTCTCAGTATAATGTAATGGTAAGCACTTACATCTGGGCATTTGTTTTATTATGCTTCTAAAAACACTAACATTTTTTATTGGGTAGAAAAGATTAAAGCTACAAGTTATATGTTATTGTTATAATATCAGTCAAATATGTAATGTATCCAATGATCGTTAATTTTTTTAGCTCTAGCCCATTTTACACTACCGTTGCTTTAAAGCACCACCTAATATTAAGGCCCGATAATTTTGGATAGGCGGGAGATATAACAACAAAGTAAAATGCATGTGATAATTTTAGGTCTTAACTGTACAGATAATTTAAAAAACTTAAAAATTATTATTCCATGGTTGCCATATAATTAATTCAAAGGGACCATTTTTTTAAATTTTTATATTGCACTGTTTTGAAAAAATATTAATTTATAGAAAGAATACCGGTGTTATAAAGGTTATATTCTAATTTAGCTTGATTGATATGGAACATTTTTTTAAAGAGTGCAATTTGCTGTGCAATATGCACTTTTTATGTAAAATTAAAAGATAGGATCCAGAACTTTGCAAACTTGTAAAAACTTTAATATGTCGAAAATTAATCCTTTTTTTAATTTGAAAAATTAGATATTTTCTTCCAACAAACAAAAAATTTTAAAAATTGATTCGCCAGTGTTGCCGAATTACAATTTTGAAAAATTGTCTAAAAACACCAATATTTTTAAAAAATTCTCAAAAATAGTTAAAATCTTGTAGATCAAATTGTGTGTTAGTTTAATAGATATTTATTTAAGTAACAAATAAAAATTATAATTTGAAAAGAATCTTAATTAGTTAAGTACACTCAAATCTTAAAAGTTTGAATTTAAATTGCAAACAAGTGTACAAAAACTTTAAAACAAGCTTATTGAGACACCATTACATCTTTTAACAAATTCCGTCAAGAAAGTCCAAAGGGATCGATAAGTAGTATAGAATGGGTTAAAAGAACATGAATGTATTTCTAGTGACATTTTGTCTACATTTTCGTTTTATTTTGCATACAATTTTCTTGCCATTTTAAAATTTATAAATTATAAAAATGATCAATATCATTCATTTTCGTAAACCCCTAAAGTATGCAACATCAAGTTTAAAATGTTCTTATAAAAACTTAAATATTAATCATACGTCAATGACACTTTCGTTTTCTTAATCGGCCTGACTACGGTTGCGTTGTGAAAATTGGTCGTTTTTAAAAAACGGTATTACGTTTGTCGAAAACTACGAATGTATTACGGTTGTCGTTTTGGACTGTCAAAATGTATAAAATCAGTCGTCTATTTTATTTCTCACGAGATATTTAAAAAATTCTTAAAAAAAGCAAATTTCAATGAAATTTTAATTAAATTTAAATACTTTTAGAATAAAAATTATAGCACCGAAGCTGTTTGCGAAATTGGAGGACGTTTTAGGGTAAAAACATAATTGGCAATATCTGGAACAAATGCAGTTTAGAAACATAACTACGATTACTTCAAAACTTTTACCCCAAAAACTAATTTTTGAGCTGATTTCAGGAAACAAAATATTTGTAGTCGACGGCGCCCCCTTGAGGCTGGGCATTAAAGTTGAAAAAGTTTTTTTAAGTATCTCAAAAAGTACAAGTCTGTTTCTAACAATATGCATGTCGTATGAAAGCTCTTTTAAATGGTTTTTCAACGGTGTACAATATGTCAATATAAATTAACCCATTAAAGGCCGGTTTAAAATTATTTTTACTTTAGTTTTTTAGATAAAATGTGCTTTTTATTCAAAAATTGGCCTGTGTAAGTACTTAATAAGTTTATAGAAATGGATAGCCGGATTTATAAGCTTTCTTTTAAGGTACAATATGACCACATATCTCTTGAAACAAAAAAAAATATCAAAGGTTAAATTTAGACAATGTGGATTTTTTGCGATTTTTTTAACCTCTTTTTTATTTTAAAAGATATGGTAGTCCATTATACCTTTACTGAAAGCTTGAAATTTTCTTTAATTTTTTGTACAGTTTTTATATCATTATAAAGGCGATTTTTTAATAAGGTGATCTTTTTACAAAAAAAAAAGCACAAATAAATATAAGGAAATTTTGAATTGGGCTGTTTTGGGTTAAATTCTAGGGTCATATCATAATCATTGAATATATATTTTAATAATCTTTGCTATGACCTGTATATTGTAATGATCGGACGTGTACTTTTTGAGATAATTGTAAAAAACTTTTCTGAATTTGATGCTTCTTAAAATCAGCTCAAAAAGTGTTATTTTGCTAATCAACACTTATACGTTTTCTTCGATTATCATACGTCTCAGCCATAGGCACTCATATTTTTCATCTGAAGTTAAAAAAATAAGTCCAAACTTAGCATTTTTTTATATTTTTGATAATTTACCAACAAAATTAAAAATTTCTTATTGCCGCCAATCAGCTGTTTTTGACAGCTCGTCATAGAGTGCTTCATAATATTAATAAATTTAACAAATTTGTCAACACTCTATTGTTTTCAATCTATTACAAAAACCTTTTAGTCGAAAAATTTACGTAATACCGCAACAAATAAAAATCGACAACGACTTTGACTAGAGTCGAAATACTACTACGACAACCGTAATCAGGCCCAATATGTAAATTAAGGTAAAACCAATAGAAAATTAATAATACTTAACAAATAAAAATGCATTTATTTTTTATTTTACATTTATTTTTTATTTTCAATTAGTACCAGTAAAATAGTAAAATCCAAATAACAGGTTACTGAACAACTTGTACTGTATTATAACAGATTCCAATTTCTGTTCTACAACTAATTCATTTTATATGGAGTTTTTACCATTTTCAATATGTTCTTTACCTCCAAACAAGAACACGTTGTTTTAAAACAGTTATAGAACTTGTTCTTTGACAGAGAAACCTTACATTTTGACTAATATTAACCTGTTATAGAAACGGTTCCATGTAACCGGTAGTATAATAAGCTGCTGTAGACCAGGTTCAGAGATAATGTGTTCTAAAAAATTGTGCTGGTGCGTTTCAAAACTATAAATACACTTAACTTAATATACCTGTGTGCCCCGGTAGGCTAGTTGGTAGCGTGCTGGCTTATCAGTGCGGGGGTCGTGGGTTCGATTCCCACACTCATAATAATCCATGCTTAAAAATACAAATATATTGTTCGTAATTTTTTTTTCGTAGAATGTACAAATATTTTGTTTATATTACAAAACTTTTGCATAAAACAAATTATATAAATTTACAAATTTCGTAAAAAATACAAACATGATTTCGTAATATTTTTTTAGTACATTGTACAAAAATTTGTAATGTTACAAATATTACATATGGATGTTGATGTGGTTAGAGGTCGGATTTGCAATCAGAAGGTTGCAAGTTCAACTCCTGGCCAGGACAATTTTTTTTTTTTTTAGTTTTTATATTTTTTTTTTGTTTATTAATGTTTTTTAAATTTCTGTTCTATTTTTTTTATTTCATTATTACTATTTTTGTGTTTTGATATAAATGGATATTTTGTATTTTGTTTAATAAATAGGATCCTAAAACAAGTTAAAGAGGACCCGAAAACACTACTTCCACTTTATTTGCCGGGTTTAGTATGAAATTCAATAAAACAAATATTTAAAAAGATAAAATATTTAATAATAAAATGCAATTAGTTTGAAGTTGTTATTTAAGTTTTTTATTATAATTATTTTATTATTTTTTTATTTTGTTTTTTAATATATTATTTGATATATTTATAAAAAAATTATATTATTTTATTTAGTTGAATAAACATAATAAAGATATTTAATGGCCATTTTACCTTTTTTATTAAATATTTGTAGCATATTTTTCTAGTTTTCATAAAAATTTCATAATATTTTCGACTTAAGTTCTTTTTCAGTTTGTTGTATTGCATCAGCTACTTTGCTGCAAATGGTAGAGGGTCTACTTCAACACAGCAGGACGTCACTGAAATCGTGAGTTCGATTCTGGTGTGGCACCATTATATTTTTTTTTTTAATTTTAAAATAAACCCGTAAGGTATGCACCACATTTTTATTTAAAAAAAGTTTTTACAAAACTTTACGAAATGTGATTTGTATATTCTACAAATTTTTTCGTAATGTCAAAATAACCAAAACTTTCGTAAAATGAACAACGGTTTTCGTGTATTTTACCTATAGATTATTATGAGTGCACCAGAGGAACTGGTCTGTTTACGCCATAACGCGCCGAAATCCATAGTAGTTAGTGCTCGGTTAGGGTAATAGTATATAATTTGTAATTATATGATTATTAATTAACAAAATAAAATAAACTTAATATACCAAAATTTACAAAAATTTAACATTCATAAGGACTTCGGGTCAAATTTGACCCATTTAATTAGAAAAATAGATTTTTTTCGCGAATGAATGATTTTAATTTTTGATATTTTATGACTTTTAATTATTTTTAAAACTAAATAAAAAAAAAAATTTGACCCGGAGTAAAAAAGTTAGTTTTTGTGATGCTTCATTAATCGATTTTTACTATATAGCAGATTTTATTAATTTATTAAAAAAATGGAAAATTTGATTTTAAATTTATTTAAATTTCATTTATTTAAAACTCACTCGCTTTTGTAACCGTTGCACGTTCAAGGATTAAAACAATATTTTTTAAAGAGTTTATGACAAGATATTACACAATTTTTATAGCATGCGATAATTTTATGTAATTTGTTAAATTTTACAAGTTTATATTGATTTTTATGTTAGTTATTGGTAACTATAGTCAAAATATTAATCTACAGTTTAAATAATATTGAAAATTTATCAAAATTCTTTTAAATCATTGAAAATTTATTAATTTTTAAAAAAAGCTGACCACATGATGGCAAAATTATAGGAATTTTAATTCAATTATAAGAGTTTTGATTAGTTGAGAATAGTTAAGGCTAAGGAGATTATAATCAAATAGTCTCAATTACTTTATTATAACCGCTAAAACGGTATCTATACTATATTCTCTCAAAGCTACACGTCATTGTTAGAAAGAACAAAGCTGAAGTCGTTAGTAAATTACTTTATGCAAATTCTTTCCATTTTGTCAACCATCATATAAAGAACTCCGTGAATTCTAAATCGCATTAAAATAAATTTTAAGGTTATATAACCTAAAATAATAAAGCCAATTTTTTTATTTTAAATAAGATAGTGATATAGTGAAAATTTTCAGTTTAAATCAAGTAAAGTGTTTCATTTATCATTGTAAAGATTTATTAAAAATCTACAAAATTTAATTGCCTGAAAAACCCAAATTACAAATTTTATTCTGGTGAGTTTTTTTTATTGCGTAACATGGACATCATTTTCTTGATAGTGTTAAAATTTTTCAATAGGATTTTCCAATTACCTTGAAGAAAATACCTGAAACGTTTTTGCGAAGAAATTTTATTGAGGGATTGAATATTGATAGTTTTACTATTCAATATTCTTTCCTCCAACTCTTATGCCAAGTGCAATTTTTAATATACCTCATCAATAACAACTATGGAAAATTTTCATACAACATATTAAAAACTATCAACGTGATCGTTATGTAAAATTCTAAAATCAAATTCGATGCCTGTGCTTTTAAAATCCATTAATAAAGACAAAATGTCTCATTAAATTGAAATTCACCACCTAACCTATAAAAACAAATTTTACGTTCAACAAAATACCTAAAGTGAAATGCTAAAAATATCATCATTAAAACGTCTAAAAAAAATCACATTATTGGAAGTACATGTAAAATATAAATAAATGGCTTAAAACAGTTTTACATCAAAATCCAAATCGTTCACAAATAATTTAAAATCGTAAAAAATATATATAAAAATGGCTGAAAACAATCATGCATCAAAATCCCGAATCATCTACAAAATCATTTAAAATCAATTTTGAAATGTAGCTGCATAATATAAAAATGTTTTAAAACTAATTTTATATTAAAAAAACACAAATATAAAATTTCAACAATTTCACTCATCGTGCCCACTGTGCGTATTTTATTCCCGTGACGTCATTGTTAATAAGTACTTTGCTTGTAAATTAAAAGGGAATAACTTGCTGATCAACTTTAACTGATGAACAACAAACAAACAAAAAAATAGACAAATTGTAAAGTCTCTTCTTCCCGTGATGTCATGGATATTGAAATCAACAAACAACATCATAAATATCTATTCATCATTCTCATTTTTGTATTATATTGATTGCTAATTTGTAATATTACACCCATAACATTTTTTGCTATAGATACTAACAAAAATCAAATTAATATTTTTATTAATTTTAAACTAATGTTAATTTTTGCTAACATTATGCATACGATTTATATATGAATGAGTGTACTGATAATTTATAGTACTTCATAAACGAAGTCTTCATATAATTTTACAAAATTTTAGAACATGATTAGTACATTCATTCCATATATAAAGACTTAAACATTTTTGTTGTAATTATAAAAACAAAGATTTTTCAAATTAAACTAAAATTTAAATTTTAAAATGATATTTTAAAACAAAATATTATTTTGAAATATTTGCTTTAAAATAATATAAAACTTAATAATTATGAATTAAAAATTTAACGTTTATTAAATATATTTATATTTAAAAATTTATCGATATATTTAGCCAAAATTATTAACAATTTTGTTAACTAACTACTAAGTACCATGTTTTGAATTTATACAGTAAATTTTCTACATTCCAAAGGTTTAGTATCTTATGATACATTTGAATTTCTGAAAACCTTATGTATAGAATTTACACTCAGGTCTCGATTAACAAAACTAACATCAATTGACGATTTTTTTATTAAAAATGTTTTAATGAATTTTTATAAATTACAGAATTTAATCTACCAACCGTATGCATTGAGCTCAATTCATCGGTGGAGAACATATAAGGGGATAATTCTCATATTAAACCGACATCGTCAACTGATTTTGATTTTTTTTACAGACCTTCGTTATCCTTTCAATAGGATCAAAATATGTAAGTCAATTCAATCAAACATGCATTCGATTAATACAAACCATTTAGGTTTATTTATATACTAACAAATTATTTTAAAATTTAATTGAAATATTTTAAAATTTAATATTTAAAATCATAAATTTATTTAATGAAGATTTAATGAAAAAGTTAAGGGATACAGAATCATTTCAGTGCTGAAGGGTGGGATTATTTAAATGTATCCCAGCGATTCAACATATATCGCTCAGTGGTTTTTAAACTAAGTTTTGTTTTGTAATTGATGAGTCAAGTCTTTGAATTGTATATTTGTTATTCTCTTGTTAGTGGTTGTAGTTTTAGGTAGGTCAAGAACCCTCCCCAATCCGGCGAGCGTATCCTATTTTGATATTTCAAGCCCGACCGAACTAAAACATGAAAATTACAATTATTATAAAAGTGACTGCTACAACTATAACTTGAGATCAGTAAATTCTAAATAAACGTTCATAGCTACATAGCTGTCCCTGTTCATTTCATCACACTGACCTTTCTTTATTCTTTGATGTCAATACATTTGTTTGAAAAAGGGGAATACCCGAGCTTTTGGTTTGTATGTAAAAAGGTAGTGCTATCAAATTACTTTTTTTTGTTTATCGCAACATTGCTACAGTCGTAAAGTAAACAAAGAACGAATAAGACGTGTGTAAGATTGAAAATGGTGTTCATTTTTTGTATCGAAAAATGAGGGATAGTGAAGAGCAATTCAATTTAATATCACCGTGAAATTAATCGATGTTTTTCTATTTTGATAAAATTTTGTAAGTGCATGCGGTAGTGAACGCAAGTATTAAAAAAGTTTTATTTTTTTTTTTGGAGAAAAAACTTTAAAATTAAGTTTTGGAAAAAATCCATTTTTTAAAATTTGTTTGTGTACATACTTCTACATTTTTTCTGATATCTCACTAAGTAATTAGCATTCCTCTATGAAATTTCCAGGGTGCATAGAACACATGTGTAGCTATTTGTACAAACTTTATTTTAAATTTTTTTCCAAAACTTTATTTTAAATTTTTTTTTCAAAAATTTTTATTTTTAAAAAATGTGTAAATTTTTTTTTTATTTATTTTTTTATATTCCTAGCCGTTCTTATGCAAAAATAAATTTGTCTATATTTTTTACACATTAAAAGTTATGACCTTTTAAGTGAAGTCCCTACCCCACAATTTGAAGCTATAGTGATACCAGAGATTAAAAAAAAAAAAAAATTTAATACTTGCGTTCGCTACCGCATACACTCACAAAATTTTATCAAAATAGGAAAACATCGATTAATTTCACGGTCAAAATTGTCCCCGAAATATGCGGTGTATCAAACCAACTGTACTCATCTTATACGCTAGATGTATGAAAAGGCGCGAAAACTTTGCGGACAGTCCCCAAAGTAAGCAAATGTCCCTAAACTATGCGGGGGAACTATGCGCTGTGTATACGTATATATATATATGTATATATCGCACACCTAGTACAAAAGTGACTAAACTCAAAATTTTTAATTTTTCAGAAATCGAAAAAAAATATTTGCAACTTTATACCAATTGAAACATAAACAAAGACATAACTGTTTTTTAGCACCAGTTAACAACAACAAAATACAATGAAATTTTTTTTAAAGATAAACAAGTATATTGTACATAATTTAAGCATATAAAACCGAAAAATTTAAAAATGTTGAGTTGAGTCACTTTTGAACTGGGTGTGCGATATATAGTTTTAACAATGTAAATCTTAAATTAATAAAAAAATATAGTCCTTGCATTAATTTTGTAAAATAGATATAAATTTAAAATAAAGGCCTATAAAAAAGTACAGTTTTCTTGTATATTGTAGAAAATAACGTTTAAGCTCTATTAATTCACTTTAGTAAAGCAAATTATTGTCCAAATAAGAAATTTACTACTTGGGTCAAATTTGACACGAAGACCGTTTACGTCAGTAACTTTGAGGACCTTATGAAGGTTAAAAAATATTTAAAAACAGCTTTTTTAATAATGCATGAGGTTTCCTTTTTTAATTTTAATCAACTTAAAAACTCGATTAGACATACTGTCAACCAGATTTATTCGAAGTTCTTAAGTTAAAAACTCCGCGCATCAATAACAGCATCTTTTATATACTCCTCAAATATTCTCAACGGGATTTTAACCCAAAGAACATGCGGGCCATACCCATACTCTTATTTTGATTAAAGCCATTCCATCGTCTGATGACTTACATGCACTGGTCTTGTTGGCAAATTAATTCTTTTTCGTTCAATAAATGGCACAAATTTTTTTTCTACTGTAATAAAAAGAGTTCACTCTTGTGCTTGGAAATGCCAAATCAACCCTACCTTCGAAACAAAAAGCGTCGCAAACCTCCGAAATTTATTTTTGAGAAATATTGTGGTTCCTTACGTAATAATACTCAGAAGAATTCACTCTGGTGCTTGGAAATGCCAAATCAACCATAGCGTCGAAACAAAAAGCGTCCCAAACCTCCGAATTTTATTTTTGAAGCAATGTCGTAGTTCCTTACGTAGGCCTCTCCATTAGCTGTTAAAATCATCTGGACCATCAAGATTGAAGTTTTTCGCATCAGAAAAAAATCACCTTTAAAAGAAATTTACTGACAAAGACATCAGCTTTTAGTTAGTAATTGTCTGGGAATCCTTTAAGAGCATACTTTTGGTTGATATGGACACATTTACCTTACATTCATTGATTATTTGATTGACACTATTCATTGAGTTGCTGGCACAGTGTTTTATTTTACCCGCCTGTTTTATTTTTACTATAAGCAGTCGGATTATTTGCAAAATTTGTGACAACCACATGTGAACGGTTTATTTTTCTAGCAATTTCCCGCAAACGTATGACAATGTTTAAATATGCTGAAAATTGCTCTTTTTCAAAACACGTAGATGTGAAACACGGGGCATTTTATTGCAAATTGATTATAATTGCATAAAAATTTAAAAGAATTCTTCAGTTTTTTCTTTATTTGCTATTCCTCTCTGTTTACTGTTATATGTAATTATAGGTTTGAAACTCTAACAAAATATTATTACACAATTTTTATCTTAAATCAGTTAAGTAATCTCTTAAATTATACATATAAAAAAATATCAGTTATCACACTCTTAAAAACAGTTTTAAGTAAAAAAAAAAAAAATTGTAAGATTAGAAAAAATAGCAAAATTAATTTGTATACGAAATATTTATTTATGTAGCCCTCATTCGAATGAGGTGTTTCTATTATATAATTAGCGTTTCTACAGTATAAAACAGCCGGCACTGACACTTAAGCTTTTTTCGATTTAAAATGTAAAATTTAGAAAATAAGTTAACAGGTTTTTTTTTTTGTTTTGTAAAAAATATTTAAAACGTTTTAGAACCACATTTTGTGTGTGTTTTTAATTTTGACTAACGTTAGCATCTTAACGTTAATTTTATATGACTTTGTATATACGTTTTTTAGCATTGCCGACCAAATTTTATCAAAACACAGAGCTGCCGCCAAATAGAATACAGAGTTGTTTAGAAATAATAAGCAGAAAAACAGTCAGATTAACTGCTAATCAAAATGATCAAAAAATTATGTAATCGCCTTGTTCCGTGCTTGAATTAGAAGCTAATCTTATTTTTAGCTTTCAAATTAAATTTTTTTTTATAGTTTTTCAAATTAAAATTTTAATAATTTTATATTCACTTTGATTATATTATTTTTAAATTAAAAGATAATACATAAATATTTTGAAATGTAAAAATTTAAACATGTATATATTTTCATAAATAAAATCTTACACCTCTAACAAGTCCCCAGTTAATAATTTGTTATCAACACAGTGCAATGAACGTCAAAATATTATTTACAATTACCGAAAAAGGTTGTTTTCCTTTAATATTACAAGCTAACAACAACATATACATAGGCAAATATTTCATTACTGACACCAGAAATAATTATGAATACATATCCATACTTTAGCATAAGTACATAAATGAATGTGTTACAAGGTACTTTGAAGGTTTTTTCTGTCTTTTTGTCTTAACGTACCTACATACATAAATTAACTATGGGCAGTGGGTTTCTATCCACCTCAGTCTCTCTCAATCTGCAATCTTTTTATTTGTGAGCAAACTCCTACCGAGCAAATGAAAATATGTTGCAGAAATTTATAAGTTTAAACTAATTTTTATCATGTTTTTGAATAATAATTTAACAAAATGCTTATTTATTTAAAATTTTAATGATAAAATAAGAAAAAATAAATTAAAATACAGTACATTTTAATAGAAAATAACAAAATAGAAGAAAAATAAAAGTGAGTGATTTAAGCAACAATTTTGTATCAACATGTTGCAATTATTTGTTAGTGTAAACAATTGTTTTTCATTTGGTTGCCCGACTTCGGTATTTTGTTGCTGAGAGGATTGGGAAGTGTAGTATCTCTATTTGCATATACTCTATGATATGGGTTACTTAAGACAGCGTGAGTTTGTGTGAGAGTAAATATTAATAAATTCAATGTTAACGTACGCTACATGAGCTTTATATGTTTAAAAGAACCGTAAACAACAAAAAGTCATTTAGTTAAAAATCTTTACTATTTCATTTACTTTGCGGTACATTACAACTAACACATACATACATATATAGTACAACTAATGAAATACATATATAAGTAAATGAGTTGGCTAAAAATGGTTCACAAAAAATCTGGAAAAATCTTTAATTTCTATGTGGTATTAAAAAATCAGAAGGGCAAACCTGAACAAATTTGGTTTCATAAAAGTAAAATAGAAATGCAAAAACGTTTTGTTTTAAGAAAAACTCTGTAGACCCAGTATATTAATATCACCCAAGATATGGCAAAACACTTAGCATATATTCAATAAGGGCTATCTACAGGTTTGAAAGAAATTTTAATTCTATGGCAAATGATTCAGTTGTACTGCTGCTATCTATTATGTAAGTGATATTATGTATTGCTCATATATAGGTTATGTTTTAACGCAGACAAATATGTATGCAAGGCAATATTTCTCCAAAACCAATGCGAGCTACACTATGAAACTTTTAAAATAACATCTAAACGTCTTTCGTAAATAAAAAAAAGAAATGATAAAAAAATTGGCTAGCAAATTAAATTTTAAGAATTATATTTTAAGTTTAATTGAATAAAATAAAATCTATTTTGAAAAGAACAGCGAAAAGATTTAGTATATACATAAAATAACTTTATTAACGTTCGTGTATCAAATTTGGTTAATAAATGTGCAGAATTAGCAAGTAAATCCGCGTTTTTTCTAATTTTTACTATATTTTACTTATTTTGCACAATTCATCATCCCTTTCCGCAATCGATCAAATCATATTTGTCCATAAGCAGAAAGACAAATCAGACCAATTATTACGTGTAAAAAAGAAAAAAACGGAAAGTGCAGTTCATGGGCAAATCGCTAGATGTGTAATATTTATATGACAACATAGCGAAGAAGGACTACATATGAGTCCATCTTTTAGTTTAATATGTAAATTGCCTAAAAATTCATATGTACCAAAATTCAGAAAAAAAGTTAATATTTGTTAAAAGTTATTTTCTAAATTTATTTTATAAATTTATTTTATAAATTTATTTTATAAATTTATTTTATAATTCATACAAATGTGAACATTTTTAAATTAAATATGGGAACATTTCCAAATTTATATGTATTTACCATAAGAAACTAATATAAAATATTTGATTTCTAAAATGTTATATATTTACCCAGTTTTAAATTTTTGCATTTTTAGGAAAACCTGTAGGACGATTTCAACAAAACTTTTTGTGCTCGACAAAATACAGATGTGACTTTCTAGCGACACCTTCATATTGCAGATTAATAGTCTCAGATTATTACAAGGTCAGCCCAAAGTCAACAAAATATTTGTTTTGGTTTTTTAATAATTTTTTTCTTACGTTTTTGCTTTTATATTGTCAAAAATTCAGTTGTAAGTTTATACAAAAATGGTTGTTATTTTTGGATTTGAAATAACACAGGGATAGATATAAAATTAAAACTTAGACAAAATCTTAACCTGTTAGGAAGTGCCAAACCATTAATAATTGAGCTTTAGAACTATATTACTCCGATAAAGGAAGCAGTAAAGCACCAAAAGCTGCAGAAAATTAATTTAAGTTCTACGACTAAGTTTCCAAGAAGTTTCTTCAAAAACTCTTCGCCGGTTTAAGTTCGGTCGTCAAAGGGTTATATTTTATATGTCAAACAAAATTATCATAACCTCAAAAGGCATCATTATATAAAATTTTAAATTTATCGAATTATCGAGCAAACAAAATTATAATAACCTCAAAAAGCATCCTTATATAAATTTTTAATTTTGGGAATTTAAAAGTATTTAATATGAGAAAAAAACTCACAGAGAGAATTTCTAAGACAAGTTTAAGTAAAAATGTTTCATTAAACTGATGAAGTTTTCTTCACAACGTGAATGAAAAATTTCCTAAACTGTTTGAAAAAGCTTCATAGTTTTAGTTAACTATTTTTAATATATCTATTTCATAGTATGTAATTAGTAGTATGTAATTTTGAATAAATTAAATTAAATTTTATTATAAACTGCATTAATTTAATGAAAAGTTTTAACGGACGAGTACCAGTGATATTTCATAGATTTAATATAAAAATGCATTAATACCATGCATTGTCTCAGTATGCGTGTTTACTAAAGTAATAGCTTGTTTCTTTTTAAGTTTGAACCTCCCTAGTAAAAAGGTATAGATATGACCAGATATGATATAATTATATCCAAAATTTGAGTCTATCCAATTATATCAGAATTCAGATATATATATATATATCATTTCAGGTATGTTTATATATAAGATTACATATATAATTATTACATATA
The DNA here is from genome assembly GCA_021234595.1 of Delia radicum. NCBI lineage: Eukaryota > Metazoa > Arthropoda > Insecta > Diptera > Anthomyiidae > Delia > Delia radicum. The sequence goes on along the minus strand of CM037851.1, from coordinate 180,395,360 downwards.
CAATTTGAAAACAAAAAACTCTATACATTATTTGTTAGGACAATATCCTAATGAAGAAATATAGAGTATGGCTCGAACTGGAATAATTTTCATTTTCATTGCACAATTAAAGGTCGAAAAAAACATAATTTTTATTTTTAATAAAAATTATAACAAACTTATATACAAGGTGGCGCAAAAATAACCTTCCGATGTTTTTTGGCTGTAATTTAAAAAAAAAAATGAAAAACTTTGATTCTTCTTGTGGATTATTTTTATTTGGTATTTTAATTTTTTTTACATCAAGTCGAGAATATGATGTCATGTAAATGGCCGCCGCCACGGTTGATTGTCATTTGAGCCCTTTTTATGGCATTTTCCATCACTTTGGCCAAAACTTCCGGCGATAGGTCCTCACATTCTTGACGGATATTGTCTTTAAGAGCTGCAAGAGTCTGAAGCTTGTTGACATAAACCCGCGACTTCAAAAAGCCCCACAAAAAGAAGTCTGGAGCGGTCAAATCAGGCGATCTTGCTGGCCAGTACAAATCGCCAAAACGGGAGATTAGGCGCCCGGGAAATGCATCCTTCAGCATATCGGTTGTGGCACGAGCAGTGTGTGCCGTTGCAGCGTCCTGTTGGAACCACATGTTTTCCAATCCCAATTCATCAAGTAAAGACCGTCGACTGATACCCATTTGAGTGCCACGTCGTCTAGTCGATGTCGACGGCGCTTCCATGACATCCTCGGCTACAGCAGCAATATTATCTGCAGAACGGCTACTCCGGGGTCTGCACGCCTGGCAGTATCTCGTGTTGTGCCAGTCTCTTTGAGGTGAGCGGCTAAACGTCGCAGTGTTTCACCAGTAGGCGTTGGACGGCCAGGAAATCTGCGACGAAATTCACGTTGTGCCAAAGTCACCGACCGATTATTGGTCAAATAAATAGTCACCAATATTCCGAGTTCTGGAGCAGTGCAGCGTAACATTGTTTATTAACGTGTATTTCGCATGTGTTTACTACACAAATGTCAAAACAGAACTGACATTAGGGGCCAATCGCAAAATTTATAGCATTTTCTGATAGGAGGATTACTTTTGCGCCACCTTGTATATATATATATGTATACACAGCGCATACTTTAGGGACAAGCCCAAAATTGTCCGCGAAATATGCGGTGTATAGAAATAATTGAAGCAAATGTCCCTAAACTATGCGGGGGAACGAATAAATGTCTCTAGAGTATGCGCTGTGCATACATATATATATATATATATATATATATATCATTTCAGGTATGTTTATATATAAGGTTACTTATAAATATATATAAGGTTATTTACAAATATATATTTACTCAGATATAATTATATATGGTCATATATGATCACTTATAACCTTTTTTACACGGGATATGAGAATAAATTTTTTAAGTGTAATTTCATATTTTTGGTTGTGTTGAAATGTGGTAAATATAATAAGATATATCTATATATTGCTGTAACTCCTATATAAAATTTGAATTTAAGTATTCATTAAATTTTAACGGAACTTTCATTAATTGGGCGTCATAAATTAAATTTTCGTGAAAAAAATATTTTTTTCTATAAAAGTTTAATAAATTCAACCTTTATTTTATTTAAAAGCGGTTTCCATATTGTTTTTTTTGCAAATTTATCCAATAATATCAATGTTTTGGTAGTTCAGATTCCGAATAAAAAACCGACAAAAAAAATCCGTTCTTCGATTCGGTTCTTAACCTTGGTTAAAGTGCTTACGAATATTTAAAAAAAATATTTCACCCAACCCCCCCACCTAACCAAAAATTTGGGTTGGATCCGCTGTTTATAATCGGTAATTTTTTATTTTGTGCATTGACCAATATTATTTTTTTACTTTTAAAATCCAATACTACCGAATTACATTTTTTTAAACTAGACCCCATAAAATGTGTTCTACAGTGTAGTTGGTTTTAGTATTGGTAGAAACAATATTGGCAACGAATTTAGCATGTGGTACTGGCAAAACACAAAAATAGTGTTTTATTACAATATTAATTGTAAGTTTGACTATTTTTAACACCCTGAATTTTACAAAAATAGCAGTTGTTTATCAGAACTATATTTTTTTGTACGGTTGTCAATTTCTATCAGTCTATTGTTTTGCTACCCGATTGATAACAGTGGTTTGAGTGAACTTGCCACCATTGGCATAACGTTGGCTTTCCAAATACCTCAAATTTTGAAAATATGTATGTGTAATAACACACTTTTTAAAACCAGCAATACACTTCGGTATTAGTCTTTTACATCATATTTAAATGTCTGAAGTGCAATAAAATGTAAAAATATATAATTCCAAACAGTGCCTTTGGTAATTTTTAACACGGTGCATTTTACACAAATAGCAGTAGTTTGCCATTATTATGTTTTTGTATAATAGGCAATTTCTACCTGGGTAGATATGGGAACTTATGTATTCTAGCGTATCCAAATCTTGTTGTTAGGAATCTCCATACAACACTATCCCATAGATAGTGTGCATTCACGTCGCAACTGTTTTAAAATAGAGATAGGGAAAATTAAAATTAAAATGACAGTGGGCAGTTTTGACATATTCATGCAACGGGTGCATATTTTATTACTAATACAACATGGGCCAGCTTATGTGGATCAGATTTCCTGTGAACCATATTTTATTTGATGATTTTCATAGAATTTATACTTTTTACATTCATTTGATATGTACACAAAATTGCTCTTATAAAAATTAATAAATTCAGCTTTAGCCTGTGTTTATAAATGTTGTTTTACTTTTATTTTTTTAAGTAATAAACTTAATTGAAAATGTTAAAACGTGTTGAATATACATTTTTAGAATGACAAAGTTCTATGTGTGTATAAAATAATAATAATAATAATAATTAGGGCCCGGAAGTTAATTCATTAATAATCGTGTTTCATGTACACAAAATATGCATTAAAAATAATAAAATCTGCACTTGAAATCTTCAAAATATGCATTTATTATTGATTTCCTTTAACATAATTAACAAAATTAAGGTAATTTTGTGTCTCAAAACACGGTTAGAAAATAACGCTAATCGTTGTAGGAAAGATAATAATTGTATTTTTCTGTTTTTTTTTTTTGTCTGCTTGATAAAAAATTTGTCTTAAAAATATGTACAAATTTGAAGAAACAAATAATAATTTATATAAATTTTGTAAAAGTCAGATATTAGAAAAATATCAAAAAAATTTTCTTAAAAATATGCATTTTAATCCTAAATATGCAAATATATGCATTTATAGCAAAATATGTAACAAAAAAAGGCAAAAAATGCATTAAAATATCCATTTATACCTAAATAGCTGACCCGGCAAACGTTGTTTTGCCTTAAAATTTTAATTGTAATTAATTATTTAAATCAAGAAATTTTTTTTACGCAAATAAATAATTAAACAAATAGTAAATCATTATAAAATTTGTAATTTCATGGGAAGCCCAACGCCTCTTTGTCCTTCTATCGCCTTTATTTGCTGAATATAGCTGAAAACAACTGCCATAACAACTGCGACGTCACCTATCACCGGTGCCTTGAAGCGCCGCTCATGCTCACCAGCCGGTGTCTTGTCAGCTCTTATCATAACCGTATAATTATCTGGTCTAGGGCTGTTTTGAATAGACGAATGAGGCTGTTGTGTTCGTGTAACATAGCTTGAAGATTAACATAGGTGTTTTGTAAATATTAACATAGGTTTTTGTAAATATCTATTTAAGAGTTTGATATCTCGTTTTGAAAAACATGACAACGGCTTTCAAAAAAAATAAAATAAAATAAAATAAAATAAAATAAAAAAAAGCAAAAAAGAATAAATATATGTATATGTCATTGGTGCTACAATATGAAAATTGGATTTTGCCACGCCCCTCCGCCCACAGACAGAAAATCAAAAATCAGACTTCACAGTGTCACCTGCTTGAATATTCTGAAGATTCCCTGAAAATTTAATCAAAATCGGCCCAGCCGTTTTGGAGTCCATACGTTACATACATACACACATCCTGTTTTATTTATACCTACTAAATATGTAAAAATTTTCATTTAGTTATAGCAAAATATGAAAAAATATGTGTTAAGAAATCGATGCCATTTTGTAGCCAATTTGTTGATTCGAAAAGATATTTGGTTAATTAACATCGTAGTCCAGCTAACGACAACAAAAATGTATTTACATGAACTTCCGAACCCTAATAATTATTATAAGAATAATAATGATGACAATAATCCCTAAAGTAATTAAGCAAATGTATGTTACAAGGTATGTGTGTTAGTAAGTACTTATCAACATTTGTTAGAATATTTGTATGTGTAAAACTAATTACATGATAAGTAGCAATAAACAAACCTAAAAACCGTCAAATCAAATATAAAAAAAAAACTTCAATAGCGGTTTTCATTCTTGGTGTTATATTTACGACGATTTTTTCACAACAAAGCGTGAGTGTTTTTTTTTTAGTGTATGGTAAATTTATAAATTATAATAATTTATATCAAAAATCATTTTAATTTTAGAAAAATGCAAAAATTTACAGAAAAAGAAAAAAAATCACAAATTTTTCAGTTCAAAATGCTTTTGTTTTAAACTGGAGTTTTCGATATTTTTTATTAATTTTTAAGTTTTTCCAATAGTTAACACAAAATATTTTTTTTTGTTACGGCAGAACTGTCAGCTGATAAATTTATCACGCGTGTTTACTACAGGTTTTTGTGTGGTATTTCGCCACAGCGTAGTTAATTTAAGTGCAATAAATTTTGTTGTTGGTTCTGGTAAATTCTGATAAATTTATCAAAAGTAGACCATAAACCAGATCTACAAGGGTTATATACTTACTACCATGAATGAATACCGTTAATGGTTTTAAGTGTGTTTTGTACCTAACTATTTACTGTAGCTAGTTAGTTTATGGGTTCCTAAAATTATAATGTTTCTTTGAAACAATTTTATAGCAAATAATATGATATTTAACCATATAATTTCTAAACAAGATTTGGTAATTTTTTAGTTTGCATGTTTTTTAGTTAAGTTGATAAAAGAAAACAATAAGCAATCATTAGGGATATAACTTTTTTTTGGGTACAAGCCCCCAATGCATAACCTTTTAAAGAGTTTTGTAATGATAATAAAAACAGTTTTTTTTTTTTTTGTAAGCATTTTAAGCATGGTTGGTAACCGAATCGCATAACTGGCTTAGTAAGAATTTGTTATTTGTCGGTTTTAATATCCGTAACGGTATTTGCATCGGTATAACGGAAACATCCATATTATTATATAAATTTACAATGATTTCTAATCAGAAAAAAGCTGAAATTTATTAAATTTTTAAGAAAAATAAATATTTTGTATGTTAAGTTACATGAAAAAGTGTAACAGGGTTCACTTTGTTCATATATATCGCTTTAAATTTTCATATATGAAACGAAATCCAATAATTCTTTTTAAAATTGTTTAGTGTTTCCTCATTCTATTTAAATAAAAACAAATTTTAAACTACGTGATATAACGTAAGAAAATTATTTTATTTTTCTATTTTAAGACAAATGTTGCACTTTTGCACCCGGTTAATTTTTTAATATATTTGTTAAGAATTTCTTAATATTAACGTAAAAAACAGCAAACTTTTTACTGTTTTTATATGAAAGTGTGCAGAATAATATAAATTATTGAAGTAAATTCAAAAGTAATCAATTGGATTCGTCATATATGATAACACTGACCATTATACATTATTTATTATTATTAAAAAAAAAAATTATATGACTTTTTAATTTGCAGATTTGGCCCAAGTGGTCCAGTTTGACAACAAATACTTTATTTATTAATGCTCTTAAAATTTAAGACATAAATTGTTATTTAATATACCATGAATATCAGACATCTAACGAAACCCATTTGAATTAAGTCGCCCAAAATCGTACTAAAAATATTATTAATTTTCGTGGTTTGGAACCCTCTCTTTGGGGTTGGGTTATTGTCATAATCAGGTTTTGTGTTTAAAATTCTATATTGTGGTGTTTTTAGTTTATATGAAAAAAACTATAAGCTTTTAATCCGATTATCGAACTTTCGATAGTTTCAAAAAAAGTTAGCCATTAGCAGTGAAGCCTTTTGGTATTTACAGAACAATAGGGGCTGCATAAAGAAAAAGGATTTCGTTAGATATCTGAAATTGCTGTTATACTAAATAAAAATTAGTGTCTTAAAATTTAAGAGCAAAATTGATTTGCTAGCAACGAAAAATTAAGCATTTGTTACCAAAAATGTACTATGTGGGCCAAATCCGCAAATTCAGTAGTCAGTGTATTTTTGATAATACACTCGAAAAAATAAGTTAGTAGAAAAGTTAGTAAAACGTCTTGTAAATCAGGTATACCATTTTTCAGCAAATTTTTTGTTAACATTATGTTTTCAGCTAAAATTTTAGTTATCCTTATTTAGCACTTAACTGTTTTGAACTAATGTTTTACTAATATTTTACTAATGTTTTACTAATGTATTTGTTAACAAATTGTGCTGATAAGCACATTTATAGTATGGACGACAACCATATTGGAAGATATAGGCAGAATAAATTATTATCTTGCAAGACATATAAAAAAATCAACCATGGCAGATTTTTGTATCGGGTTTTAATATATAAATCAAAATTGTAGATTACAACAACTTAAATTTTGCATTGCCACCGGCTTGTGAAAGTAATTGTCTATATATCTAATAAACGACAAAATAAAATATTTAAATTTAATAGAGATTAAATGTGTATTTGTAAACTAACTCACGTGCTCGTAAAAAGTATTAACTCAGATTTCAGAAACATTTTCGTTAAATTACCCCTGCGCGAAATAGATTAGATACTGGTAAGGCTACGTTACTAGAACTTTGTGTGTATGAACCTGGCTATTTTCGGATCTGTTATGTGAAAGTGACCGTTAACTTCAACGTTTGACTTAGACTTCGAAATTAAATTAGAAATTTAAAGTTGCTTCAGATCGCTCCTAAAATGTTGGCATTATACAAATTTCTGCAAAATAGTTTCAGTAACCAGATATTGTCCAAATGCCATTTTTGATCGAATTCTTTGCTCGGACTCTATTGATTAAAAATGCTTCTAATTTTTACATTTTTGTGAACTTTTATCATTATTATAGGCTTACGTTTTTTATGCTGACTTTTATTTAAGATTCAGAGAGATTGCTATTAAAAAGTCCATTTCACAGAGACTTGAGAAAAACTAAAAATTCTGAGAAAAATCAAAGAAATATAATGGAAACTTATTTTTATAAAAAAATCTTAAAAAATTTTGAGTACTTAAAATATAATTTAATATAAAAAATGTAATTATCAGAAGATGAAAAAGTACGGGATTTTGCATTTCCTAATTTAAATTCAAAAGTTATTAAATTTAACATATAGAATTAAACATATGAAAAATTAAACTTATAACAAACACATATCAATATAAAATCACCTATTATTTTATGGCAACCATGTGGCTATGCCACGATAACGAGCTTTGAAATCAAAAAATATTGCTTCGATTTCCAAGAAAATCCTCCCAGAGAACAGACAAATTTCTCATTCTTACTCTATGTTATCTGTTATTGTTATATTTACTCTGTGCACACATAGAAATAAAGTGCCAACCGAATTGAAAAGTGTACATTAATTTTAACAACTTATGAATTTAGTTAGTACAACGATATTAACATTCGATTTCTCAATATTTTGGGTGTTGTAACTAAAACTCAGTTGACTTAACCGAATTTTGTTGCGAAAACTATTGTTAAGTTGTGCCAGCCGTCTAAATTCGTAATAACCGAATTTGAGTATTAGTAACCGAATTTTAGTTGGCAAATAGCTAAATTTTTCTCTGTGTGTGGCTAAGCGTTAAGGGTTAAAGGAAGTTACTAATACCAGTAACTTCCATTAACCCTTAACGCCCTGTTGTTCCCACATGTTAACACAAAACATGCATGTGCATTTCGACTGCATGTCCATAATGTAATGAAAATGCCTTTTTAAATTAAACTTCTAAATATAAAGTAGACTTCTAAGTTTCTATTAAAATTATTTTTAGGACAGTATCTCATTCTCACTTACATAACCTCATACTTAGGCAATTTTTGAAAATGACCCCACGACCCCCGCACTTATAAGCCAGCGAGCTACCAACTAGCCTACCGGGGCGCACTGCGGGATATATATTATGATCCGAAAATGGTGGATCAAATTATCCGGATGTATCCGGATTGTATTCGGATGTTGACCCGAAATAATCATATCTAATTTGATATAGAAAAACATAATTTTATTTCTAATTCACATACAAAAACTTAAATTAAGTATACGAGATTGCAATAATAATTTAAATTTGTCATCCTCATATCGTTTTAATTCGCCAATACGTTACGACATTTGTCTCCGTATAAATTCTACACAGTAACAACATAACTCCATTAAGTTCAAAATTAAAAAGAAATAAAAAAATTATATCCTTGTAATTATACTGAAATATATGAAAAATACTTAATTTGATTTCCAAACTTAAAAGAGAACTGAGAAAAATAAAGAATTACGAATCATAAGTTCAGGGACCATTTGGTCCATCGTATATTTCCTTTAAATTTCACTATATTTATTTAAAAAAAATAAGCATTTATTAGAGGTAGTATTCTAGTTGAAAAATAAATTGTTCATAGGTATTAGTTGACACTGTGTCTTCTGAATGAAGCAACACATTGTGAATGCTCTAATTGACAAAACTCCTCTTAGACATACTCAGCGCTGCGTTGACCGTGGCTTAACTCGCTAAGAGTTGATGATAAGAGTCAATGCCTGATGTATGGCTGTGTGTTTGAAACTCACTATAACACAAAGTAAAAAGTTTTTCAGATAGAGCAATTTAACAAAATAAAATACTTGGCTCAGTTGACACATAAATTAACCACTGACGAGTCCTTTCAGGGGACGGAACTGCGGCTGTCTGACATATCCATAGTGTCCGTCAAATTTTGCAATACAAATATTTTCTGCTTCTTCCCTTAAAAATCTAACTAAAAAACATTTATTGACAGAAGGTCCCACAGTTATATGACAGTACCCACAGTACTATGCATTTGTCGTCGATTAGAGACATCATCAAGACGGAGAGCACTATTTACCATATGGAATGTATCTTCAGAAATAATTGGTGGTAATTATTTTTTTTTTGTTTCCAACCTTTCTACTGTCCTACGGCACGTATGAGTGCTAAATAATGTTAATTAACACTCATACGTGCCGTATTGCAATCCACATATAAAATTAACTAAAACTTCTGAGTTATCCACTCAAGCAAAAAAGTTTATATATATTTAGATATAATTTTATGTAATTAAATATTTTAATGTATTAATTTATATAGTCATATAGTCATATTTGTTAAAGCATAAATATTTGTATCCAATTATTGTTGACTCTGAGGGTTCAACCCGCACATTAAAATAACTACGATATGCCAGCTGAGTCAAAACAATGGACTGCTGATTTGCGAAATAAAGTTCAACGATTTGGGTACGTTGGTCAATTGTGTACTATTCCATTTTAAATTAAAAAAAAAAAATTATAATAAAAAAGTTATTTGGAATTCAAAGGCCTTCAGTAATTTTAGGCCACCCTGTGTAACAGAGTTTTTTCCAATTAGTTTTTTAACCCTTTCACTACTCTTGCACACTACAGTATACATATTTCATTACTTCGTTATTTCTCAGTGCTTGTTTTTCATTTTCTGGTATGCTTTTATACTTTAAATCATATGTAAGAGGTGTTAGATTAACCCAATTCGGGTATGTATTTCCCATACAAAAAAATCCGGTGCTTTTTCATTCCTAGACTTTCTTTGGAAACAATTAAAAACTTTGATTTGTTTTCATTACATATAGTGCATTGTCAAGTTGAGAACGTAATTGTTATGGCATTGCAAACCTTTCCATCGATCATAGTTAGGCTCAACTAAAAAGATATATTAAACTTGTAATAAACAATCTCAATATAAATTGGTTCCAAAGTATCAATTTCTCCTTCTATATAGTTCACCAAATTATTATAAGTAGAGTTTGACACTTTTATATACTCGAAACCAATGGATCAGCATTGATCCATACATCATCGAATGTATTACTTGTTGAAGGCTCAGTAATAAAATATGAACGAATATTAATGGAACTAACGATGACAAGAATATGCTCTTTTATTTTGTTGTATTTTCGCCTTTGGAAACATGTTTGTATTTAGGAAGCGCTGAAAAGCCATCACATATCCACTTGTACCTTAATACAAGTGTTAATAAGAGTTAATAGTAGCAATTATTAAATCTCTTCAGCCGATCACCAGAAGAGAGAGAGAGAGATCACCAAAAGAATTCTGTATTTGAATGCGTAGAAAGAGTAACCGGTGTCCTGTTTTTAGCTTTTGCACACAAATCATTAATCCCTTGAGGACCAGACTGTTTCTGCCACAGCGATTTTTTTTTTTTATTTTCATAATATATGCCCCAATAATAGTTACGTCAAAAAAAATGACCCCCCAGGTCCTCTCCTTGCCCCTCATTTTGCTTGGCAAATATAGTTGCCTGTTGGCTGAAGGGGAATTTTTTACCCAAAAAAAAAATTATTTTCCTTGGCAAATATAGTTACCTGTGTGCTGAAAGGAATTTTTTTTTACCCAAAAAATTTAGTTGAAAAGTATGATGCTTTATATATTTTTAATTTATTTAAACTATTTAAAAAGTAGTTTATAAAAAATTTGAACAAATTTATGATAATAAGTGCAATACGTGGTATTCCCCAAAGCAGTCACGTGATGTAGTGAAGCAAAGGTATACATTGCATATAGTACAAAATACATTTGTGCGACTATATTTTCCATAGCTGGCGCAACTTACGCATCTTTTCAAATTTCCACGTTTTTCCATTTTATGCAAAGATTTCGGCTTCTTTAAAGCGATACTTCCAGTTCTGGTTGCATCTGGAAATGTGCGCGATTATCCATCCATTTGACTACGGATATGCTATCGGATGTAAAATAGCTTATGTCCCGACGCTTCATATTTTTATCGGCCGGAAATTGCTTTGGCATGTGGTTTCTAATACTTCGAATTGTTCCGCATGCCATGATGTCATTTTTCTGTAGAATGTCCAGCAAGTTAACGCTAGTAAAAAAGTTGTCACAGTAAACTTCAACTAATTTTTTTGCTAGTAGTTTACATAACTGTAAAACCACAGATTCACCAAGACCGTGCTCCACAGACATCTTTTTTCCAGTGTATATGTCCACGTTATACAGGTATCCGGTGTCCGACTCACACAAACACCAGAGTTTGAAGCCCCATGACACGGGCTTGTTCTTCATATATTGCATCATGGCGTTATGTCCCTTGAACTTCACCATATGTTCATCAATTGATAACTTTTTTGAATACGTGTATGCGTCTGGCATAGCTTTATTTACATGGTTTATGATTTCGCGGATTTTCTATCCACCGTCGTTGACATCAGCCTGATCATTGTCGCAAAAGTGCAGATTAGACGTTATTTCTTCAAATCGAGACCGCGTCATGATATCTGCGATTTGAGCTTTATGAAATGTCGGATCTGTAGACCAATACATCCGAATGCTGGGTAGTTTTACTAGGCGCATACGTACGATTAGACCCATATAGGCATTGAAGTCTTCCACGGTCAGAGCGAAAACGCGACCTTTTTGCATGGCATATATGTTAGACTGCTCCACTATCATTATGCACATTTCTGAAACCAAAAAATAATAGAAAAAAACTAGTATTTTGCAATTGTAAAAACTTACCTTCAAAATTATAAACAGCATTGAACACATCATACGCTGGCGACTTTTCCTCATGTACATTTACAATGGGTTTTTGGACTTGGGAATGTTCATATGTGCAATTATCTTGAAATACGATGAAAACGGGTTTTCATCATCTTGGATTTGCAAAACGTCATTTTCGAGAAAAACGATGTCCTCTTCATCCATATGTGAAACAGATTCTTCCTCATTATCACTGTGGAAGGCTCCACTCATGTTGTTTAATCAAAAATAACACTCGAAATACTAAAAAAACACGAAACACGTCTGCTCTGATTGATTTCGAATAATTAATGAATGAAAACAAACAAACAAGCAGCGCAAAAAAGTTTGCAACTTAAAACAATAACAAACAAAATGCGTTTTGTTTAATTTAATTTCATCACTGGCAGTCAAAAACAAACATGCAACAAAAAAAATAAAACTATTAACACACACACGTACATACAATGATGAAAATCAAAAAATATTTAGATTTATTTAGGTGCGTTTTTTTCGTTTCAACCCACAGGCAAACATACTTGGCAAACATGTTCGGTGTAATAGTGGGCAGGTTGAAACTTACACAAATTTCCTCCATATATTTTTTGAAAGGTGAGAGGTGTCCCTAAAATATACCCAAGTCTTAGCCAGGTGCGCCCTACACTCTCCCCACAGAACCCCCCTGAAGTAAGGCGACTTTTTGACCAATTTTGAGGCCCCCTAGCGGGCAAATGGGGCCAGATACGAACCTATCATCTACCACATTTTCGTTGCCCCAACCCTTCGCTACAAATCAGTTTTGAATATATTTACTCTATCTCTTACGTGGACAATTATATGAGGCAAAAACTCCTGGGCAAGTATGTTTGCCTCTGGTCGTCAAAGGGTTAAATGACTTACAGGTTGCACCAGCTGCAGAGAAATTTATCTCCATGCAGTCATCCATCCACTTGGAATATTTGGTTTTAAATTTCAAAATATAACCGGAAACGGACTGCATTTCTTTATGAAATAATTTAACAAAATTGTCAATTTCAGATATTTCTGCTATGTCCAATTTAATGAGATGAAAAGTTTCAATTAATTCAACTACGATGTTAACCTTTTCAACCCTCTCTAGTTTGGAGTTCTCCCACAAAGTTAAACATAATGTTTTATATTATAGTGTTATTTATAAAGGGTCCGCCAAATAACTTTTTTTTTTGAACTCCTGAACCAATTGGACTTTGTATGGCGTCATACCAAGGTCTTTATGCAAAATTCGTCTCAATGATATCTCCGAAATGTTCAATTGCTGAGAACGACGGTGAATTGACACTTTCTGCCACAGCAGCAATATTCTTGGGTGAACGCACTGTTTCTGGCTTTTCACGCTTTGGTTTATCGATGAGGATGCCAGTTTATTTCACTTTTTTCACAAGATAACGAACATACGGACCATATTCGTTCAGCGGAAGGATAAAACTAATTATCTGTCAAATCAGACATGAGCTAAGTATTACCATTCACGAAATTAGCACTAATTGAAAAAAAAAAACGTTAAATGGCGGACCCTTTATATAAATATTAGGTACATACTATCATAACGCATGTACTTGTAATGACAAAGCCCATAAAAATATAAATAGAAAGGGTATATTTAAAATAGATATAATAATAAAACTGGTGTCTTTGGTCTTGGCCTACAAAATATTTAATATCATTAATGAAGAACACCATAAACCACTTTTTACCTGATCCAATTATGGAAGATATAAATACAAAAGCACATATCAAGAAATATATGAACAAGAGGTAACTTTTAAGGATTTTCTGTTTTGGAGTCATAAACATACCATACAAGTCGTTAAAAAGGAAATTACATGTAGATTGTGACATTCTAAAAAAAGTCCAATTTAGCACTACAGGTAGAACAAAAACTTGTGTAATCCTTATAGGAAAGAAAAAATTCAGTTTTTGTTTAAATATAAATTTTCACTATTCAATAAAATATTTATTAATAGACATAATCCAATGATTTCCTGATTTAAATAGACTTTTAAGTCAACAATGTGAAATTTATGTAAAAATTTTTGATTTTCTGAAAGTAATACCACATTTCCCAAAAAACCCAAACATGGGAATTTTACATTTTGTGCCGACATGTCTTCATTTAAAGAGTGGATTGGAAGAAACTTACCCACTAAATTTGGCACATGTCGAAGTATCTGCAACAGTCTTCCGCTACCTAATTGGAGACGTGCACAAATTTTAACAGTGGGTACTTTATATTTGCCTCAAACATGTGGCAACTTTATTTTTTATTTTTTTTTTCAATTTTTACAAAAATTTTAAAATTTTTAATTTTTTTGAAATATTTTTGTACTATCTAAATTTTTGTACTATCTAAATTTATTAATAAATGTAAAATTGTTCATAATTTTATATCATTTACATGTGATAATTATTTTAACACAACTCGCGTTTGTGTGCAAATACATTACAGAAAATTATAAACACTTTATATGTTCAGAAAGAAAATATTTATCTGGAGCTGAAGACTGTTGGTGCTTTTTGGGAAAAATACTGCAAAAATTTTATTTTTTTTAATTTAAACGAATGTAGTTTTTGACTGGAACAAGATACTGCATGAATTTTGTTTGAATTTTATCAAGAATTTATTTAGTTAAATAACAAATTTTTTAAAAGTAAAGTTGGTCCCGATTTCGTCCCGCTATTCAAAAAACTCTGGACCTGAATATCTTGAGAACTATTAGAGATATAACACATATATATGCAAGCATGTTATTTCTTAGTCTCTAATACCAGCTTACAAATATGAAAACCGGATGGCAAACAAAAAATGGCGTGCATTCAAAATAGTTTACGCAAAAAGTATTCAAATTTCATTGCAATCGGACCACTAAGTAAGAAATTACCGAATTATTTCCAAAAATTTTGTGATTTATTCCACTGTGGGCAGTAACATTTAAAGACGTTTTAGAAACAGAAAATTTTGCATTTAGCATTCATTTAGAGAGCTGTCCTAGATAATTAAAGTATTAATTTTCCATAAGTATTGTGGATTCAACAAGTTTGTCCACGACAGAACTTAAAGGCATACAAACAAATTTAACAAAAATGCCGATTATTAACGACATTTGTGGTCCTCATACTTTTTAGAAGTGGGTTTGAATAATCTAATCAGTTCTCAGTATTATTGGCAAGAAAAAATGCAAATTTTTTAGCATATTTAACCCTCAAACCCTCATTTAACCCTCAATGAAATTTATACCATTTTATACCAAAATTTTTTCGTTGCTATTTAATCGATATGACCCAAAACACATTTAAAGCAAATCTCAAAAACTAATCCATTAATTACTTTATGCATAAATTATTCCTCGTATAACTACAGTACAAAAATTCAACTTTTTGTGCTTTTACTTAAGAAGATATGGAGATTTTCGTTTTTCCAAAAACGCGAAATTGAGCGTAAACACACCTAAACTTCAACATGTGATAAGTAATCTTAAAGACTTTGCTAACACTACTTTATATAATCTCTCTGCTAAACTTCATAAAAATCCTTCCATTCGTTTTCAAGTTAAAGCGTTGTCAGTTACAGGTATAATCTTGGAAACCTGTATATCCTTGTACCAAAGTTAGAGATTTTTTTCAGTTTAAGCTTTACTCTTACTTACTCTTTAGAACCAACGGTTTCTGGTCAACATAAGTGTGAGAAAGTCTACGGAACCGTACGATACTATGTAACTCAGGATTTAAGCCATTTTAAGAACAATATATAATATTTTTGGATTGCATCAGCAGTTTTGAGGCAACGAACTTGACCAAGCGAATATCATAAATTTTAATATTTATACTTTTAATGTGCTTTACTCAATTAAAAACGACCCTAATTTATCGTAATTTAGCTTGTTACTGTTATATCAACTCACTCTAAGAACGAGCAAAAACTCCCTTTTGAATAATTATATTAAGTATTCTGACAAACTGTCCTAGGTATGTATTTTTAAGTCTTATCGCATAAGGAAAAAACCCACGATTAATAATAATAACCAGATATATTTTTAAGTGTTATCATATAAGAGAAAAACCCATGATTAGTATTGTAATCTTTTAGTACCTTTCTTATGAAACATAATAAAGATCTAATTATGTGTTAGGAAAAAACAACAGCACCGATAAACAATTATCTACCTGTGTTTGTTTATCAGGATAACACATTTATTATGTAGAGCATAAATAGTATAAATAGAGAAACAATTCATTTTAATAAACAGTTCTGATAATACTACGGAGAAAGAAACAAACGTTTTTTTTTTTTATTAATTTTATATCAGGATTCAAAATTGGCGCAGTCGGTAGGATAACAAAAATAATTTTGTTATCCCTGCAAATAAGAACCTACGGTATACTTACATCCTTAAACGAATATTAAGGATATCAATTGCTAACGGTGAATAAAAATCTATTAGTGAAAATAATAGTAGCAAAATACTTGTTAAGCTTAAATTAAGAAAGGTATAAAATTCGTAAAAAAGATTTATTGAAAATAAAATCTATAACGAATTATGGCAGTCAACGCAGGAAATCCTAACTTAGCAGCAGCAGCAGCAGCTGGAGGACAATTACGAGCGCTTGACATCAATCCACTAAACTATTTGGAAAAACTACAAGGATTTGATGGTAGAAAAGAAGATTTGTCAACCTTTTGTACCAACGTCGATGATATTTTACCCACACTATTGGCCTATAACGCACAAGCTCAAAGAATGTGCATAAACATCATCAAGTCAAAACTAACTGGAAAAGCTAGAAGAGCAATGGAAATAAATACACATTTAAACAGCTGGACAGAAATAAAAGCAATGCTAGAAACTAATTTCGGAGGATTTCAAACTTCCGATCAATTGTACGAAGAACTGAGAGCAGCACAATATCGAGGTAATGCCCTCGAATATTACAACTTCATATTACATAAGTTAGCAATACTGAATCAAAAGTCCAGACAAGAAGGAAACCTCCAAGATGTTCCAAGAAATATCCAAACAGCTTTAAAAATCTTTATGACAAGATTGCCAGTACACATGAGGACGGTATTATGTGCTTTAAAACCGAAAACAATGGAAGAAGCCATCCATGAATTATCCCAATCAGGATTTCTAACAGAGGAAAAAAGAAAACCTATAACAATGAACAATCATCAGCATAACCAACAACATAGAGGTAATAACCCTAATTGACAACAAAGGTTTCACCAACAACAACAACAACATTATGTTCAACAACCACTACCAGAACCAATGGACACAACCACAGCCCAAACTAGAAGACAAAATCATCATCAAACCCCAAGAATGGAATGTAATTGTAAGTGTACAAATTATAAAAATAATGTTGACCAATACAAAAACGAAATTGTAGAAACCTATGAATCAGGAAATTTTTCATGTACCAGCCTCTCTGGGGGACAACCCAAACGACGTGGACTTCCCTATATCTTACTTAGAGGACAGACAAGAACTCTTAGAGTACTAATTGACACAGGATCTACTGAAAATTTTCTCAATTTAGACCAATGTCCGCCTAAGTTCATTAAAAAATTAAATAACCCCAGTCACATTAAAACCGCTTCAGGAAATTTTCATATTACCCATGAAGGCACAATTCCCAAAAATACTATTCAAATCCCTTTAAATTCGGACACTACTTTTGGACTCTATAAATTCCATGAATTTTTTAACGGTCTTTTAGGACATCCAACGTTAGAACAAAATAACTCCATAATTAATTACGAGACAAAACAGATTAAAATCAACGGAAAAACTTTCCCATTGTATTATGAAGGAGATTCAGAGGAAATACTCCCAAAAATTTTAAATCAACTACCAGAACTATTCAATATCGAATATTTAGGTACTAATGACCTATTACGCTTAGACCATCTTAATTCAGAGGAATCAAAGGCGATAAGAATTTTGGTTCAGAATCACGGAGACGTTTTTTATCACAAAGGTGACGATTTGACCTTTACTAATGAGATTAAACACAAAATTGATACTGGACTTTCCGGACCAATCTATAGCAAAACCTATAGATATCCTGTTACCCACACTGAAGAAGTGGAAAAACAAATGAATGAAATGCTAGAACAAGGCATCATTAAACATAGTAATTCCCCATATAATGCTCCTATATGGATTGTTCCTAAAAAAGAGGACAAAGAAGGTAACAAAGAGTGGCGCATTGTCATTGATTACCGCAAATTAAACCAAGTCACTAGAGAAGATAAATATCCTATTCCTAGAATTGATGACGTCTTAGATAAACTAGGACGGGCAAATTATTTCTCAACTTTAGATCTAACTAAAGGATTTTATCAAATAGAAGTAGAACCGAAGGATAGAGAGAAAACTGCTTTTACAACTCACAACGGACATTTTGAATTTGTAAGAATGCCTTTTGGACTGAAAATGCTCCGGCGACATTCCAGAGAATGATGAACAACGTTTTAAGGGAACATATAAATAGGATCTGCGTCGTGTACATGGATGACATTCTGGTCTTCTCAACTTCACTACAGGAACACATTAATAATTTGGAAAAAAATATTTGAAACCTTGAGGAAAGCAAACCTCAAAGTATCTTTAAACAAATCAGATTTCTTAAAAAAAGAAACCGAATTTTTAGGACACATTGTCACAAAGGATGGCATAAGCCCTAATCCACATAAAATAGACGGCATAAAACGTCAAACTATTCCGAAAACCATTAAGGAGATACAAAGTTTCCTCGGACTCAGTGGTTATTACCGTAAGTTTATACCTGATTATGCGAAGATAGCTAAGCCTTTAACAATCCGCCTCAAAAAGGATTCAATTATCAATGTAAATGATAAGGACTATAAAGAAGCTTTCGAAAAATTGAAAAACATATTAATGTCAAACATGGTTCTGAAATACCCCGACTTTAATGAAAATTTTATTTTAACTACAGATGCAAGTAATTATGCATTAGGCGCGGTTTTATCTCAAAAAAACGGACCCTTAGCATTTGCATCTAGGACATTAAATAAACATGAATGCAACTATTCAACTATAGAAAAAGAATTACTAGCCATAGTATGGGCCGTAAAACAATTTAGACATTACCTATATGGAAGAAAGTTCGATCTCCAAACAGATCACAAACCACTCATATGGTTAGCCAGTCTTAAAGAACCTAATTCTAAACTTATCCGATGGAAAATCAAACTCAATGAATATGAATTTAATATATCCCATGTACAAGGAAAGGAGAATAAGGTGGCTGACGCACTTTCAAGGATTAGAGAAACTAACGTCAATAGGAGGGTGAAAGAAAAGACAATCAGATTAGGTGAGAATATATGCTCTCTTTGTAATAGAAAATATGCCACAATTAGCTCACTGAATAAACATTTAAGAGATATACACAATAGAGAAGATTTAACAGAGGAATCTAGGCCAAGAAGAAAATTGGAAGAACCCCACAGAATAACGATGTTAGACAATATTCCCATTATCCCTGATGATGATAACCAAACCATACATTCTGCCGAAGAGGATAGTATGGACTTATTCAAAACGACCGAGAAATCTTTCCAAAGTTTTTCTAACCAAATTGTCCTTAAAAAGGGGACAGAAAATAATATTGAAAAGGAAATAGTATTCTCAAACAAAAGAACTACATACAATTATGAAAACTTAAATCCTGAACTAATAGAGCAAATATTAGACCAGATTACAGTCTACAAATTAGTAGTTCTTCGTTGTAACAATACCGAAGACTTAATAACACTTCAAGATAAATATAAAGAAAGAAAATCTAATCCAAATAACATTATGGAGACTGATGTGTTTGTATCTTACGAAAATGTAACGGAAAAAAGTTACGAGGAGATAATAGAAATAATAGCAAAACATCATAGACTTGATAATAATCACCCAGGTATAACTAAAACTCATGAGGAATTAAAGAAAATTTATTACTATCCGAATCTGAAAAAGGAAATTACTAAATTCATTAATAACTGTCATATTTGTAACTTTAAGCACGAACGAAACCCTATTAAACTACCCTTTGAAAACACGGAAACCCCAACAGAACCTTTTCAAATTTATCATTCGGATATATATTTCATAAACAACCAACAAATGTATGTCACTATGATAGACAAATTCACAAAATACGCAATGATCGAAGAGATACCCGACAGATCAACTCTTACACTTATCAAAGCCTACCTGAAATTATTTATTTTAATGAAGAAACCCAAAAAACTTATCCTAGATAACGAAAAAGGATTTAGATCACCACTATTTACTGATTTTTTGGAAAAACAAAATATTCAATATCACTTCACAACACCTAATCGACACACAGGTAATTCTGATATAGAAAGGTTTCATGGATCAATGAATGAACAAATACGAATATTAAAAATTAGAGAAATAGAAAATGATATTAATCTAAATATAGATTTACCAGTACAAGCCCTAAGCAATTATAATAATTTACTTCACCTCACTACAGGTAAAAAACCTATAGATTTACATTTTTCTAATAAAATAAACCTTCAGGAGATATTTAAAAGAATGGAGGATAAGAAAAGGAAAATATGCGAATATAGAAACAGAGATAGAGTGGATAAAAAGATAAACTCTAACTATGTGAAGACATACAAGAACAAACTAGATCAGAAAGTAAAGAAAGTTAACGTAAAGAAAACAGACAATAAAAAATACACCAATAATAATCAAGAATTTCATAAGGATCAATTCATTAAACAAAAGAAACATATTTCCAGATCTTTGGAAGTCCTTATCGATCCTATTGATGATCAACCTAGCTGTAGCACAAAAGCTATTAACAACCGATCTTAAATGGATTCACTATCATCCAAATAGGAGAGATATCCCTAATTCAAAATTACTCGAAAATACATATTCAAAACTCAAGATTATTTAACTTACTTTAAAACATTGGCTTCAAAATTGCGAACACTAAACAGGGACATTCTAACAGATCAGGAAATTAAAGACTTTAACATTACATTGGAAAAAATGGAAAACATCGAATTAGATGTTGCGACCCAAAACAAAAACATTATTTTTATAATTAAGGTACCTAACATGAATCAAGACAACTATAAGGAGATTGTTATACAACCAATACCTAATTTTAACAAAAAACAATTAACCTTAGTCAATAGAAACTACTTAATGAAAGATAATATAATCTATGAGAAAACTAACAAAATATCTATCTCTACTATTGTAATAATCACAATTATCATAATTTGTATCTACATTTATATCAAAATCCGAAATAGGAATATTAGGCAAAATGGAGTTACTATTAACTTACCCTCAATCCCTTTGGGAACCGGGCAAGCATCTTCGTCTGGGGGTGTTATATCAACTCACTCTAAGAACGATCAAAAACTCCCTTTTGAATAATTATATTAAGTATTCTGACAAACTGTCCTAGGTATGTATTTTTAAGTCTTATCGCATAAGGAAAAAACCCACGATTAATAATAATAACCAGATATATTTTTAAGTGTTATCATATAAGAGAAAAACCCATGATTAGTATTGTAATCTTTTAGTACCTTTCTTATGAAACATAATAAAGATCTAATTATGTGTTAGGAAAAAACAACAGCACCGATAAACAATTATCTACCTGTGTTTGTTTATCAGGATAACACATTTATTATGTAGAGCATAAATAGTATAAATAGAGAAACAATTGTAGAGCATAAATAGTATAAATAGAGAAACAATTCATTTTAATAAACAGTTCTGATAATACTACGGAGAAAGAAACAAACGTTTTTTTTTTTTTTTAATTTTATATCAGGATTCAAAATTTTACTTTTAAAAGTTACATGTCTAGGCGTGAAGATCTTAAAATTTTATATTTTTTGAAGGGCGCATCCGCAGTTTCAGATATAATTAGTTGCAGTCCAACTTGATCGGAAGATGTCAGTGCTAATATTATTGTGTGTAAGTGAATCGTATTATTATTTTGGTATTCAGAGCCATTTAAGATTAAATTTTATAGCTTTTCATAGATTTTTGGACCCAAAAGTGATGTAGTAACGAAAGGGATAATCCGATTCTTTTAGCACTTACTGACAACATAGTAAGTGTGATCTCTATTTTTAAAGTTGGATTTTTAGCGTACTGTGAGCTAAAAGTGATGTGAAACCAAAAAATGAAATCCGATATATTCAGCAAGATTGTTATGATAACATTTACAATTCAAGATATATTGTACCCCATAATTCTTGAAGCTGCTGGTGTGCCTTCAATTTTGGTGATTTTTGGAGACAAAACTGTTGTAGGGAATTCAAAGTTTATCTAATCGACTTAGAGCTTTCACGTTATGCAGCAATGCTGATGTCTACCGTTCAAGACACATTTGACCCTATAATTCTTAAAACCGCGGAAGTCTCACTTAATCTTATGCTGCATTTTTTTTTTATTTGAAAGAACAAATTGATATTGGCAAAAACATATTATCCGATCGATTTTAATACTTACATACAATAATAGTTATGCTTATGTCTATCATTGAAATAAGAATTTGAACAGTAATTCTTTAAATCACGCATATGCGATTTAAATTTAATTTGGATTTTTCTTAACTTTGACCTTAATTTCCGCAAAAACCAGATGTCTTAGAAAAAATTGGAAACAAAAGCACGTAAAGGTAACTCGATAACGTGTGGTCAGGTCCCCGAAAAATCTAAATTTAAAATCAATCAAAAAATTGATTCACGTGAAAGCATTACATCTTATAAATGTATTTTAAATAAGGTGATCCAGAAAAAAATTGTGTGACACTTATTCCAAATTTTTCGTTTTAAAAATCTGAAATCCTGTGGGTTCGTAGATTTTCCCATATGTTTCAAGAGTTTTAAAAATTGTGTTCATTTCAAATATTTTTTTTTTTTAATTTTACGAATTTTTAATGTTTTCGCTTTATCGCGTCCAAACCGTGCCATCGACACAAAAAATTAATGCATAAAATATTTTGTAAATTTAGTTTTCTATCGAAATATCTTAAATTATGAAAATGAAAATTATTCAAGTTCGAGGCCATACTCTATATTTCTTCATTAGGATATTGTCCTAACAAATAATCTATAGAGTTTTTTGTTTTCAAATTTATTATTTGACCCCTTTAGGAATGTGTTGATAGATCTACTTCGGGAATTTTCTAGGTTCCCATCATCAGAACACGTTTTGAAAGCGGCAACAATCCCATGTCAAACATCAAACATTCATATGAACTAGTTTACTCACTACATGAGAACTAATATACATATGAGTTTGAAGTTAAAAATTATAACCATTGATCAAAAAATAAATTGAAAACTTGTTTGATGTGCAAGATCCACCTCTGGTGGATATTCAATACACGTTTTTTGTTTTTCTTTCCTTTTTATATTTTGTTTAGTTTGTAAACAAAACAGGGGAAGTAAACTAGGCAGTACTTTGCCTTTTTTACAAGTTTGTTATAATTTTTATTAAAAATAAAAATTATGTTTTTTTGACCTTTAATTGACCTCAGGGAAAATATAAGTTCCAATTCAATGAATCCCAATAAAAATCATCCACATTGATTTAAAAACGATAACAAGTACTTACTACACTGATAGAATTTTCATTCGTACTATTAATGAATGTCTTTCATTAAGTTGGATTCATTAGTTTATTGAATAATTTTATTTAAATTAACGAAAAATTTATTAAGTAAATGAAAGAAAATGTTTTTGGTTGATCCCTATGAAATCATTTTTATATAATTTTTTTTTTTTTTGTACACCAAATAGATTTCAACTATTGCAAAATGCTATTTAATACAAAAGCCTAAATAAGCACCTAATTTTGTTTTGCTTAGTTAGGTCAATCGGTATAAAGCGGCACTGTTTACATGTTGGTGGTTGCAAAGTTCAAGTCGTGTTCACGGAGATGTAAAAAAAACAAAAAAGTAACATAAATAATTATAAAAATCTAAATAATTATGAAACAGAGAAAAAATATTTTTTTCATTATAATTAATTTAATGAAAATACTCCATTGATTCAATGAAATTTTCTTTGGGGACGTTTTAATGATAGATTTCATTAGTACAACGCACAAAATTCTATCAGTGTATATATAATTTGCACAAATTAAACATCTTTATCATTAAACGACAATGTATTCAGCAAATAAATAGCTCATTTAGTTAAATCAATTGTTACCCAAACTAAATTTAGAAAATAAATAAATTATTTTTAATTCATGCTGGTTGCAACCATTTTAAAATTGTATTTTCATTCATTTAAACCTATCTTTGTTTGCAAATATAATAATATTGGACTTCGAAATATTTTTAATGTAAAAATTAAATATTACCAATTATTCAAGGATTTTTAGCGTCATGTAGTTGTTTGTACTCATGTCATTTAATAAAAATTCGGTTACATACAAAAAAGTTTATTTGATTGAACTAATTAAAAGCAATATTATTTGCCACTAAGGAATCAAATATTTTTAAAACAACAAAATAATTTTGAATACAAATTAATATTGCAAAAATAAACTTCTTAGAATAATGTTTAAAAATTTTTTATAAAATCAATTACAGAAACAAAACCTGATGAAAATGGCTTTCTTCTTTGATGACATATACACATTCATCAAAATGGTATTTAAATTTTTGCTTCAAATTTGATAATTCAATTTTGATTATACGAAGAATAGTAGAATATTCTTTACAGGAGTTTAATGCATTGAAGGTGACTTTATATTATTACGTATGCAACAACAAATACAAGTTCATTGCTAGTCGCAAATGATTCCGGAATTGTAAGTTATTTTCCCGAAAACTAAATTTTTTCGAGCATAAAAATGGCTTCTTATGATATATTCCTTAGAAAAAATGCATTACACACAGAAAAGAGAACCAATTGCTGCAACCGAAATTTTTGCCAACCGAATTTTGATAGTTACATTTACTAATATATTTTTAAGTTAGAAATTCAATTGAAGTCATTAAAATTTGGCTATGAGTACTGACTATTCAATTATACCTACAGAACTAAAAAAAAATACTTGTTGTCACAATTGAATTTATTATCTACTTAACCGAATTTAATTAAGTAATACACCGTATCCAATGTTTTTATTTTTATTTATTAAAATAAATATTCCAGTCAATATAAATAATATAGAAATAAAGACTAGACCTGTCTACTAGTAAAAGTATATTGTTTTCAAAAAGTATCTTTTTCTAAAAACTACCCTTTTTCAATAAAATATCTTTTTCACAAAAAATATCCTTTCTCAAAAAAGTATCTTTTGGAAAACTATCCTTTTCCAAAAAAATCCATTTTCAGAAAAAAACTACTCCTTTTAAAAAGAAGTACGTTTTTTAAAAAATTACTTTTGTGATTAAAAATCATATTTTTTTAATGCAAAAAGTTCTTTGTTTTAATAGCGATGACCGGATTTTATGAGTAGACCGGTCTACTTGGTTTTCGGTGTAGCCGGGTTTTCTGAGAGTCCCGGGTTTTCGTTCCACCAGGTCTTTCGGTCTAATCGAGTAGACCAAGATACCGGTCTAGACCGTAGGATCTACTTGAAAATTATAAAACAAATTACCTCAACTTCGCTAGATAGAGCAATGCCGCTGCTAAGTAGTTGTTGTTAACATGTTAGCTTTCTCCAATTTTACCCCATATTTAAAGTATTTTCTATCCTCCTTCTTACAAATATGTTTCAAATTCTAAAAGAAAATACAATAATGCAATAATTTTCGTTTATATGTACACAAAATTTAAGCTTACCACATTAGCATCGCCTCCTTGATTTCTGCTACTATTCCATGGTGTTTGTTTAATTTTATTCCGTATTTTCTAAGCATTTAAAATTTTTGTACTTAAAT
This sequence comes from Delia radicum, assembly GCA_021234595.1. NCBI lineage: Eukaryota > Metazoa > Arthropoda > Insecta > Diptera > Anthomyiidae > Delia > Delia radicum. The sequence continues at coordinate 180,369,507 of CM037851.1, read as the reverse complement.
GTTTTACTGAAAAATATTTGTTTAAATTTTCGTTTTGTTATTTTTAAATAATTGATTTGACACAAGTAGCAAATAACAATTATTTTGTTCGGAACAAGGTACGATAGTTACGGCAATTGGGAGAAAGGTTATGATTATAATTAAATAGCTCTGTTTACTGAAGATTTTTTTTCTATGGTTGCATAGACTAGTAGTTTTTCTAACCATATTTCAAATTGTATAATTAGAGAAATCAACCAATTGTCTGTCTATAAGAAAGTTAGTTTATTAAGCACATTTTTAAACTTGCACTAGACAAAATAACTGGTCCGGATTAACATTTGTATGCACACATAGCTAAAATATTTGTTTAACAACTTAAATACTGTAATATCGAACGAATTCCAACTGATCTTTTCCCTGTGTGTAACATTTGTGGATATTTTTTGATTGTTTTAGGAGGTAAATATTTGGCGGAATCCTGTACAAATTAGAGGTTAATATAAAGTGAGTGGAGTGTATGTACAGCAAATTCACCAGGTTATGATAAATTTTCCTTTCGATAACCCATTAGAATCAACAAATTTTTTTTGGTGATGTTTGCAGAAAAACCACTTGCTTTCTGGAGAGTTATTCCTCTAGCTACACGATAAAATGTTTAACCCTACTTCACAAACAAAAAATTTACTTTTATTTAAAAATAAATTAAGGAGACAACTCCACGATTCTTTACCATCCTCCCTATAGGCATGTTTTTGAATTTTAATGCGCTTGCCGGTAACAAAATCACTATATTTGTGGAGCGTTTTTATAAAGAAAGCACTCAGATTTCCTTTAAATATTTCAGTGACTTAACACCTTCGACCCGGCTGAGCCAATATATATATATGTTATATTAGGCTATCCCTTAAACATATATTTGTCATTCTACCCACCAGTTTTATTACAAATGGTTCCAAATGGAAGAAATTGATTATTTTTTTTTTAAACCCGTGCAGCAAGTCTGCCGAAAATGGCCTATTTTCGTTCATTACACCCCTCAGTATACAAATGGTTCCAAATGGAATAAATCAATTTTTTGGGAAAACGATAAACCGTGCCGTGGATGTAATGAACGAAAATCGAGAAATCTTTTTATTAATTTTAGATTATACATGCTTTTATCCCTTTCAGTACCGAATTTTTGTTCGTCGATATATTTCACTTTCGACTGTAGATTCTTGTTAATGGGCCTTAAATTAAAAAGAAAAAGGTTTACATATATGCCCCAACCCTTAAAAAAATGGGTCCAAAGTTAAATTTTTTAAATTTTATTTTGGAAAACTATCAGATTTAAAGCCATACTTATAGTCACCTGAAAAATAGCCAGTTCTATGAAACCTAATAAAAGTCAGTGTCTGATGGTTTTTCTTTTTTTTTTCTAAGAAATAATATATTAGAGCATAAAAGGATATTTATTATATTGCAGAAAAATGCTAATTTTTGAACACATTCAGTTAAAATCAAATCAAATTAAGATAATAAATATAAAAAAATAAATAATTTTGAAAATTATTTGGAAACGGTATTTTTAATACTAACGTTTAATCGGTAGGATTAAGTAAAAAAAAAACTGTTGGGTAAACAATGATATATATTTAATTCGGTAAGGATAATTAAAAGAGTCAGTAGGTGCAATTCTATTATTCAATCGTTTAATAAAATAATGCGTACAACAATCGAATCGATAATTGAATCGGCTAGAAAAAAAAATCGGCTGCAATAATGAATATGTTTTCTGTGTGGTCTAATGACCAGAACAAAATCAAACAAAGCATTTTTGGCTATTCAAATGTTTTATTGCTTAAAACTGGACTGAGAAGTTTAAAACATTTTTAAAAAGTCGGTAGTGAAAAAGTTAAGTAACGCCAGCGGTATGAGAAAAAATTATTAAAACTATTAATTCTACCAATACCGTGGACGAAATAATTATATGTTTACCTCAAAAATTTTGATTTTTTTTTTTTTTGTAAATATTTAAAATATTTGAAAATTTTTGATACCATATAAGAAATTTAACTTTTATTCTTGTCGATACCAAACCCCTTTCGATCCATTTTCTCTAGTTTTTATCAGTATGTTTTTAATAATTTTTCCTTTTTTCACTGCGAAATAAATATAAGTTCAGTTCTATTAAAATCAGTATTTCGGCAAAAGTTCTGACTTTTTCAGCATTAACGAGTTTTGCAACTTTATGGAATGGAATCAAAGTAACTTTTTTTGCAGCATTCGTTTCTTCAAAAAATATTAGAGGTAAAATCCAAGAAAATTTTCAAAATTACAATACAAATTATTTTCAAGGCTAAAACCATTGACACATTTTAATTTATGTTAAAATGATGCAAAAACAATGTACTTTGATGCAACTTTTGACCTCCTCTTTGGAATTTAATGCTAATTTCACGACGAAAGTCGATCATAAGCCAAACTGTATGGTCTGGATAATCATTTTTTTTTTTTTGTTAAAAAATAGGACCAGTTATGAATGCAAGTGTCGTCCAAATACGTGTGCACCAAATTTCACTTGGCTTAGATAATTATTTTTTAAAGGAAAAAAAATTATGATATTAGCTTTATCTAACGAGCTTTATTTTAAAGTGCACGAGCTCAAAAAATCTGCCGGATTCAATAAAATTCTATTATATTTATTACAAAAAGTAATTTCTTTTTAGCTTTTCTCAAATTGAAATGTCAGTTTTGGTCAAGCGAATACCTTGCGTTCTATGGTTCCCCAAAAGAAAAAAAAGAAAAATTGTTCTCTATAAAGCATTGTCATTTGAGCCAAATCAAATCTTTGGCACGCATCAGGAAGGCGCTTTGAGATGAATTTGGAATAAAATTAAGAGCACAATTCAAATTATGATCGATTTGCCTCAAAGACGTAGCGTTATAATCTTAAGTTATATAAAGTGTCATACCGGAGCACAAATTATTTTGTATTTTATCGTCATAATTTGAGAGCAAATGTTTATTACTTTTATTGATCAAAACATAAAAAACAATTTTAGCGCTGAATTTTTCACAATTGTGTTGTGTTTGTGTTTTTTTTATAAATTGCACAATTTTTTTCGACTGAAATACAAAATTGTACTTAAAATAAATGGAATCAAGTTGTAAAATACGCTAGTATTTATAGGAAGAGTGAACAAATTTAAAATGTTTTGAAAAAAAAACTGAGTTTAACATTACAGAACTTGTACTTATTTTGCTGGCAAACAATGAATAATTTTTAAAAATTATTAAAAATGCAGCAAATGGATCGAAAGGGGTTTTGTATGTACTGATATTATAGCGTTTTCTTTTCTGACAAAAATGTCACATTTTTTTGCATTTTGCCTTAAATTTCCTTATTCGTGTTCTTTTCTAAAATGAGGTGAACACTCTAAGAGGGTACCGTGTTTGTTTCTAAAAGTGTTGCCTTATAAAAGGCAAAAAATGCAACATTTTCTGCCCTCAAATAATTTACAGGGTTGGATGTTGCCTTGTTTTTTTGGCTTATCAATCTCATGTGTATATATTGCAAAGTTTTTGGCGAGAAAACTCTCACCTTGGTAGCAGAGTGGTAGTGTGCTGGCTTCTGATACTGAAGATCCCGAGTTCGAACCCATATTGGTATCACATTTTTTTATATATATTTTTTTTTTGTTAAATTTAATTTACGATTTTTTTTAATTTGTTTTTGCTGTTTTTTTTTATTTTTTCTTTTTGTAAGTATTTAATAATTTTTTTAATCTGAAATTCGCTTACAAACAAAATTATAAAAAAAAATTTAATTGAAAAAATGTATGGAGCTAAATCCAAATTTTTTAAATAATTAAAAAAACAAAAATTAATTATTAAAAAAAAACATTAAATTTTTTTAAAGTTTGCTGGGATTCGAACCCGAACTTTAACAACACTAAAAAACAGATTTGTTTAAATAAATGCAATATGTGATGAAATTGTGTTCTATTCTGATTGTAAAAATGCTTCATTTTAATGGGGCGAGGGCAAAATTTTAAAAACGTTGCACATTAAGAAGGCAACACTTTTTTCCAGAAAAGAAAACACCATTAGTGTTACTTTGATGGTGTAACAAAAAGTTTTAAATATTGAAAATATTTAGGGAAAAATTTACGATTTTATGGATGAACTTATAATTACTTCTTCCACTGTGTATATATTGTTTGCATGTATTGTCGTTAGATATTTGTTCCACATTTTTAATTGTTTTCTTTAAAACAAACGTTAAATTTTCTTTGTTTTTGTTTCATAAAGTTATGCCTAACATTAAAAGTCCATTTCCTTTATGGTCGTGTATTTAAATTTTACTCACCATTTACAGTGGTTGTAAGTAAACATAATTTATCATTTTGCCACATAAACAGTGCTTGTATTACAGTGTTAAGCTTCGTGGTATTTACTACACTGTATTTCACTTACTATCGTACAGAAGTATTAGTGTCTGTTTATATGCCTTGGCTACTGTTATTGTTTACTACATCTTTAATACATGAATAAATTTAAATTAAGTACATTAAATTACTTGAGCTAGAATAAACATAACACAACAGATCTTTTGGCAAAAATATATGAGTATTTTCGCGTTTTATCAGTTTGGCTGTTTTCTACGAACTACTTTAATTTAATAAAAATGTATGATTAGTTTTTAATGGAAAACAAACAACATCTGGTATTTATAGATACATTTTGTAGGTTTTAGCACCTTTTTAATTCAAAGGTAATAAGTGCGTAAACCCAGCGAAAACAGACACTTCATAATAATTAATATGTGTAGTGAACCTCGACATAACGTGAAAACCCGAAAGTTTGAACGACTCAGGAACGTTAATAATTTTATTGTTGTACAGAATACTCTAAAACCTGAACAACATTTTGTGGAATTTTTTCTTTCATTTATGAAGTTTCTTGTTTTATAAAACTTTCAAATAAAAATTTTTATTTTTTTTAAACTTATTTTCAATCAGTTTGGACCTGCAAAAAAAAAGGTTAGCAGGTACATCCACTAAGACTTTGCAGATTAAAAATTAAAATAGAAAAATAACAACTTTTTCTTTTTCAATCGTTTGTACATTTTTCCTGATGTGATTCCTTTAATTTTAGCTGTGCAATAAAAAGTTGTATTTAATACAAGTATATATTTTTTTTTTAATTAGTAACAATTTTGCTAAATTAAGCAACTGGTTTTGAAAAATTAATAAAATATTTTGCTTAATTCAACAACAAAAACAAGTGCTTAAGTATATTTAGTAAATTAACTAATTCGTAAATTGAGAATAGCAAAAAACATCCGATTGAAAATTTGTCTCACTAACTTTTGTATATGTGGGTTATTTTATATATGTATATGTTAATTATTTTGTTTAATTAAAATTCGGAACGAAAAAAGGTTATTCCGGCAAACGTTAATAAACTTGAAAATGGTTGACAACATTCTATTTTGGTTTAACTAAACCAAGTTTAATTTAAATCCCAAAACATTGGCCTTAGTTGTGGTACAAAATTTGTTCAGAAATAAATTAAAGTGGTCAAATAAAATAACAAACAACAAAGGCATAGTCAATTAATTCTGTCATTGATTCAGTCAAAAAATTATATGAAGAATTTCAAAAACTTTCGACTAACTTTTGAGGTAAAATCTTCTCAAATTATGCTTAAGCATGCTAAATCCATTCACGTTAATCATTTGTTTTAAACGGTGCAAAAATTATGTTGGTTTTGATCTTCAAGCAAATTCAAAATATTGAAATTATAGTTTTGCTGGGATTTAATTAAAGCTATATCAATTTTTAAATCTCATTGTATTTATTACACTTCTCAATATATATTACAGCACCAAAAATTGAAAAATGTAATAGAAAAATGTAAAATTGTTTGTCATATATTAGAACTTAACAAAAAAAAACGCGATTATTTTTAAAAACACGCATTTTCTGCTGGGTTGATGACATTTAGTTGGATTTATGGTATTTATTTGCGGAAAATTATACTAAATTCTTTTATATTCACTAAATTTAAAATTCTATACAGGGATGTTACTTAAGGTTATGAAAGTATAGATTGCTCCATAAAAATTAAAGTCATTATAATTTGTTTATGCCTTTTTGGTTTTAGTATTAGGCTTATTAAAATCTTTTATTTGATGTACATTTTGGCGGAATTGATACAGCGCTTTAATTGTCACAAAGCGAAATGTGTTTGGTAAAAACCGCTAAGAATAAGAACAAAATTAAGTTTCTTTCCTCCTTATCAATTTCATTGTTTTTGTGTAGTAAAAAGGTCGGAGAGACCATGAGATGGGCATTATAATTCTTGTTGTTTATGAAATGTTTCATAAATATTGCTAAAGTTATTACATTGGACGAAAATTTATGAACATTTTTCGTTTTTTTTTCTCTGGGTGTAGCCAATTTCAAATAAAATTGTAAATGTCAGATGCAAAAAACATACATTTTCAAAAATTTTACGCAAATTCCAAATAATTTTGTGATGTTCGCATCCCGTTATTGTTACGCTGACATCAACTTGGTGCACCTCAAACTCCATTAAATAGAAACTGCGAAAGTTTAAAAATGAGAAAATTTTGGTTTCACTTGTAAACCACCATACAACTTTTCATCAAGCAGCGATGTGGGAAATGCTTTTTCAGTGAATCTGGTTCTGAAAGTTAAAAACTATGAGAATAAAATTAAATGAATAAATTGACAGACTGTTTTTTTTATGTTTACATCATTTACCCCATTTTCCGTATATTTTGCTTTGTTTTTCGAAATTTAACCAGATAATTAATAATTTTCTTAAGGAATATAAATCTACACGAAATTATTTCTCAATTGAGTACAGTCAATGGATCATTTGCATGTTTAGTTTTATCCTTATAAGTTGTATGTGTATCAGAAAATCCTCGATAAAACGTAGCCATTACGTAATAACCTGGCATAGAAAAGCATTACCACATAAGTAGTGTCCGACCTAAGACTTCGGATATATTATATTATTATTATTAGATTTTATTGATTTTCTGAAGAATCTTTCAAGAATATTGTGTGAAAATTTGAGATGAATCGGAGCAAGAAGATGAAAAACAGACTCAAGAAGACAGAATTCATAGTAGACTGGAGCAAAACGAAGCTTTAAACATCATGAATGAAAGCAACATCCTTTATGGAGCTGGCATCGATGATTTAGTGTGAGGTAAGCCGATAAAACTCGCTCATGAACGTTTTATTATAAAGTTCATAGTGTTCAAAACATTAAAGTGTTTTCCCCACAACTCACGTTACCAATACCGGCATCCTTCAAATACCTTTACCGAAATAATTAAAGTAGCGTAATCACTAAAATAACATTTCCGAAATAAATTTTATCGTTCTGCATTAAAAAATCATAAAATTCAGCCTATTGGCTCAAGATAATTCAATTTGTATGCCACCTTTTTTGATGGTTTTTAATGCGATTTTTATAAAGAATTAAGCATCTCTTAAATTTTTCATCCGTTTTTCATTTTTAATACATCTACATTTAAAAATCCTGGTAATTATTAGCCCTTCTTGCACTGAGGTACTGACTTTTTACGCTCATTTTTTATGCATAAAATTCAGTTTTTAATACAAACATTACTAGCTTTATTTTTCATTTAATAAAACCCAATGTTTTATATCCCATGTAAAAAAGATTTTATCTAATCCTTTCTAATTAGATATGATTGAATCTAATTAGATGTGATTGCATCTAATTAGATCTTGTGACAGATCTGAACATGATATGTCATATCTGATACTCTTTATGGACAGATCTGATCATACCTAGTACCATTTCAGTTCATCGAGTTTCTGACCTCGATCCAATTCAATTTTAACGAAATGGTATAGATGGCAAGTTCGATATAGGTATGACATGGTCGAAATTTTGTGTTGGTAGCTCTTACGGTTGTGGAATTATCGCATTTTAAAATTTGAAAAAAAAAAAAAAAAATCGAATCAAACCGCAGTATTTCAAAAATTTTTTTTTTTGTTTAATTCTTAAATAAATATTTTAATTACAAGTTATTCTCCTATATGGTGTTGCCAAATTCCTTTATGGAACTCTTACGGAGTCCAAAGTTATGATTAAAAATTTGAAAAACGATAGTTAATGTAGTAGAAAATAAGATTAACCCAAAAAAATATTTTATTAAAAAAATAAAAATCAAAGTTTTACAAAAGAAGTTGCACATAATTGGCCATATATTAACGGCTTAAGTTATGAGAGTCATATTGATATCTCATTTTAAAGTTACTTAAATCATAGTTTTACTACAAAAAAATTTATCCACTTAATAAAGGTAAAATGCATTTTTTAAAAATCCGTGGTTCAAACCGTTTTTTTTTTTTCAAAATCCTGGATTTCCAAAATTTTTAAAAAGATATATGTGAGTTATAAATTATTCTTCTATACCGTTGCAAACTCCCTGTGTGGTACTCCTGTAAGCTGCAAAGTTATCGATTTTATAATTATATTTTTTAAATTTTTATGCATTACTTTGGATTCCGTAAGAGTTCTAAAAAGGGACGGCACTACGGCATATTGGAATAATTTATAATTAACATATTTTTTTTTTAAGAATTTTAAAAAGCCAGTTCTTTTAAATACATCGGTTTGAACCGCGGATTTTGAAAAAATCAATCTTCAAACAATTATTTTTTCTAATTTTATTTGAAGTACGATAACAGCAGCTTTAAAACAAGATATTAACGAATCGCTTAGCTTCCACCGTTATAAAGATATAAACGATTTTATTCGACTACTTCTGTTAAATTTGTTGATGTACGAACTATTTTTAAAAATTTTCAAATATTTTTCATAATAATTTTGGAACGCGAATTTAAAGATTCTCTGAGACTAGCTTTCCTAAACTAGCTATCCTTTACCATGATTTGTTGATTTTAGATGTTTTCAGTATATGGGAACACCGAAGAAAATAAAATATTGTGCACACAAACTATTTTGGCATTAAAAAAAGTTTAATTGAAAATTTTTTTTTATTTCATCCCCTTTTCCACCCACAAAGTCTTGAGCAGGAGCCGCCACTAGAAGGCACATATTTCCGTTTTTAAAGTGCACGAAATTGCTTGCCCTAGTAATAACTATCTAACAAAAGTCTTCAATAAAAAGGTAAAGTATAAGTACAAAGCTCTTTTTTAAGTTCAACAGATATGATCAAAAATCGAAATTACCAAAAATCGAATGTTATATATATATCTTATCTTTACGAACCAAAGACCTGCATGAATGTCTTGTGAAACATTTTTTTTTTTTTTTAATCTACAAATTTTTTTTTTGATCCGATAATAAAAAATTTGTTACATTTTGAAAAAAAAATATAGTCCCCTACGAAAAAAGTTTCCAATTGTTAAGCAAAATAACCAATTTTTTTACTGCTTTTATCATTAAAAATCGTCAAAACATTCACGCATAACTTTGGTATGAACCACAAATACAAAAAAAAACAAATAAACAATTTATATTAAATTCATCTCACCAACATCTATAAAAAGCAATAATCTTGACAATACTATTTGCGACCTTTTTCGATGCCAACAAAGTCATAGGTGATGTCACAATAGGCGTTACCAATATAATAACTGAACGAAAAAAGCGAAATATGTACAAAAAGTAAAAACGAGAATATCAAAATAAAACAACCTTCGTAACTTAATGTTTTAATCTCAATCTAAATGATTTTATCTAGTTCAAATTGATTTTAGTTTTGGCATTAGCTGCCTAAATGCTGGCAGAAAAAGTAACATAAATATTTATACCCCCAAACCACTCAAACATCCTGGAAAACATTGTTCAAATTCATTGTAACAAAAAACCAGAATATGTCCTTTTTTGCTAGTGAATGAACAGTGTCGAACAAAATATGGTGAAATATGGTGAATCTAAATTTAAAAATAAAAATTCTTATTTATATAAATCAACTATCAAATGGTGTGAACTTTTAATTATATAAACCTGCAACTTTTATACTTTTTGAGGCCAAACGTATATAAAGGAGTCTGTGTTAAGTAAGTCTTTTTTGCATGTGATGACAAATAATAGTTTTCAAATCGGTTGTTTTGTAAATTTCAATCCCGAATATTGCGTACTGTTTAGAATTTAAAAACGATTAAAAATATCAATCGATATTACTGATTCAATTAATGCAATTCAAAGTAATTTCATCCTTCCCGCCCTCTTTATTCGCTTTTTGAATTTGATTTTTAACCAAATCGATCAATATAAAAACTGATCTAGAAATGTTGAGGTTTTCGATTTTCTTCACATGTCAGTTTTGTGCAATATCTAATGTTTTTTATATAAGCCTACATATAATATTAAATTCCAAGAAGTATACTTAGAAAACGGTTTCATGATTGCAACCGAACTTTTATTATTATTCCCGTTTAAATAGTTCAAAAATCATCATTACAGTCGTCCAAAATAGATGAAAGCTCGATTTTGCGATCTTCACAAAGTTGCCCCTATTCCGTAATGCCTAAAAACGAAATGTGCCAAAGTAAATTCGTTATCATTAGAAGCTGGCAGAAACAGTTAACTTTTAAGAATTAGTAATTTGTCTCTAGAAGAAATTTAGGGTTGACTTTAAATTTAACTCTTTCTTAATCTACTTAACAAAATTTTATAATCTAGTCTAAATTTATATCAAGAAAAGGAATATGAAATAAAATTTAAAAAAAAATTAAAAAGCTTTTAAGTTATTTGCGTTTTTTAATAAAATTTTACGTAAAAACACAAATTTTTGTTAAAATTGTAAAATTTTCTGAAAAAATTTAAGTAAAAATCCAACTTGTTTTTGAACAAATATCTCAAAATTGAGCTAAATTTTAATGAAGATTATGAATCTGCAATCGAAATTAAAAAAAATGTATATTTTAAATTCTTTGCGTGTTTCAAAGATTCAAAAAAAAAAACAATTTTTGATGGTGTTTTTTTGATTACATGAAAACGATGTCATTAAAAAATCCAAATTGTTATATGGTTTTGTTCATCATATATGGTTTATATTTAGCTGACTAAAATTTATTTGTTAACAAAAATCTTATCTCGCACAGAGAACAATCTGCAGAAATATATTGAAGCTAAAAATAATTTTTACTGCGATAATTATATAAAAACCACTTCAAAAAAATTTAACATTTTTTTGTATGAAATTCTTCATTTTCTCGAATTCCGCGACTCCGATTTAAATTTGGACTTTATTATTGTAATTTATTTAATTTAATTTAGATTTGATCTGTCGAGGTCATAATGATTATTTTAAAGTTTTCGATTTTTTGATCCTTTTACGAGATCATAATAATTATTTAAAATGTTTCCTCATTATTTTTGATTTAAGTCACATCCCAGGAAAAAATTACACATTCCAAAAAGAAGGTGATGAACACACTTGCTTACATATCTTATTGCCAAATTTAGTAACTGCAATACCAAACTCATTCCAACGATAAAGTCAAAAAAGCAAGTAGTATTGTAATCAATTCTTTAAATTTAAACCAGAAAGCATTAACTCAATAACAAAGTAATTATTTACTTAAAAGAAAATAACAATGTTATTAACTTAGAGGCAATTTACACGAGGCAATGTTTGCATGCAATGTTGCATGCAATTATTGTTTGTTGGCAAACGGGGTAGAGAAGCAAGCAGGGTAGCAAAAATTGCACGGTTTTCGTTTTTCAAGATATTTTTTTACATTTCTTTTTGCTATCGTTCGTATTCTTGTTAATTTGTTTTATTCGTATTCGGCTTCTAAAGTGTTGTGTATCGAAAATATTTCGTATAATAAAAAATAAATAATGTGGAATAAAGAACTAGTGGAACTTTTACTTATAAAGTACCAGGAAAATGAGAATCTTTATAATGACATAGATCCTGTTTATTTGCACCGGTTAAAACGTTCTAATTCTTTATTCAATATTTTAAATGAAAATTAAATTTAAATTGAATTTCAATGAATGAACAATTAAAGAAGATTGGCAAAATATCCGTCAAAAAAATTGCATGCAAAAACTCCTCGTGTAAATGTTCATGATTTTTAGAAGCAGCTTTAAAAGAGAATTCAAAAATTGCCTGCAATTAATTTCTTCGTGTAAATTGCCTCTTATATGTATAACTTTTTGTACTCAAGAAGTAATCATATACTTTTTCTTAATAAAAGGACGTTATTGGAAGTAGTTCCTAATTTTGAAAAAAGAAGTTATACAATTTTTAAGAATTTATCTCATATATTTTTTAAAACAAATTTTTATTTGCAGAAAAATAATACTAAAAACAGAAATTGCATGTTGCCTAAATTTTGTTAAACTTTGGTTAGGTATAAATTAGGGAAGCGAACGTGAGCAGAAGATTGTGAGTGGAAGTTAAAATTACTGACGTTATCGCGAGTGAGTGTAAGAAAATTTGTCGAGGGTGATTGTGCGTGAGTCATATTTTTGTTTTTCAATTTTGAATTGTTCTTTTTTTTTGAAAAATTTATATTTTCGTCGTTTATAGCTCCGAAATTATGACAAACCCATGTTATCATAACAATTCGATGTTTCACTTTTTAGGATTTTATTTCCGTATGAGTTTTGATCGTTATATTTGAGTGACCTAGGAAAATCACGTGTGAGTAAAAGTTGAATTTACTTATGGAACTACTTCTTTTTTTTTTAAATGTAAGTACTTCTTATTTTTTCTAGGGAACTATTATTTATTTTTTTGTGTAAGTACTTCGTAGTTTTACAATGGAACTATTTCTTTATTAAAAAATGTATGTAGTTCTTAAAAATATAAAGTAAATGGTTCTTCGGTAAAAAAAATAATCAATTCTAAAGAATCAATTATTTTAGTCTCACGCCCTGTTAAAAGAATCGAGTAGGTAATCTAGTAAGGAATGCGTTCTGCCCAAAATGCTTGATTACAAACCCGCTTACCTTTTTGGAAATTTTTTGCTGGGATAATATAACAAGTATTACATTGAAACTTTTTTGCGATTATTTTTAAGGGTTGCTGACCTAGCGACTTCTAAGTCTTTTTTTACCAGCTTAATGATATATATTTTATGATCAATGATCATATGTATTTTATGATCAATGATCATATATATTTTTTATATGAGCTAATATGGTCATTAGAGCGTTTCAGCATTTCCAGGTTTTTTTTGGATTTTTACAACTCTTGAAGCGGAATATTAAAACATATGGCCTAAATGATTTTTTTGAGAATTTTGTCAGCTTTTTTGAAAGGGAATACCGGGTTTCAGCAAAAAAAACTTGTGCTCTTTTTTCTCTTGAGCTCTGTTTATACAAAACGAGATACATAGCTACTAGATCGGTTCTCAAAATACAAATTTTCGATTTTTGCTGCTCCTACGTGACAAATTTGTTTTATGTCATCTAAAAGTCTATGGTTAAAAATTGACCAAATCGAATAAACTTATAAGGTCGAGCAAATGTGTCAAAGTTTCGAAATTTAGGTCAAAATGAACTATAACAATTTTATTACTTTTATTTTTTTTTTAATTAAAATATATATATATATATATATGTGTTACATTTTGCCCCACACAGAGAACAACTCAGCTTATTGCCAACTGAAATTATTTGCCAACTGAAATTCGGTTATTACGAATTTGAGTCGGTTAGTAAAACTGATCATTAGTTTTCACAAAAAGTTCGGTTAATTCTAATTAATTTTAGTTGCAAAACAATTGCTGTAAATTAGTCAAATATTTTAAATAGACATTTGACAAAAATGTCAACAAACTTTTTTTTAGTGTACTTTAAGACTTCGTTTTCTTCTACACAGTAACTGTTATATATATACTATAACGGTTCCTGTGTATGAGTTAAATTTAACATGGTAAAGGAATGTGTGAAAAATTTAAAACCTCCTTTTCTAAAAAAAAATTATAGTTACAACTGTGTGTAAATTATGACAGTGGCTCGACTCAATTGAAGTGCTAAATTTTTATAATTTTATTTTTTTGGATCATGGCCAAAAATAATAATAAAACGGTAATTCGTTTGTAAATTTTTTCTACGTTTTTTTTTTGAAATGGAACAAAAATTTAATAAAGAGAAAATTATGATTATAGTTTGGAGTGCATACTTAAGTTTTAAGTTTTTTCTTCATATTTCGCATTATTAAACCTATTTGAAATATTTACAATTAATGATTTTAATTAAAATTAGTTCATTATATATACCATGTATATACTAGTATATAAATACATGCTACTTACATTCAAACATATATATACCTGAACAATGGTACAATCAAAAAAAATATTAGTAAAGTCAGCAAAAATTTTTGCTGATTTAGCAAAATTCTTGTCAGGAGGGTGCTTGCAAAAAAAATTACTAATATCAGCAAAATCTTTTGCTGAAAATCAGCGAGCTGATTTTTAGCAACAAAATTAGTAGATTCAGCAAAAGTTTTGCTAACACTTTGTTGATTATTAAAAATCATTCTTAAAAGATAACAACATTTTTGTTGAATATTAGTAGACTGAAAAAATAATCAAAAATTTGCACAAAAATTATACTTTAGTTAATTTTTTTGGTCAAAATCCTAAAAAAAAAAATTTATTCTTTTAAAAATAATTTGCAATACGTTACAAAATAAAAAAAATATTTGTTTCATACACCAGCATTGACGATATGAATTAATGTTATATTTGAAAATATATAGAAATACTTACATCAATGGTTGTCTAAATTATGCCATCTTTTGAGAAAAGATACAACACTTTCTTGCAATAAGAAAAAGGAAACATAAAAAATTACCTAAGACGTGTGCACATATCTTCCGCTTTAGTTTGTGTACACCAACGTATATTTGTTTGCAATTTAACCGCACTACATTATTAATCACAACAAACATTTAGTTAACAAATACTCATTAATTCAAAATGCACTTTAATTTAATTAATATAATACTTTCACAAGCCGGTGTCAACAAAAAAGTTAAGTTGTTTTAATCCACAATTTTGTTTTATGTATGAAAACCAGATACAAAGATCTTCCATGGTGCATTTTGTTTATATGTCTTTCAAGAGTTGTACTTTTTGGTATCATTTTCCTAGTCTCTAATACATCTGGACATGCAGCTACATCTACTTTATTCTGCGTCTATTTTTCAATCTGGTTGTCATCCACACTATTAATGTGCTTAACAGCACAATTTTTTTAACAAAATAAATTAGTAAAACATTAGTATTAGAACAACATTAGTTCAAAGTAAGTAAGTGCTAAATAAATATAACTAAAATTTTTGCTGAAAACATAATTTTATCAAAAAATTTGCTGATATATAGTATACTTGATTTACAAAACGTTTTACTAACTTATTTTTTTGAGTGTAGTATACATAGAGTAGAGGTATAAATAGCAAGCACCTCTTAAGGTTCGTTTGTTTGTATAAAAGTATTTAATGCCTCGATTATAAAACATTTCTGTATTCAATAGTGTTCCACTCTCAGTTTTTCATTTTATTTTCTTTTTGCATCAGGCATTTAGTACTTATAAAAATCGATGTATATCCTTCAAACAACGTGCTGCTGCACTGAACGAAAAAACTTATGAAAAGAAAGAAAAAGTTGTTCTGTTATGTAGTTGATTTTAAACCTCCAACTTCAACATTTTATTTGTATGTATTTGAAGCTATGTATATGTGTATGTGCTGTCTACCTATAAAGATTTAAGTTTATGGATGTAAAAAAATACAAAAGTATGGTAAGGAACGACCATACAACGCACTATAACTAAATAAGCGTAAACACTGACCAAATTATCTACTTGATATTAATGATTTTTGCATTGAATTAATCAACTAGAACTCTGAAGATTTTGATAAAATTAATGCAAGTTTTCACAACTTTTTATGAAAAATGTCCTTTTATTTATTAAAAGTTTCATTCACTACTTAATGAAGAAGTTTCAATAAAAATCTAAG
The DNA here is from genome assembly GCA_021234595.1 of Delia radicum. Classification (NCBI taxonomy): domain Eukaryota; kingdom Metazoa; phylum Arthropoda; class Insecta; order Diptera; family Anthomyiidae; genus Delia; species Delia radicum. The sequence continues at coordinate 180,353,510 of CM037851.1, read as the reverse complement.
TTCATTAGAGTGAAGCTTTCATAAATTTTAAGAAATTTTTCGTTTTAGGGGTTTTGAATCGGTGACTGCATTTTATCGATTTTGTTTGCCAACAGGGATTGTAGGGTATACAAAAAACCATAAATATAACAAAAATAATAACAACACAACAAACACAATAAAACAACACACAACTACGCTTAAATAATCGATTGAAGCGTTCATAATATTTCCATTTGGCTGATTTTCAATTGAAACTTTGCTTCGTTGCAATGCAAATCGTTTTAAAAGCTTTAAAAAAACTGTTTAGAAAAAATAACAACAACTAAAACAAAATCTCAAAGTGATTTCATTTACATTTGTACATTTAAGCAATTCCATTTCTTTTGACGATAGTTTTTTATAGTTCCACTTCTAAAAATTCATAAGTACACTAAAAAAAAATAAGTTGGTATAAATTCTAGTTATACCTATTCAGCACTTAACTGTTTTGAACTAATGTTTCACTAATGTTTTACTAATTGAATATCCAAACAAAATTGTACTAATATGAACGGTAATATTGAGGTTGACAACCAGATTGAAAAATATACAAAGAATGAAGAAGATGTGCCTACATGTCAAGATGTAGTAGAGAATAGGAAAATGATACTAAAAAGCACAACTCCCCAGCAAAATTATTTAGAACAGATTACTTCTGAACCTGTTCTAGAACAACTTCTTTTACCACCGGTTGCATGGAACCGGTTCTAAAACAGGTTCCTGGGAGTCGAAGTGTAAGGTTTCCCTGTTCCAGAACCAGTTCTATAACTGGTTCTAGAACCGATTCTAAAGCAACCCGTTCTTGTTTGGAGGTAAAGAACATATTGCTAATATGACAAATTCCATATAAAAAGATCCAGTTGCAGAACAGAAATTAGAACCTGTTGCAGTATAAGTTGTTCTGCAACCAGTTATTTGGATTTTACTATTTTAATGGGTCTTGTAAGGTATACAAAAAATAAACCATGGAAGATTTATTAATCTGTTTTTATACAGACAACAAAATTGTGGTTTAAAACAACTAAAACTGTGTGTTGTCACCGGCTTGTAAATGTAATTTGTCTACACTCACAATATTTTTCCATAAAGACTACTGAAATACACATAAAATTAATTGAAAATCAGTTTAAAAATAACTACTTACTTTTCGTTTAAAACAATTGTATTTTTTAGTTTATTTTCAACTGTAAAAAAAATAATTGACAAAATTGGTAAAAACCAGAGTACGTATTTGCTGTTCTTTTTCATTTCATCTCCACGTACAATGTTATATGTTTTCTGTTTTAGTTTTTACATACACACGAAAGATAAAACAAAAACTGTTTCCATTCCATGTGTTTCCATTTGAAAATAAACCTTGCATCTCATTCTCATGCGTATGATATGATTGTTTTATTTACTTGTCGATCATAGAATGAAAAATGAATCGTAAATAATTTGGTGCGTTTTTCACATTGAAAAAAAAAAAAATATTTTCTCTTCTTGAAAAAGAACGGTGAAAAAAAAATATAAATATGTTTTACAATGAGTGAAATGTATATGATACTTATTTGTTCTTTTTCACAATTCTGCAAAATTAATAAAATGGATAAACCCAGTGTTGCCAGGTATGTTGAGCATAAAATCGTCAAATTTTCCAATAAAAATCGTCAAAATCGTCATTTTATTTTCAAAAATCGTCAAAACAAAAAATATTTGTTACAAGTGGGATAAAGTTTTAATAAAAAAAAAGAATAATAATGTAATTCACATTTCAAATGCTCATATACTATCGGTGTAATATAATACGATTTTTTACACTTTTCTGTAATTTAAACTTCGAAAATCATGATATTTTATAACGATAGCACTTTACCACTTTAACTGTTATTTCCTTCTACATAATTCTGTAAACACCACTTTTTTAAATCTTAAATTCTTTTACATTGTTTAGAAATTCTTTAACAATGTTATTTTCTTTAATTATTAAATTTGGACTTCCATTAACGAATTATAGTTTCAAATTGCATTACATATGATGACATAGTTTAATACAATATATTTTGAAATATTTGATTATTTCATATTTTTTGGTTGGCTTTTAATATTGCTAAAAATTATTTATTATTTTATTTTTTATAATTATATTATTATTTATTTTTATTTAAATATTGTTTATTACTGCATGTTTTTCCATTTTCAAATATAAATTGCGTATATATGAAGTTTCACTTTGGAACACTTATTTATATTATTATTAGGCCTGTTTTTTAAGCACCGGATTTATTTTTGGATTTATAAATCAGAATATTCGAACTCGATGTTTGTTTCGCAAAAACGTGGATGTTTTTTTTTTTAATTTAAAAAATATTTTATTTTTATCTCAATCTTACACTAATTAAACTTTATAAAAATATAAATGTTAAAAAAGCAGAGTTGGCATTCAATAACTTTTCATAATAACGATTGGCTATCACAGTAACGCTAATAGCGGAATGGAAATTTAAAAAATCGATTCCATTAAAGACATCTTTCTTCTTATGTGAACGGTTTTAGTTTTCTGTTTGATTTATCTTGAACTAGTTAAAGTCAAAATAACGCTAAAATACCGAAACGACGATTTATAACGTTATTTTGTTGATGTAACAAAATTTAATGGGTAGAATTTTTAAATAAACCCTCTAAAGAGACATGCCACTATTGGAATCGTAGCTTTAAAACGTTCATAACGACATTGGTGTGGCCTTGGCAGGCACCCACCATTGTAACGAAAAGGTAGTGTTTGCCAACCATGAAAAAAGTAAGCACATACTCAGGGAACTTCTGATGTAAATATTTGTCGTTGTTTCAGTTGTAATACCGTATCTTTATTTTTAAGTAAAAAAACAGTCATTTGTAGAAGAAATTTAATTTTTGACTACAATTGTAATTCATTTAAAAAACAAACCACATTAGTATTATGATTTTACATTCATTTTATACAGTATTTTTTTTATTTAAAAAAATAAAACAAATTAATATTTGTTTTTTTTTTTACTGCACTAACTGAAACACTCATTAATAATATAATTGTAGTTAATTTTTTGAACAATAAAAAACAAATGACTATGTTAGTTGAATTTACTAAAATGTAAGTCGTTATTTCTTCAAGTGAAATTTCATTTGTTTTTAGCTACATTGGCAGTGGTCTTTACCTTAATTAAGTGCAGAAAATAAATTAAATTAAACCTAACATGAATCCATAAAATAACTTTTTTGCTAAAATTTCAATAAAAAATAGTTTTTAATTTTAACGAAATAATAAAAATCCAGAAATAGATCCGGTGATTGTTTAATAATAGCAAATAAACATGTTTTGCTGACTACTAAACGTTTGTCAAAAAATCGTCATTTTGGAAGCAAAAATCGTCAAAAATCGTCAAATTAGTAATTTAGGTACTAAAAATCGTCAAAATGACGATAAATCGTCAAATCTGGCAACAGTGGATAAACCTTTAAAAATTGTATTATTGTTAATTGGAATTTAAAAATATACCGTGACCAACAATACACGTTCAATATTATTGATAAATATTTGTTTGTCAATAAATTATTTCAAAATAAAATATTGTACCCTATATTGGTAGTTTATAATATAAAGAGGAATACAGACGTTAAATAGTATTGATAAGTTTAGGGTTATTTACAAACAAAATTAATTGGTGTTCCCTATATTGGAAGTTAATCAATTAAATTGAAAAATTCAAAATTATTTTTAATTTGCTATTTCATTAATGACAAGTTTCCAATGTTTACTCTAATAAAACCGGTTTAATTTTGCTAGTTTACCTGTTTGATTTTAAAATTTCTTGAACCAAAGTCAAAATAACGCTAAAATACCGAAACGAAGATGTATAACGTTATTTTGTTGATTAAAAAAAAATGTAATGGGAAGTTTTTTAAAACAAGCCCTGTTATATCAGAAGGCATATGCCACCATTGGAATCGTAATTTCAAAACTATCATATCGGCATTGATGTGGGCGTGGTAAATTCCCGGTCAAAAAAGTTATATCTCAAATATAATATCATATCTCTTTTGATGTAGACCGTGTTAAACGCTAACAACATTTAAAATAAAAAACTAGGTAATATTAAAAAATATCACATATTTATTATACTTCAATGAATTAAAAAGTTATTATCACAAAAAAATAAAAAATAAGTATATAATACCATGCAGATACTTCAATTTAGAAAAACATCAATTGCCATTCAGAAAAGAACAATGCATATTGCGAAAAACATTTATAAAAACTATATATTTATTATAATTCAATGAGTTCAAAATTATTATCACAAAAAAAAAATATATAAAAAAACTACGCAGACACTGTTATTTAGAAAAACATCAATTGTCATGAATTTCAATTTATGGAATCTTTACACCATTTCCCTTTGTTATTTAAAGTATTTAAGTATCATTAAAAATTAAAAAAAATACCATTTAAATTTAAAAAAAACATTAACAGAAAATAGCAATTACAAATCAAAAACAAAATCCGTTATAAAAAACACAATTAAAATTCAAAATATACAAAATGAAAAGCAAAAAATGCCAATTCAAAAATACCAAGTGAATTCAAAGAAAATAAAACTAAACTAATATTTTAAATTATCCTTGCTATTTTTTTAATTATCTTTAAATGTTTTGAATTGCATTTTTTATTTTTTGAATAACATTTAATATTGTTTGAAATTTAATTGGCATTTTCGAATTTTAATTGCATTTTTATTAGAGATTATTTTATAATTATAATTGCTACTGTTTGAATTTCAAATTATATTTTTTGATTTACAATTGCTTTTTTTTGTAAAATTTTTTGATAAACAAATGGTATTTTTTTTTTTTTTATTTACAGATGAAGTTTTTGAATTTCATTTGAATTTGATTTTCGTTTGAATTTGATCACCAAATTTGAAATTATATTTGTGTTTTTTAAAAATCAAATGTAATTTAGAATTTACAATTGAAGGGCTTGTTGTAAAAACTTGATATGCCACATTTTATCTTAGATTGGTTTTTTCTAGGTACACGTAATAATTGTTGGTCAACTAATAAATGTTCTAAAACTATGTTCCTATTGTCTAAACCTATGTTCCTATTTTCTTATGAAACAAACTATGTTCCTATTTTCACTAATGAGTCCAAAAATTTGTATAAAATAACTGTACAAACTCAGAGACAAGTAATCAAACAGAGAAAAGCAATCAAACAGGTATACTTCAAAAATTAAACCGGTTTTATTAGAGGAAACATGTCATTAATGGTATAGCTTTTTTAAAATTTTCATTTCGGTGCATTAAAATTGATCAATACTTTAATTTTGTCAAAAGATTTAAAAAATTAAGCACATTTTATATTTCATTTACACTAGATAGCAAAACACGTGCTTTGCCAATACAAGTGGAAAAGAATAAAGAATTATTGGAATGGAATAAAGAGCTTTATTACGTGTTTTGGCAAAACATATGTTTTGCTATCTAGTGTGAATGCCGTATTGCATGAATATTTTTTATATCGCAATAATATATATGCATTTTTAATTTAATTTACAGTTGAACCTCGACTATCCGGGTTGCACGGGACCTGGCTCAGCACGGATAATAGAAAACACGGTTAATAGAAGTTATTTATTTTTCCCGAATTTTAACTCTTTGTATGTAGGTGAAATGTGTGTGATGCACGGGTAATAGAGGTGAAGCACGGTTAATAGAGGACACAAATAATAGCACGAATAACAGAGGTAAACACGGTTAATAGAGGTATAAATCAAACAACCATCATGCCGGTTAACAGATGTACCCGGTTAATAGAGGCACGGATAATCGAGGTTCAACTGTATTAATTTTTATACATCAAAAAACAAATTTTGAAAAAAACAAATATATTAATATTGCCCATACACTTTCCAATATGTCACTTAAAAAAAAAATTTTTTAATTTTTTAATTTAATTGATTAACTTCCAATATAGGGAACACCAATTCATTTTGTTTGTAAATAACCCTAAACTTATCAATACTATTTAACGTCTGTATTCCTCTTTATATGATAATCTACCAATATATTGTACAATATTTTATTTTGAAATAATTTATTGACAAAAAAGTATTTATCAATAATATTGAACGTGTATTGTTGATCACTGTTTATTTTTAAATTTCAATTAACAATAAAACAATTTTTAAAGTATTTATCCATTTTATTAATGTTACAGAATTGTGAAAAAGAACAAATAAGTATCATATTCAGTATCATCAACAACATAAAAAACATTGTGAAACACATTCACATTTTATTTTTTGTTCACCGTTCTTTTTGAAGAAAAGCAAATATTTTTTTTTTCAATGTGAAAAACGCACCAAATTGTTTACGATTCATTTTTCATTCTATGAACGAGAAACAAGTAAATAAAATAATCATATCATACGCATGAGAATGAGATGCATGGTTTATTTTCAAATGGAAACACATGGAGTGGAAACATTTTTTGTTTTATCTTTCTTCTGCGTTGATACAAGAAAAACCAAAAATGAACAGTTCGTGGTTTCAAATACGTACTCTGGTAAAAACAATAGATTGTTTTCGTTTATTTAAATACTCAATATAATATAAAAAGTTTTTGCTTTAAATAAAAAATTTTAAATGAATATTTTAACTACACTCAGGGAACTTCTGCTTTAAAAATATGTAGTTGTTTGGGTTGTAATACAGTTTCATTATTTTTAATGTAAATGTAAGTCATTTGTAGAACAAATACAATTTTTAACTAACCTTGTAGTTCATTTAGAAAAACAACTCACATCAAATGACTGTTTTATGATTTTACATTCATTTTTTACAGTTGTTTTTTGTTATTTAAAAAAATAAAAATAAAAATTTTTGGTTTATATTTTACTACCATGTGGTTCATTTTTACTACAATTGTTAGTCATTTTTTGAACATTAAAAAACAAATGACAATGTTAGTTGAATTTAATGAAATGTAAGTCGTCCTTTTTTTAAATGAAATTTCATTTGTTTTTGACTACAATTGCTGTCGTCTTTACCAACATAATTTCCTAAGTGTATTACCGAAAGTCCGTTTTTCTAATTATTTTGTTTATTGAATAACAGACAGAAAGTTACAAAATATATTTCTTCTTTAATTCAACTGTATATTTCATTGAAACAACTTTACCGATTAATTTTGTAAATAACTGTTGAATTTTTATGGAAATGTTCTTGTCAGTGTATCAATAAAATTAAAGCAAAAATAAATTATGTAAATTTAATTAATTTTAAATGTGTATTTGTAAACTAAATTTTTATTAACGTAGTTTGGTGAAATCGGCATTTTGCAATCAAATATACGTTCAGATAGTCAGACTAAAGCGAGAGACAAGGACACACATCTTAGGTAATTTTTTATGTTTACTTTTTCTTATTGCAAATAAAGGATTGTATATGTAATATTTTGTTATTTTTTTTTTTTGTTTCGTATCTAGAATCATCTAAGACATTCGACTTCCTTTAAAAGATGTCGCCGTTCAGCCAACCATTGACGAAAGTAGTTGAACAATAATTTTGTGTGTGTTATACATAATTATATTTTGTAACTTATCGTAAATTATTTTTAAAAGAATCGCAAAAAAACATTGTTTAGGATTTTCAGCAAATAAGTTGACAAAAGTATAATTGCATTTCATTTTGAATTGTCAGGTTTGCGATCATAATTAAATGTTACTATTACAAATAGAAAACACTTATTGTTAATAACTGTAATCTAAGATGAAAACAACCTTGCTGAGATCAGTCGAGTGCCGCACTTTCGACCTAAGCGACTACGTCCAACACCCATAAGAAACTCAATGTTTAATTAGGTATATATATCAACCAACCACAGAAAAGCTTTGATGTTAATCGATTACCCGAGCAACATGAGTTATTTTAGTCGTTTTTTACAAAAACAATTTTTATAAAATATTCAGCAAAAATTTTGTTAACTGTTAGAAAACATTTTTTAAATTTTTAGTAAAACGTTTGCTGAAACAACTAGTTTTTTTTTTTTAAATTTTTTGCAAGCACCCTTCTGACTAAAATTTTGCTGACTTTACTATTTATTTTTTTTTGAGTGAAGTGAAAAATAAATTTAAAAATTCTAAACATATATGCGTTAAGTGTCTGAAAATTCTATAAGATTGTTGTTTGAAAAACTGATTCAGGTAGATGTCACTTATAGAACTTTAAGTGTATTATAACGGAATAAATTTTGCAATATATTAGACTTTGCGTACTTCAAAAATATATTATCCGATCCGTTAGATTTTAAAAAACTATATACAATCAATAAACTAATTTCTAGCACAGATATGAGGAATTTCAAAAATGTCCGACACTTTGAAGTAAAATATTTTGAACATTTTTTTAATGACAGCATTAATGTGTAAGCATTAATTCTTTAGCTGCGGTTTTAAGTTTCAAGGAAATTAAAAATATTATAGTTTTAACTTGGATACTTTAATTTATAGACTTAATTATGTTTATCACATTTCAAAGTATATATTTCAGCACCAAAAAATATAAAAATATTCTTAAATATTTTTTTTCACATATTGCAACTTAAACGAAAACCTTGATTATTTTGGAAAAACGCATTTTATGCCTGTTTAATTGTGTTAAGGGTTACTTATTTGCAGGGAATCATATTAAATCTTGTTTGATCCATAAAATTTAAAGTTAAAATTAAATTTTTTTTGATGCGTTTTCGATTTTAGTATTAGGCTCATTAAATTTTTTTATTTGATGTACGTTTTGGCGCAATTGATAGCGCTTTAGTTGTTACAAAGCTAAATGTGTTTGGAAAGAACTTCCGCTGTTCACGCAAGAAATAAAAATATTAAACTTTTTTGCTCTTATTAATTTAGTTCGTAGTGAACATTCACTCTAAAGATATGCGATCTGAAGCAATGCGAACATAATTAATTAAATTAGCAAAATTAAAAAAAGTTCATAAAATTGTTGCCTTTCAAATTTTTAAAAATAATTTTTGACTCGGAGTTGCTATTTACATAGAAATTCAGTTCACGAAATACACTAGCCAATTTCAAATATAATTTTGAATATAAGACGCAAAAAATATTCATTTTCAAAAAGTTTACGCCAATTCCTTATAAGTTTGTGATTTTTGTTTCCCGTTGTTGGTACGCTGATATGAACTTGGTGCACCTCAAGCTTTATAGAATTACACTATTTTTAAAATCGTGTTCTCAAAACTCAATTCTATTAAACGGTGCAATAAAAAACTATGCAAAAAACTCCGAAACTTTATAAATGGATATATTTTGGTTTCACTTGTAAATCACAATACTTGTAATTCACCAAGCGGCGATATGGAAATTCCCTTTTTAGTGAATGTACACACAGAGAAATAAAGTGCCAACCGAATTGAAAAGTGTATTTTAGTGGTAACAACTTATAAATTTAGTTAAAACAACGATATTTGCATTAGATTTTTGAATATTTTAGGTGTTGCAAATAAAATTCAGTTGAATTAACCGAACTTTGTTGTGAAAACTAATGTTAAGTTGTGCCAAACGACTGAAATTTGTAATAATCGAATTTGTGTCGTAGTAACCGAATTTGAGTTGGCAAACATTTAGTTTGGATCTGAAAGTTAAAAACAACGAGAAAAAATATAATAAAAAAGCATTTTCTTTAAAAAGGCAATACCTTTATTTTTTCAATAATTTAAGTCGTATTATTAACTTTACCAACTCGCTTTACATGATAAATAATTTAAAAACAATATAAAAATTAAAAAATTTGTTTGTATGTAAAAAACATTACGCTTAAAAGACCCTTACCGAAATTAATGAAAACGGGTTATCGTTAAAATATCGTTACCGAAATAACTAAAATACAGTTACCTCTAAAATACCGCAGCGAAATAACTTAAATAACGTTATAGCTAAAAAAAAACAGTTACCGAAATAACTGAAACATTGATACCTCTAAAATATATTGTGCATTTACCGTAATAAACGAAAATAGCGCTACCTTTACCGATACCCGTATCGAATCGGTTACCATCCATGGAAAAACTCTTGCAATTTCAAGTATTTTTTTACTTTTGAACTGCAATCAATTTTTTTGGTGAAGACGTTTCAAACTGAAACTTTGCATGTCATAGCTTTTAAGTATATCAGAAAAACTTTCTATTACCTGGTAATAAGTTTAGGAATAAGAAACTGAGGTCGGTAACTGCCCAGGAAAAAATTACACATTCCAAAAAGAAGGTGATGCCCACACTTACTTACATATCTCATTGCCAAATTTAGTAACTGCAATACCAAACTCATTCCAACGATAGAGTCAAAAAAGCAAGTAGTATTGTAATCAATTCTTTAAATTTAAACCAGAAAGCATGAACTCAATAACAAAGTAATTATTTACGTAAAAGAAAATAACAATGTTATTAACTTATATGAATAACTTTTTGTACTCAAGAATTAATCATATACTTTTTCTTAATAAAAGGACGTTATTGGAAGTAGTTCCTAATTTTGAAAAAAGAGTTATACAATTTTAAAGAATTTATCTCATATATTTTTTCAAACAAATTTTTACTTGCAGGAAAATAATACTAAAAACAGAAATTGCATGTTGCCTTAATTTTGTTAAACTGTGGTTAGGTATAAGTTAGGAAAGCGCGCGTGAGCAGAAAATTGTGAGTGGAAGTTGAAATTACTGACGTTATCTTGAGTGAGTGTAAAAAAATGTTCGAGGGTGATTGTGCGTGAGTCATATTTTTGTTTTTCAATTTTGAATTGTTCTTTTTTTTTTTTGAAAAATTTATATTTTCGTGGTTTATAGCTCCAAAGTTATGACAAACCCATGTTATCATAACAATTCGACGTTTCACTTTTTAGGATTTTATTTCCGTATGAGTTTTGATCGTTATATCTGAGTGACCCAGGAGAATCACGTGTGAATAAAAGTTGAATTTACTTATGGAACTTCCTCCGTTTTTTGAAATGTAAGTAGTTCTTATTTTTTCTAGGGAACTATTTATTTATTTTTTTGTGTAAGTTCTTCGTAGTTTTACAATGGAACTATTTCTTTATTAAAAAATGTATGTAGTTCTTATAAATATAAAGTAAATAGTTCTTCGGTAAAAAAAATAATCAATTCGAAAGAATCAATTATTTTAGTCTCATAATTCTTTTTTGTGAAAATTTTATTTTTAATATTGGGTATTAAATTTAAAAATGTTTAAATTTAAATTTTTGGTGGAAAAATAAACTTTTTGTAATAAGAAGGTAATTTGTTACTTTTCTTTTACAAACCCTATTATTTATACAAGTTAATGTCCATCGAAGTAACCTCGGTAACATCGCAGCAAAAAATTTCCAAAAAGGTAAGCGGGTTTGTAATCAAGCATTTTGGGCAGAACGCATTCCTTACTAGATTACCTACTCGATTCTTTTAACAGGGCGTGAGACTAAAATAATTGATTCTTTAGAATTGATTATTTTTTTTACCGAAGAACTATTTACTTTATATTTTTAGAACTACATATATTTTTTAATAAAGAAATAGTTCCATTGTAAAACTACAAAGTACTTACACAAAAAAAAAAATAAGTAAATAGTTCCCTAGAAAAAATAAGAAGTACTTACATTTAAAAAAAAAAAGTTGTTCCATAAGTAAATTCAACTTTTACTCACACGTGGTTCTCCTAGGTCACTCAAATATAACGATCAAAACTCATACGGAAATAAAATCCTAAAAAGTGAAACATCGAATTATTATGATAACATGGGTATGTCATAATTTTTGAGCTATAAACCACAAAAATATAAATTTTTCAAAAAAAAATAACAATTCAAAATTGAAAAACAAAAATATGACTCACGCACAATCGCCCTTGAAATTTTTTTTTACACTCACTCACGATAACGTCAGTAATTTCAACTTCCACTCACAATTTTTTGCTCACGTGCAGCTTCCCTACTCTATACCTAACCATAGTTTAACAAAATTTAGGCAACACGCAATTTCTGTTTTTAGTATCATTTGCCTGCAAATAAAAATTTGTTTGAAAAAATATATGAGATAAATTCTTTAAAATTGTATAACTTCTTTTTTCAAAATTAGGAAATACTAATTTTTTCTTGGAATGTTACTCCTCACTTACAAGTAATGAGTTTTCTAAATCTTTTTACTTAAATCTTTAATTTTTAATTCGAATATAATTTAAAAAATGTCAAATTTGTAGTAACAATTTAATTATATTAAATTTTATGTATAAACGAACTAATTTTACCATAAAAACACATTAAAACATGTGAATTTGGTGTTACTAATGGGCAGTCAGTAATACCAAAAGTTGCGAAATAACGAAATGTGTTTAACTTATTACCAGGTATCATGTTCCGTAATACAAACATATTACCGAGATTTTGCTGGGGTAGTCAACCTAACCCTATCCATCGTTTCTCCCGATTCAAAAGACCTTGAGAAATAAAAGTCGTCTTTTGTCAGTTTCAACGGGTGTCAAACATTTTTGAAGTAGAAAATTTAAAATATAAGGCTTTTTCATACTTTTAAAAAATTTTGGAAATAGTCGCTTTAAAAAAGATCCAAAATTTATTTATTTTCCAATAATTTTTTGGCACCCCTGTGAAACCATTTTCCACAATTTTTTTATTCACGATTTTTATCCAAGGTGTTGAAATACTTTAACGCTTTGACGAACAATGGTTGATATACAGTAGTGGTCAAAACAATTGGAACTGAGATCGCATTTGTTGTTTTCATTGATTTATTTTCTTCAAATCACACTTATTTACTAAAATTTATTTTTTACGTATTCTTCATACATTGTTTTATGTTAAACAAATAAAAAAAAAATTAATTCCGTTAAATTAAAACAACAAAAAAATTAATAATAACAGATGTATTCAAAAAGCATTTGTTCAAAACATTTGCAACTCTCATTATTCTTTCTCTTAACACAACAATTTATGCTAACAAATGCTAGGATATAATGGCAATCGCTTTCCTTTTTAATATAAGATGCAGGCCGTTACATTTTTTAAACAAATTTATTATAATAATTGTTCTTTAATAGTTGTAATAAGATGTTGGAAGCATAAACATCGTAAGAATCATTTTTGTAAAAAATGACAGTAAATAAATACAATTCTGATTTTAAATCAAAAGCTTTAAATGATTTTTAAAATGGACTTTCCCAAAAAGAAATTTCTATAAAGTACTCCGTTCCAAAATCAACGATTTGCCGCATTGTTAATAGTGGTAACATCCACACAACTCATAAAGGTGGAAGACACCGTATTACAACTGTAAGAGAAGATCGGAAAATCAAGAATTTTTTTACGAAATATCCCAAAGCAGTTCCCAGAGAAGATAAAACTGAAATTTTAATAGACGGCAGTCTTCCCACCATTAAAAGAAGAGCCCGAGAATATGGTCTTAAAAGTTATAGATGTACAAAAAAAACCGTTTGTGTCGGGAAAAAACCGAAAAGCTCGGCTTGACTTTGCACGCACCCATTTGAACTGGACTCAGCAGCAATGGAAAAATCTATTGTGGTCAGATGAGTCTAAATTCAACCTCCGGGGATTAGATGGAAGAGCAAATATTCGAAGACCACGAGGCGAACATTTTAATCCCAGATACACAACCGCCACAGTGAAGCACGGAGGTGGAAACATTATGGTGTGGGGGTGTTTTTCAGGAAATAGGATTGGCCCAATTGGAGACATTACTAGCACAATGACGGCCACAATCTATAGAGATCTTTTGAGTTCTGTTATGCTTCCGTATGCAGAATGGGAAATGGCACTCTCATGGACCTTCCAGCACGACAACGACCCAAAACACACGGCGGGGGTTGTAAAAGTTTGGCTGCAGGAATGTCGTGGCCGGCTCAATCTCCCGATCTCAACCCGATTGAGAACATGTGGATGATTGTAAAATGGAATATCGGCAAAAAAGTATTCCGAAATGGTGATGAACTTTTCGTCGAGTTGGAGATGCAGTGGAATGAAATTGCTGACGATTATATTAAAAAGCTCATTGCCTCAATGCCTAAGAGGTGTTCAGAAGTTATAAAAAGTAATGGCTACGGTACCAAATACTGAGCGTTAAAACCATTGTTTGTATTTCCTGTTAATTACTTTAAGAGTTGCAAATGTTTTTAACACCACTGCACAGTGGGATAAATCACAAAATTTGTGGAAATAATTCGGCCATTTGTTAACTTGTGGTCCGATTGCAATGAAATTTGGAACATGCATAAAAGACATAAAATGGAGTTTAAGTTTTGATTTTAAACCTTCCAGACCCTTTGGGGCGGCAAAATGGCTACCCAAAGTTGGGTACTTTTTTCATAAAAAATTTTGAGTGTTTGCCATTTTTTTGTTTCTCATCCCATTTTCAAAAAATTAACATATTAGTAATCTCCTTGTAAAGATGAACAAAAAACATGCATACATGTGTGGGTTACCTCCAATAGTTTTCGAGATATTCCTATTTGAATATGTGAAATTCCAAATTTTGTCCGACTCACGTCCAAAGTTTTTCGAATATCGGGAGAAAATTGGGACAAATTTTCGTTTTAAAATAACGGCTATTTAGCCACTAATATTCTTGATTGAATAAAAAAAAAATTAGTTCAATATCTTGTTTCAGTCAAAAATTACATTAGTTTAAACTAGAAATTAAAAAAAAAAGTAAATTTTGGCGATATTTTCCCCAAAAAGCACCAAACTTCTTATCGCTCCAGACAAATATTTTTCTTCTGAACATATAAAGTATGTATACTTTTCTAAAAGGCCTTTTTATATAAATGCGAGCTGTGGAAAAAAAATTTTTGATTTATAAATACTTTTCCCCCCAACCGCTTCCAAAGTTGCCATATTTTTGAGGTAAATATCAACTTTAACTCACAGTTAAAATTTGTGCACGCCTCCAATTGGGTAGTGGAAACCGGTTTTAGATACTCCAACAGATACCTAATGTAGTGTGTAAGTCATTTCCAATCCCCGCTTTAAATGACGATATGGCAGCAAAAAACGAAAAAAAATCCAATTTTTGGAAATTTTTTTTTTATTTTTAGGAATTGTGGGATTGTTTTCTGAAAATCATAAATTCTGACATTTTTTTCGATTTGCTGACCTTAAAGTCTAGTTAAATCCAAAAAATCATTGGATTATGGCTATTAATAAATATTTTATTGAATAGTGAAAATTTTCATTTAAGCAAAAACTGAAATTTTTACCTTCATGTTTGGATTACCCAAGTTTTTGTTTTACCAAGATGGCTAAATTCAACATTTTTTAAAAAAATCGCAATCTACAGGTAATTTTCTTTTCAACGATACCAAACACTGGTATGTTATGTTCATAACTTCTAAACAGAAAATCTTCAAATGTTAGCCCTTATTCATATATTTCTTCTAATGTGTCCTCGTATTCACATCTTACATAATTGAGTCAGGGAAAAAGGGTTTTATGATGTTCTTCATTAATGATATTAAAGGTTTTGTGGGCCCACCCAAAGATAAGTTTTTTATGATTGCTATTTTAAATATACCCTTTCTTTTTATATTTTATGGGCCTTAGTATTTGAAGACCCAGTTACCTGGGTTATGATAGCTAATATTTGTACCTAATATTTGTATATAAATATGAATAGGTTTAGTTTTAAGTTGATAAAAAACTCGTCAATCATGGCAATAACAGTAAATCATGAAGCATTGTGCTTAACTTTGTGGGACAACTCAAAACTACAGAGATTTGAAAAGGTTAACGTTGTAGTTGCATCAATTGAATCTTCACATCACACTAAATTGGACACTGCAGAAATATCTAAAATTGACAATTTTATTAAATTATTTGATAAAAAAATGCAGTCCGTTTCCGGCTCTATTCTGAAATTTAAAACAAAATATTATAAGTGGATTTATGATAGCCTGGAGATAAATTTTTCTGCTGTTGGTGCACCCTGTAAGCCTTATAATGATTTGTGTGCAAAATCTGACACGTTTCAGGAAATGTTCAAAAAAGGAAATCGCCCTAAACAGGCGTTGCAAATCGCAGATTTTTCTTCCAACTGCATCACCAAAACGGCTTAAAAGGATTGTTAAAAGCATCCCCACCCCTTCTTCGGATACAGATTTTACAGAAGAAGAAGCCATTGCTCTTATGTTGGAATTAGGGCTGAGCTAAAATAAATATCTTATTTTGAGAAAGGCTTTGATTGATAAAGGACACAAAATTCTGCCCTCATATAACGCAATAAAGGATAAGAAGGATAGTATCTTACCAAAACCTATTGCTGTTAATGATCATGAAGCTTGCATTGAATTGTCTACTCTGCTCGAAAACACAGCATCTAGGATTGTTTATGACTTTTCTAGAGATCAGCTGGAAAGAGTCAATAATTGCGATGTTGTACTAATGTGCAAGTGGAGATGTAATGGCTTATCAGCCCTTCCTGAATAAAAACATGCTTCCGCAGGCCAGAACAAATCAGAATATAAGAGCGTATTCATGTCATCGTTAGTTCCATTAAGAATTCTTTCATATTCTACTACTGAGCCTTCAACAAGTAAGGCTTTTGATGATGTATGGATCAATTCAGCACCTGGATCCAAAGCTTTTTGCAGACCCATTTGTTGCATTATAAAATACTTTATAATATTTAACTTGTTTCTTGAATTAATAGTAGTCTTTGACTTTATAAATTAATAGTAGTCTTTGACTTTGTAATTGTTATATTTGGATTAAGAATTTTTATAAAAAATAAAACGGAGGTTGGAAGCTCGTTATAAATTAAAAACAACATAAAAAAAATCTCGATGTATATAAAAACAAAAAACTAACAAAAACCATATATTTTATTACACATATTTCATTACATTGTTTAAATAACGTAACGAACTAGGTCCAAATTAGCCAAGAATATTTGTAAGAAGAACTAATTACTTCTAACACTGTATTCTGTGACAATTTTTTTATTGTTGCGGCAATTTTTTGTAAGCCAACTTTTTTCAACAAAAGAAATCAGAATAAATTCCGATTTAGTCTGGTCCACTTATTAAATTCATTTAGTTTTAACACATAGTTTACATTAATTTATCAATAAATATTAAATTGATAATAGTAAAATACGTTTTCTGGTTAAAAAAAAATGCATTTTCCTATATGTACAGAAACCAAAGTTAACATATGGTAACAGGTCATTCTGATTGTCCTGGAGGCGGGATCAAAAAGGCATTGAAGGTTTTTATACTCACACTAAGGATATTATGAAGGTAAGGAAAACGGCAATTGTAGTCCAAAACAAATTCAATTTCACTCGAAGACAGTACGACTAACATTTCATTAAAATCACCTAACATTTCTCATTTCGTTTTACAGTTCCAAAATTTACTTACAATTGTAGTAAAAATGAACCACATATGTTAGTAAAAAATAAACAACCATTTATTTTTTTTATATTTTTTTTTTAAATAACAAAAAACGACTGCAAAAAATTAATCATAAAACAGTCATTCGATGTGGGTTATTTTTTTAAATGAACTACAAGGTAAGTAAAAAAATAAATTTGTTCTACATTTACATTAAAAATAAAGGAACTGTATTAAAACCCAAACAACTACACATTTTCCCATGTTCCCTGAGTGCAGGTCATTCCTAAAGAATATGTAAAATATCTTCTCAAATTTCAACAATAAAAATGTCTCACCAAATAATGAGTCTAGTAATCTAAACTCGAAGGCTTACCTTTTATATTCTAACTTTTTTATGTGAAATGTACCAAAAGTAATGAGTTATCCAATACTGACAGCCTTACGTAGATATGAATTATAATGGTTACATTGGTATGAATAATAAACCATTCCCAAAAGGAAAAAAATAAGCCACCGAATCATATACCTTACCCTTTGGCTTACAAAAAGATGAATTATAATGAGTCTACAAATAGATTTACAAAAAACTTGTATTTCATTATATTTTGCCTAGAAGTAATAAAATGAATAACCTTTTATTGTTCACCAATTTTTTTTTTTTTGGAGAGTAATACATTATAAATTTCTTTTTGGTAACCGATTATTTTATTATTTAAAGTAATGCAGAATGTAATAATTACTCATTACAAAGTAATGTAAAAAATTATAAGTAGTCAATACCATGTTTTTGCTGGGTACGAAATGATACTTAACATTATGCTTTCAAAGTATTGTGTTTGACTAATATACACTTACACTTATACATTAGGATTATATCTTTTTCCAAATTTTGACACTAAATAAATAATATTATAATCCTACTTTATCGTGGTCGCTTAAGAAATATATACACAATGCGAAAGGAAGTCTTGAGTAAACATATTTTAAAAATTTATACTAATATCGTATCAATAAAACAATATTTTTCGCCATTCCACCACACACATATGGATTTTATTACACTTTTTAAAATACATTTTTTAATAAAGAAGGCTTTTAGAAATTGGTTTCGTTGTGAAAGGTTTTTGTTGCGAATTGACTTAAAAACGATATTTATTATCAGTACAATATTGCCCAAAAGGTGATGGCCCTGTAATAGTTTAACAAATAATATTTATATCTTTAATTTTCTGACAACTGTCGATATGACCTTTGTCAGAAAAATGTTTTTCTCTCTAATTTACCCAAAATGTTTCTGTTTTTTGAGAATACCCATTCAGAAAAACACGAATAGCAAAGTTCTGGCAAAGCAAATACGCCGTTGGTACCAGCATTAACAGCGCGTTGGATTTTTTTTTTAGATTTAAGGCTTTGCCAACCCCAAAATGATAACACCGGGCAAGGCCGTCCCGTTCTACAGCGTTAGCAAAGCACCGAGGAAACCAAATTGCAAACTTTTTCGAAACACTGTCACAACAAATAACAGGTTCTCGAAATATATATTTTCGAAAATAAAATTAAAATGTTCATGTAAAATTCGTTTATTTATTCAATTATTTTTAACAAAGTGTCGTAAAATTTTTAAAAATCATTACTAATTAATAAATTTTTAATCAAAGCTTTGGCAGTTCTTTATTTTGAATTCCTGTCAATCGTATTAAAAATAAAGTGCTTTTAAGTGCTTGATTTTTCTGACCATATGCAATTTCTGACTGGGTATTTATTGATCCCAAAATCAATTTTAGTATCAAAGTTTAAATATCTGGCCCATTGTATACATATTAGTAACAACAACATATGCAAATATTTTAAATTTCAAAAAAGCAAAGATGCATAAAATACATGAAATGCAAAAACAAAAGGATGAAATAAACCAATGGTATTTGGAACAAATTGCGTTTTATTTTAATATATAATTTTAGTTTTTGGTGCGAAAACTACATATTCATGCGGTTGCTATAATTAAAAGAAGTATCTTCTAATTTTCCCTTTTTATTTTCAATTTCATTTAGAAAATTACTAAAAACTTTTTGCTTTTCAGACATTTGTGCTTGATATAATCATGGTTGCACATACCAACATATTTTAACATTCATATGTACGTATATGAGACATTCCAGAGCAACTGTTTAGTCGATATTGAAGTTACAGTAAGTATTTCCCTAAAAAATTTGTTACTATTTATATTGATTTTTCGACAAGGAGTTCATGATTGGCGTGGTTATTACAGATTTTTATTGAGTTTCCCTCCAAAACATTTGCTTTTAATTAAGGTAAAGCATTAAAAGTGTAATTGGGAGGAAAGTAAAATAAGTAAAATTTCTCATTTGTGCGCCCCGGTAGGCTAGTTAGTAGCGTGCTGGCTTATCAGTGCGGGGGTCGTGGGTTCGATTCCCACCAGAGGCACTGGTCCGTTTTTGCTACAACGCGCCGAAGTCCATAGTAGCTAGTGCTCGGTTAGGGTAATAGTATATAATTTGTAATTATATGATTATTAATTAATAAAAAAAAATAAAAAAAAAAAAATTTGTCAGTACACGTTTTTTTTTTTAATTTTTCAACACTCAATCACGTCTAGCACAAAAATATCATATCTTGAGGTACACCTACACTTTGTAATATTATTATATATAATATTGCCTGTATTATTGTCATTTTGGCCTACACCGTGCAATAAATAAGATGTACAATACTTTTGCACAAAATATGGCACCACTCTTTTATTTCGCTGTGAAGGTATATAAAAATTGCACAATGTGGCCAATACACTTCAAAATATTTCTGACATTTCCTAGTTGCGCAATATTAATCAAATCATTTTTGATATTTTCCTATATATTGTGCAACCTTCCAATATGACATACACACTGGTAATATTTTGCACAATAGTAAAAGTTGCACAAGAAGATTGCGTATTGTGTGGGTACCTTTACATATTTTGTAAGCTCATACTCACTGTAAATTCGACACTAATCCGAAACACTCTTTCTTGTACCCATGCAGTAGCTATAGATTGATTCATATAAGAATATCTTCCAAAGTATGCATAAGTAGTGGTATTCAAAGTAACACTAAAGCTCAGAACACAATGTGGTTAAAAACTTTTCATTTATAAAACGGTATCAACGCATATCTAGATTTTATTTTTAATCATCCCTTCGTCCTATTATCGTATATTTTTTTGTTTAACCGATGCATTTCTATATCTTATGTTAAACTTAGAACAACAAGATTTACACCCCCAAAACTTAAAAGCACTGATTGTAGGATGGTAATTTAAGACAAAAGTATTAAAATTAACATTGACTGCGAAATATGAAGATTATATTTCTGTCATGGATAATTAAATTTCTCACCAACAACTTAGTAACATTCCAGTCAGAAACTGCAAATGATACAAAAATCAAGCACTGGGATATATATCACTGTCCATATTATACCAGGGAATTGTAAATAAATTACTGGCAGAACACTTATTTAATTGTCTTTACCAGCGTTTAGAAAAAGTGTTGCCCAGTATTTTTTTTTTAATTCTCTCAGTAGTAAAAAAATATAGGCTGAAACCACTATGCCAATTTTTAAGTTATTTCATTTTGGAAGACAAATTTAAACCAAAAAAAAAAAACACTTTTTAGTCTAGCGACAATTAAATTGGTATTTTTTTTCGCTCAATTAGTTTTCAAAGCAGTTTGATAAACGGTTTTTTTATTCTGGGCTTGCTGCTTGTCTTTTCATTGATTAATACTTAAACCAAGCCAATTCCAACGCTCTCTTAAAAAACTCTAAACTGGGTTTTCAGAGTTTTTGTAGAAAATTTTAAAAATCTTTTAACAGTGGACTTTTAATCAAATAATTTTCAAGTTTTTAAGTCGTTTTAAATAAATTTTAAAGTTAGTTTGTCTTTTTCAATATATTCTCTGAATCATTAAAAAATAATTACCACAAACTTTTAATTAAATATTTATACTGAAAATTAATCATTAAAAACAGCACTATTAACAGTTTTTTTCAGACCCAGTTTACATATAAAATTTAAGAGCAAGTGGGTTGGTTCCTCTTTATCTGAATGCTCGTTGCTTAAACCCAATCAAAAACTTTAACAGTTATTTTAAAAATCCGTAATCTTAATCTTAACCGTAGCCTTTATCGTATAATGGGTAAACCAATTCATTCGGGTTCTTAGCGGGTATTTTCTGTTTTGCACCGTTATTAATTTTGAAAATATATTTTTTTACTAGAAAATCCGAGTAAAAAAATGTATATGTAATTCCATGTTTTTCATCTTATAATATATTATAATGTATTATTATATGTGGTATCATATATATTCACATATTTTTATATATTTCATACACTGCTATTCATTACAATAAGGCCAACTTTCTGGGACTAAATTTCTCTTAATTTCCAGTTCTCGTTATTCATTTTATTGTTGTAATAATTTAAAGAAAACTTCCAACAATGCAACAAAAAGAAATTTCTTTATTGATAAGAACCGTTATATTTTATTTATTTTTTTTTTAAATGAATGCTAAAAAATGCCCATTTAAAAATGCATCATTAGAATAAGCCCAGTTACGGGTTTTCATGCGTGGAGTAAATAGGTCTTAAAAAAACACGAAAAATATCGAGAAAATTGTTCAGTTGACCTATTTTCATTATTTGTAAACTACAATGGGTATAAAAACATCACTGTCCATATCAGAAAGGGATAAAATTGAAGCTTACAAAGATGAAGGTTATTACAGACGTGCAATAGCAACAAAAATTTGTAGGAGCAAAACCGCTGTGAATAATTTTCTTCAGAATAAGGACAACTATGGTAAAAATATGAAGGTGCGAACTTATCGAACCACAACACAGCGGGAGAGACGCATGATTATAATAAAAGCCTCAAATTCCTACTATGGAACATCCGAAATCGTTTTTGAAAGTGCTAAAATGACTGCTGAATCCTATAAACGCATTGTGGAATCAGCATTTCTACATTTTAGTGAACTGGACCCATATCTTGGACTTACCAACATGACAACGCACCTATACATAGAGCTAGAAACTGGATTAAAATGTTGGGATTATGCAATGGCCACCTTATTCAACAGACCTAAACATTGTCGAATATTTGTGGGGCTGGATGACACGAAAAGTCTACGAAAACGGAAGACAATTTGATAACCAAAATTCTTTAATTGAAGCTATTAAAAAAGCGTGGTCCGAAATTAGATTGCACTACTTTAAGTCATTGTACAATTCCCTTCCAAACAGAATCTTTGAAGTAATTTCTAACAAAAGAGATTGCACTAGTTATTAAAACAATTAAAAACTTAAAATATAAAGCAAAAAATTATGTTGTTGTTGTATTTTTTGTTATTTCCTTATGTGGCCTTATTCTAATGAAGTATTTGAAAAAGCATTTAATTTAACTTTTTTACAAAATACGAAATAAAATATAACCGTTATTTTTAAATTCTTACTTTTTGTATTATTTATTTTTAGGAGAGTGTTCTCTTAAATAAAACACAAAAAAAGTTTAATTACAAACCACTACAAATGTAAATAAATCAAAAATATATTTATAAACCACTGGCTTTATTCTAATAACTAGTAGTGTATGTGGTAACTTGTATAACAATGCATTATTATATATTGACCTTTACAAAATTATATATTAAGCATTTATGATATACATTATAACATATGATAGTGTCATATAAAATAATACATTCTCATATATAACATAATATGTAATCATAAATATATATATATATGTCCTTTATTTATCTAAATATAAATAGAATTACATTTCTGAACACCATAAATACTTAAATAAAGTTCAGTGTGAACATAGGGCGTCAACAAATTTTCTCCATCTGATTCTATCTCTGGCAATTGTTTTTGTTTGATTCCAGGATACTCGAGCAAGTAAACATTCTTGTTTAAGGCAACGAACCCAGGTGTTACGGGGCCTACCTTGGCGGCGTTGTCCTTGGGGGTTCCAGTCGAGGGCTGTTCTTGCAATTTCTGTTTGTGGTCTTTGCAATATGTGGCCTATCCACGTCCACTTCCGTTTACGAATATCAATGTGTGCTGGCAAGGAGTTTGCTCTTTGGAGCAGAGCTTCATTTGAAATACGATCTGGCCAGTGGATGATAAAGATCTGTCTTAGACATTTGATGATGAAAGTTAGAATTTTTCTAGTGGTAGCTTGCGTTAAGCTCCATGTGGTGCAGCCGTAAAGTAATACTGACTTCACACTGCAGTTAAAAATGCGGATTTTGGTTTTCCGAGAAATATTATTTCTTCGCCAAATTTTAGATAATGCGATCGGTAATTAATGCGATCGGTAACGTCAGCATTTGAACCACCATCCTTAGTTATCTTGCTACCAAGATAACAAAAAGCATCCACATCTTCAATACGTTGGTCATTTATTATTAATGGGGTAACGATATCTGTACCTATGCGCATAAGTTTTGTTTTACTTATACTAATTTTTAAACCAACTTTTTTGGCGTTTTCAGACAGACTTGTGAGTTTAGCTTCTATATCCGAGAAGCGATGGGCCATTAGACATATGTCATCGGCATAGTCTATGTCATATAGAAAATCAGACAATGTCCAACGAATACCGAAAGGAGCATCTCTGTTGGTTTGTTCCAATACGCAATCGAGCAGTAGCAAAAACAACGTTGGAGACAGGACACAGCCTTGACGCACACCTGTGCCTGGAACAAACGACCGACTCTCATTCCCATTGAAACGTACCCTACATTGAGCGTCCCTATATAGCTCACGTATCATGTTTACTATTTTATCAGGAATTCCCTTGTAGGTTAATGCAGACCACATAGAATTTCGGGATATAGTGTCGAATGCACGTTCAAAATCGACGAAAAGTAAATAAAGAGGGGTGTTATACTCGGCGGACTGTTCAATTATAATGCGCAAGGTATTAATGTGGTCAGCACACGAACGACCTTGTCTAAAACCAGCCTGCTCACCACGCAATATCTGATCCACAATAGGGGAGATTCTATGAAGAATGAGGGTTGCCATTACTTTACCAATGGCGTTTAGAATGGTTATACCGCGCCAATTTTTGCATTGCGTTAAATCCCCTTTCTTGGGTAGTGTGACCACTATACCTTCCTTCCATTCATCTGGTATATAGTCCGATGCCCATGCTTCTTGAATGATAGGAGTGAGAAACTGCGCTAAAGACCTAGCTCCATATTTTAAAAGTTCAGCAGGAATGTTGTCCGTGCCAGATGCTTTGTTGTTTTTCATCCTATTTAAAGCATCTTCAACTTCTGAGCATGACGGTGGCTCTGTAGATATGTCCCTTCTTGGGTTACGACGAGTTGTAAGAAAAAGAGTATCATCTTCCTGGTGATCATTGTGGATTGTTGAAGCTTGCAAGGAAAATAAATCGCGCCATCGCTCAAGTTGTTATTCGGGTGATGTTAATTCAGTTCCATCGGCTGCTTTTAGAATCGTGGTACCTCTAATATTATTTCCACTCAGTTGTTTTATGGCCGAATACACACCACGCAAGTTGCCTGTATTTGAGGCTTGTTCCGCCTGTTCAGCAATGCTATTATAATATTTTTCACGATCAGCGCGTACCAAGTTTCGAACTCGACGAGAAGACTGTCGATATTGCGATCTTGCTTGTTCTTTTTGTGCTTGAGTTTTAGCGTTTATACGTTCACTGTGCAGTCGTTTACGGTTTTGGATCTCAATCTAAGATTCATCGCTGATCCACGGCTTAACCTTGCAGTTTTGTGTTCCAAGCACCGATCTGGCAGTTTCCTTGCAAGCAGACGAAACGTCTGCCCATGTGTTCTGATGTTGGTTTTCGAGCAATGGTGACAAATAATTTATATAATTTAACGTATACTGTCTTATAAAAAATTTGTTTTGTGGCATATAAGATATGCTGCCGTATGTATAGTACAACTTAAGACATAACTATACATGACATTTAATGATATAAAAAACAATTATGTAAAAAATGTAAACAAAAATCAAGCTTTTCTAAAACTTCGGGTTCTGATGAGATATTTAGCCAGATCGAAATACTAGTATCAACCTAGCTAGTATGTTTGATTTGCTTTACTTTTGTAAATATACGGAGGTTGAAAGCTCGTTATAAATTGAAAATAATATAAGAATAATCTCGATGTATATAAAAAAAAAAACTAATATAACTGCAAAAAAAATTACTATTATTTTTGGTCTTCAAATAACATAAAAATAATCTCGATATATATAAAAACAAAAAACTAATATAACTGTTAAAAATATTACTTGAGCCAGAGTACACACTAACATATATATAAATAGAAAATTTTTGGTCTTCAAAGTTTAGTAACGTCATGATGCTTGTTAGGAAAAGACCTAACCACCTGCTTGATTACTAAGAAGACAAGAAGGGAGCAAAATTGATGATTAATAGGTTTTTTGTTAAAGTTCTGCCTATTATGGAGGCTCTAGCTTTTCTAAAACTTCGGGTTCTGATGAGATCTTTAGCCAGAACGAAATACTAGTATCAACCTAGCTAATATGTAAACAAAAAATAACAGTAAACAAAAAGCTTTTATTATTTTTTTCATGAGGAATATTTTAAGGTAGACATTTTTCTATTTTCTTTTCTTTGTATAAATATATTTATTTTATACTTTTACTATTATTGTATTTGATAAAAACAAAAAAAAGTTTCCGGTCTTTGATAATAAGACAACTAAAATACAGCTCTGCATTTATAAGATAAATAAAATACAGAGTTGTATCTGTCTTTTACTTTCCTTTTATTTTTATTTCCTTTGTCCTTTTTGTATGTACATCGGAATGCTATATGTCAAAAACTGAATGAAGCGTTATAAACACTCATTTTTTATAGAGCTTTCAATATATTTTCATTGTTGACAGAAAAATATTTTTTTAATTTTTTTAACATTATAACTTATTGCAAAAAATATAAAAAAAAAATATTATAGGCCTTCGACTCAGAACAAATCTTTCTCTTTTCACTTTTCTAAAAAGCTATTGAATATTTGTTATAGTTTTATTTTTTATTAGCTTATAATCATTTGCATGAACGATTCTAAAAATTTTTCTAATATGACGTGAACTCGTTTTGAAAGAAGTTACAGTCCCATGCAAAACATCAAACATTCATATAACCTAGTTTTTCCGCAAAATGAGAACTGATATATGAGATCGAAGTTAAAGCTTATCACCGTTGATAAAAAAAAAACGTGTTTGCTCCCCCTTTACATCTTCTTTTTAAACAAAACAAAACAAGTGTGAAAATAAAAAGGAGGACAAAAAACAACAAAAAACGTGTATTTAATATCTACCAAAGGTAGAGCTTGCACATAACAAACAAGTTTTCAATTTATTTCTGATCAATGATGATAATCTTTAACTTCGAGCTCAGATATTAGTTCTCATTAAGTG
The DNA here is from genome assembly GCA_021234595.1 of Delia radicum. Lineage (NCBI taxonomy): Eukaryota > Metazoa > Arthropoda > Insecta > Diptera > Anthomyiidae > Delia > Delia radicum. The sequence goes on along the minus strand of CM037851.1, from coordinate 180,326,546 downwards.
GGAAAACTAGCTTATATGAATGTTTGATGCTTTGCATGGGATAGTCACTTCTTTAAAAACATGTTCTGATGATGGGAACTTAGAAAATTCCCGAAATAGATCTATCAACACATTCCTGAAAGTGGTCAATTAATAAATTTGAAAACAAAAACTCTATGGATTATTTGTTAGGACATTATCCTAATAAAGAAATATAGAGTATGGCTTCGAATTTGAATAATTTTTATTTTCATTGCACAATTAAAGGTCGAAAAACATAATTTTTATTTTTAATGAAAATTATATCAAACTTGTAAAATAATTTAATATTAGCACCATATTATTAAAATGAAGATTATATAATTAATACCGTACTATGAGGACATTTATTTGATACACCGCATGGTTTGGAGACATTTGCGTACTTTGTGGTCTGTCCTCAACGTTTTCATACATAAAGCGTATAACTTAAGGACATTTATTTCGAAACAGCGCATACTTGACGAACAATTTTGGGTGTATAGCCAAATGTCCCCATAGTATGCGCTGTGCATACATATATATATATTTTAGGGTTGGTCAAATTTTTTTGAGCCAAAGGCCTATCGCGATTCATATTCCATGGGTCATTCCAAGAAAATTTTGCCAACAATTAATTTCGAGCCCCCCGAGGTCCTTGTTCGAACTTTCAATCCTATTTACTCATTTGCAGATGCCAGCATCATTTGTCTTTCATTTTCCTTCGATCGTAGGCCAAACATTGAGGAGGTTGGGGACAAAAGGCAGATTATGAATGACACACTCAATCGTGACATTTCTACAATCTCAGATTGGGGTCGTGAGAACAGGGTCGATTTTAACGCCCGTAAGACCTAATATTGTATGGGTCAGTGGATTCATCTATATCATCTGTGTATATGGCTGGTATCGTTATTGAGGATTCAGATACTCTTGGTGCTCTGGACATGACAATACAGTGTGATGTATGTTGGAAAGATCACATCAATCAAATGTTTGAAGTTTTTTTAATCACTTTTTAAAGATTCACATATCTCAGAGAAGACAAAACAAATGATATATTAATTTTCAAAATCGGATTACAAAAGCTTCATAATTTTAAAGAGACTTTGTCTTTTGTCGTATGCAATTTTTAATAGCTAAAATTAAATTTTTCATGAAAACCTGCACTAATTTAATAAAAAGTTTCAATGGACGAGCTCTAGAGCGTTTCATAGACCTAATGCAAAACTTCATTGAAATCATGCTGATGCCTACTTGAAATGTTTTTCTATGTTATATTTATATTTTATATGCTAACCTCCAATAGATACTGCATGTTTGGCATATGACAAATTAAACATACTTTTTCCTACAGCTAGGCAATTGGCTTGGGAACCCTCATATATGTTTACCAGAATGTGTTATATAAATGTATACATTTAATAGTTTGCTATGCCAATCTAAAAAGTTGACAAAAAATGTTTGCATTTTACTAAAGTGACAATGTGTACTTAAAGTTTAACTTGCGTATCATACTTTATTTACATACACATCATTGCAAATGGTGTAAGTTACAAGTCGGTATCCTGTAATGCAATTACAAACAGACACACTACATTTTAAAAACGTTCTCTGAGACATGCGAATAGGTCTACAATTTTACTCAAATAGATTCATGACATATCTTATATATCATAGGTGGATAGACTTTTTTCTTTGCGTGCGACAAAAAGAACATTTTTTTTTATATATATCACGTGCCAGCTTAAGATTATTTATCTTTTGAAAGAACTTTTTGTATGCGATTTTGAACATGTGAATTTCTTTCAATCCAAAATGCCAAGAAATTTGTACAGAATCGTAGTGGAATTTCAAGAATGCACTACGTCATTTTCCGTTGTTTTTAGAAATTAACAATTATTTTTAAGATTTATCTATATTTTAGATTTTTAATCTTAACACAAATTCATTATTTCTGAAATACAATTATTGCATTTCTGAAATAATTGATTGGTGTTGAGATTTATGAATTGTGCGTCAGAAAATGTTAATTTAATTTTATATTTATCAGTTGTATTTTAGAAATTATCAACTGATATTTGTACTTATCAATTGAAATTTAAAAATTATCAATTGCTTTTTATATTTATTTTAAAATGTAATTCAAAAATTATTATTTTAGAATACATTAATTGTAATTCGGAAGTTATCAAATGTATATCAGAAATTATCAAATGTAATTTACAAGTTGTTTATAGTACATCCTATAATGTATTTATAACATATTTTGAACTCAGAAATAAAATTATTAATTATATTTTGGAAAATATGATTTGTGTTTCCGAAACTATTAATTGTATATCAGATATTATTATTTTTTTTTATCAGAAACTATCGATTGAAGAGCTTGTTGTAAAAACTTGATGAGCCACATTTTATTTTAAGTTTGTTTTCGCCGTTTAAAGGTTGAACAATTTAAAATATATGGCTTTTGCAGGATGTTTATACTCTCGGAACTTGAAATAAGTGTTTAAGCAAGACTTCTATAAAATTTTAATCAATGGATATCTTGAGAACAGCAAAAATACATAAAAAAAACAAATGTGGCTTATCATGTTTTTACCAAAAGCCCTTCAATTCTATTTTAGAATTGATAAATTTTTTCAGAAATAATCAAAAGTATTTTTATTATTACATGAATATCCGAGGTTATAAATAATGCATCCTATAATATATTTAGAATATATATTTGGCTTTGAAATACAATTCATAATATCTGTACACTCAGGGAACTTCTGCTTTAAAAATATGTAGTTGTTTGGGTTGTAATACAATTTCTTTTTTTTAATGTAAATGTAAGTCATTTGTAGAACAAATAAAATTTTTAACTAACCCTGTAGTTCATTTAAAAAAACAACTCACATCAAATGACTGTTTTATGATTTTACATTCATTTTTTACAGTTGTTTTTGTTATTTAAAAATATATAAATGTATGTTTATTTTTTACTACCATGTGGTTCATTTTTACTACAATTGTTAGTCATTTTTTGAACATTAAAAAACAAATGACAATATTAGTTGAATTTAATGAAATGTAAGTCGTCCTTTCTTTAAATGAAATTTCATTTGTTGTTGACTACAATTGCTGTCGTCTTTACCAACATAATTTCCTAAGTGTATGTTATGATAATATCACTGTAAACAGTTCTTGAAAAGAAATTCAGAACTTATTAAATATAATTAATAATTTCTGAAATACAGCTTATATTTCTTAAAATACAATTGGCTATTTCTTAAAGACAATTGGAATCTTCTGGAAAGACAATTGATTCTTTTTTCAAATGCAATTGATAGTTTCTGAAATACTATTGCTAAATCTGAAATACAATTGATGATTTCTGAAAAACAATTAATAAATTCAGTTAGTATTTTCTGAAATACAATTGATGAAACTGAAGTACAACTGATAGTTTTTGAAATTCAATTGGTAAATTTGAAACTCAATTTATATTTTCCGAAATTCAATTAATAAATCTGAAATACAATTGATAAGCTTATTGTAAAAACTTAATAACCATTACGTATTGTTTTATGGATTTTAGTAATTTTTTAATTTTGCTGGATACCTAAAATGACGCAGCGGGCCACTAGGGACATGCGTGTCATAGCTTTTCCAGCCCTGGTATATAGTGCAAGCATCGCATTTTTATATCATCAATGTCATAAATATATCACCAGCCCTGGATAGTTTTGCATTCTATTTCAATATTTCAAATATCAGAAAAGGAAAATACTTATTTGGATTGTTTATCGACCCAATATTATATTTAATAGATAAAGAAATTTTTTTTTAAATAAATAGTCCGGGTATTTAAGAAAAATTTAACGAATAATATTAAAAATGCTGCAACAATTGTAAAGTTAAGTATCTGGATATAATCATTGTGTACTTATACTTATCAATCACGCCAGAATAAAATTTAGTACATATCAATAGTATTTACCAGAACAAAATTTTTCGAGTTTTTATTTTGATTATGTATTTTTTTGTAACCCGGAGAAAGTTATATTTTAATAGGGTTACAACTTTTTTTTGCGTAATGTTGGGCAATAATGTATTAATAATAAAACTCGTTTTCTCAGGTCATTTTGAAACAAAAACCTCCCACATAAAGTGCATTTCCATAAAATAGATTTTCTTAAGTTTTTTAAATTAAAGTTTTACTAGTTGGCTATTATTGGTCAACTAGTAAAACAATATATTTTAAATAACTTTTTACTTACTGTGTTCTTAATTTGGCGAATTTTGATGTCAATATCGTTAAACAACGCTTTAATAATTTTTATAAAAATCCGCGAAACAGGTCAAACTTGGAAACGTTTGTGTCCTTTTAGTTGGATATGCATCGTTATTGTCTAGTGTCGTTAAAATTTTAGCTAAATATACATTGCCTGAAAAAGTAATTTCCATATCGCTGTTTGGTGAAATGCTGTATGGTGGTTTTTAAGTGAAACCAAGATTTTGCAAACTCTCGAGTAGTTTTGAGAACAGTATTTTAAAATTAATGTAATTTTATATAGTTTGGGGTATACCAAGTTGTTTGGTTTTTGTGTCTGACATTCAGAATTATATTTGAAATTGATTTGCTTGCGTATTGCGTGAACTGATTTACTTAGTAAACAGCACATCCGAGTAAAAAAGGAGTTTTCAAAATTGTAATCGCAAAATTTAATTTAATTTAGTTATTTTTTTAATATTTTTTTATCAAAAACATGGCTTGTGAACATACCCATATAAAGATAGTGGTTACCCAGAAGCAGCTCTGGAAGACATTATTTAATTACCTAGCACTTACAAAGCAAATCCGGTATACAAGATTTTTTCTGCGATGTCCTACTTTTTATGTCTCTTTAAAGCAGGTTTTTCACCGCATCTCTCATGTGCTTTAAGAAGCAATAAATTTATGCCTTGGTAGGCTATGAAAAGCGCTTTCTTTTATTGACAACAAAAATGCTTAGTTGTATGCATTATTTAACCATGCATTGAATGCATTATTCATTGCATCAAAGAAGGCATTCAGGAAAGCACGACAATTTAAACCATTCTGTTTACAATTTTTATCCAACAAATAAACTTTTTTATAAAAGGTCCGCCAAATAACTTTTTTTTTTTTGAACTCCTGAACCAATTGGACTTTTTATGGCGTCATACCAAGGTCTTTATGCAAAATTCGTCTCAATGATGTCTCCAAAATGTGTAATTGTTGAGAACGACGGTGAATTGATGTTGATGGCGCTTCACGCACACTATCTGCCACAGCAGCACGGGTGTACGCACTGTTTTTGGCTTTTCACGCTTTGGTTTATCGATGAGGATGCCAGTTTCTTTCACTTTTTTCACAAGATAACGAACATACGGACCATATTCGTTCAGCGGAAGGATAAAACTAATTATCTGTCAAATCAGGCATGAGCTAAGTGTTACCATTCACGAAATAAGCACTAGTTGAAAAAAAAACTTTAGATGGCGGACCCTTTATAAATACGATATTGATTTGTTATTTTGACTGCCAAAAATAAATATTTTTAACAAAAAAAATTTTTTATTTGTTTTTGTTTTTTTCGTCAAACAATTTTTTAGTGCAAATGTACTACCGTCGTGTGCCTATGATTTATAATTTTTAGCCGTAAATCAGACAGTTAAGGAACAGGTTCATTTATATCGCACACAAAAAACATTGTATTTTAGGACTTTATGAAATCGTTTTATAATTTCTATTTAACTCTTCATTGTCAGAATGATTCACAAGTTATACGAAGAGTTTAGTTAATTCTATGAAGCATTTAATAAGAATGGATTTTAGTGAAACGCTTTTCATAGATTCATTGGAAGAGTTCCAGTGACATTTTTCATAATGAATATGAAGAAATTCATTACTAAAGTAAACATAATTCTCTTAATGCACGGAATTTTTTATAAATTAATTAAACATTGATCCTCACTAAAGGTTAATATTAAAATGATCCGTCAGTTTAATATCAACGTTAAATAATGCATAACATATTATATTAAAGATCCAATATTTAAATAAAAATGTTTAAATTCGTCAAAAAATTAGCAATATTTTCCATTTGCATTTTTTTGCAAAAAGTTCATCAAAAATTCAAAATTTTGAACGAAAAGTTTTTTTGAAAATATTTCTTTATCGGAAATTATGTGTCCCAAAGTCTTTTAGGAATTATAGGTTTCAATCCTGAAGAATAAAGGTTTTTTTGATTTTAAAAAACTGTTTATTGTTCTAATGCCACGTGTTCACTATAAGTATCGATTGCAAAGATACTGACACAATATGAAAAAGAACAAAAATACTGAAACGGAAACATCGCATTACAAAGTCCTCTGCTGGCTAATAATAATAGTTTCATACAAGTAGTTGGTATTTAAGTAGTATAACAAAGCTTAGTACTTTGTCAAGTAAATATAGCAAAATATTAAACTAAAATCTCATCGCAATTTTTACTACAAATTTTTTAAAAACTTGCTAAGTTTGACTACTAACGGTCTTACAAATTTTTCTAGAAATTTTTGTTCTATGAGTGAATTATTCTATTGTGGTCACCAAAATTTACAGTTGCAACAACTATAATACAGTTAAATCTAGAATGTATCATATGTGTGTAAATACATATTTATGAATATATAAAATTCCATTTATAAAATAAATTTAAAATACACACAAATAAAAATATACATAAAAGGTTTAATTACATTTAACGAAATCTTTCTTTTTACCAAAAATAAGACACATTGTTATACTTTTATGTGTATGTGTGTAAATGTATCTTCCTTATCTAAATGTTTAAAAACATAAATATATTCAAATGATTGTTGAATACATTTAAAATATGTATAGATGTATAGATGTATGTGTATGTAATGTCTTTTTTTAACTGAAAACGTATTACAAGAATATGAAATGTACAAATACATTCATACTAACACTTGCATAAACATATACAATACAAGTTTCACTTGACTGAAGTGCAATGCAAATATAGTCATTTTGTGAAAAAAAAAACTTTAAACATATGGAAAATTTTCAAACATTTTTGATATTGATGATACTAACTCAATTTTGCAATTATTTCTTTAATTTTGAACTGTAAAAGAAGGCTGAGAGATTTACTTTAACGATTAAATACTTTTGCAAAATTTCAGTTTAATTGAAGTGAGTGCTTACTTATTATCGCTCAAATTTAAAAATTGTAAAAATGTTGGCTGATACAAACTCAAAATTTTACATTCTTAACGGTACACTTTACAACTTATGAGTCCACGTATTATAATATAAACTCACTACACTTGGAGGACTTCATACTATCAGTTCTGATGCTGTACCACCAACATCTAAAAAGATTTTCACTTTTTTGCAGTATTTTAGCTAGCAAATGTGCGTATCTTCACTTACCGACTTATAAAAAGTGTTAACAAAAAACCTTAAATTGTGCGTAGTTAGCTGTATTTTGAAATAATGTGCCATAAATATACACGAATTAACCCCTCCACAGAATTTAAAAAAAAAACCCATTTTTCATGACACAGTCAGAATATGTGATTTAAATACTTTACCACTTTACACATTTTTCCAAAGGCTACTCTTAAATCTTATTTTTTTTTTTTTTTGTTTATCCGGGGTTTTAAATAAATTTTGCAAATATATATTTTTTAAGTTAGAATTTCACAGGAAGAAGAAAACATTTTTATTGAAATATTTAACGAGAACAATGGATATGCTAGACTGCCGCAGATAACCCCTACCACAAGTCAGCTTTTGCCACTCAAATCGTTGATAGCAATGCTGTACTAATGTAAACATTGTAAGTCTTTGTTAAGTTTTAAGAGGCCACAAAAAAATTGTAATGATTATAGAGTATGTAGGCTTTCAATTTGTATTGATCTAAGTTAGCATCACTTAATATAATCCAAAATTTGTAAAGAATATTAGTGTTCTATAGGTGTTTTTAAATCAATTTGTTCGAGCTCATTTCGATTTTGCAATCCAAAACTGTCTATCAGCTATACATTTCGCAAAAATGCAGATTTTCTTGAATAAATATAAATTTTTCAAAAGGACATACAACACAAAGTTAGTTGACTTGTCTTAGACTTCACTAAAGTGGAGATTCTGATATATCTTTGAAAGACTTAAACCAAAAACCAATAAAACTTTTCAAGAATCGTTTAAAAACTACTCCTAAAAAATTTAAAAACCGCTATAACTTTTGTTGCTCTCATCAAAATCAATGGATGTGAACGGTAATACATGCCTCAAAGCGGCATTAATGTGCCGTTGAAACAATCTAAATTGTTGTTAATCCCAAATATTGTAGATATAACATTTAAACTTTTATAAATTGTAAATAAATTAATTTATGAACTTCAAATTATTAAAACAAGACGAAATATTGGAAACAAATAATTATAATTAATAAAAAAAATGATATTAAGCTCATTTAAAATAAAAAGTGGTAAATGATAAATTTAAGCACAGTTTTTTTTAATGATGGCATATCTGCAACAACGGTTGAAATTTACCAACAATTACAATTTAGAAAATTCTTTTTTATTTTCAACTTTAAACCGCTATAACTTTCGTTGTCCTCAAAGAAATTGATGGATAACAACTGATTAAATAATTCATACATACACTCAAAAAAAAATAATTGAAAATTTTGTTAAGCGTCTTTTTACAATATTTAACTAACTTTCAGCTGCCACCGCGTTTTCAGCTAACGTTTTAGTTAAGCGCTTTTACCAAAAAACTAATTTTGAACTAACGTTTAACTAATTTACCTTTCTACCAAACTTGTTCTGGTAAAAACATAATTATCATGGAGAACAAGTAAAGAGCCTAAATGTAGATGTTGCAGCTTGTATGGATGAAGTAGATAAAAAAGAAAAGATACAAACAAATACAACCATTATAAGACTTACACAAAATGCAACCACGTTCATTTAATTTTTTCTTTTGTATACTACACATTAAGACAGGTCGATTTAAAAATAGCTTAACGTTCAAGGAAAATCGTATTCAAGGGATCAAAATAAGAAACTTTGCCGAAGGAACCATACCTCTAATACGAATTCTGATGTCCCGACTTTTGACCCGTAGTGTAAAATTTTGAAAAATCCCACTTTGAACCATTTAGAGTGCCCCAATCGAGTCCAACATAATCGAATATAATTTATACATTCATCTGCTAGAGTGTCTTCCGGAGAAGAAATAGGGACCCTAATCTTGGAAAGGCTCCTCATACTTTCTGAAACATCTCAATCCCGAGATTTGTTCAATTTGCTATAAACACACGGCTAAAAAGGCCCTCCTTCAACTTAAATTTTAACACCTTAACGGGCACCTAGAATGATGATTTATGCATTAATCTGCATAATCTTGGAGAGATTCCTCGTACCTTGTGAAATATCAATGTGGGATTTTTCAAAATTTGACCATACGGGTCAAAAGTCGGGACATCAAAATTCGTTTTAGAGGTATGGTTCCTTCGGCAAAGTTTCTTATTTTGATCCCTAGAATACGATTTTCCTTGAACGTTGAGCGATTTTTTTGCCTCCATACAAATCGACCCGGCCAACTACACATCAATCAAAGGCACGCATGTGTGTGATAATAAATTTTCGGAATAATAAAAGAAATAAAGCATTAAATAAATTAAATAATCTGATTTTAAAAAAATTACTAAATGAATGATATTTTGATAAATTTGAAAATTGAAGAGGCAGCAAAAAATAAAATACGCTTTGGTGCATTTGCACAAAACAATAAATGCCAGGCCCAGGTAATTTTTTTTTTTTTTTTAAGACAAAGGGTTTTTATGTTATTAAGCCATATTCTGAATATTTCATTTTTGTATTTTAGAAATATTTTCTTTTGAAAAATGTAAAATTGCGTCATACATACATTTACATACATACACTCACAAGAACTTTTCAGTAAAAAATCAACAGTTATTTAAAAGTTTAATCGGAAAATTTGTTTCAATGGAATATACAGTTATATTACCAAAGAAATAAATTTTTTAACGTTCTGTCTGTTATTCAGCAAAAAAAAAAATAAAGAAAAAAAACGGACTTTCCGTACTAGTTAAAATATTCAGTTTAAATTTTCTATTGAAAAAAAAAATTGTTATATTATATTGAGTATTGAAATAAACGAAAACAATCTATTGTTAATTTTTTAACAGTTGAAAATAAACTAAAAAAACGAAAAGTAAGTAGTCCTGTTTTCAACTGATTTTCAGTTAATTTAATGTGTATATTCAGAAGTCTTTACGGAAAAAATATTGTGAGTGTACATGTACGTAATTGGGAATTATTATGTTTTTCATTAATGTTATTAATAAAAAAAAAATTTTTATATCCAGGTATTTTATTTAATTGCATTATGTTAAAGATGTGAAAGTCCTGATATTTTTATATAAATGTTAAACAATTTCACAATAAATATATTTAAATTTTAGCAAAATAAAGTAACTAAAGTAAACATTTTATACTAAGTTATTTTTAATCAACTAAGCTTAAATAAAAATATTTGTTGATTTCAACATGTTGATTTTCATTTGCATAGTACTAAGTGTCAGCAAAACATTTTGAAAAGATTCAATGATTCTGTCAGCAAGAATGCTGTTGAAGTGTACAAAGTGTCATTGATGTTCCATCAAAAAAATTTAAATTTTTGTATCACAAACATTAAAAATAGGACATTCAAACCAATATTATACCTAAATCAATTGAGATATTGCCCTCAAATGAACTCTATTTTTAAGAAAAATTAACCCTATTTTTAAGAATTTTTGTGTAATTTGTTATTTTTAACAATTAATAATTAAGGTAGATACAAAATTTTTGGATTCATATATCTCTTTATACTTAATCGATTGATTATAAATTTAAGCGCAGTTTTTTTAGACACTAGTGATTGTAATGCATATCTATAACATCTTTTGAAATTTACCAACGATTGCAGTTTTGCATTTTTTTTTAATTGTATGCCATCAAATTTTTTTTTATTTATTTGGTATCCCCAAAAATTCAAAAATATTGTAAAATGTCCATATACATGTACAAATTGTATATCTACAAACATAAACGAGTAGATGAAGACATACATATAAGGTATACAAATTTTTCATATACTATGCTTATTTAGTATGCAGATTTTAATCAGTTGATTCTTAGGACTTACATATTAAGGTTGAGTTTGGTGTAAATAAATACATTTATAATACATGGTAGCTTATATTACGATGTCCATACATTTCGGCATACCCGAGTAAAAATAGTTATATCTAGTTATATATAACAAGATTAAGTCATATCTGACTTTGAGTGAAGTCACATTATTGCTAATATCATTATATACAAATACATCAGACCATTTTTATTAAGAGCTGTTTTACATGGTACTTGATATTATTATATATCTCCAAATCTTACATATATAATTACATAAGAAATATAATATTAATCCAAATATATGTATTGATCGATATGATTATATTTGGTCACATGCTTAATCTTTTTAAACTATATGTGACGCCATACTGAAAATATTTTCCTTATACTTTTATATAGCATTATATATAATCGCATACATATTTTGGTAAAGTTCAATAACAAATTAAGTTATACACAAGTCACTTACATATGGCTTCACATATTACCATACTTATTTTATAACGAAATTATTTGCAAATAATTTATTTTATATAATTTCAAATAAAATAAATGTGTACATTTTATAAGACAAACAACTAAATTATATATTTTTGAAACATTAAATTTTTTGTTGATAATTTTTAATCCTTTCGTTGTTTCAGTTAAAAAATGTTGGTCTTTAAAACTCTTGATTTCTAGCAATTTTAATTTTACACTTTAATACCTTTAAGCATAACTTAAAGTTATTAAAAGCATACCTACTATCAGATACATTTTATAGAATCAGATGTATTTATATCTAATTAGATATAATTTAATGTTCGGGATATTTACAAACCTCGGATAAAATTGTATCAACTTATATATAATTTGATATAATAAGATACATGACTCTTTTTTCGGATCAATTTGTGTATATGGGAACTTATCAAATGAGATATAGTTTAATTAAACTCCATATTAAATTTTTTACCCGGATGGTGTATGTAGGGCGTTTAGGAACTATAACGTCAATTTTGTTTTCAAATTATTTCCTTAATTATTGAACCGATTGCTTTGGTATTTTTGGAAGATTTACTCAACTGTGTCCCATTTTTTGATTAATAAGTAGTTATTGTTAAGTGTCATTGAATATGTTAAATTATGTAGTTGTCTATTGTTTCGTAATTATAATGTCGTTTTAAGACAATTTAAAAAATAAACGGTAAGTGATAAAAGTCATACCAAAAAGCATTTTTATTGTCTGACATTGGACAAATGAGAGCGTTATTGTGTTCTCTTTTTGCCAGAAGTTAGCCGTACTTCTTCTTCGGGTAAAATGGTAAAACTATCAAGCTGTTAATAAAACACATGTTTTGAATTTGTGAAAATAAGCTAAAAAATTAACAAAAATTCTGAAAATGTTAATTGCTTTATAAAATATCACTTTATAATATTAAATTATAATTTATTTTTCTATATTTAATTCTTAATAACATTTTTTTTTTATATCAAAAATTTTTTCGATTATTTTTTGGCTTGAAATGTGGTTTTGTGCGATACAGGTATTTTGACTTTTTTATCTGTTTTTGAGCGTGTACCAAAATTACCTCAAAGAGAAACAGCGAGATCTTCGATCAAGTTTTAAACAACAAAGAGCAAAACATAAACAATAATGATAGAAAAAACCAATTAAAGAATTGTACACTCAAATAAAAAAGTTAGTAAAGTCAGGATTTTTGCTGAATATTAGTAGACTGAAAAAAAACTCAAAAAAATTGTAGAAAAATTATACTTTAGTTAATTTATTTGCTGAAAATCATAAAACATATTTTTGTGATTCTTTTTAAAATAATTTACAAAACATTACCAAATATAAAAATGTTCATACTCCCACATTGACGATATGAATTAATGTAATATCTAAAAATTATCTTTGAACTAACTAAAAAAAAAATAAAAAAAGATGTATGTCTTTGTCTTTCGCTTTAGTCTGTCTACCTATTGCATATTTGCTTGCAATTTGACCACACAAGTTTATTAATATATAAACATTTAGTTTACGAATACACATTTAATCTTTTTTAGATACACATTTAATCTTTTTTAGATATTAAATATTGCTGTGTTTGGGGTAGCGAGCTTCATTTTGTTTGTCCTAAAACGGATAAAACTTGTTATCCTAAGAGGGTTATCCCAGAGGGTTTAAGTACCACCCGCGGACCAAAAACTGGATAGGGGTCGCTCCCGAAAAGATGCGGTATATGGAATATGTCAGAAGAAGGAAAAAAACTTACGGTGCAGGGCCTAAATAACCCAGTACCGGCGGCTGGTGAGGGTGTGCAAGCGGGCCTCCAGGCGTCGTCATCAAAAGACTGCAAGACCCCTGTGGAGGTGGGTAACTTGGACACCATAGACGGTAATGTGACAAGCGACACAAATGATATAGGCAAAAATTATAAGGACGCCGGTTCAGATGAATCGAACTCCTCAAAGACAGACGAAGTCAGCAAGATGGTAGAGGAAGTAAGTGCTGGTATAGCCAAACTCACCACAAGGAAGGTGAGACTATCCGGGGCTCAACGGCGTAAACTCGCCAAATTAAACCGGATGAAGAAACCTCCGAAAGCTGGCAACGATACAAAAGCTAAACAAGATGGGACTTGGAGAAAGAACAATCTACACCCACATCCTCGGATGTGGGCAAGAGAATTCGATCCCCCGAGGACCAGAACATTGTTATCGCAAAAAAGAAGAAAAAAGTGTTCCCCGTCCACAAGTAACTAACAACCAAAAAGTCCATCTCTGGGCAAGGAGGCTCCATTACGGATACTCAACTGACCGGAATGAACAAACCGATGGCGGCTACTGAACCGACGGCGCCGAAGACGATCTCTTCACGGAACGACAGGGTTCCCAGCCAGTCTTCAATGAAGAGAAAGTCAGAAGCGAAATCGGGTAAGGAACATCCCATCTCTTATGCGAAGATAGCTAAGAGGTCAGTCATGGACGAACTAAGCTACGCTGTGATTGACCAAAATAACCCTTCGGGTAAAATCTCCATAGCCCAGAGACAATGTCTCGAAGAGGCCATAAATGAAAGGATTATGCAGTATGTCTTAGAGGCGGACGACGACGCAGCTCCAATCCAAATTAATAGCTACAACTTTTCGACGGATGTCCTTATGCTACAGCTGGCCTCGAAAACTTGCATATGTATCCTGCTAAAGTTGGTGGAAGAAATTCCTGCCCCTTGGGAAGGCGCTAAGCTGGCCCTCGTTAATAAGGCGGATATTCCATCCCTGACCAAGACGTCGGTTTTTATAAAAGGTTGGGGTGGCAAATATGCTACGGAGCAGATCCTAAAGGTCCTCGGTAGACAAAACAAGGGTATATTCGTGGAAAAATGGGAGATTTTTCACAGGGAGGAAACCCCAACGGGTACTCTAATAGTTGTGGGAATCGACCAGGACTCCATGGCTCATCTAAAGAAGTCGAAGGGCAAAGCGTTCTTAGTATCCACAGCCGTCTACTTTAAAGTAGGCAAGAATACAATTGGCTGGGATAAGTCGGACGCTAAGCATGCAGACTGTAGTGATAAAGCGACCGCTAACAAGGAGGTAAGTGGCGTAAAAGATGCCACAAATGAAGAGGGAGTGATGACTAACTCCCAAGAAAAAAAAACTGCTAGCCGACCCATGACCCAGATCCTGCAGCTCAACCTCCATCGGACTAAAACGGCTACTCTCGCTCTGATGGAAAAATTACGCAGAGGTAAGATTCATATCGTACTAATATAGGAACCTTGGACCACTAAGGACAAGGTTGCTGGATTGAACGATCCGAATTTCCAAATATTTTATGTACACGCAGGCTCTCGCCCGAGAACCTGTATTATGTGTCACAAAAATCTAAACTTTCTTTTCTCCCCAGAGTTATCAACGGTAGATGCGACCGTCCTCACGCACGGGAGCCAGAAGATGTTTCTGGTCTCGCTATATCTACCATCTGATGCGGCGACTCCACCACCAACGCCAGAACTCCAGGGAATTGTAACCGCTTGCAAGGCAAACAGGTAAGGAAATTCTAATAGGTTGTGATGACAACTCTCACCACATAGCTTGGGGCAGCACAAACTGCAACAAGCGAGGGGAAGCATTACTCGAATTCTAAACTCGAATAACCTCTTTACCCTGGATATTGGTAACACGGCTACGTTTGTTAACAGATTAAGGGAAGAGGTATTGGATATAACGGTATGTACTGTAAATTTAGTGGATGATATCCAGGAATGGCACGTCTTGAACGAACATTCCTTTTTAGATCATCGGTACATTCTCTTTAGGCTAGCACAGCCTCCACCGGAACCGATAACGTACCGGAACAAGGCTAAAACGAACTGGACCAAATATAGGGATAAACTCCAAGACCGTCTTGGCACGCCCCACAAACATCTTGGGAGTGGGGCGGGCATAGACAGGGAAGTGGTTAGGATAACGGGCAGCCTTATCTCCACTCCACGATTAATAGTCTCTTGAGGATTCTATCCAGTGAAGGTTTCCAACCTGTCTGCTACGCAGACGATGTGGCGATACTTTTAAGGGGGGAGAATCCTGGATATCTATGTAGGAGGGCATCTAATGCACTCGAACTGGCGTACAACTGGGCTAGGCCCAGGGGCCTAAATGTCAATCCGGACAAAACCGAAATATGCCTTTTTACTAGGAAGAGGAAGATCATTGATTTTGATGAACCTATCTTCCTGGGAAAAACGGTTCACATCTCCGATATGGTCAAGTATCTGGGAGTTGTTCTTGATAGGAAACTATCCTGGAGGGACCATATTGAGAAAAGGGTGAAGAGGGCCCACATATCGTGGGCCGTCTGTAGAAGGGCAATAGGATCTAAATGGGGTCTGAATCCCAGGATGACACACTGGCTATACATTAGCGTTGTCATACCTATACTGACGAACGCATCTGTAGTATGGTGGACATCGATGAGATTTGGCTCGTATGTGGGACTATTGCAGAAGATAATATGCTGTTTGGGCATTAGTGGCGCAATGAGAACCACATCTACTAGGGCTGTCGAGACTATTCTGGCAATTCGCCCAATTGAGGTACAGGTGAAGCACGAGGCCGCATTGACTATGATGCGGCTGAGGTCTACCGGGGAATGGGACAATAATGGCCATATTACCGGGCACCGTACTATTTTGGACCAATTGCCAGGGTATTGCGTCCCAGAATGGGACTGCGACAGGATTTCAGAGAGGTCTGTCACGACGCTCTGTGACACGTTAGTCCCGGACAGGCAACCATGGTTAAATGGGACCTTCTTGAGGCACCAACCGGGGATCCACTTTTACACGGATGGATCAAAACTGGATGGGAAAACGGGTCTGGGCTTCTGTAAGGCTGACTTCAATGTACGCAAATGCTTCCGTCTTCCTGACCATAACACCGTACTACAGGCGGAGTTCACCGCGATTACGAAGTGCATTAAGCAGGAGAATATCATGGACTTGACCGGTGATATTGTGATTTTCACGGATAGCCAAGCGGCTATCCGGGCTTTATGTACGGACTCTGTGGGATCAATGACGATAGTCAGGTGTAAAGGGGAAATTAACGATTTCTCTTCACGGGGACGCATTGAGATTATATGGGTGCCGGGACACTGTGGTATAGCGGAGAACGAAGTGGCTAATGATTTGGCTAGTGGAGGATCTTCCCTGGAATTTGTCACTTTGGAGAACGCTAAACCTTTTCGAGCTCTCAAGACGGAGCTGGTGGACTGGGCTGACACCATGCATAGGACCATCTGGGAAAATGCGGGTGTTGGCAGGACTACAAATATTCTCTGGGGCAACCCGGACAAGGACAAGACAAGGGAAATTCTGAATCTCAGTAGGAAGGAACTGTATGCACAGCGCATACTCTAGAGACATTTATTCGTTCCCCCGCATAGTTTAGAGACATTTGCTTACTTTGGGGACTGTCCCCAAAGTTTTCGCGCCTTTTCATACATCTAGCGTATGAGATGAGGACAATTTATTCTATACACCGCATATTTCAGCGACAATTTTGGGCGTGTCCCTAAAGTATGCGCTGTGTATACATATATATATATATATATATATATATATATATATATATATAAATAAATCTTTCACTAATATATAATATACATGCCATTTGAAATTACATTTTTTTTTATCCCAATTATGCCTTTAAGGTAATATTGTTTTTTTATTAAATCAGTTTTTTAAAATACTAAATTTTGTAAAAAAAAATGTTGGCCATATAACATCAATTATGAACATATATGAACATGTATGTCCGTATATGAAAATATATGTTCATTTTGCTAGTTTTTACGAATATGGATGACCATATATGATCATATAAAAAATATATATTATCATACATAAACTTTTTTAAACGGGTTATAAAATTATATTGGAAAATATTAAAAAATAAATTTGATCCAGATGGAATGAACATAAATTTGTTCAAATAAAAAAACGGTGGCTTAAAGTTTTTTAAAACAAATAGTAATATAGTTGCTTTATATGTATATACAAAAGAAGTTTGAAAAATAAAATTGTGATTTGTGAAAGCCCGTTATGTATTAGGAAAGAAAACAATTAAATAAATTAAATTGTGTCAAAAAATCACAAGAAGTTTTCTGCAAGAAGGCAACACAAAGAAAAAAAAACGCATTACATTTCAAAATCAAAAGGTGTCGAGGAGATAAAGAACAACAAACAAATTCACCGGTGGCTGTAAAAAGGACAACAAAACAAAGGTAAGGGTTCCCAATACGAGTTATTTACGGGGGAAAAACGGTGAGTTCCAGTACATAATTATTTCGGTTATAATATATGTGGAATTTGGTGAAGGGACAAGTTTTATAATTTTATGAAAAATTATAAACTATTGTGTGCCGGAAATTCAAAAATTTTAAATTAACATAAAGTTTATGAAAAATTTTTAAAAATAAAAATTTTTTGGAATATTTTTAATTAGTGTTGTACGAAATTTTAAAATCTTACTAGAATTTTAAAGTTGTTGTAGCAGGTATCAATAATTCAAAAAAAAAAAAGTTTTACCCGAATCTTTTATTATCTCATTAATTGAGTTTGAATTCCATAAATTGTGGCTGGAAATGCTTGAAGCTTATGATGAATACATCTCAGGAAATGAAAGTATGGAGGAGGAAGAGCATCTTCGGAGATAAGGTTTCACATAGACATGAAGACGTTAGTGAGAAGTACCTAGTTATAAAGGCAAAAGTATTGGGTATTGTCAGAAATAAAGCTCCGAAACTTGAAGGAAATGGTTTTTATAACCAAACTTTAGAAATTCCAAATTTTGATGGATGCTTTATTAAATGGCTCGTATTTAAAAATCCATTCACGGCGTCCATTGAAGACAAGTCATCAGTGTCTCCAGCCCTCAAATTTTATTATTTGCAAATCAATACCATGGGGGAGGACAATCAAATTATTAAGAATTTTTATTTGGTAGATAGTAATTTTAATGTAGCCTTTCGAGCACTAAGGAAACAATATGAAAATAAGAACTTTTTGCTCGATAACCAAATCAGGAAGATTTCTGATACTCAGACACCACATAATGCAACACATTCATCTCAACCTCAAGTTTTTTATTCACATATTAATTGCGAAACTAGTTGCGAAAAATACCAGCAGAATCACCACTAAGGATTCTGTAAATATTCCGAGTCATTAACAGAAATTAAAAAAATAGATTTTTTACATTTTTAAAAATACTACGATAGTTGTTTGACTCGCACTCATTTGAAATCGAATTGCCAGGGTGTAAATAGCTGCACAAGATACACTCAAAAGTAGGCCACAACCGTTGAAAAGACGTTCTGCGGTCTATCTCTTGGGGCATAATCTCTATCACATCTTCAAAGTAATGATCAATTGAAATTAGTACAAGGCGTGCTTACAGAGGCTATAGAATCCACCCATTATTTTTTGAAAATTGGCCTATAGAGAAGTTTTTGTAAGTTTTATAATTCCAGAACCATAGAAACTTTTGGTGCCTGCAGGAAATCCGGATATTTTTGGATACATAGTTGATCCGAAACAAGTCACGCCATCCCCTACAGAAATTAAATTATTGCCTGAGTTAACAAAGTTATCTCACTCACACATACTTAAAAATGGTATTTACCATTTATTTCAAAAACGAGAATTCCAAAATGGGCAGATTTCACACCATATATGTATATACATGGCTACTGCGATGCCTCAGAGAAGGCACAATGTTGTACAATTTGCGTCGACACACATACGGATACTAATTTGCTAGTCGCAAAAAGTAAAATGGCTCCGAAGCTTGATTTAAACGGATATTTATGGAGTACTAAGTCAATACGAAGCTTAGTGGCAAACTGCCGGGTCACAAACGACCTGTTCGTGGGAACAAATTTGCATAAATTACAGGATTGGTTTCAAGAAACATTTTGTTGTAAATAGTGTAACACAAACCATCAGCATTGGCAGAACTCAAGATATAGGCACGTAATGCTGCTTCTTGCAGACACCAACGGATATCGACTTATAGTGGCTGGAGCCCACTTGGCTAAAACCTCACATATCGCTACAACGGACTTTGATCCAATATATTTGTATACGAAAATGTACTCAAACTGTAGCAAGCAATAAATAAATAAATTTACATTATTCGAGCTAGAGTTACGAGTCAACTGTTACCAACCACTATTTATTAGCCCAGCCCTCAAACAACTATTTGAAAAGGAACATCTACTCAAGTCTCGGAAAACAATTGCTGTGAAAAATATATTTAGAATTATAACTGAGAACCCGAATTTTAATTTACCTGTGCCTCCAGTTCATCGAAAACGGGGAACTGCAATTACCGCTCCACCAAAAGCTCCCGATGAACCTCCAATTGGAAATGTGTCATTTTTAAAACGATGGGAGCGATTAAAGGCACTCAAACAAATTTTTACAGGGTGGAAAACAGAATATATTACAGAGCTACAACACCGATTCAGGTTTCAAAAATAACGTGATACCCTCAAACCAAATGACATCGTCATAGTCAAAAGGTACTTTTTTCCACCGCGGTCGAGTTCCTAATGAGATTTTTGGACGAGATAGCGAAATGAGAACTGCTGAAGTACCCTCAAAAAAATGTTCTATATTGCCCCATTTGTAAGACTCTGAGCCATTATATGAAGAGGCGACATCATTGCGAACTTTGCGAACTAAAAGCGTCACTTACCGTGGGAGATGAGTTTAATGTAATCCTACAGACGAATCTATCAATATTTGGTGATATTGGTCATCCTACTAATGAACCCATCAACAATGTGAGGCTAAAGTCATCCTCTCGATGCACTCCTAACATAAGTTAAGGCTTTAAATCCGCTGGATAATGTACCCACAAGAAATGCTGCTAAACAACAGACACGGGAGACGTCAACTACATTTCACAATCATTCACTTGTGAAAATTTTCAATATCATTAATAATTCCAGACCTACGCTCACACATGTGGTCTTAAGCGCCTCCTTGAAAAATTTGTAAAATTTTAAATACCATGGGTATTAGTAACAACATCTCGTTATTTAATTAGAGGGCAATTACTCAATTAAATCCAATTACATGTATTCAAATGAAAAAAATACTGGGCCTGTAATTAAATAAACAAATATCGATATTATGCCCCATGTATGATATTGAAAAAATTTTAAATTTTCCAACTAGTGCGAGCGTAGGTCTGAAATTATTATATATATAAAAAATTTTGCTCAAGTGAATGATTGTGAAATGTAATTCACTTCGAACATGTCTTCTAAACAATACCCGTACTACAAAATGTGTACACAATGGTGCTAGCAAATTATTTTTAAAATTCTACACCCTCAACAATAAGGCTACAATAAATTAGCCCTTAAATATCAACTCTGACTGCCTGACAAGAACTCAACTCATCAGAATGGTGAGTTTAGCTTATCCTAGAGTATTATCTATCAGGTCACACAGGCACCTGCCAACAGAAAGGCCTGTTTAGGCGATTCAGCTTTAAGCCCTTCAGAGAATCTCATATTAAATTGGCTTAGAGATATATACATGTCGTTTTTGTCCAAACCCGAATCGGCAATTTAAGCTATAAAGGGATTTATAAACGAAACTTTTACCTAAGTGAAATATGTATTTTCAGAACAATAATGTGCCAATAAGACTTATTTGTCTGAGTTATCGCAGTTGAATTTGTCGGTGCTGCTTCACTTTCATGAGAAAAAGCATTTGGCTTTATCCATAACAATGAATTCCCCCACTTTCTCCCACTTTGTCGTGATTTGTGACACAGGATCCCAGGGTTCGATTCCCGGTTTGGCCGATGTATAAATTTTTTTTAATACATTTTCATTATTATTTTTTGATTTATGTTTTGTTAAGTTTCTTAAATAAAAAGCTTTTTAAATAAAAAAGTGAGTTTTAAAAACAAATTATATATTTTTTTTTAATTTTTTCGTTTTCAGTTTTGACTTAGGTTTTGTTAAATAAATTTTCTTTTAACCAATTTTAAGTTCAATTACTTTTTTTAATTCAATTTTGAATACCAATTTAGTTAAATAATTTTTTTTAAGTTTTAGGTAGAAAAATCGTAACAGTTTTAGGTTTTTAACAGTTTGACTATTGTTATTTTAACATAAACCTCCAAAACCATTATTTGGGTAAATAATTTTCTATAAATGATGACAGATATAGAAAGCTGAGAAAATTTCCTTTAAAATAAGCCCTCTTCCAGCGTTACCGGTCAACTATTCACCAATTGCAATGAATTGCAATGAATATTTCCAAAAAAATAGCATTATTTTCGGATTTCCTGAGCACCAAACTTTCTCTTAAAAAACCGGAAGCTCGATTTTGATTTTAGAACCATGGTTTCTTTGGGGAAAGTTCTTAGAATTTTCCGTAGATTACGATTTTGCTATACGATTAGTAGGCAAAAAAATTGACCCACCCTACTATATATAGTGTTACTTGATGAAACTGTTTGGATCGATAAAAAAAAAACAAAAATTATTAATAAAACAAAATAAGGCCAATTGTTATATAAATTAAACTTGTTCTGATTTTTTTTTTGTTTTAATTTTATATTTTTCAAATTTTCCATAAAAAATATATTGATGTAATAAAATTTCTACCATTTGCCAAATTCGGTTAAATAATTATAAAGATTGATCATATCAAACCTTTTTACTCGGAAATTGATATTTTTAAACACCATTGAAAAGTCCAGCCATCATGGGCTTTAAAGTTTCTTCAGCGAGCTTCTTGCTGTCAAATAACGATATAGGTTTAAAAATATTAGCATCTTTGACGACTTGTTTTGTGTTCATCATAATTCTTTTCACAAGATCCCATTATCTTTTTATTTGCCTCATTTATTGGCATCTAAGTGGAGTTTCCACTCTTTTTACTAAAACCATGTTATTTTATTGGTACAATTCTACCGGTGATTTGCATTAAAAAAGTAGATACCTCATGCTCCCGAATGCCTGCTGCTGGTTTTCAAACCCTCTCTTATATACGCTAGTACTCGTTAATTACAAATCGCCATTCAGTTATATGTGGTACCATATGTAAAATATTTTCTAAGTGGTTTTAGATATAATCTTATAATTATATAGAGAAATTCCATTTAATATCACCGTGAAATTAAGCGATGTTTTCCGATTTTGATAAAATTCTGTGAGTGTGTGCGGTAGTGAACGCAAGTATTAAGTATTTACACAAATAGCTACACATGGCTTCTAAACACCCTGAAAAGTGGAAAGCTCCTTACTAAGTGAGATATCAGAAAAGATCTAGAAGTATGTAAACCAGAAAATGTGTTTCGATTAATTTTACGGTGATATTAAATGGAATTGCTCTCTATTAACTAATAATTGCACATTCACACATAACGTTGTGAATTTAAAAAATATATTTGCAATGTTTAAAAGTCTTTCCTATCAAATAAAAATAACAATAATACCAGTAGATACCAAACCAATTTCGATATATTTGGTACCGTTTTTGCTGGATTATTAATAATTTTTAAAAATTATTCATTGTTTGGCTGCGAAATAAATAAAAGTTCAGTGATGTTAAAGTCAGTTTTTCAGCAAAATATTTAAATTTAATTTATTTTAAAACTTCATGCCATTAAAAGTAATAAATACTGGTTTAAACTTATGAAGAAATTATGAAAAACAATTTGTTCTCTGTTATGACACTTTCCATACTTCAAGACTTTAACGCTACCTTTTCGGCGAAAATCGATCATAATGTGAACTGTTTCGTCTCGGTAATTATTTTTCCTCTTAATGTTAGTATATATTCATCTCAAAACGCCTTCCAAATGCATGTCGCAGATTTTGCTTGGGTCATTTGGCAATGCTTTAGAGAGGAACATTTTTAATTTTGCTTTGGAGAAAACGCACGAAAATTCTTAGTGTGACCAAAAATGACATTGCAAATTGCGAAAAGCAAAAAAGAGATTACTTTTTGTAACAAATAGAAAATAATAAAAGCTAAGGAGTGAGATAAAAAAAAATATCAACACACATTTTCACTTACAGCTGGTTTTGTGTACGACACAGAACTTTTTTTATCAAGGTTGTCTGATTAAAAGTTCAAAATATTTAAGCGATTGGCTCCTTTTTTCGCTCACAAATTTTGTAATTAGTTTTTGTATAAAGTAAACTAACTAATGATCCGATTTCTGTAATTTGTACACATAATCTAACGACTTTTTAAAAGATACCTTGATCAAAACAAAGTTCAATTTTAACATTCAAAAAGTTATAAGTGAAAATGTGTGTCGGAAAATGTTCGATCTCATTCCTTAATAGCATAGTTCTTCATCCTTAGAAAGAAATTCATCTCAGACAAGTACAAATTGGTACTAGCATTAGACGACTCATTGAATCCAGACTTGGTCTAACTTTAGCAAGAAAGTTTTTATCCAGACAATACAGTTAACGGTTAAATGTTGCAGCAAAACACATATTTTCTCGCGTCATTTAAACATAAATATAATTGGGTCAATGCTACTTAAATGGTTTTACTCTTAAAAAGTGTTAAATTTTAAAAATGTTCTTGTTTTCCCAGAATAGCGTTAATATTTTTTGGTTAAATCCGTCATTTCAAAAACAAATCCTGATTGTCGTGATTTTTGCGAGATATAATTTTTGATGGCAAAACGAAATGAGTACGACGAAATCATTGCAAAAATTTATATTGAACACCAATATTTTTTACAAATTGTTTCTATTAAGTGCTGCTCAATTAGATAAATAAATATTGAAGGCCCCATATACTATATAATCCTTAGCCCTCTAGCTCACAGTGGGATATATCACAAACATTTTTGAAAATACCTCGGCCATTTCTTACTTTGTATTCCGATTGCAATGAAATTTGGAACAGACATAAGTAGGGTTGCCAGATACCAATTTGGAAAATGCTTGACATTCACCAAAAAAAATCTTGATTTGGAAAAAAAAATATTGACATTTAAATATAATATTCAGGCGGGTGACACTGTGAAGTCTGATTTTTGATTTTCGGTCTGTGGGCGGAGGGGCGTGGCAAACTCCAATTTTCATATTGTACCACCAAGCCATATACATATATTTTTTTTTTTTGCTTTTCTTTTCTTTATTTTATTTTATTTTTTTTTTTGAAAGCCGTTGTTATGATTTTCAAAAGGAGATATCAAACTCTTAAATCAGTTGTGTAGTTCCGAAGATATTTACCAAAAACCTATGTTAATATTTACAAAAAGCCTATGGTAATCTTGAAGCTATGTTACACGAACACAACAGCCTCATCCGTCTATTCAAAACAGCCCTAGACCAGATGCCGACAGATGATTATACGGTTGTGATAAGAGCTGACAAGACATCGGCTGGTGAGCATGAGCGGCGCTTCAATGCACCGGTCATAGGTGACGTCGCAGTTGTTATGGCAGTTGTTTTCAGCTATTCATTTTATATACTTCAGCAAATAAAGGCGATAGAAGGAAAAAGAGGTGTTGGGCTTCCCATGAAATTACAAATTTTAAAATGATTTACTAATGTGAAATTATTTTTTTAATTATTTATTTGCGTAAAAAAATTTCTTGATTTAAAGAATTAATTACAATTAAAATTTGAAGGCAAAACAGCGTTTGCCGGGTTAGCTAGTTTTTTGTATAAAAATATATTTTGTTTTATAAAAAGTATTTAAAATTTATAAAAAATTTTTTAGTTGGAATAATCTGAGTTATTATTCAACCTTTTCACACACACAGAGAAAAATTTAGCTATTTGCCAACTGAAATTCAGTTACGACGACTCAAATTTGATTGAATAAACTGTATATCTTGCATTTTTTCCAACATCCTCGTTATTTTCCATATTATTTTCAACGTCTTAAAATATTCAAGGGTTTTAAAATAGTCTTTAATAAAAATGACTAATTGTTAAAACTAAATAAAAGAAAAATATAAACAATTAAACTCACTATTTGTCAGTAAGTTAGTGCTTTTAATTACACTGTGCAACGTGAAATTGTATCACTAAGGAGACCATCGGGATAAAAAAAACTAGACTATCAGTAGACCAAAAACCCTAAAGAGTTTTAAAAATTTAGCTTGTATTTAATTTTTATAGCCTTATGAAATTTTGCTATTTATAAATGTTTTTTCATTATTGGTAGAATTTCAAAGTTAAAGCGAAAAAAATTTTAACTAAAAATATTTCAACTAAGCATTTAGACTTGTTTTCTAAATTGTACTGGCTGTTTCATACTTAAG
Organism: Delia radicum; assembly: GCA_021234595.1. Classification (NCBI taxonomy): domain Eukaryota; kingdom Metazoa; phylum Arthropoda; class Insecta; order Diptera; family Anthomyiidae; genus Delia; species Delia radicum. Next base: position 180,300,492 of record CM037851.1, on the reverse strand, counting down.
GAGCGCTTATTATAAAAAAAATAAAACACACCTAGGCGAATGAGTGATATATAAATAGTTTGTGTAATTTGTATTGCGTTAGAGTTAGTGGTGCAAACCAAATTATTTGCTGCATACTTTCGAGTAACATATTATAAAAACAAAGTGGGCCAGACGTATGAGTGATATTTAAGTTCTAATAAAAATAAATTTTGCGCTTGTATGTGTTGCATTTCTTTAACTTACGTATGAATACTTTAGGGGGAACTAAGAGGACTGACAAGGGGAGTCTTCCGATGGCTTCTCTCCGATCTTAATGACATTTGGATATGTTATAAAGAAAAGTAAAATAAGGGAAAAGTATTCTTTTTTTTTCTGTCCAATTTGATCTGGTTTAAAACGTGGATTCAAAAATTATCCCATTTTTAGTTTTTTTTTGGCTTTTCGATTCGGAGTCGGACCAAATTTAAAATTTTACATTTTCCATGTCAATTTTTTTTAAACTGATTTTAATTGTTTTTTTTTTCAATATTTCAGTGCATTTGGCTTCCGAGCCATTTTCATATACTTTTTGTTTTTGGGCGTTTGGATGATTTGCGTATTACGGTACAAAAGGTATGGTTTTTGCATTAAGCCATTCTTACATCTTTTTGGCATAATGCCAGCTTGCTAAATCTGTCTTTAGAGTGTCTATCTATGATACATTTTTCCAGTGTATGTGGCTATGGCTGTAAACACGTTTACAGGAATAGCTTTTGAACCCTGGATGTAAGTTTCTAATATACCTTTTACGGAATGGCTTCCCACACTAATATTTTTGGTTCAAGCTTTGCTTTGGCAGAATACCGTACCTTGTCCTAAGTTGTTTTTTCAAGTCATCAGAATAATCATTCAAAATTATTTCAAAATTTTTTTTGATTAAGTTTTTTCTCAGTTGTCTGCATTATGTTGGTATTTTTGCGAATTGTTTTCTACAATATTAGCGTACTGTCTTCCTCTGGTAGTATTTCACGTTCATTTTGTGAATTGTTTCCTTGGAAACTCAAAATTTTCTGCCCAACTTACGATTTGATGCCAAAATTACCGCTCAGCTGCTGTAATTTTTTTTTAGGTCTTTTCTTTTTTATCTCGGTTGATGGAACTCTATTTTCAAACCGTTTTAATATGAATTTATTGTGCTACGTGGTACTTATTCCGTAAGAAAATTATGTTATACTTCGTTTTTAGGGCACCGTCCAAGTATGTCATATACATTTTTTCTTAAACTGTTTTGTTGAACCATTTTCATTTTGAATTTTTAGAATATTGACAATAATGTTTATAATATAAGATTTTATTGACATGCATTTTGTCCATTTATTTAGTTGGCATAGGTTATATTTAAATAAATATATATAAATAACGCAAAAAGTAAGTATCACTCATAAAAAAGTTAGTACAAAATTCTGTTAACCGGGTTCTTATTCAGTTGAACTAATTTTTACTCTTGCCTACGTTTAAAACAGTTATTTAGCTAAAATTGTTAGTTTTCTTATTTTACCATAAGAACAAATTACATCCGTATTAGATTCAATTTTTCAACCTAATATTTAGTAATTCGTGATTTTAAAATTTACATATTTGCCAGTTAAAAGAAACTACAATTGTTGTACAAAAATTATCGTTTTGTGTCTCCGCTATCAGCCGCACTTGTAGATGGCGTTATGTTCTCATATCCTTTTATATAATAATAAAAAGACTCTATCTGGGAAATTAAACGATATAGAGAATAATGGAAAAAACATTGTTACTGCGTACTTATTGAATCGTTATTCAGTACCTTATTTACATAATTTAACCACTTATATTCCTGGTAATAAAAATGGACCTATCTGTGGCCATTTTCATTTGATTTGTCTTTAAAATTCTGATGACTTAGCTATTTGCTTATACTATTCTTAACTTCATTGAAAATTATGCTATCAAATATTTGCCATTTTTTTCTAGTTTGACTCATATTTGCTTTTTACATTTTTTTGTTTCTCATTTTTAGGCTTAAAACAGAGTTTTCTTGAAATTCTTTAGCCTTAAAATAGCCGTTTTCAGACAGTCTTCGCTTTGGATAGCTTTCTCATCAAAACTTTTTACTTTTTCCTAAAAAAAATATTTTTTTTAAAGTGTTATTTTTTACTTTTTTCCGATAAACAAAATGGATTTTGGAATTTTTTTGTCTCCTCTGGTCATTGTTGTTTCTATAATGGGTGGTTTACGCAAAATTTGAACTGAAACTTTTAAAGTTCAAAGTCTATAAGTTATAGAATATGTCTAATGCATTCACATACCAAAAATAAAAATTTTTCATGCATTTATAATAACCACATTTTAAGTAACTTAAATAAGAAAAAAATTAAAAAAGATAGACAAACTTTTCCACTTTTTAAATTTTTGATGAAAAAAAAAAACTATGCAGAGAAACGAAATGTAACCACAATACAAAACCAAATGTAAAGAATATTTACACACAACAGATGTACATGGGTAAAGTAGTTGGAACTGTTATATAACTGGTGCTATTTGTAAGAATGGGGAAGAAAAGCAACAAACATTATGCTGAGCTTTTGATAGCTGACTACTTGTTATTGTTGTTTTGTTTTCTCTTAACAAAAAGCACTAACTGGTGGTATATGCCACGCGCATTTCAAAGGAAAAAAACATGCAGTAGGAACAGAACACAATAAAGCATCCAACTTTGATGCTTATGCACATTTTCATGTTTCTTTTTGCATTAAAACAAAATATATATATATATATATATATATATATATATATATATATATATATATATATAACTGATATGTCCAATCTAAGGAACATAATCTTATTAAAACAAAATTTTGTACAACTCCAAAGATAGAACATTATTAATCTAAAATATTTTAGTTGAAATAAAACAAAGGCTGAGATATAATTGGCTTAAGCGATTTAAGTCAGTTATTATTATGAAACAAAAATTCAGAAATAAAATTGTTTAAATTAAAAAAAAAAAAAAATTTCATTTCATATCAATACTTGACTTAAGTCACTTCAGCCAATTATGGTTCAGCATTAATAATACAAGTAGTTTACAATTTCGGAAACGAGACCTTGGGAATGATTAAAATTATACTAGGTTAAAAAATAATTTAAATGCATAATTACAATACATATTGTTAAGATAATTTTGGCTGAACAAAAAATCTGTAAAAAAAATTACATTGCCAATGTTAGTTTTTTGAGCACTTATGTCTTAATGCTGTGGAATTAAAATGTTAAAAACATTTCATTGTTTTGAAATTAACGGAAGTTAAGCTTTCATTTTAGCAAAACAAAATTTTTTTAAATTTTCCAGCATGTTTTCAGGACTTTTGTAAGAAACATAAGAATTTCCATTTTGTAGTTTTAGGTTAGGTTAGGTCGAAAAGAGGATTCGAAGAAGGGAAATACTTCCCTAAACCGACTCAAGTCCCTGAGGACTTACACTTAAGCCAGAATGTCGGCTTGTTGTGCGCTCTAAATTTTGTAGTTTTAGTTCATATATCTTTTACCACAGCTTTTGGATTGTTTTTTTTTTTAAATATCACATAAAATAAACACTTTAATAAAAAATAGTTGTTATAGACATTTGTAAGTATGCCAAAATACTTGCTAAACAAATAGAAATTTTTGCAATTAAATTAACGCTTGAGTAAAACACTATAAATTTCAACAAGTAATAAGTTAATTTCTGGTTCAAAATTTTATTATTTTAATTGCTACATACAATACAGGCATTATTTAATATGAACCACTTATTTTAAACATGATATGAATCTATTTTGAAAAAAAAAAAAAAAATCAGATAATGATGGTGTTCAATAATAATGCAATCTATTCACTGCACAAAAAATTTTGTCAAAACTTAAAAATTCGCTGAAATTTTTATCTAATTCTAGTATTGTAAGTTGTTTTGGAAAGCACGGCTAAACCCCACATAAAAGTATTTAATGGGCACATACTTAAAATCTGCTCTGGAATTTTCCTAGCACGTATCGTATCATTTTCGCGAAATTCATAATTTCGTTACTGTTTTCCAAAACTAATTTTTTTACGCAATTTTGATATTTAAAAGATTATTTTCTATGTATATAAAGTCTGTCTTAGTTCTTAAAAAATTTACAATAAAACTAAAGTTTTTTTTTTTAAAGTGGAACTCATCATACAATACTGAAAAAACTTGGATTTTCGCAATAAATATGAAATTTTTTTTAAGTATAAATAAATTTAAAGTTCCCTAATGAGATGTGTATAAAAATATTGTTTAACCTTCACAGTTTTTAAAACGTTGAGCTGCTAATCCCTTTATATTTCATTTTAAGAACATAGGGACTCATGGCATTTTCAAAATAAATATCATATCGTTCATTTACTTCAATAACGTTATAACTCAAAAATTTTGATTTGGTAGAAAACGAGTTTAAAGTTTTCAATTAACGCCCACCTTGAAGAAAAAAATAACGACATAATTTCTCTTAAGAGGTGAGTATACAAGGTATCAATACGAATTTTTTACACAATATGATAAGTGATATAACGAATAATTCTGCGTCATTAACTCAAAAATCATGTTTTTTGAGTTGTAACGTTCTTGAAGTAAATGAGCGATATTTTGTTTTTTTTTTAATATTAAACCCACTTTTTCATATCACAAACACAATATTTTAAAAAAATTTCGAATTATTATGCTAATATTTCAGGAAATATTCAACGGTTTTGTAATGTTAATACAAAATATTGTTGTTCAAAGTATCTAGGTTATGAGTAATATTAGAGCCAAAAAAACTGTCAACTGTTAAAAAAATTAATTGACAAAATCGGGTTTCGTTTATTTCAATACTCAATATAATATAAAAAGTTTTTGTTTTAAATAGAAATTTTAACTGAATATTTTACCTTATACCGAAAGTCGGTTTTTTTTGTTTATTGAATAACAGACAGAAAGTTAAAAAATATATTTCTTTGGTTATTTAACTGTAAAGTTATTTTAATGGAATATACATTGAAACAAATTAATGATTAACTTTTTAAATAACTGCTGAACTTTTATATAAAAGTTCTTGTCAGTGTACAGGAGTTATACTAAAAGTTGCTTCCAGTTGCTTACAGAATTCAGAAAACACCCAGCAAAAACATGGTAATGACTTCTTATTATTTTATACATTACTTTTTAATGAGTACTTATTACCTTCTACATTACTTTAAATATAAATATAAGAATATACACATTAAATTAATTGAAAATCAGTTAAAAAAATACTACTTACGTTTCGTTTAAAACAATTGTATTTTATAGTTTATTTTGAACTGTTGAAAAATTAATTGAACCAATCGGTAAAAACTATAGATTATTTTCGTTCATTTAAATACTCAATAGAATATAACAACTTTTCGTTTTAAATAGAAAATTTTAACTGAATATTTTAACTATTACCGAAAAGCCGTTTTTTTGTTTATTGAATAACAGACAGAAAGTTAAAAAATAAATTTCTTTGTTAATTTAACTGTAAATTGAGACAACTTTACAACTTTTTAAGTAATTGTTGCAATTTTATATAAAAGTTCTTGTGAGTGTACAGAAATGGTTTACCAATATGAAACTTATAATGCATTACTCTCTTCAACTTACAAGTAAAATATAATAATACACAATTTTGCTGGAAATCTATTTTTAGACACATTATAATTCGTCTTTGTGTGAGCTAATAGGTAAAGTGGTTGTTTTTGGTATATATTGAACGAATTTACATAGAAGAACATTTCAATTATGTTTTAAACTATGAAATGTTACATGCCTCGGTGGCCTAGTGTATAGGGCAGTCGCCTGTTAATCTGACGACCCGAGATCGATTCCCGGCTCCATGTTTAAAAAAAATAATAAATTTTTTTTCTAATTCGTATATTTTTTCAAAATCTATTTTCAGACCCATTATTTTGTTTACTTCTGGCAATGGCTTTTTTTTTCATGCCCATATAGGTAACCCATTACGTATTTACGTTAGTAAATACGAATTATAATTACGCCAGTAATGCATGCAATGTAATGTATATTTCATATAAAAAATAAACGAATAGATTAGTAATTAAAATAACAACTATATTTGTTTTTGTATTTTAGAAATGTTGAGGTTAAGAAGAAGAATAAACGTTTGCTCTAAAAAATATAAACACTATTTAATTTTTAAATCAGACTAGACTAGTTTCTTCCTTTTTATGGACAGGCGTCATCTGTGATTTTTCCATTTAAATTGTATTATAAAATTGTCTTATAATTGTCAGATTGTCTCTTTATGATAAATTTTTTAAAAACATGCGGCTGTAAGAATCAAACCTGCTCTCTTCTTACAAAACAACCGTAACAATACCAAGTCATGACCGTTTAGCGATCACACCCAAGTATGGCCTCGAATGCAATGCGGCTAAATTGCAGTTTTCTTTCCTATTAGTTTTTTCTGTTATTGTATATTATACTCAGAAGTGAACAACACTAACAAACAAAAATATTCTATTTTTAGACTTTTTGTTTATTTTTATAATCTCATCCGTCTGTTTTTACTTTTTAATTCTTAATATAAGACCTCAAGCCAGCCAAACGAAACAACAACAACATTAAAGGTCAACAATACATACTTCCAAGAGTTAGAATTTTAATATAAACGGTAGCCTTACAGATTATATATAGATTATATATATAGATTATATATAGATCACTGGACTCATTATTTGGTAAGGTTTGCTTTTGCTGGGCATCATAGAAGATTAACTTTCGTAGATGTCGAAACAACAAAATATAAGCAAAAATACAAAAAAAAACCAGGCTGTGCTTTACCACAATTGATTCACTTTTCTTAATTTGGATCAAAATTTTATTAATTTTTCTTCAAATTTAAGAACTACCATATTCAACTTACTAAAATTTGAAAATTTTTGTCAGTTTTAAAAATTTCTCGGAAATAAACTATGCGATTTAGATGTGTTTGCCAGAAATTTTATAGACATGATTTATTGCAAGAGAAGTTTATTTTACTGTTTCATAGTGTTGTTAATCCAAATAAAATATGTAAGATGAATTTAGTACTTAATGTACCTTTCAAATTTTGAGTTAAATTTCAATTGTTACAAAAATTAAAAAAAAAAAAAAATTGTTTGTACTATGTTAAAATGTTGTAACCATTTTTCAAAAAATCATCTATAATAGTCAAACACCGGGACCCAAGAAAAGTACAATTGGATTTTTTTTAGTAAAAATCCGAAATGGCGAAATTGTATAAAAAATAAATTGCATTAAAATATATTTATTTATGACATTTTAAAAAGTTTTTAGTTATGATCCGATAAATATTAAAGAGTTTAGAAATTTAAACATAAACAAGTCGTTAATATTTTTAAATTTCCAATGCCGTAATGACACTATATTTGTAGAAGATGTTTTACTACCATATAATTTGATCGTGCCTAGTTCTCAGAAAAATTTAATATGATGAAACTCTAATATTTTTTCTTTAAATTGTATGCAAATTGCATATTGAAAATTATTTTTTTTAGATATCAAAAATTGAATTTACCAGTTGAAAAATCAAAAAGTAGTTCCACAGAAAAAATTCTTTTGTGTGTCTAGAATTGATTGTTAAAAATTATTTCCAAAAAGGTTTGCCAAGAGATCGGCAACTTGTTAGTGCATGCTGATGTTTCTCCATGTTCTTATTGTAACATTGTGTTGCATATCCTTGGGTAAATACAAGTTAAGTTATAAAAGTAACAAATTCCAATTTACGTTTTATTTTATAATTCAGTGTGCCTTACACACAAATATATTTTTTAAATACATTAGAGTGCCTCAAATTTAGGTTTAGAGAAGAAATGCGAGATATTCATTCCAAAAAAAAATCTACACAGATAGAAAATATAGGTGGTAATTAGCGCCTGAACGATTAATTGGAACCGGCTTTGGTCGAAAATGATCGGCTCAATTATGGCCGATTATTATCCAAAACAACACGAGGCAGCCCAAACAACAATATTTTCAGTTTAGGATCGTTTTTGGTCTGTTTTGAGTCACCGCAGTAGAGTATTCGTTGAAATACGCCTGTTCAAGCACTTTACCACTTTATTCCAAAAGCGTTCTCATACTCAAAAATGTTTGTAAATTGTTGTTTGGTCAGTTTTGGGTATAAAAGTATTCGGTATCAGTTTCGGAATGAAAAGCGCCTTCTGTCGGACTCTGGTGCTAATAATAAAAAGCATTAAGTGCAAAAAGAATCATTTAATAAAGATTCTATTAAGATACCTGTAAAATTTCCCTAGTAAAAATGATATTAATAATATGCTGTATTGTGTATGTGACCTGGTCCCTAAAGTGGACCTTGGGTGTTTTTAGAGTTGTTGCACTATTATGTAAAACAGCATCAAGTTTTATTTCTGCTTTCACTATTTGTAAAAAGTTTCGACTTGAATGCACACGTATTTCCTGGTTTTATCAAAGACTATATAGATTAGGACGACACCGGTCCAAAAAAGTTTTTATTTAATTATTAAATTATTTAATTATTTTTATAAATTTTTATGTTATATCAATTTATAAAATAAATATGGGCAATTTATAAAATATATATGGGTAATTGGAATTTATGCGATAACAAATAACTATTTAGGGACTTTCAATTAATTTGTGTAAATCACTTTCTGAAAGTGATGCAAAAATTATTGCGGTTTAAATTTAAAAATTTTAAAAAACTTTCAAGATTACATTTTTTTTTTATTGAGTTCAAACAAACTTCGGACATGTTTAATATTTTTTGGAATATTCGTGGAAATTGACTCCCCTATTATGTGCTTTCCTAAAAATCTACGTCCAATTCTGTGGTGTTTTAAAGAATTAAGTGTTTAACTTAAAATCGCTGTTCACACGATATTTAAAAATTCTTATTTATTTTGGAGATTATATTTGAATTTAATGCAAAAAGTTGAAGAAAAATTTATTTTCTAAAAGTTAATTCCAGTTATGTGCAGTTTTAAATCATGGTGCTTTTTAATGCTTCCAAAGCTTTATTTGGTCCATGAAATATGTATTTCTTTAAATTTATTAGTGTTTAGATAAAAGAGTAAATCTTCTGTTGCTTCTGGAAAACAATTTCAAGGTTTTTAAAATATGTCTAAATGATTATTTGCTAATGAAAAAAAGTAAAACAAATAACGTAATTTCTGTACAAGTTTCAAAAAGTCCCGTTAATTTTTGGATTTAAAATTATTTTATGTCCCTCTGATTTTATGCTGTGAAACAACAAGAAAACACAGTTCGCTCAGCTAACTAGCCGTTTATAACTAAGCAGCGAATATGAGAGAGACTGACGCCAGGTAGAAAAAACACCAAAAATTTTAGAACTAAAAGAAAATTGGTTGTAATTTTCGACTACCATGTATTTATTTGTTGGTTGATGACATGCAGAAAAGGGGATTTTGTTTTAAAAGATTTTTATAAATTGTTTAACTTTGCGTAACGATAGCAATTAGAAATATAGACCGATGGCCCTGAAGTTATGCACTTTTCGAGTAAAAGTGTTGCTCATGCAAGCATATAACCCGCTTTTCTAAATTAAAAAAAGTACGGAAGTTATCGGAAAATAATATCAGTTTTAAAAGATTTTAAAATTTTGAAATAAGCCCATATATTTAAAATAAAAAATATATTTTCAACTGTTCTGAAAATTGCTAAAGTTCTCAAACTACATTTAGGTCGATAATTCATTTTCAGTTTCTAATAATTTTTATATGCTTTCACAGATTTTTTAATTTTGGTGATTTTGATATGTGTTGATAATTGTTATACCGGTTAAAAAAACTGATATGTAGCTTTATATAGTTTTATATAATTTAATAAAATATAAAATTTCATCCGAAAAATGGAACAATTAAATGTTCTTATGTGAACAATTTATATGTAAACATGATAAAACAATATTATAGCTCATTTATATTCCAACCAAAAACTAGTAGTTTTTGAAAACTTCTAGTTTTTGATTTCAAATTTACATGTAATTAGTTCAGTAAATACAAGTTGCAGTTGCAGCAGACTTGGGCGATGTCAATTACATTTCAAAATTGTTCATTAAAAATTTCAGACCTACGCTCACACTTGTGGGCCTAAACGCTTCCTTGGAAAATTTAAAATTTTGTCAATACCAGACATGGGACATAATTCCAATATCTGTGTATTTAATTACAGGTCAATTACTTTTTTAAGTTCAATTACATGTAATTGGGTGTAATTGAGTAATTGCCCTGTAATTAAATACCCAGGTGTTATCATTAATCCCCATGTTTGGTATTGAGCATTTTACAAATTTACCAAGGAAGCGATTAAGCTCAGAAGTGTGAGTGCAGGTCTGATATTATTAATAATATAGAAAAATTTCACAAGTGAACGATTTTGAAATGTAATTGACTTCGCCCAAGTCTGAGTTGTAATATAAATGTTGTATAAAACATAAATTTTATTATTGTTTTCAAGATACAAACGAGCTTACTTAAGAACGCCGATTGCTTTTAAATAATTTTATTTAAAAGCAAATGCACATACAAATAATAAGCAAGTCAAATTAATTAATTTATTAACTTTTTTACCATTTCAGCTGAAATGAAGACAATTATAAATAAAGTTAAGTTTTGCATTTGTAATGAAGAAAATTAGCAATTTATATTGAAAATATTCATTTGTAATTGAAGAAGTTATAAATTAATAAAATATTTCTTTACAATTGTTAAATAATAGTGCGAATATTCAAATTAACATTAAGATTTTTGTGTTATTTAATATTTTACTTACAACATTCTGAATTTCAAATAATATATAATCACAATTTTACTTGCAAAAAGCACGCTCTACTTAAAAATTTCAATTATGTTTGTAATCGTATAAAATTCAAACAAAATATCAAACTTAATGATGAAATTATTAAATCAGAAATCGGAACTGCAACTATTATTTGAAGACTTTGTTTAACTTAATTACATTTGAAATTGTCTACATTTTTAATAGAAAACCACAATTTAATTTGTAATATTTAACATGTCCAAAGCTAAATTCAAATTTTAATTCAAAATTGGCAAATTCGTATTTTTTTCTTATATTAAATGTTTGCTAAACTAACTGCATATCGTGAGCTAAATTGTAAAAGGCCTTATTAAAAACACGCTTTTTTCAAAAAAAGTTTTATGTACCATGTATTTTTGTATGCAAAATTGTATTAAGCCATATATAAATATATGTGAATTTATTTATATATACCATATGTAGTTTAATATGCCAAATTATTACAATATATATTTTGATATCAATCGATATATATAAACATATATACCATCACAACCATAAAGCTATGTGTTTTTATACAACATTGCAGTAAATAATATATGATTGTATATGAACGTTTTTACTCGATATATAACCTTCTCAGATTAGTTGCCACAAGAAAATTACATATTGACGAAAAATATGCAAAAAGTATGATTTGGAATTAATATTTTTTATATAGCCGAAATACCAGGTGTAAGGCCATACTACGGAACATTCCCATACATAATTAGTTTTGGTTAATGTGAGACCATATAAAATTGCATTCCATTTTATTATATGGCATTTGATATAATTAGACACAAATAGATAAATTATAATCCAAATATCTTTAAATTGAATGATATTAAGTAACATACATTTGATCTAAATAAATTTGCTTTTAATAATAAGGCTTAAATTTATATACTTTATAAATTACAAATTTTTTTCATTACGCCGTTAACGAAAACAAATAAACAATTTACTGGTCTTATTATTTACTTCGTTTGCATTTGTTGGAGTCAACTGTGGTTGTAGCAAATATTTTGTAATAGATCTTAAAGAAGTAAATATTTAAGAGAAAATTTAACTGAAAATTATATAAGTTGACCAACAACAGGATAGCAGCTTTGCAGTCATGAATGAAAACTAAGAAAAGCCTTCAACTATTTAATTGAATAAAAGATAAGTATTTTTTTTCAATAAGTCAGTTGGCAATATCTGACCACTTATAATTTTTCGTTGACGGTTGACCTTTGTTTGGATATACCCATATATGAAATTGTGATGATTTCACATTGATATACTTTCAATTTCACACTTTCTTTAAATCAAATAAAGGATATGGTTATTATTCCTTATATACTTCTTTATGCATTCAGCTTTTTTAATCTTTTGTTTAATCCAGCTTCTCTTATTTTGTTTATGCGTTTTCTTATTTACAAAAGCATACAAAAGGATATGAAACAAATTATTTTCACATTTAAAATGTTATCAAAACTTTAGTAATTTCTTTTCAAAAAGTAAATGTTTTTTTTGTTGGCAAAAACTTTTTCCCTTTTGAAAAAAATACATAAAACACTTGTTAACAAAAAAAAAAAAAAAAATATACTAAAAATCTAAACCGTTACCGTCTGGTTTCGTTTGCAATTGCTTTAAGCCAAAAAGTTTGTTGTCGTATCAAATAAAAACTTCGAATTCTATATATATCTTGTTCATTCTTTAAGAGTGTTTTATTGTTTTGATATAAGGACATTTTTCAAAAATTTCTGATATTGATGAAACTGAATCAATTTTTCAATACATTTTTTAAATTTGAACTTTAAAGAAAAAGACTGATATATATACTTTAATGTTTAAATTGATAATCGTTGTGCAAAATTTCTGTTTAATTGAAGTGATCGCCTCGTACTTATTAACGCTCAAAGTAAAATTTCTCAAAATGTCGACTGAGACAAACTCAGAAGTTGTCATTCTTAAGGGTATATTATTTGAACATTACAACTAAGGACTCCAATTTGTATAATATAAACTGACTAGTCTTGGAGGAATTCACACCAATACCTAAACACCAAATTATTATAAAGGGTCCGCCAAATAACTTTTTTTTTTTGAAAATGCTATAAAAAAAAACTACTGAATATTTTCTCAAATTTCTTTTTTTATTTGAAAGTACAATCCTTCCGGTTAATAATGAAAAATAATTTCATTCAAATGGCTGCCTCGGCTGGCCATGCAGTAGCCTACACGATCGGTCCAATTTTTAAGCACATGATCGAATTATCGATTGTGTGCAGCTGTATTTCACCAATGGCTTCACGAATATTGTCCTTTAAAGCGTCAATTGTCTCTGGCTTGTTGGCGTAACACTTATCTTTGACGGCACCCCACAAATAATAGTACAACGGTGTCAAATCGCAGCTCCGAGGTGGCCAAACGACATCAGCTCTGCGGCTGATTTGAATTTTCGGACACATTCTGCAACATTACCATGATTTTCAAAGTAATGTCGCAATATTTCCCAGCGTTGTTCAAGCGTATACACAACCATATTCGTTCAGCGGAAGGATAAAACTAATTATCTGTCAAATCAGACATGAGCTAAGTGTTACCATTCACGAAATAAGCACTAGTTGAAAAAAAAAAACGTTAGATGGCGAACCCTTTATTATATTTTGACTTTTAGGCAGTTTTGGTGCGACCCTTCACGTATCGAATTCTTTAAATTTTTAACAAAAACCCTTTAAATTGTGCGCAGTTGATGGGATATACGAGTAAATGTATACGAAGTATAAACTCCGCTAAAATGAAAAAAAATTAACTTGATCTTTTGCAAGGTGTGATTTTAATATTTTACCATTTTATACATTTTTCCTATGAATTTAATGTTTTTGTTTTTCGGGTATTTTTCACAAATTTTGCAAAACTAGATTTTTTTTATTTTGCATTTTTTACCAGAACATAGTCTCTTTGTTAATGTTTTTATCTGTAAGTAAGCATTTGTGCTGATTCCTATTATACACTTTAGCGTGAAGAAATTTTGATCTTAAGTCACCGGGAGTTAATTACGCGTTACTTTTAATTTAAGAGATTTTGCCAAGACATACTCAAATCGCTGTTTAGAATACTGCAGCAAATATAAAAATCGTAAGTCCTAATTAATTTGTAATAATAGCCGCAAAAAAATGTTAAGGATTATAGAGTATATGGGACACTCAGTATTTTATTGCTCTTATCTAGCATCACGTAATAGAATCCATAATTTGTAAAGAATATTCGTGTTTTATGTATGGTTTTCCATCAATTTGGTCGTGTTCGTTTTTAATATCAACGGATTTAATTTATAAATATCTTGGAGAAATGCGTGCAAAAGCGGCCTTAATATTTCGTCAAAAAAATAAAATATTTATTTTTAGTCCCAAATACTGTAAATACGACATTTACACCAACTAATATATGAAATTAAAAAAATTGCAAAAAATTTTGTATTGTCAACAAAATATGACACATATTTAAAAAAAAAATTATGTGCAGTATGTTATTGTCGAAATATTATACATAAGGTACCAAATATCTCTTTACACATAAATGATAAATCTCATGTTAAAACTCAGTTTTTTAGGTACTCATGATTGCTATGTATATTTGCAACAATTTTTAAAATTTAGCAACAATTGTAAATTTGACAATTTTTTTAAGTTTAGTTTCGTTGCCCTCGCTCAAATAGATGCACGCGAACGGATTTAAGTTTCCTATATGTAGTATTTCAAGTGTACAAAGCGTCATTGAAAATTGTGACATTCAAACCATTACTGTTCCTAGCTTGAGGGTTACACGATTAAGTTTTGCCTATCAAGTTTTAATACACTCACACTTTTTTACCAATACACTCACACTTTCTAAAATTGAAACGAACTTGCTTCAGATTTCTCTTTCAAGTGGAGGGTATCAATTTACGTGCAAGAAAACAGCTGATTACAATTCTTTTGAAATTGTTTTTCTTTTTCCTTTCACAAATATTTTGCCGGCAAAAGCTGTAGTTCTGTTTTTTACAAATTTTTGCGGCAATTTTAAAATTTTAAATAAAATCGTAAATTAAATTAAATTGCTTTCAACTTGCGTCCAACCTACGTCACAGCTGTCAATTTTTAGATATTTTGACAAACAGTATATGTAAAAGACTATCAAAAAAATCTTGATCGTGTGGCTGCAGTGTAAACCAATTGAGATATTAACTTTAAATAAATTGCAACTTATTTTGTATTGTTTACAAAGTGTAATGGATGTTTTTCAAACTTTTTTTAATTTGTATGTACTTTGTTATTTTTAAAAATGAATACTTAAGGTGCAAAAACAGACTTTGTGTTCATATATCTCTTTACACTTTAGCGATAAATTGCAAATTTAAACGCATCTGTTTAGACGCTAATGATTGTAATGCATATCTGCATTAACTTTTGAAATTTACCAACAATTGTACTTTTAAATTTTTTTTAAATTTTCAACTTCAAACCGCTATCACTTTCGCGGACGTAGTACTTTAATGGCGCCAAGCGTCATTTATGTGCCATTAAAAAAGATTTTTTTAAATCAAACAATTAAAAAAATTTTAAAAAATGTCCATATATTCATTTTCTCAAATCTAAAAGTTTCGTTTTTTAGCTTTTTCATTTTTATTCTTTAGCGTGGCTTTTTGACTTTTCACAGTTTTTGATTGGCATTAGATACCAGTAGTTTTTTCGCTTAGACAAAAAGCGCATATACAAGCCGTATTTTGTTGTATTAATTTTATAGTTTGTCATGAATATTTGATTTTGGGTTATCATCACTTGTGCATGGTTTCTGTATACTAAAAATATGGCGTAGTTATTTATTTTTTTAAATTTTAACTCATTCCACATTCGCGCGGTGGCCAAAAAAGCTGTTTTAGGTTCCCTACTACAGAGTAAAAAGTATTTATATAAAATTTTAACTCGAAATTTTAACTCTACTCCAAAAATTATTTATCCGACTAAATACGTTTACATATAATCCTGCATTATTTTATGTAAATATATATGATATTATAAATGGTGTTTTTTATAAAGGTAAAATTTTTTAACTGGCGCCGCTTTTGTCAGATGTCAAGTGTTTTATGTTTAGTTTGGTTTGGCATTACAACATGAATAGGCTGACTCCTGAAGAACGTTTCCAAATTGTGCAAATTTATTTTGAAAATCATGGTTCTGTTCAAAATACGTATGGCGCACGAATTTTGCGAATTTTGTTTAGCGATTAAGCTGATAATAATACTCAAGTGTATATTAAGATACCGTTACATTCAGAAAAACAAACTGTTTGGTGTGCTTTATGGGCTGGTGTAATTATTGGTCCGTACTTCTTTAAAAACGATACAACGATTTAACGCCGCTGGCCTTTTTTGTGGGGATATTTTAAGTCGCTAGCCTACGCCGATAAACCCGAAACGATTAACCACTTGGAGGACAACATTCGCCGCGCTATTGCCAATATATGGCAACAAATGTTGCAAAAAGTCATCGAAAATAGGACCTTCAGATTAGACTACGACCGAGCCACGGCTGGCTCGGTGGGAATGCACTGTTGGTACAAGTGCTTTCCCAATACCAAAATGATAACGTCATTAGGCAAAAGGTCCGTTTGTTCAAAAAGTGTTGGACAAGCACTTGGGATAAAAAAATTTTAAAGCTGGCAAAATGTTGGTAAAATCATAAATAGGTTGCTAAAAAAAGTTTTCCAAAATAAAATTAAAAAAAGTTCACTTATAATTTTTTTAGTCCAGCCGGAATTTGAACCCTGGC
The DNA here is from genome assembly GCA_021234595.1 of Delia radicum. Classification (NCBI taxonomy): domain Eukaryota; kingdom Metazoa; phylum Arthropoda; class Insecta; order Diptera; family Anthomyiidae; genus Delia; species Delia radicum. Next base: position 180,283,812 of record CM037851.1, on the reverse strand, counting down.
CGCCAAATAAGCTGCCGACAGCTCTAACCATTGGGCTAACGAGGCATATAATACATGATATCTTAAAACGTAAGTGAATGATAACTGCTGGGAAAAAGTTGGCTACACAAATATGTCAGCACTGGGATATGGTTTGCTGGGAAGAAGTTGACATAGTTGGGAAAACAAAAACAAAGTTGGTCTTTAAAGAGCTGTTCCAGAATCAAAAAAATCGATTTTATATAAAAATATATTAAAAAGTACATCGAAATTACAAAAAAAATGAATGCCTGAAACTACAAACTTTTTAAAATAAAACATCAACATTTTCATAAAATAAATGCTGTACCAGTGGTTACACATTTGAGTAGTTGGCAATTTCTGCTTAAATGGCACTTTTTGCCAATAGTGGAAAAGTGGTCTCAGCCGATTGGTTGCCAATGTTTTTTCTTCAGACCACTGAAATTATTCTAAAACAAATACTGTCAAACGCTTTTTGGAAAAGCTGGTGAAGCGCTTTTAACAGGCTTTATGCCAGTAATTTATTTAAAATTCGTCGTTTAACCAGTGGTATGCCAGTGCTTCATTATTTGTACCACTGGCAGTTTCTGACCGTGTAAATTTTATATTTAAATAAAAAATACGTTTTATTGAAAAGAGTATTATGTGAATTAACATTTTATTAACAATTAAGATAAACTATGTGTTTTGTTTAAAAGTTTTAACTTAATCTGAAATAAAGTTTTAACTTTATCTATAATTTTAATGGCATTTTAAGAGACCTTATTGACAGACTTATATTTATTATAAGAAAAAAATTTAGCTCGTCCGTGACTTATTTTTAAGTTTTTATGGCCCTTTTTACCAATGCAGAATATCTAGAATAGAATAACTAGCCTGAGTTATGGGCAATTTGTCAGATTTTACGCTCTATTTTAATTAAAATTTTTAATAAAAATTACTATTACTTCATTCATGCTATTTATCTTGAATATCCATTTCAATAAAACTAAATATGCAGAATTGAAAATATTTGGACTCAATCACTCATTACATTTTTCAATGCTAACGTGATTAAAAAATTACGTTGTTTGCATAGGTAAGAATTTACAAGAGCAAATTGGTGTACTAGTTATTTCGTGCGCAAGCCTTATTCATTGTTATGTATTGTTCCATACCAAATGTAGATAGTTTTTTGCATAAAACTATATATTGCCGCATTTAAAGTCTGATGGCTGTTATAAAAGCCTGTCCCAAATTTCGCCAAGTACTCAAATGAGGGGTATTATGAGCTGGTTATGGATAAAAACAAATTTTTTTTTTGCCTTTAGTTGTTACCCGCGACCTTCGTATTTTTAAAACTAATTGACAAAGAAGAGTTCAAAAGTTTGGCAATGCTGGGCATATCATGGGAAAACATTTAAATAATTTCCAACTCAGCATCATTTAGTTTAAAACAAATAATTTTATATAATACTTGTTTTAAATTGAACGATGTAGTGTATTTCCAAAATATGCTCAGAATTTTCAAACTTGAGCCGAATTTTGTACAAAAATCTAGAAAATGGAAGTAGCGAGCTATAAGTATTCTCGATTTTTTCCATAATCAGCTAGATAATGCTCATCGTTTGAACACTATTACGTACAATTGTACACTTTTGGAACCCCCTAACGTGCATTAAATCTTTAAAAAGATTTATGACGTAACATGTTTCAAAACCGGAAATGAAAACGGAAATGATAGCATCATCATATAATTGTATGAAATTGTATATATTTTCATGCAATCATATACAAAAAAGGAACAGTTAGTGCGATTTTACCACACTAAAACTCTGATCTAACTATATTTAGATGCATCAGTTTACATAAAATCATATACAATTATATCAACTGACACACTCTAATACTGAACATTTACATAATTGCACCAGATTAGATCAAAACTAATAAAAGCAGATACAATTAAATATATGGGCCCAGATTGAAATATAATGAGATTACATATAGCGTCACATAGAAATTGATATGACTACATAAAGATAAATATACATTTTTTGAATCGCGAAAAAGACAATTTTTCGCAGTTTTTAAAGTGCAACGTTAAGGCAATAGAGTGGACGGAAAACTCTCTTTTTTAAAAAACTTTTAAAAATATTTTTTAATTACCCGATGAAAAAGTTCCGATAGGGGTATATATAAACATATATAGTCATATATATAATTTCATATCACACATTGTCTTAGCTTATCCGATAAATTACATAAATAACCTTATCTTAAAAAAAAAAAAATAAATATGTGGTCTAAAAATGTGATTTCCAAAATAAAATTAAAAAAAAGTTTATGTATAATTTTTTTGGTCACACCGTAATTTGAACCTTGGCCGCCAGATTGGCAGACGACAGCTATAACCACTGAGCTATAATAAATGATAACTACATTGTAACAGTTGGCAGCTAAAATATGTCACTGGCATAAGGTTTGATGGAAACGGCTTGATAACGTTGGGAAAGCAAAGAAAAATTTGATCTTAAAAAATGTTTTCCAGAAATAAAAAATCTTTTTTATATGAAAAAATATGAAAAAAATATTATAATGTATAAAATATACAAAATAATGTTTTCCTGCAACCGGACTTGAACTCGGAATCTTCCGACTACAAACTTTTTTATAAAATAAATGCTTTACCAGGCTTTGGAGGCGTAAGTAATTTCTGACTGGATAGCACTGGGAAAACACATTTTCAAAACGCATTTAGGAAACGCTAATAAAGCGTCTTTAACAAGTGTTATGTCAGTAGTTTATTTACAATTAATCTATTAGCCAGTGGTATACCAGTGCTTGACTTTTCGTACCACTGGCAGTTTCTGATTTTGTAGTTGTATTACTTGAGGTATGATATAATTTTAATTTTTTTTTAAGACTAAGGTAATCTGGTTTTTAAATTTAACAATTATAAAAATTGTCCCGAATCTTAGCAATTTTTAATGATCTACTAATAAAAGCTTTTAACACTTTTCCATAGATAAAAAAGCAATTTGTTATTTGTTTGTTTTGTTTTTCAGATTTATTAAGATTAAATTTGAAAATATAATGTTAAGGAGCCTTTTAAACGTATCTGTTTTAAAAACTAAACATTTAATTTTGAACATGTAAACTAGGGTGGGTCGAAAAAAAAGTTGAGTCAGTCACCCTTTAGGATTAATGATAAGTTAAATACGATTCTAGAAATATATATTTTTTTTTACCACGCCCCTACACACCGCCCTTTTTGTTTTGTTTGCACTGCGTCGCCATTTGAAGTCCGATCGTAACATAATGCATATCGTTGTTCATGGATGGACAAAAGCTACATTTCTTTCTTTTAGGATTGCTGACTCCGACGTCAAGTTCTAGTTGAGATTTCTGCTATCTGGTTTCCATTTTTTTTACTCAAATTTTAACTTTAAATAACTTTTTCTCTGACCGGAAATTGGAAAATGAAAAACGGGAAAGGTCCTGTAATTTAGTCCAAACATAATAGCATTATCCTTTTTGAACATCGCTTCAAATGAGGACAAGACAGCGAAAAATGTAAAAAAGCCCTTTTTGTGAAAATTTTTTTGGGAATTGTGGGATTTAATACTAAGCTGTACCTTGCTACTGTTTTTATTAAAGCAGAAAAAATTATGTAGGACTAAACGAAATCCCATAATTCCCAAAATACTTTAAAAAATTCCTAAAATGGGATTTTCTACATTTTTTGCCGTCTTGTCCACATTTAACTTTTTTTTACAAAAATGCTTCATTTTTGAAAATCGGTTAATAAATTTAAAGTTGGCATGCTCTAAAAATTTTAGAATAACCGTGGTGCCCTATTTTAGAGGCTAATTGATCAGCGCCTAATGGATCAAGTGGGCCTTTCTTAGAAACTTAAACTTTAAACGTTGATTATGCACACAAAAAAATAAAATTCATAATTTTTTATGAAAAAGTTCATATTTCTAAAGTTCATACTATTTATGAAATTTACTTACTATTTATGAAGTATTCCTAGTTTCCCTAGCATTTATGAAAATGTACATCAAATTCCCAGTATTATTACAATTTATGCAAGTTTTCTTAAATATTAGGATTTCGTACATTGGCAAATTTTTTAAGTATTTTTTCATAAATGTTATATGTTTCTACATATAGAACCCTGTCATAATTTACGAGACATAAACTTTCCCAGTATTTTTTATGAACTGTTCATAAATGTTGTGAAAAAGTTCATAAATTAGTACATTGTCAAATTTTTCACAAAATATTCATAAATAGTATGATTTGTTTTTTTTTGGTGTGTGGGTGTGAGAAGTTTTATAGCAATCCGAGGAGCCAGTAAGAAATGGATGAATTATTTCCAAAATAATTGTGATACACCCCACTGCGGGCTGTGCAAAACAATAAATGCCAGTGTAAGGTAGTTGTTTTTAAAGATAAAAGGTTTTAGCGATATTTTGAATAAATATTTTATGTATTTTAGAATTATTTTCATTCAAAAAATGTAAAATTGCCCCATACATATATATAAACAGGTGGATGTAAGTATTTAGGAATTATTATGTTTTGTTTTAAATGTTTTTAATATATATTTTGTTTATTTCCAGATTTTTTATCTAATTGCATTATGTAAACGATGTTTTAGTTATTAAGTTATATTTTTATACATATTAAAAAAAAAAAAACGATCACAAAAAATAGATTTGAATTTCAGCAAAATAAATTACCTAAAGTAAAAATGTTATTTTCAATTTATAACGAGCTTTCAACCTCCGTATATTTACAAAAATAAAGCAAATCAAACATATTAGCTAGGTTGATACTAGTATTTCGATCTGGCTAAAGATCTCATCAGAACCCGAAGTTTTAGAAAAGCTAGAGCCTATATAATAGGCAGAACTTTAACAAAAAACCTATTAATAATCAATTTTGCTCCATTCTTGTCTTCTTAGTAATCAACCACGTGGTTAGGTCTTTTCCTAACAAGCATCATGACGTTACTAAACTTTGAAGACCAAAAATGTTCTATTTATATAAAAATTTTTAGTGTGTACTCTGGCTCAAGTAATATTTTTTACAGTTATATTAGTTTTTTTGTTTTTATATACATCGAGATTATTTTTATGTTATTTTCAATTTATAACGAGCTTTCAACCTCCGTATATTTACAAAAATAAAGCAAATCAAACATATTAGCTAGGTTGATACTAGTATTTCGATCTGGCTAAAGATCTCATCAGAACCCGAAGTTTTAGAAAAGCTAGAGCCTATATAATAGGCAGAACTTTAACAAAAAACCTATTAATAATCAATTTTGCTCCATTCTTGTCTTCTTAGTAATCAACCACGTGGTTAGGTCTTTTCCTAACAAGCATCATGACGTTACTAAACTTTGAAGACCAAAAATGTTCTATTTATATAAAAAATTTTTAGTGTGTACTCTGGCTCAAGTAATGTTTTTTACAGTTATATTAGTTTTTTTGTTTTTATATACATCGATATTATTTTTATGTTATTTTCAATTTATAACGAGCTTTCAACCTCCATATATTTACAAAAATAAAGCAAATCAAACATATTAGCTAGGTTGATACTAGTATTTCGATCTGGCTAAAGATCTCATCAGAACCCGAAGTTTTAGAAAAGCTAGAGCCTATATAATAGGCAGAACTTTAACAAAAAACCTATTAATAATCAATTTTGCTCCATTCTTGTCTTCTTAGTAATCAACCACGTGGTTAGGTCTTTTCCTAACAAGCATCATGACGTTACTAAACTTTGAAGACCAAAAATGTTCTATTTATATAAAAAATTTTTAGTGTGTACTCTGGCTCAAGTAATATTTTTTACAGTTATATTAGTTTTTTTGTTTTTATATACATCGAGATTATTTTTATGTTATTTTCAATTTATAACGAGCTTTCAACCTCCGTATATTTACAAAAATAAAGCAAATCAAACATATTAGCTAGGTTGATACTAGTATTTCGATCTGGCTAAAGATCTCATCAGAACCCGAAGTTTTAGAAAAGCTAGAGCCTATATAATAGGCAGAACTTTAACAAAAAACCTATTAATAATCAATTTTGCTCCATTCTTGTCTTCTTAGTAATCAACCACGTGGTTAGGTCTTTTCCTAACAAGCATCATGACGTTACTAAACTTTGAAGACTAAAAATGTTCTATTTATATAAAAAATTTTTAGTGTGTACTCTGGCTCAAGTAATATTTTTTACAGTTATATTAGTTTTTTTGTTTTTATATACATCGAGATTATTTTTATGTTATTTTCAATTTATAACGAGCTTTCAACCTCCGTATATTTACAAAAATAAAGCAAATCAAACATATTAGCTAGGTTGATACTAGTATTTCGATCTGGCTAAAGATCTCATCAGAACCCGAAGTTTTAGAAAAGCTAGAGCCTATATAATAGGCAGAACTTTAACAAAAAACCTATTAATAATCAATTTTGCTCCATTCTTGTCTTCTTAGTAATCAACCACGTGGTTAGGTCTTTTCCTAACAAGCATCATGACGTTACTAAACTTTGAAGACCAAAAATGTTCTATTTATATAAAAATTTTTAGTGTGTACTCTGGCTCAAGTAATATTTTTTACAGTTATATTAGTTTTTTTGTTTTTATATACATCGAGATTATTTTTATGTTATTTTCAATTTATAACGAGCTTTCAACCTCCGTATATTTACAAAAATAAAGCAAATCAAACATATTAAGTTTTTTAGTTCTGTTATGCTAAGTTTTTTAGTTCTTTTCAATCTACTAAGCTCCAGCAAAAATTTTTGTTGATTTCAACAAGTTGGCTTTAATTTGCATTGCTCTAAGTGTCAGCAAAACATTTATCTGAATCTGCTAATTTTTTGCTGAAAAGCAGCTCATCGATGTTTAGCAAAACACTTTTTCAGATGTTTCTAATTTTTCTGCAAGGATCTAAACAGCAAAAATGTTGCTGACTCAACTAACTTTTTTGATGGCTTTGCTAAATTGGTATTACACAAGAGTATTTTTAGCTTATTGACCGTTTTCATATAAGAACTACTCTAATTTTTTGAATGGAAACATTCGCGAACAAATTAAGCAAAATTATTTTCTGACCGCTTATTGTATAAAAAATTTAAATCTATTTGATTATTGATTAATTAATATTCCAATGAAGTTAGTTCTGTGACATGTTCTTTTGAGTTAGTTCAGTGACTTGTTATTTTACTATAGTTAAGTAAAATGTTCTTTTGCATCGGTCCTGTGAGATTTGGTATATGACAATTAACACCTTCTTAGGACAAGCCCTTGTTAAAGTGACCGGTCCCTTTCATATAAACATACAGGTCCCGCGACAGATCGCCATCATAATAGACACATCACGTTACGTGTGCTGTGGTATGTCCCTTTTGCGCAGGGCACTTAACAAAGGAATTCTAAAAAAAAACAATCTCATAAACGTTCAACTTTTTTTTTATTACATGAATTCTAATATCCCAATAATAAACCTTAATATCCCAATAATAAAACGTTAATTAAAAAATACTTTGAACTTGTATTTGTTTCATAGTATATATGACAATTTCCTAAATATTAAGATAATCTCAATATTTTATGTGTCATACTCATAGAATTCTAAAAAATATAGGGAATTTAGATTATGCTCCTACTGAAGATTGATACTTAAAACGTCAAAATAATGATTTGCTGAATCTCGTAAACATTTTTTGTGATTATTTTAATTATATTTAACAATAAGTTACAAAATATAAAAATGTTCACACTCCCACATTAACGACATGAATTACTGTAGAATCTGAAAATACATAGAAATAATTTATTTGCAACATAAACAGTTAACAGTTGAACAAACTACACTTATCTAATTGTGCGCGCTTTAATTATTCTATCGTAGAGAAGAACACTAAACAAAAATCGATTTAATTTTTTACTCTCGCAAAATAAAAAAAACAATTCATAGTGAAAATATTCCATAAATCTTTTCAATATGAGCTCTCCGCCTCCAGGGGGAGGAGGAGGTGGTCTCTATAAAGACTCCCCTCCAAGAAAAAAATCCAAACATAAAGCCTACATTGAAACAGAAAGCAGTTTTGCATACCTTTCATCAAAAACAAACCAACAAGACAATCCAAAATTTGTTTCTATGAAATCTACAGACGCTGAAAAACCTTTAAACAAACTTAATATCTTCCTTCTAAGTAAGGCTCTTAACGGTGTTATAAGTGAAAGCAATCGAATTTTTACAAAATTCACACATGACGGCAACATACTGATTCTCACAAAAACCAAAAGACAAGCAGATTTGCTTATTAAAACCAAAAAGCTATCTAACATTTGTGACATTACATGTTCGTATCATGATAATCTGAATACTGTGAAAGGTGTTATCTTTTGCCCCGAGTTAAAAGACCTAACTGAAGATGAAATAAAATCCGGCCTCTCTGATCAAAACGTATCAGAACAACTAACACTCCACTACATATACTTCTTTTCGATTTGTATAAACTCCCTTCAGAAATAAAAATTGGTTTTCAACTGTACAAAGTTGATCACTATGTACGAAAACCCATGCAATGCAAAAACTGTAACAAAATTGGGCACACCAAGAAACGCTGTCAAAATTCCGCAACCTGTTCAATTTGTTCACTAACATTACACAATGGAGAAGAATTTTGCACCCAAGTAAAATATATTAATTGCAGTATGCAGCACAGGTCCACAAACAAAAACTGTCCTAAAATACTAAAAAGGCAAGAAATAATAAAACACTCAACCATAAATAGAACATCAATTGCAGAAGCAACTGAGTACATCAATCTAAACTTCGCAGCCGATCACTTTACAAAAAATACTCCAATAGAAACTTTAGAAGAAATCATGGAAAATAAAAAAAATGAAGCTAATAAAAAAAACGAAACAAGTAAAGAAGAAGAAACAAAAACAACACACAATAGCGAAAAAACAATTTTAACAAAATCAATCAACTCAAATAATACAAAACAAACCAACAATGAAAAAACACAAACAACAAAATCTTCAAAACAGTTACCTAATATAGAACCTTCAGGTTCTTCCATATTATCAAAAAATATAGCAAAGCAAAACAAAACACAACAATAAAACTAACAAACCCTCTCTTAGCATCTAAATCCCAAATATTAAATGACAAAGTATTAAGTATTCTCAATAAAAATGAAATACAAATAAAACTAATAAAACAACATAATCTCTTTCAATGTCACTACAACAAACATCAGATGAGATGTTTCAAATATCATCTGATGTTAGTGATGATGAAACAATGATAACAGAATAATTTATCGAACGATAAATTGTTATTCTTTATTTTAACCACTACACCTTACCCTTTATTATCAGTATTAATGATAATAATACAATGGAATATAAACGGATATATAAATAACTACGAAAACCTTGAAATCCTAATCAAAAAATATGAACCTGACATAGTGGTTCTCCAAGAAACGCATGTTCCAATGAACATCAAAAGAAAGCATCCAAAACAATATCACATTTACTTTCATAACACCCAAAATCAAAGCAAACAAGGGCTAGCATTTATGATCAAAAAAAACATACATCACTCTTTGTTTGATCAAAACCTTCCAGTCAACTACCAAATTCAATCATTTAAAGTACAAATGGCACAAGAGTTACTTATACAAAACATATACTTGCCCCCTAATACGAAAATAACAAAACCGGACTTAGAAAACTCCTTAAATGATTCTGCTCAAAACAACTTTATATTAGGCGATGTAAACGGTTGGTCCCCTCTATGGGGTTCAACCAAAAGTAATGAACGTGGCAAAACTTTTGAAAATTTTATAAATTTAAATAACTTATTTGTTCTTAATAATGGTAAGAGTACCCATTATTCAACACACAACTCCTTTACCTCAATTGATGTGTCTGCATGCAGCACTAATCTATCAACCAAAATCATATGGGATGTCGAAGAAGACCTCCATGGTAGTGACCACAATCCTATAATCTTACAAGTCGGGAGAAACAATACTACAATACCGTTTAATCCTACATTTAAACCCCAATATGCTAATTGGGCTCTTTATTGCAACACTCTAGAACATGAGCTGAGTAAAAGAAAACAATCTAACAATAATAACAAAGAGAACGCCTTACTCACCAAGTGCATACTATCAGCAGCCAATGTAAGTATTCCCCAAAATAAACCTAGAAAATCAAGCCACAACACATATTGGTGGAACAAAGAACTAAACACTCTTAGAGATAAAAACATGAAATTATTGCACCAACTAAATAAAACCCCAACTCTTGACTTGAGTATCGAGTACAAGAAAACAAACGCTATTTTTAGGAAAAATGTTAAAATGACCAAACAAAAAGCATATAAAGTCTTTACGTCTAAAATTAACCCAAAAATGAAAATTATCGACATGTGGAGAACAATAAAATGTTTCTCAGACAAAACTCCAACAATTCAAAACATAAAAGCATTAAAAAGGCCTGATGGTAATATTACAACAACATCCGAAGATATTACTGAAATACTTGCTTCACAATTTTCTAATATTTCATCAAATTTGAATTACTCAGTCGAATTTTTAAGAGAAAAAACATATATTTATCTGGAAACTATTCGCCTTTAAACATTAGTAAAAATGCTAAACTAATTGAAGAACAAATCACAAAATATGAACTACACATAGCTCTGAAGACCACTAAAGATAACAGCCCCGGCCCTGATAGAATAACGTACTCTATGATTAAAAATGGTCCTGAAACGTTTAAACAGAGACTCCTAGATTTATTTAATAACATTTTCAAAACTGGAATCATTCCATATGTATGGAAAAGATCAAATATAATTTGTATACCTAAACCCACAAAAAACAAACTAGAACCAGAGTCTTATAGGCCAATTTCATTAATTTCTTGTACCAGTAAATTACTAGAAAAAATAATAGCTAAACGAATTTCATGGTTTCTAACTCAAAACAATTTAATCAACGTTAAACAAACTGGTTTTAAACAAAACAGCTCAACAACAGATGCTCTAATTCACATTGAATACTTTCTTGCAAAAACACTTTATTCACTTAATCACTGCTCAATCTTTAGCATTGATTTCGAAAAAGCCTTCGACAAAATCGGCATTCACAACATTCTTGGCCAATTAAAGGACTGGAATGTGGGAAAAAAATATATATAACTACGTAAAATCTTTTCTAAACAACCGAATATTTTCTGTAAGGGCAAACGGACACTTCTCAAAATTAACCAAACTTGATAATGGTATCCCACAGGGATCTCCACTATCTGTCGTCTTATTCTTAATAGCATTTGAAAAAATCAACCAAATAATGAAAAACCACAAACAGATACATCACTACTTATATGCTGATGATTTTTATTTGCTTGCAAAAACAAAAAACCCATAAGAGGTTCAAAATTCACTGAACAAAATTTTTATCGATCTCAACAAATGGTCTAAGATATCTGGTGCTTCAATATCACAAGAAAAAAGTAAACATTTACGTATATGTCGTATACACAGATGTTCTATAGGTCAATTTCAAATAAACAGCGCAGCTTTTACTGATGTCAAAGAACTCAAAGTTCTTGGCCTTATTTTCAATAAGACATGTAATTGGAATAGTCATATAAGGTATCTAGCAGGTGATCTCTCTAAAAGATTAAATATTCTTAAAAGTATTTGCGGTCTTTCAAGTGAAAGCCACATTAACAGATTAACTAATGTTCTTAAATAAATCATACTAAGCAAATTGACTATGCCCTAATAATATATGGAAAAGCATCCAAAACACAGTTGTCAATTATTAAGAAATACTATCATCACGCATTACGAATCATTTCACAAGCTTTTAGAACAACACCAATATTGAACATGCTTACAGAACTGTGGCTATCAACTATAGAAGACAGATATTGTAAACTCATCAGCACCCAAATAATAAAAATTTCACAAATCAAAATAACGTTATATTTAATGACGCTAATAACTTCTCAAAATTGAAAAGAAAACCTAAAATCGAAACTACTATAGCATCAATCACAAAATCAGTTAATAGTCTATCAGTTTCATTAAACAAACCATCCAATTTCAGTGTACACTTTCCGCCCTGGACTAACATAGAAGCGCATTTTATTAAAACCACAAATACCACCAAAAAGAACTATAATCCAGACCAGATTATTCAGCAACACCTAGAACAAATAAACACTTATAAAAACCAAAACTACATAATCTGGTACTGCGATGGCTCCAAAACCGCCAATGGCAATGCATTTGCTGTAGTTGATGAAAACAATACCATAGTCAAAACTGGAATGCTTCCTGACTATACTTCAATATTTACATCAGAAATAACAGCCATAGCAGAGGCAATCAAACTTAAACCGTCTGGAGTGAACCTCATAATATGCACTGATAGCCTATCATCCGTTAACGCCTTGAAATCATATCAGCTTTCTGATCCCCTAATCTCCCGCATCAAAGAAAATCTTGTTCGCAGCAAACACACAAAAATTCTCTATACACCGGCTCATATGAACATTAAAGGAAATTAATTTGCAGACACGATTGCTAAAATCACTAACAAATCCCCAACCATATTGATCAATAACTACACAAAAAAATATATTCAAAATCTAGTAAAAATAAAACAACATCAAAACAATAACACTTTACCAATGCATACTATAAAAAAATAAACCCTCTTTTACAACAACCAACATATCCTACAAACTTTACTAAACAACAACAAAAAATTTTTACTAGGCTGAGACTAGGCCACTCCAAATTAACCCATGAATACATCCTTAAAAACAGCTCCTCACAACTGGTATGCCCTAACTGCGACATCTTAACTATGGATCACCTCTTATCTTGCTTCAACAAAAACAACCAAATAATATCTTTAACGGAATCCATACAGAACCTTGATTATAATCAACTAAGAAAATATCTACCTCAGGATGTGGTGAACAAATTATAAACTATTTTATACTTTTTAATTATATATCATCTTTTGTAATCAATTAATTATGTAAATACT